>OY728129.1:1552276998-1553476998 GCA_963277665.1 Viscum album
ACATTATTCAAAGAGAAGCGTACCGTAGAAGCTTGGGGTGTTACACTCCCTCCCCCCGGACACCCCCTAGACACCCCCCTTGGACCCCCTCCCCCTAGACACCCCCCCCCAAGACACCCCCTCTTGGACCCCCCCCCCCCCCATGCACCCCTATTACCCCCTGGACAGCCCCCTTGCACCTCCCTTGAACACCCCCATTCGCCCCTAGACAGCCCCCCTTGAACCCCCCTAGACAGGCCCCTTGCACCCACACTGGAAACCCCCTCCCCCATAGACACCCCCCCTAGACACCACTCCCCCCCTTGACAGACCCTGGACACCCCCTCCTAAACACCCAACCTACACCCTCCCCCCTTCCCTACAGACCCCCCCCCAGACAGCCCTTGGACTCCCCCCCCCTGGAAATCCCTTGGACAGCCCCCCTAGACACCCCACCTGCACCCTTCCTTCTTCCCTACAGAACCCCCGGACCCCCCCCCCCCCCCCGGACAGCCCTTTGACGCCCCTGGACAGACCCTCCTAGACACCCCACCTACACCCCCCCCCCTCCCTACAGACCCCTCGGTACCCCCCCCCCCCCCCCCGGACAGCCCTTGGAAACCCCCCTGGACAACCCCTCCTAGACACCCCACCTGCACCCTCCCCCCACCCTGCAGACCCCCCGGCACCCCCCCCCCCCCCTGAACATCCCTTGGACATCACACCTAAACATCCCCTCCTATACACCCCACTTTCACCCGACCCTGCAGACCCCCCCCCCCCCGGACAACCCTTGGACACCCCCCTGGACAGCCCCTCCTAAACACCCCACCTACACCCTCCCCCCTACCCTGCAGACCCCTCAGCACCCCCCCGGACAACCCTTGGACAGCCCCTGGACAGCCCCTCCTAGACACCCCACCTGCACCCTTCCCCTTCCCTACAGACCCCCCCCCCAGACAGCCCTTGGACACCCCCCTTGGATAGCCCCTCCTAGACACCCCACATGCACCCTCCCCCCCCCCCCTGGCCCTACAGACCCCCCCAACACCCCCAAGGCTTACAGCCACTACACAACAGCCTTCTTGTTTTCCCAATACATCCAAAATTTCATTCTGGATAGTTAAGATATTGACCAATATAACAAAACAAATATGAATCACCTCAATGGATTCAATGTCCCAAAGACTTTATCAGGTAGTATAAATTGATTCATGTAACCCAATATAATCACATTGTTTATACTTCATCTCGTAGTTTAACAAAAAATACCTCTGATGATACTAAAAATAATGTTTCTTATGTCCCACTTTTTGGAATTGATATAAAACCATGTATTTTATCCTAGAAGAAATAGGTGAGAAAAAAATATAGTTTTTAAACCACCACTTTTAGGGTCTGACATAGAAATTCATTTTTCCCTTATTAGAGATTCCTCCACCACACCCAGGAATAGAGGAAACATGAATAAAATAAACATGAAATACCTATTGCGGAATCTTCGGGAGTCGTAATGATAGAAACGAGAAATGAAAGAAAATGAAAAAGGAAAGAAAGCACACTGAACACACAAATTTACATGGTTCGGGAATAATCCCTACGTCCACGAAGAGGCAGAATTCTCACAAAAAATCAGGAACACAAATTACAGAGTTTTGAATGTCAGAAAACTTAGCCTAAAAATGGGCTACATATAGAGAAGATGATCCACTATTCTGAACAGGAAGTCCACATCGCTACAGTGAAAGGCGGCAACCTTTGTTGAAAGTGCTACAATGGATGTCGGCTGGAAGTCAAAAGTGAAATAGTATAGTTGACCCTACTAATCTTGTGTCAACATTGATAGATTATCTCACAATCACTCTATATAAGTGGAGTAAAAAGGAATAAATAGGTAGTGACAATTCATCAAAGACTTTACTCAAACCATCAATCCATTAAGGAATCGTCCAACTCTAGATTATGAATGTATGGAGCCAACAGGATAAAATGATTTCTATACTCGAACACTATTCCATCTCTTTAATGAAGCCTATAAAATTTTATATCCATAACTACCTTCTCTTAATTTTGAAAGAATTATAAATGAACAATTCCTTGAAACTTTTCATAGAATAGTCTTGTTCTAGCTTAGTCTGAATAATAGACTTCCACCACTTATAACTCGGACCCTCTAGTAGGATGGTTACAAAAATAACCTTAAGAGACTCATAAATCTAAAGATGGATAAAAATATCCTAAAACATCAGTACCAAAACAAATTCATCCTAAGAATCCTGTTACCCATAAATTATTGTGGAGATACCATCTTGATTTTGGGGTTCCTAGGTGTGCCTTAAAGATCGATTTATTCAAGGATTTTGATTCGGTCAGGTGGGACTTCTTATGGGAGTCTTTCGATATGCTTGTCTTTCTAGCTAGGTTCTCTTCGTTGGTTAAAATATGCATCTCTACCCCAATGTTCTTAGTGATCATTAATGGTAGTTTACGTGGCTACTTTTTTGGGAAAATACGTCTCAGGAAAGGGGAGCCGCTTTTACCTTTTCTTTTTGTGATTTTCATGCAGTTTTTCTCGCAAATCCTGGATTCCCTTCTTTCATCTTCATATGCTTACAAGTTTCATTGGAGATGTGATAAAACCCTTATTTCTCACTTTTGTTCTGCAAATGACCTTATCTTATTTTATTATGGTGATTTGGATTTAGTTTTAGTCTTGAAGTATGCTTTGATTCTTTTTTCTTCCTTGTCTAGATTGAATGTTAATCTTTCGAAGTCCAAAATGTTTGCAGCTGGTATCTCTCTTGATTTTTGTGATTCTATTGAATATGTTATGGGGTTTAGGAAGGGGTGTATTCCTATTTGTTATCTGAGAGTTCCCCTCATCACTTCCAAGCTTAGAGCTTCTGATTGTGTGGTCTTGGAAGAGAAAATTGTTTGAAGAGTTAAAGTTTGGACCAATAACTCTCTCTCCTATCCTAGGCAGTTATATCATGTTCAATAAATTCTTTTTAGTATGCATGATTATTGGTTTTATCACTAAATTTTACCCAAGAGTGTGGTCAAATCCATTGAACCCACCTTTAGGAATTTTCTTGGAAAGGTCCTTCACTAGCTTCCTCTGGGGGTGGCCTGCTGTTTTTTCTATGTTGGAGGTGTGGTTTTGATGGGGGTTGGAGTACTAGTTTTTCAGGATTTTTGTTTTGGATTGATTTAGTGGAAGTGGTTTTCTAGTTTATGGGGTAATTGTTTGCTGTGGAGTTGGGTGTGGGCTAGTGGTGTGCAGGGGCTGGGGTTTTTGGCGTTGTGGTTGGTGTTTGTTGCTGTTTTGGGCTGGAGTGGCTGGTGTAAGTTGGAATACAGGTGGCAGGGTGATAATGAAGGGGGCTAGTGCGGGTTGGAACAGGTGGTATGGGGTTGTTTTTTAGGTGGAAAGGGGTTAGTATGGGCTGGAATGTTGGATGGTGGGGGCTGGTGTGGTGGCTGGTGCGGGTTGGACTGGCTGGTGTGGGTGAGAAGGTAGGCAGCAGGGGGATGACAGGGGGATGACAGGGGGATAGTGTGGGCTGGAATTGGTGGCAGGGGGCTGGTGTGGGCTAGATTGCAGGTGGCTAGGGATGTTGGGAATGTGTAAGGGGCTAGTGAGGGTTGGGATATAGGAGGTCGGGGCTGGTGAGGGCTGGAACTGGTGGTCAGGGATGTTTAGCAGGTGGGAGAGGGCTGGAATTAGTGTTTTGCAGGAGGCTGGGGGTGGGGGATGGTGTGGTGGCTGGTGTGGTGGCTGGTGCAGGCTAGATTGCAAGTGGCTAGGGGCTGGTGAGGTCTCGAATGCAGGTGGAAGGGGGGCTGGAATTCTGGTGGAAGGGGGCTGGTTTCAGGTTGTGGGGGAATGGTGCGCGCTGATTCGAAGGTGGGAGGGGGGCTGTTGTGGGCTAGAATGCTAGTGGCAGAAGGCTAAAATGATGGTGTAATGGGGCTGGTGTGGGCTGTATGTGGCTGGTGTAGGCGGGATTGTGGTAGTTGTGTTGGCTGATGGTTCGTAGGTGGACTGTGGTGGCCTCCTTATGTTCATGGTTGGGAGTGTATGTTCGTGTATTTGGGTGTGTGCATGTGTTTTCGAGTGTGGGAATGTGTGCTCTCTGTGGGGTGGGTGTGTGGGTTCTTGTGGGTTCATGTGTGCGTTTTCCTCTTGTTTGTCACTTGCGTCGAGTGGACCTTGGTGCTTTCATGATGGCGGGGCAGTTTCGTGTGATTCTTGGGTCTCCGGTTGGATGTTTGTTTGATGTTCGTGAGTTTCTTTTGCGTCTCTTCGTGTGGAGGCTGCTTATTTACTGTTGGTGGCGGGATGATGGTGGTTGTTGCGGTCTCTTCCTTTGGGTCCTTCTTGTTGTGCATAGGATTCTTTTTGGTTGTGTGCTCTTGATGGTGCTTGCTTCCTCTCTCTGGGTTGCGGACTCCATGTGGCTTGGAATTTTGGGCAGTTGGCTTGCTTCTCCAGCCTTGGTTCTCCCAGGGGGGTGGTTCTTTTCTTGGCTGCTTGGCCTTGTTCCTGGTTCTCGGTCACCTTGTTCCGCCCATTGGTTGAGTGGTTTTATATTCATTATAATTCATCTTACACCTTTTATATATGTTATATTTTCCTTGAATATATATATATATAAATATATATAATCTAAAACAAGAAACACAAACACCATCAAAATGGACTTCAAAACTCCATCCACATGAGACATAAAATTGATCAATAAGTACTCTCAAGACATAATTTAAATAAAACTAAAATCCAGTAATTTATAAACTCATAAAAATCAGACAATATGGACATTTAATTCATTGAATAATTGATCCAAATTTTCTTATTTAACCCAACATGGTTTTATCAAAACTAATTTCAAAAAGAACTTTCATTCATTAAAACATCATTTTTACCCATGAGGTTTGGAGAAACTCATCTAATAAAGAGAAATATTAATTGTTTATGAAACCATTTAAACGCAATTATAGATGTTGGTAAAACATTTCTATCATTCAAATAGTTCAAAAGCATATATTTTAAAAGTACATTCGACTTTAATCCGTTAAAAGATTCTAATTATTCTTTATTAATATCACTTTAAAACCTTTGTAATAATTAACACTATCCCTTTTTCTAACAGAATTGAAAACATTTCCAAAAATAGGTTATCATTTTAAAATAAAACATTTTAGACACTTTTCCAAATACAAATATCATTATAAATGTATTCTCAAGTCTTCTCATTGTCCGATATTTACTATGATGTCCCTCGAGCCCTTAGATGGTCCTTGTAGAATACAAGTAGCAAGCTTCACCCTCATCTTCAATGTTGTCTATATGTGACTAAATATTTTCATTAGATACTCAATCTAGAGATTTACTACCTGAGGGACTCCCTCCCCATTAACTATTGATGGGTAATGTATCTGAAAATCTATCTCGGTATCATACATCGAATTCAGACAGGACTGCGAACCACCGCAGGGTGTCGTCCTGGAGCAGGGCAAAATTACGACATTGCCATCGCGTGACTACGGTTTGACCGCGGCATGACCTCAGCATGACCGTGGCGTGACTGCAGCATGACTGTGGCGTAACCGCGGCATGATCGCGGCGTCACTGCGGCGTGACTGCGATGTCACCACGGCGTGACTGCGGTGTGACCGTGGCGTGACTGTGGCAAGTTGGCCCTATCTAGTGACATCTGTGGGGCAGCATCTTCCGACCAGGAGTGAAGGGAGTGGGAGGAGGCGGGGAAACATTCTGGTCATCGCCCCGCCGGCATAAATTGTGATTAGTCAGTCTCAACATTGATCACAAGACTCATGGAATACTATCATAGAGCTAATCAAAAGAATCTATTTTAAAAGTACATTCGGCTTCAATACTTTAAAAGATTCTAATTATTCCTTATTAATATCACTTTAAAACCTTGAAATTAATTAACACTATCCCTTTTTCTAACGGAATTGAAAAAAATTCAACAAATAGGTTATCATTTTAAAACAAAAAAATTTTAGACACTTTTCCAAATACAAATATCATTATAAAAGTTTTCTCAAGTCTTCTTATTGTCCAACATTTACTATGATGTCCCTCGAGCACTTATATGGTCCTTGTAGAATAGAAGCAGCAAGCTTCACCCCCATATACAAAGTTGTCTATAGGTGACTAAATATTTTCATGAGAGACACAATCCAAAGATTTTCTACCTGAGGGCCTCCCTCCCCATTAACTATGGGAGGGTAATGTATCTAAAACTCTATTTACGTATCATACATTGAATTCTAACAAGTCTATGAATCACCACAGGGTGTCTTCATGGAGTAGGTCCAAATCACAACATTACCACGACGTGACCTCGGAGTGACTGCGGCTTGACCGTGGCGTGACCGCGGCGTGACCATGGAGTGATCGTGGTGTGACTACGGCGTGACCGCAGTGTGACCGCGGCATGACCGCAGCATGACCACGGAGTGTTGGCCCAGTCCAGCCACATCTGTCGGGCAGCATCTTCCGGCCAGGAGCGAATGGACCAGGAGGAGGCGGGGAAACATTCCGGTCATCGCCCCACTGGCAGAAATTGTGATTAGTCAGTCTCAACATTGATCAAAAGACTCATGGAATACTATCACAGAGCTGATCATCCATCAGATTCCCCATTGTTGTAGAAAGCTCCAACTACACTATATGTGGTGTGTGTTTTTTACTGTTCTCACACCGAAAAAAAAAGATAACATAGAATCATTTTCTCTACAAGGGTCAAAACTCTCATCAAATCATCAGGATCATAAAAATATCAAACTCTGAAGGATAAGGACAAGTACAAAGCAGAAAACCATACAAAAAGGGTTTCATCAACTCTGTTGAGAAAGTTAATTAATCATATTTTAGTAGAAAACTTTTTACTGTTATTTTTATCAATAATGTTATATAATTTCATATTCTATTAATGAATCCATAGAATTGAAAAATCAGGATAGGACTCCACTCTTATAGAATATGGAACCAAGTGGTCATGGCATGAAGTGGGTAGGAATAGTGATCATATATATTTTTTAAGTATTATTGAAATTTTATTCTACTTACCAATGTATATACTAGATATCAAAATTTGGATTACTCTTTATACATGATTCCAAATAAATCCTATGTAGTTGTCCTTCACATTGTAGAAACTGATCTTATGTTATAAAAAACAGACTCTTGATTTGAGATTGTGGTATGATAAAGATATATATTTTATATTTGTCATTTTTAAAAGTGGTACTAGGTAGTTGGAACTACTGATTGAGAGTTAAATTTTGTAGGTGTATAACTTATCAATGGTATATGCATTTCTTGGAACTCTAATAATAAAACTTAATTCACGTTGATAACAATAGAATTTGAGTATGTTTTAACATCTCAGGATGCAACACAAATCTTATGGGATAATTCATTTATGTAAAAAATTAGATGTGCATCGAGGCCAAGAAAAAACCCCAAATCGTGTTAAGATGAAGCTTACGGTGGGGACCACCATAAGCCTGACATGTGTTAAAAAATGACACCATCAGTGGTTTTATATATATAGGATTAGGTAAAAACCCAAAGGGGTGGCTAAGAGGCTAAGAAAACACCTGAAATGGGTTTCTCCATAAGATAAGGTCACAATGGACATGATAGAACAAATGAACTATTTAATATGTTATAACAAGGGATCGTTGAAAGGTTGTAGTGATCGGTACAATGACACAATGTCTAAAGGGAAACAAAATGACGGAAAAGAATCATACACCCTAAACAAACCATTTACAAATTCATTCACTTCGCCTAAACATGAAAATTTCATTTATAATATTCAAAGCGTGAAAAGGAAAGTGTCATGGTCAAGACATATGCCTACTCGGGAAATGTCATTTGATCTAAACCGTAATGATAAGCCAATATATATTATTCAAAGAAAACAAAAAGTAACATGCCACAAATTAAACACCAACAAGAGACATAGGGAAAACTCAAACCAAATCTAAACATGATACAAATAACTATCACTACACTTTGGTTTAGAAGACACTGAACCTCCATTAGAGGGGTTTTATTATAAAATCATAGCATGGATTTATCTCACAATTCATTTAATTATATTTAAATTTTTTTCTAAAACTCCTTCAGCACAAATAAAATGAAATAACTTAAGCTACTAGATCAACATAACTATCACTGTGAGTTGCCGCAGACATCGCACCTCCATTGGAGGGGTTTTATTATAAAAACATGAATTTATTTATCAAATGAATCAATTATATTAAATAACATTTATTCAAGATATGAAATTCAATATAATTAAGCAAAATTAAGAAAGAAGTTAAATTCAATTTAAAGCATTCTTGAATTAAATAAGCTTGGAGAGTGATCCTACCTCTAGGTGGATCTAAGCCATCCACTTCGGCTCTTGGAGATTTCTAACTAAAATTTGTTGCTCCCCCACTGGGTATATGCACCTACACACACATGCAAGGACACCTAGCCCCTATGCACACACCCTCATGGTCATGAGCATGTGCAAGGGGGTCCTTGCACATATGATTATATTCATATACCTATCTCCACTCACCTGCATATGAATTTATATATATATATATTCATGGGCACACCTAGCCCCATACGTGCATAATCACTGCCATGGATGACTATACACGTAATAGGGGAACCCACATACATATACTTGCTTACCTATGAACATGCAGGTGAGTCTCCCTTGACTTGGTGACTTGAAATCAATGAGCATGGATCAACGCACTACACAAAGGATATTAGGAACCTTAAAACACATAAAGGACACTAAATAACCAGTGAGAAACCAACCAACAGCATTAAATCTTTACCTCGATTGGAAGAAGAGAACAAAATCCACCCAAAACAACACAAAATAGTCTAATTCCCTACTGAAACCTTAATATGGAGTCAAAACACCAAAATCCCCAAATACATGAGGTGCGATACAAGTAATAACCATAAAAGATTACCTCGGATCAAAGCTAGCGGACTGAATCAATCTAAACCCCTTAATAGAATATAACTACCCTCGGTCCATAGAAAGTTGTAAAAGACCAAATTGGAAAATGCGATAAAGATAATAAAATAAAAACTAAACTAAAACATACCTGTCTCATGTGACTATACATGTCACCGCCCAACATATAAGAACCAAAACACCTCATGGGTCAAATCATGTTCCTACAAGCAAAGGGGAAAAAAATCCTTGTTTCAAAATGATACTATCAAATAGTACATTCCTATTAATTAACAATTAATCTTCTTATTAATGGTATATAATCTGTTTGGATCGAGTTTGAGCTTATTTTAGTTTTTTTCGATATAATTTTGGTTGGTACATTTCCATTAGATTTATTTTTCCTTATTTTTTTTAATATTATCTTGGACAATTTCATTCATTTGGGTTCTAGTCAATCAAGAAATTAATAATAATCAGTAAATCCATATTAATAATTATATCCATTAGTTCCATATCTTGAGTAAAAAATACATAGAAATGAATGAAATCATATAAGGAAAATCATAAGAGGGGCAAGATGTAAAGTAGTCTTATTCATTCAATTAATACCTAATATAGATTTATCATGGACAAATAAATCACCAAAAGCCCCAAATTAAATTGGGCTATAGAAAGAGGGCAGAATAAACCAACCTCAAATAGTGGCAGATGAACTAATATGATCCAAACTATTTTACCTTCAGTAGCGAATGCCAAAGCACATCTGAGGTGGACTGATCGCACTGCGATTCACTGTTTCATTTTCATCCCTACACCACTGTGGTAAACTAGTTTTGTATTGAATATTATAAAAATAATACCAAATTGAATTCCTTATTTGAATAAATAATTTTGGGTTTATCACTATTAAAATGGGAATTGTTACTTTTTTTGAGGATTTGATTGTAGGAGGAGGTGATTTGGAGGCCTTGAAGATGATCCAAAAGGAAAATGGGCCAAAATTGCATGGATCCCAAGGACACATGTCCACTATTTTGAATAGTGCATGAACTATGTGCATGAAAATGGGCTAAAATTTTGTAATCCTCTCCAAAAATTCATGGTATACAACTCTTCTCAAAGGACCGAAGCCCCCATTCTTCCATCTGGTCGCCAATCCGAACCATTCTGTCCAGGGGACAGAATCTGCCCGAATTCAAATGTTCAGTTCAGTGGTGTGAACATATCTCAAAATCGGGCTGCCTAATGGATGCCAAATTTGACATGGAGACATTCAAGAGGCCGGCCAACAACTTATAGTTTTTTTCCAAGTCGTAATATGACTTTATACTAGTCCAAAACTGAGGCAAAAGTAGTATCTTCAAAACTGGGTGCGCAAAACCATGTGCCATTTTGGATATAAAAAGGAACAAAGGGATCCTCATTTGGGAGTTCGAACCAGAATCTATACTCTGACATTTTGGAGTTCTATAGGAGTCTCCTAATCACCTTGGAGGTTTTGGAGTCCCCTATCCTCATAGGGGAATCAAGGGTGAAGAAGGAGTTCCACCCGAGCTTCCTCCTCCTCCCGAAGTCGAGCTAAAAGTTGGGTGTTCGTTGTGAGGGAGGTACACACATGTCAAGGGAGTATGGTGCATACACTAGCTACTGGTTTGGAGTAATTTGGGTGTTTAAACATTTAAATCCATGTATCTCATTTTATTTCATATTTTAATTCTTGATTTGATGCATGTGAGTGTTATGATCTTAATTTCTAACCAATCGGTGTGAGGTTTTGAGTGCATGACATGTGCTGTTCCGATTGGAAAACACAAGAATAATTTTCATCCCCACTTTATTGAGATTTCAATATGCTTTGGAAGCTCTTATTCCATGAATAATTTATGGAGCTTGGGAATACTATTTTTATTTCAAGGTATGGTACTTCAAGCATTGGAATATGAGCTTAGGAATTAATTGGGATTCTAGTTAATTCCAACCAATGAATTACTCTAAACCTAAAATAAATCTCTATGAAAAATGAACATGATATGTGTGTAGTGAAAACACATCGACCCTTTTATCTAATATTTTTGAAAATACACTTGGTCATTCATCTTTTAAACTATTTTTATTAAGTTACTTTCTTTAAGAGGTTTTCAAAATCACCCCCTTTTTTATTAGACTTAATTAAAAATACATACTCTAAACCTATCAACGCTCCTCAAGAGATGACCTAGGGTCTTCCTTAGACTATAAATAAACCTTAAAAGCATAATAAATTTGACGTTTCCTGACAACGCGGTCAAATTTTGGCAACGTTTCCATGGATCGTTTTTGTTTTAGTGCGTGTTTTTTATAAGTTATTTGTAAAAATTTGGTGAATATTTATTTGTCTTCTCTTCTACCTTTTCAGTCCTTTTGTATTCTGATCTATTCCATGTGTATGTTTAGTGCATGATGTGTTCTAATCCGGGATATTTACCACCTTTCAAACCATAGCCAGAGAGGATCCTATATCAACGACACTGAGACACACAAGACAACAATTTGAAGGAGGACACAACACACACTGAAACATTCCTTCACCCTTCTTCTTCTTATTATTTTGGAACCCAAATAAAAACTGAAATAAACTTGAATAACATGGGTGAAAATAATAGAACATTAAAGGAATTAACATCACTCAATATTGATATCCAACCTGCATACATTCAAATACAAGGAGAGGCGCCTAATTTCGAACTAAAATCTGGTTTAATTCATTTATTACCAAGATTCCATAGACATCCTGGAGAGGACCCACATAAACATTTAAAAGAATTTCATATTGTGTGTTCTAAATTAAATCCTGATAATGTTGATTAGGACAAAGTAAAACTTAGAGCATTTCCATTTTCATTAGAAGACACTATAAAATATTGGCTATACTATGTTAATTCACCAATTACAGGCTGGGCGGACATGAAACGCCTTTTTCTTGAAAATTATCTCCCAGCCTCTCGAACTACAACAATAAGGAAAGAAATATGTGGTATAAGACAATATCATGGGGAAACACTTCATGAATATTGGGAAATATTTAAAATATTGTGTTCAAGTTTTCCACATCACCAAATAAGTGATCAACTTTTAATTCAGTGTTTTTATGAAGGTTTAATCCCCATTGATCGAAACATGATTGATGCTGCTGCAGGTGGTGCACTAGTGGATAAAACCCCAATCGCTGCAAGGACCCTAATTGAGAACATGTCACAAAAAACACAACATTTTGGTTCAAGGTCCACTATACCAATTCTAGGTGTCCATGAGGTGCAAAGTACTGAATTTGAGAAGAAGGTGGATACAAAGTTTGAAGAGGTAAGTACCCTTCTACGACAACTCGCTCTTTCCCAAGGCCAATATCAATCTCTTACTCCCATCAATTGTGGTATATACTCTTCGGATACCCACTATTCTGGCCAATACCCCCAACTAAGAGAAACTTCTGAGAGTTGTGAGGTGATATTTCCTGGACGCCCCTATAACCAACCCTTTAGGCAAGAAACTTACTATCCATCCAACCCTGGGTGGAAAGAAAACCGAGCCTATAGGCAAGGGGGTATTCAAACCAACCTCAACAACAATGGAACCAACAAGGTCAGAGTAGTCATCCACCACCTCCCAGAAATCCTCAACCACCCCAAAGTCATTTCCAACAACCCCCTCCAAAAACTATGTCGAGCCTAGAAGATATGATGAAACAAATGGCTTCCAATAATCTCCAATTCCAACAAACCACTTAGTCATCCATAAAAGACCTCAAAACCCAACTAGGCCAACTAGCTAACTCGCTGGGTTCAATCCAAAGCCATGGGTCTGATAAAATACCCTCTCAACTAATTTTCAACCCTAGGGATAAGGGAAATGTTAGTTCCATCACCCTTAGGAGTGGAAATATTCTTAAAAGCCAAATAACACCTCCATTAGGTCATACCCTCCTGAGAAAACCACCATTCCAACCATTGAAAAAGTCCAAATATTGAAAAACCTTGTCCTGAGAGGAGCCCTTCAAAAGGAAATAGTGTTTCAATTAATTAACCACCAAGCACACTCATTCCTCTTCTATTTTCCCAAAGTGCCACCCAACCAAGAAAACAAAATGAAACTGAACTTGACAAAGAAATATTGGAAACTTTCAAGAAAGTATAGGTCAACATCCCCTTGACTGATGCCATCAAGAAAATTCTGATCTATTCCATGTTTCTGAAAGAGATGTGTACCCACCGAAGGCGATTTAGAGGTGATCAGAAGGAGAGCCTGGGGAGGAACGTCTCATCATTGATACAACCATCACTTCCCACCAAGTGAAATGATCCTGGAATATTCTCAATTTCATGCACCATAAGGGAGTATTCTTTCTCCAATGATATTATGGATTTGGGTTCTTCTATTAATGTGATGCCTCACTCCATATACTCTTCTTTGCAGGTTGGTGAACTAAATCCCACAGGAATAGTTGTTCAGCTAGAAAATCAGAGTACGGCACACCCTTCTGGTGTGTTAGAGGATGTTCTTGTGAGGGTTCAAAATTTAATATTTCCTGCTGATTTTTATGTGCTAAAAATAGAATATGATATGGTTAATGGACACGCCCCAATTATATTAGGGAGACCTTTCTTGAAAACCTCCAAATCCATAATTAATGTCCATAAGGGTACATTATCTATGGAATTTTGTGGTGACATAGTCCATTTCAACATCCTTGATGACATGAAGCACCCCTCAGAAGAACATTCCTCTCTCTCGGTAAATTCAATTGATATACTCCCTTCCCCTAAAATAACTTCATTTGTTTCCCCTGATCTATTTTCTGAATTTTACTCTTTGATTGAAATTCTTGGTAATGAATCATCTGTTGATTGTTTTAGTGGTCTATAAAAGTGTCATGCATGTTTATTAATTGATAATTTCTTGAACACGGAGGATCACATTACCATCGATGATATTTCTATGCTTGTAAAAGCTAATTCCTCATCTGAGGATGATACCATTGAGCAGTTAGATGAGATTAGTGACCTATCACTTTCACACATACTCCCATCAATCCAAAATCCACCTGAATTGGAACTAAAGCAACTGCCTAAAGATTTAAAATATTAATATCTTGAGAATAGAAACAAGTTTCCCGTCATCATTGCTAGTTCACTCCCTCTTGAGCATGAATTGAAACTGGTTAAACTTTTGAGGGAGTATAAACAAGCATTGGGATGGACACTTTCAGACATTCCTGGTATTAGCACATCAATTTGTACACATCATATTTTATTAACTGATGACCCTAAACCAGTGAGGCAGGCACAACGTCGACTGAACTCAAACCTCTTAGAAGTAGTTAAAAAGGAAGTAACAAAATTATTGGCTACTAGAATCATTTACCCCAACTCTAACAGCCAATGGGTCAGTTCTGTTCAAGTAGTTCCTAAACAAACTGGCCTAACGATAATTAAAAATGAAAACAATAAATTGGTTCCAAATCATATGCAGAATAGTTGGCGTGTCTTTATAGATTGTTGTTGACTAAACCAACACACTAAGAAGGACCATTTCCCATTTCCATTCATTGACCAAATGCTATAGTGGCTAGCAGGGAAGTCCCATTACTATTTTCTTGATGGGTATTCTGGATACTTTCATATCCATATTTCCCCCGAGGATCAGGAAAATAAAACCTTCACTTGCCCCTTTGGCACATTTTTCTATAGAAGGATTCCATTTGTCTTGTGCAATGCTCCAGGTAATTTCTAGTGATGTATGGTTAGTATTTTTTCGAATTACCTGGAGAATTGCATGGATGTTTTCATGGATGATTTTACTGTTTTTTGATCCTCTTTTGATGAATGTTTATGTAGTCTTGGTTTCGTCCTACGTCACTGTATTGAAAAGAATCTTGTATCAAATTATGACAAATGTCATTTCATGGTGCGACAAGGTATAGTTTTGGGACATGTAATTTCTGGGGATGGTATCCAAGTAGATAAATTGAAAGTGGATGTCATTTATTCCCTACCATTCCCTAAAAATGTATGTGATGTGTGCTCCTTCCTAGGTCATGTAGGAATTTATCATCGTTTCATTAGTGATTTTAGTAAGATTGCACTTCCCCTCTCCCGCTTACTCCAAAAAGAAAAATATTTTGTTTTTGATAAAGAATGTGAAGAAGCTTTTAATAAATTAAAATAGAGTCTCACATCACCCCTAGTAATCCAACCACCTCGGTGAGGTTTACCATTTGAGCTCATGTGTGATTCCTCTAACTATGTAGTTGGGGCAGTCTTGTCACAAAGGGTCGACCGAGCTCCACATGTCATAGCCTATGCCTCATGTACACTGGACCCTGCCCAAGAAAACTACACCACAACTGAAAAAGAATCTATTTCCATATTGTTTTCCGTGGATAAATTCAGGTCATACCTTTTAGGGTCTAAATTCATTGTGTTCTCAGACCATGCAGCCCTCTGGTATCTCATAAAGAAACCGGAAGCCAAACCACATCTCATTCGTTGGATGCTCCTCCTTCAGGAATTCAATCTAGAAATTAGCGATAAAAAGGGAGCAGAGAATGTGGTGGCAGACCATATCAGTAGGATCCTCCCATCCTTGGACATTGTCTCATCCCCCTGTATTCTCATTAATGACATGTTTCCTGATGACCAATTGTACAAAGTGCAAGATGCTATTTCCTGGTATGCTGAAATTGTAAATTATTTGGTAGCATCTTGCATTCTTATTGATTTCAACAAAAACTAAGACAGTCATCTAAAACATCAGTCTCGTTGGTACATTTGGGAAGACCCCTACCTTTGACGCACATGTAGAAATCAGGTCCTTAGGCTTTGCGTTCCCGATAGTGAGTTTCAGTATGTCCTTAGATCCTGCCACACTCTTGCTTTTGGGGGTCACTTTGGTCCCCAATGGACTGCTCGCAAAGTTCTTGATTCTGGTCTCTTTTGGCCAACACCTTTTACGGATGCCAATTAATTTTTTAAATCTTTTCCTCATTGTCAAATAATGGGGAATGTCTCTAAAAGTAATGAAATGCCACAACAACCCTTTCTCTTTCATTACATCTTCGATGTTTGGGGTATTGACTTTACGGGGCTATTTCCCAATTATTTTTGGAAAATTGTACATTCTTTTGGATATTGATTACGTATCAAAATGGGTAGAGGCACGATCCACAAGGATAGATGATTCCAAAACAGTTTTAGAATTTTTGATAACTCAGATATTTTGTAGGTTTGGATTACCTAGGTTCATCATCAGTGACCAGGGTTCCCATTTCTGCAACCGAACAACGCAGTCACTTTTACGTTAGTATGGGTTCAGTCATCGAGTATCTAGTGCATATAACCCATAGACTAATGGTCAAGATAAGGTGTCAAATAGATAGGAAAAACAAATTCTTGAAAAAACGGTCCAACCCAACAGGAAAGATTGGATTCATAGACTTGATGATTCATTATGGGCTTACCGTACTTCTTTTAAAACTCCCATTGGAATGTCACCTTATAGGCTTGTTTTTTGGAAAGAGTTGTCACCTCCCTGTTGAGATTGATCACTGGGCTTACTGGGCCATTAAAAATGAAATTTTAACCTTTCTGGTGCAGGTTCTCAAAGGAAGTTACAGATACCTGAGCTGGAAGAAATGTGTAGAGATTATTATGAGAACTCCAGGATTTATAAAGAGCAAACTAAGGCTTCCCATGACCACCTTATCAGTCATCAAGAGTTCCATATTGGGTAGAGGTCCTCATCTACAATGCAAGGATGAAATTGCATCCTAGAAAGCTTATTTCCCATTGTTTTGGACCATACATTGTTACTAATGTCTCTCCATTTGGTGTTGTTCAGGTTCAAAATGAAGAAACCAAGCAAACCTTCACTGTCAATGGGCAGCGGCTGAAGCACTTTCAAGAAGCCATTCTGGAGAACCCGATAGAGGAACTCCAAGTTCAAGAAGAAAACTATGAATGAAATCCACCAGGTTTTATCATTCCTTCCCACATTCTATTTTACTACAGTGAGGACACTGCATACTCTAGGTGTGGGGGGATAGATACATTCCTGGGATAGTTAGGAATTTTCATCGTTTTCGTTCTTTATTTGTCTTTTTTCTTGCTGAATGGTATTTTCACTTCCCCCCCCCCCCCCCCTTCCCCCATTCCACCCCTTACTTTTGTGCCGAAATGCTAATTTTATCATGGAAAAAGATGCCCCCCGAATTGAATCATGAAAGTTACAGAAAATTTATGAGGAATTTCCCTATTTTATGTTGTTTTAACATTTTCAAAAAAAATCACTGATGGAATGTGTGTTTTAGCTTGAATTTAACATCATGGTGTGACTTTATCTGGGAAATTAGTTGTTTTTAGATGATATAAATGGTTTTATCATTTTGAAAACTTTGAGAAAAATAGTACCCTTTATGTTAGTAGTTCAAAGGAAAATTGTGGCACTTAATTTCTCCACACATTTTTGCACCAAACCAAGAAGTGTGATTTTTACTTACACAATAGAAGGTAAATATAAATTAGGTTAATATTTATCTATTTTCCAAATGATTTTTCCATACGTTCGTTCCTTATCTGATCTTTTTTCATTACTGTACCGGATTGACCTACGCGTGTGTACCTGTTATCCGACTGTTGTACGCCCTCAAAAAAATAGTTATGTCTTGGGTAGGTCAAAAACCAATCTTCCTTGACTTTTGATCTTGTCATAACTATTACAATTAGTGTCGTGAGGAGATCAAACAAGGTTTGAGAGAAGGGTGTGAGATTTTTTCCATGCACAACATTTCAAAAAAAATAAATAAATGAGGGGAGTGATGAAATGTACATCATATGGGAATATCTAGGTCAGGAGATTAATGTTTGACTTCTGGGAATGATTAAGTGAGTGGGTATTGAAATTTTATTGCAAAGGGTATAGGATAGGTTCGGTGGACATAATCATTTAAGCGGAAAAATATTAAAATAACCTATATTTACTGGATAGAAAGTGGGTAGAATAGCATGAATTGGTTGTCACGCACACACGTGGAGATTTAGTGACATTGTGGACTTTAGGATTACATGCTCAAATTGGTATCATTAATCTCCTTGAATTTCATGCTGATACAATTTATGAGGCATATTTTTGCATGATCCTTGAGAATAACTCCATGGTGTGATTTTTTATTTGATCACATTCCTTTCAAATTTTAAATTTTCATTGAATGTTAAATCTTCATGAAGTTTGGAATATCTCCATGCATAATCTTTGGAAATATCAGTTTGCCCAGGAGTGCAAATTTTTAGGTGTGGGGGTGTGATCGCACCGCGATTCACTGTTTCATTTTCATCCCTACACCACTGTGGTAAACTAGTTTTGTATTGAATATTATAAAAATAATACCAAATTGAATTCCATATTTTAATCATTAATTTTGTGTTTATCACTATTAAAATGGTCATTGTTACTTGTTTTGAGGATTTTATTGCAGGAGGAGGTGATTTGGAGGCCCTGAAGATGATCCAGAAGGAAAATGGGCCAAAATTGCATGGATCCCAAGGACACATGTCCACTGTTTCAAACAGTGCGCGAAATAAGTGAATTTAAATGGGATGAAATTTTGTGAGAATCTCCAAATATTCATAGGATACAACTCTTCTCAAAGGACTGAAGCCCCATTTGTCCATCTGGTGGCCCATCCGAACCATTCTGTCCAGGGGACAGAATCTGACCGAATTCAAATGTTCAGTTCGGTGGTGTGAACATATCTCAAACTCCAGCTGCCTAATGGATTCCAAATTTGACATGGAGACATTAAAGATGTTGGCCAACAATGTATCACTTTTTTCCAAGTTGTAATATGACTTTCAACTAGTCCAAAACTGAGGCACAAGTAGTATCTTTAAAACTGGGTGCTCAAAACCATGTGCCATTTTGGCTATAAAAAGGAACAAAGGGATCCTCATTTGGGAGTTCGAACCAGAAGCAATACTCTGCCTTTTTGGAGTCCTATAGAAGTCTCCTAATCACCTTGTAGGTTCTGGAGGCCCATATCCTCATAGGGTAATCAAGGATGAATAAGGAGTTCCACATGAGCTTCCTCCTCCTCCGGATGTCGAGCTAAAAGTTGGGTGTTCGTTGTGAGGGAGCTACACACATGTCAAGGGAGTTCTGATGCATACACTAGCTACTGGTTTGGAGTAATTTTTGTTTTTAAACATTTCATTCCATGTATATTATTTTACTTCAGATTTTAATGCTTGATTTGATGCATGTTAGTTTTATGCTCTTAATTTCTAACCGATCGGTGTGAGGTTTTGAGTGTGTGACTTGTGTTGTTTCGATTGGACAACACAAGAATAATTTTCTTCCCCAATTTATTGAGATTTCAATATGATTTTTAAGCTCTTATTCCATGCATAAGTTTTGGACCTTGGCAATATGATTGTTATGTCAAGGTTTGGTTCTTCAAGCATTGAAATATGATCTTAGGAATTAATCGGTATTCCAATTAATTCCAACCAAATAATTACTCTAAACCTAAAATAAATCTCTATAAACAATGAACTTGATATGTGTGTATTGAAATCACATCAACCCTTTTATCTCATATTTTTCAAATCCAATAGTTCTTTCATCTTTTAAACTATTTTGATTATGTTACTTTCTTTAAGCAGTTTTCAAAATCACCTCCCTTTTTTAGTAGACTTAATTAAAAATACACATTCTGAACCTATAAATGCTCCTCAAGAGATGACCTAGGGTCTTCCCTAGACTAAAAATCAACTTTAAAATCATAATCAATTTGACGTGTCACAACAACGTGGTTATGGACCTGAAAGAACCATGATATTCCCTAGAAACAAAGATCAAGGTTAGATAAGTGTAAATTATAAAAAATAAAGATCTATAAAGTTTATGATAGAAAATTTACACTAAAAATGGAAACCATCCAAGAAAGAGATGGTAGGATTGTATTAGTAGTTGACATTTCTAAAGAATATCCTACGATATTTCCTAAGGAAAATCAAATGCAGATGAAGATGTTTTTTGAAGGTATAATTATGTTGGTCATGGAGCTATCATATGTATGACTTTTATTCTAGTTTCAAAATAATGTAATTAGTGGTAAGGGAAAAGATCCAATGTTATAATATTATATATCAGTCGCTAAAAATGGATCCACACCTATGAAGAAGGTTGAACATGATAAAAAAAGAATGTTTGATCATATGGTCTGATGAGTTATAAAAGGATAAACTAAAAAAATGAAAAATATCGAGAGTTCTGTTATTGTTCAAGTGAATATGAAATTTCCAAACAATAATAAACATGTGAAAGAATAGAAAACCATGTTTCCTCAACAAAAACATGTTTATAATGTCAGAAGTAAGAAAGTAAAAAATAAAATCAAACACTTTTGTGCTACAAAAAAAAGTGCTCCACTGTTGAGAAAAAAGCCTTAGTCGGTGTTATAACTTAGAAGTTGATAAACCCACCTTATTACCATTATTATTGATATAAAAAACAATCAAATGGAAATGTCACATAACACGTACTTCACATATATATATTTTTTTAAAAGTAAAATAATTTTTAAAAAATGAATCCTTCATATAGTGTTGTTATTCTTCTATGTCACTCTCAATGCATCCGTAAATATCAGCTGCACAAATACCCAATTGAAAATGCCTATTAAATAAATAATGAAATGTATTTTGGTAAAAACCCCTTGGAAGAATATGAAAAATTGAATACCTTAATGGATCTATTTGAAAAAATAGGATGGGATGAATAACCCTTCATAATTATAGAAAAATCAATGAATAACCCTTCCTATTCCTAATTATAGAAAAAACCGAATATGAAACATTGAATAACCCAAAAAAGAATATAAAACCTTGATTTTGGGTTCCAATATTCCTAGTTAAAGAAAAATCTCTATCATAAATTATTTATTTCACCATACATCAGTGAAATTGATGAATAACCCTAAAACAGAGACTTCTAAAATCAGAAATGCTACCTCTGTGCACGTCACGAATGACATGCAGAGTGAAGAATTTGCTGGGGATGGGCGATCGACGGCTACTAGAGCTTGGGATTGAAGGGAGGGGTGAGGCAGGTGATGACGAGCAGGGAGTGTGGAGTGGCAAGTAGGGAGAAGGGAGACGGGAGCGGGGAGCGGCAAGCGGGGAGTAGTGAGCGGCGAGGGGCGAGGGGGAGTTGGAAAGGGAGGAAGGGAGCATGATGGGAATGAGAGAAGAAGCGAGGGGAGGACGAAATGGGAGTGACGGAGAGGCAAGGATGGGTGGAGAGATGAGTTCAGGCGGTGAGGGGAGGTCTAGAGGAGCGGTGTTGTGTTGTAGGGATGGATAAGTGGGGTGTGACCTTATGGGAGAAGGAGCCTAATGGCTGGGGTTTTTTGGGTGTCTCTATCACAATGGTTCATATGAACTGTTGGTATTGAGATTCTTTTTTCCAACTGTTTACTATAACCATTGGGAAAACCCAACATATATTAGTCTACGCCCATGGTTTCACATAACCATTGGTATTGATTATTTTTTCCAATGGTTTTTCCAAACCGTTGGGAAAGAAGTGTTGGTATAGGTTGGATTTCCACTAGTGTAAGGTAATCATTGCATCATCATTGTGTCATAAATAAATTTATTTATTTAATGTATAAAAATTACAAATAAAATACCATTATATAGGAAATAGTTTTATATTTCAAATGAATATTTATATTCAAATAGATCACTTATATAACCCCATATAAAAATTGTTTTACTAAAATATGTATGTTTATGTTACTTTTATCTTTACATTAAATTAATTAATATATTGTGTCATTATCACTCCGAAGTGGCTCCATGGGGTCCCAAAATCGACCCAAGGATTCCCTTGTTCAGATGTACCTCATAAAATAGGGTTATTACAAGTGTAAGGGTAAGTTAATACTATTATAATATTATTTTTTACCCTTATTTACCAGATTTACCCTTTAACCATGGTAGATAAAATGTTTACTAAATTAAATATTCATAATGTCTAAAAGTAAAAATTTCCTATTTACACAATTGGAACCTAATTATTCCAAATATGGAATCCATTTTTCCAAATTCAAAACACAAAAGTGGAAAAAATAATTTAAAATTAATTCCTATTGTCAAAACCAAAAAATGTGTTTTTAAGAAATTACAACCATCAAAAGATTGACATTTGTTTATGTCCAATTTCAAAGTAAAATTACTTCTAATGACTAAAATGGGATTACATGGTACCACTATAATACAATTAAACTTTAAAACCAATTAACATAACAATATAACTATATAATTAAATTATATGAAAAGGCATTTTTGAATTATAATGCTGTATTTTTTCACTATTCATTAAAAATTAACTTTATCAGAAAAATACCAAATATTTACCCAAATTAAATTTTGTTGTCCCAATTCTAAATAAGAATTTTATTTTTTCCAAAATAACATATAAAAGTAACAAAAACAAGATTTTAAAAGGTTTTGCCATCAAAAGGCCGTAAAACGACCTTTTAAATAATATTAGAATTTTTATGCTTAAAATCGGATTCATTCTTATTTTAATCCTCTAAAATTATTGGATAAATGTAAAGACATTTAAAAAAATTATAATTGTATTTTAGTTAGTTTTTTTAATTCCCTCCAATGTAATGGCTAGGATTAAACTACCATTTAAATTAATAATCCTATTGTATTATTTTTCGGTATAACTCAACATTGTGTGAAATGTAAGATTTCAGAGAAATATGTTGTTGTGTGTTGAGTAGGGTATCGAAGAAAGTGTCCAATTTAACATAAAATTAATATTTAATTTAAAAAATATTAATAAATATTAAAATGGCATATTCTTTATTTAATTGGGATGTTACAGTATCAATGAGTACGATAGTAGTTTAGACTTAAGCTTTGGGAATTTTGTCTCTATTTTTTATCTTTTAGATGAACATTATGTTGTGAAACTATATTTATTAATGAGGTGTATATAAATCCCATTTTAAATTTAATATCTTTGATTTATTAATACTCATGATATTTTATATTTCACTTTATTTTATTCCTTTATTGGTCTTATGAATCAATATTACCGAAGTGGTAATGATTTTATGTTACAATTTAATCATTTATCAATATTTTTTATTATTAAGTAACAAATGAATAATTCTCATGATCTACCACTCAATAATTCTCAAAATTTATTTTCATAATTATATTCATGATATAATCAATTAATGGTACAATTTTTTCAACATTTCGTACTTATGATAATAAAGAAGTTGTTTTTAAGAAAATCATACTTTATTTCTATCTTTAGTCAGAAAACTGTTTTCTTTCAAAACCAGGTTTTCTATAAATGATTCAAAAAATACATATTAAACTCTTATGATTTTTTAAAATATAATATTAACCATGTTTTAATTTTTTCAAAAAAATTTAATGTATTCTTCATATCATTTTCCATATAATGCTCATTTGGATTTTACCAAATATGTGAAATGAATCTTTGTTTTAACGTATATGGAATGAAGAGAATATTTTGACATCATGACCAATTATTTATTATATGCTTACTTTATATTCTATCAAGGATGTTTTTAAATAATTATTTTTTCATAATTATTTAGTTATAATAAAATTTTTCAAAGAGTAAAATATTTTTCCCTCATGAAATGTTTTAAATGTTTTATAAAATAATCCTTTATAAATTTTCAAGGTTATTTTCAAGGAAAAATGATTTAAAATTGTATTATGTGTTAAATTGTTTTTCCAAGAAGAAATTATATTTTCCTAAATATTTCTTTTAAATTATTTTTAAAATATTCCTTTAAAATTTTACATGGTGAATTTCAAAGAAAATAAGTTTCAAAATGTTTTAGGTTTTAAAAAAATTGATTTTCAATGAAAAGCTATTTTCATCTTGAAATGTCCCAAGTCGTCTTTCAAAATGATTTTCCCTATTACATGACATTATTTGTGGATAATTATTCATTACTGGGGATATGGTCGAAGGATGCAATTCTTATTATTTATGTGAATTTTTTATGTCTATGTTGATAGGATACTTATGAAACCCTCTCCTTCATCAAAGGGCCATACCATGAGGAAATGATTATGAAACCCCTAACTGTTCACATGTAATTCTATGATGAAATGATTATGAAACATATATCTTTTCCATTTTTTATGTTATGATAAAAAAATTATAAACCCATATTAGTTGATTGGTTATGATGTGATGGATGTTATGATCTTGTGGGGAATATACATATGATTTTCATATTGTGATGGGGGTCCCTATGTCCCCTTTCAATACATTGGGTAATGAGTAATGTTATATGTGAGAAAAGAGTACATGGTTGGTTAACTCAATCCTGAAATATGGTACATATGAGGTTATCCCATTCTCAATGTAGGTACATAGGTGGTTATCCCAATCCTAACGTGCTATTAATGTCTTGGTGGGTAGTCTAGACATACTATTCTCTACACTTATGTGTAGTCCATAAATCTATTTCTTGTGAAAATATTATGATCTCATTTATTATGTTATTTGATTTAAATATGATTCATATCTTATGAACATCAATTATTTATTCCATGACTCAATATTATTATCTTTTATTTGTATGGAATGGTTTTAAAATATTATTAACATGTTCTCATAACCTTAGGTTCATGATATTCTTATATATCTCCCTTATTTACCCTTACTAAGAATATGATCTCACCATTTCTTATGTTTCTATTCCCAATGTCATGATGATATGTATTATGTATGATATTTTTAAGAAGGGGTCTATTTAGGTATATCTTATGGGGAGGTGATATTTTTTTCTTGTGTTCTAGTGTTTATGTTTCCAAGTATCCATAGAAATTAAACTATTATAGTCCTCAAAAGTGCGTTTGTATAATGTAATTAATATTAATAAAACATGATGAAATATCTATGTATGATATTCATAGTTTTTTATGTTTGTTGGAATTAAATAATTTTTTGGACTGATCAGTTATTTCTCTATGTTTATAGGAAAATTGCACCAGCCATGAGACATATAAATCACCGAGTGGATGCTACTGAGTATTTGGTTCCACATAATGAGCCAAAGGTGAACCAAAAACACATTTTAACAATTTTTGATTTATTTAAGTATGTATAAAAATTAAATCAACCAAAGGAACCATAAAATGTGGACCACTCACTCAGATTTCAAAGTCAGAACTCACTAATCATTCAGGGGACTGAAGACCCTAGCAAGTAGATGTTTGGATTTGAATAATGAATAGATTAATTGATTCCTTGGGTAACCTAGAGGAAATAAAATTTAAAAAAACAATTTACAAACTCAATGATATTTCATAAAAATTATGGGACCAATTCTTTATGGATAATGTTGATCAAGGCCTCACGTGAGATATATTTTTGAGGAATTTTTTAATAAATGATATAATCTGGATTCATTTTGAGTGTCCTAAATAATGGAATTATACCAGAAGAATTAAGGTAAAAACTCTATTATGGAATATGAAAACTAGTTTATATACCATTCTCTTATTACACTATAAGTGTAATCTATATAGTAAAATATTTAATGAATGTTTGAAGCGGTTATATGACTATACATTCATTTATGAATAGTTTTATTATGCCTTGAACATTACATAGGCATGGCGAACAAGGATACAGTGTAAGATAAGATATTGGTGGGAACATTATCATAGGTAACACTATTTCCCTAGAAGGCATAGGAATAGATTTTGATGTGGGTAAAAAGTGTAGAATCGATAACTACCCATAGGGAATCAAAGAACTAGCGATCCGGACCACCAGATCACTTTCCTTCCCATTGAGTCGTAGAAATCAACACATTTGTTTTTATTATGGTTCATTATAATATATAAATATAGAATTCATGAATCCTCTCCAAAACATCTATACAAGTAGGCGAATGAGTAATATCAATCCATACTGAACATATCTATTGAAGTCAACAAGTGGTGACAGTTTAGTTATTTTCTAGGATTCTAATTCTCAACTAGGATACTCTAATAAGAGTATTTTTTAATATCAAAATCGGAGAAATCTTGAAAATTATATAGAAATCAATCATCACCCCATCATCATCATCTCTATTGGGTATCTATACTCTGTTACTGGGACAAGATCAATAACTCTTTGGAGCTAATACAAGGATCACATTAAAAACATAGGTCTCTTGATGGTGAAAGTTAGAATTAACCTTAAAAAACACATTGAAATATTTTTTTGAAATAAATTCTCACCATTCTTTTATTTCTTAATTTTTAGTAAAAAATGTGAAATTTTTGTGGAAATGATATCTCAAGTGATGAGTATCAAGAAACTTCTCTAGAAATATGAGTATAAGGGATTTAAATGTTTATCATGTTCCTTCATAAATTAATTAGTCTCATTTTCATGCATAATTACTATCTTATACATTGAAATATTATAAAAAATGGGACATGACAACATCATAGACCCCCCGCCTTATCATGGATGGTAGGTCTTGTACCAACAGGTACAACCATTTTCCCCACAGAGACATGGTCCCCTACCTGGTTCCCACCCATGTGTCTAAAAGGGTCATTAGATTAATGACTATCCCAATATACCAACAATTGTTCTTTATAGTGTTATTTTTCCTCACCCACACACACCCTTGGGAACATCCCAGAACATCATCTATACTGATAATTAATTCATTCCATGAACGCTTAATTCTGAAGTTCTAATCAGGTAGGCCCCCACAGAGAAAGGGTCACCTTGATGACATGAGACAAATAATTTATCCATTTTACCCTTAATCATACTAGGGAGATACTTTCACCCCCACCCCCTAGATCACAACATCATCATTGTGGACCCTACATCTCAAATCATCCCCCCAGATCACAAAATCACCATTGTAAACCCTATATCTCAACTCAGACAGTACTAGTACACTTAAGGATGGGTTCATACTCTGATACCAATCGATCAAATAGTCCTCGTAGATAGAACAGAAACCCTACCTTAACATGGTTATTGTGTCCTGGCCTAATAGGTACCCACCAGTTTCAATTCTAATACATGATCCCATCACTATGGCCCACCCACTTTCCTGAATTGTTCATTAGAATAATGTATGTCCCCATGGGCTAACACTTGTTCATTCCAGTGTTCCTTTTCCCCACTCAGAGACACACTAGTAAACATCCTAGAAGGTCAACCACCCTAGGAACTACTTTAGTCCAAGCACACTTAATATTTGATTTCTAATAAGGTGGACTCCAGAAATGAAAGGTTCACCTATTTGACATGATCCACGACATTTATTCATTTAATCTTTTATCATTATGGGGAATTGCACATCATTTAACCAAACATAGGAATGGATTGGATTATAGAATTAAAGTTTCAAATTGATTATTTTTCTTAGAAAGTGACATTGAATTCTCTTGGATGAGTATTTTAGCTATTCAATGGTGAATGTGATTTGAATGTAAGAAGACAATGACCTTTAAGGAAAATGATAAGAATAAAATTATATATTTTGGAAATTATCACCTCCATATCCATTTATAAAATAGGAAATTTATATTTTTTGAATTATAGATCGATAACCTTTTATTTTTTCAGAAAAACTCTCTAAATATAAACCAGAAAGTGAAGTGGAATTTTCTATCTAATTATTCCCAGGAATGAATCTTGTTTAACTTTGATCATATATATTGGTACCACTGTAGATGTGAGAGATGAAATTATGATTGGATTAATTCATATTAATGGTTTGATATGACTAAGTACACCACCTCAGCACGGTTTGGTTCTATTGGTTGTGAACGTGGATGGTGCACACAAAATTTTCATTTATTATCATAAGCTGGATTAGGATAAATCAATGAATCGATATCCTCTTCCTAAAATCGATGATGTCATTTTTCATTTAAAGGGAGATAAATGGTTCTTTAAAATTGATATTCATTATAGGTACCACGATATCTTTGTTAGGAATGTGGATATCCTTAATGACAATATTTAGAAGTTATTATGATCACAATGAATACCTATTCTATTTTTTTGGTTTCACTAATTTGAAAATAGTATTTATGTAATTAATGAATCTTATCTTTTATACATATATCAGTATTCATCCATTTTAATACAAATTGAAAATGTCATAGTGTATTCTAAAATTAAATATGATCCAGATTGGAATTTGGATATTTCATTATATACTTTTCCAGACCATAATCTTCATGAAACATTCCCAAAATATGACTTCTATATTCAAAAATTCCACTTCCAGGGGTAATTAATTTCATAAAAATGAATATCTATTACTACTAAGAAGATTAATTATATTATGTAATATAAATCACCTTACAATATCTCTATGATATACATCTTCCTAGTTTTAGCATAATATTATCAAATATTTTCCTTGATTTACCATGACTCACTCTTCCATGACTAGATTGATATGAAAGGGTATTCCATTTTGTTAGAATTCTGATTATTAGAAGACCTTTTAAGAACTAAAGGTTTTTCTTACTTCATCACATACCCCCATCATTCCCAAACAATGTGAGGATTATTTTGATTATTTTTTTATTTTTCATGATTTAGATTGGGATATTCTCCCATATATGGATATCATTTCATAGATTATCACTTATTAAAATCAGATATACATGAGAAGAACTATAAATCCTTCTATTTGTAATTAAATACAATTTTTCATTCCCTCAAAACATGGAACTGCATTAGGAATTGAACATGATAAAAAATAATGGATAAAATTCAATCATTTTATTAGACAGTTATAGGACCTATGGGATTAGATATTGGTGATTCTTAATATATATATGGAATATGTTGAGAATTAAACGTTTTTCATTTTAATTCCAATTACCATACCAGACATTGTGATGTTAGTCATGGGGGATCAACTAAAAGACCATCATTTTCATAATTTAAGGTCAAGCCTCAATGGTGTGGAGACCACAAAAGATTTCATATATGATAGAAATTATACATTCCACTTTAGATACTATAAAATAGTCCCTCCATCATTCTATGAGTAACTCCTTCATGATTATTATCATTTGAAGTTGGAAATCATCCATAGTACACAAAAACTGAATAAGGAAATGAAGTACCATTTCTTATGATTGACTATAAAAAATGAATATGGAAGAATATGATGTGAGATGACTCTCCTTCCATTTGGAGAGTAAAAACAAAATTTGATAGGAAAAATAATTAAATAATTTCCCATACCTATATGAAAATGGAAACATAAGTCTATAATTTTTCATAGGTCTACCATAGACACATCAAATTCATAATACCATTTGAGTGATTAGGGTATAACTCATCAATTCATCACATTTAATTCTAATTTGAGATAAAAAAATCATAATCATGTTATAGAATCTCTATATCAAGGAAGGGATTAAACATAATGGGGTACCAATTTATATGATCTTGAACAAGGAACCTAGATTCCCCTCATTATTTTGGGAATCCTTGCAAAAATACCTAGGGGTCATGTTAACCATGAGAAAATTATGTAATCCTCAAATGGATCTATAGTTAGAGTGTAAAATCCATGCATTTCAGTAAATTATTAGAAATTTTGTGAGAAACGTCAAGGGTTTATGGGATGAACAAATTCATTTATCATAGTTCTATTATCACAATAGTTACCAATCCATGGTATATATGGCCCCATATGAGGCATTGTATGGATGCTTATTTGATTCTCCACTTTATTAGGTCAAGGCTGGGGAAAAATACTAAATGGGCCTTGCCTCATTCTTGAGATTACCATGTTGATATAGATGATTTTGAAATGTATGGATACAACATAGAACCATTAGATTTCCTTTGTAGGATTTTTTTTATGAACTCTTGTCTTTCGAAGTTTTTAATCATGTATTCTAGAACATATATTAGTAGTTAATAATCATTGTTTGGGTAAGTAAGGGAAGTTTGATCATTGGTATGTTATACCATTAAAAATTATTGATGGAACTAGTTTTTTTCCTTTTAGATAACACTAACATTAAGTTTCAATTTAGTTCATAATGTTTCTAATGTCTCATAATTAATTAAGTACAACATGAGTCCATACTATGTGATTATATGGGATCATACGATCCTTGATCCTGATTATACATTTATTCACACCATGATTTTCATTTTTAGTAGGAAATAAAACATATTTCATGGAATATGGATACCGCTATTAGGGGTGTTATGGATACATGGTAATATTCTTAAAGAGATGTGGCTACAGGAGATCAAAAATATAATGAAAGGTCCTAAACTTTTCAAAATCATGAATGGATTCAATATTTTTATATATGAGAATCTTAATTATTATCTTTAACCAACACATTTTATTTTAATGATCCCAATAAAATATAATATTATTAATGAATTTCATGTTCTTTGTTTGTAAATGTGTTTTCTAGAAAAACAGGTAAAATTGGTTAAGGCTAGAATTTACCATGACACCCTGCTGCATGTTATACTCCAACTAACAGAATGACCAAAATACATACCATGCATCAAATAATATTTTTTCCTAATTCATGGACCAATTTTTAAATGAAAATAACCCAAATTTAAATTGAATATGAACCTACAATGTGTTGAAGAACCTAAAGTGAATTGAGAATCAACTTATCACATAAAGCACCAACCAATCATTGGAAAGGTAAGAAAAATATCTCATCCTGCATTGTCCATGTCTATATTTATTTATAGTAACCACAAGAAAAACTAAATAACTCTTAAATAAACATACCTACCATCAGTACAAAATATGTTACTATTCAATGTAATGAATCTACCACATGAAAAAATGGATTTTATGCAAGAAGAAATGATGTGATCGCGACATGTTTCCCTATCAACTATCATGACCCATCCAAGAGGGACCTATTCCGTGACTACCCCAAGCTTGCCTCTAATAGGAAAAGGGCTGGAGACTACGATTGAGTAGTAATATTCTTCAAATGGGGGGAATTTTCCTACATATATGTGCACATGTACATATCTCCAATCCCAAAATGATGAAATGTAAAAACATTAATTAGAAAAAAATGAATACGACTAAGATACCAACAATAGAGTACTACATTAGAAAACTGGGAAGTAAATAGTTCCATAATACAATACCACCCTTAAAGAAGTCTTGAAATGTGAAATTACAATTTCATGAAACTCATCCATAGAAAATCCTACCTGAAGGGTAGGTACAGTGACAACTGTTTGGAGATTCAAGAGAACACCTAGACTGTCTAGTCTCTATAAGCACCACATGTTCTTAGTCCACCAAGGACTCATTCAATGCATCAAACATCTTCACAAGGAATTACATGTGTGGTCAAATCCCATGCAGGGGTCAGTAAAACAATACATAGTATGACACCCCGAAACCACAATGGAATACCACTAAGAAATAAAAGAATTATACTACAATGAAATAAATGGAGTATAACACTATAAAATAGATGATGTATACAGAAATTTAATACATGAAGTATACCTTAAATTATTACTTGAAGTATACCACTAAAAATATACATAGTCAGATCACATAAGTATAATTCTATAGTATGCAAAATAGGGTCATCAGACGTAAACCACAAAACACCCAGTATCAAAAAGACACGTAGTCCCGATGAGACACTCAGTCCCGATAAGACATTTAGTCTTAGTAAGGAATGTATTCTCAATAATATAGGTATTTTTGGTAAGACATGTAGTCTTGGTATATCACATAGTCTCAAAGTCACATAATCTCGCGGTCACAACCAGCCACACGATTTCACTCATAACATGATCTTTTCGGGAGAACCTACACCTCCAGAATTTAGGTTGTATGATAACATACATAAAAACTAACTTATATTGTTTCAAAATCATTGTCTCATCACAAGGGTCCAAATTCCCCAAATGAATACTCAAACGGATACATGGTTTGGAAGTTACCGTTGTTTTCGTAAAAAGGGGTATGATTTGAGTCTGGTCTGGTTTAGCCCAAATAGGCCATTCCCACTAGGCTTAGTCTACTGGGCCGCCTGGATTAGCCCGCCATACTACACCACACATGTTCAACCCTGACCACATACCTCCCCTTCCATTGTGGTTCCATGTCACATTCCACTTGGTCAGCCTACCGCTTCCACCTGCCCTGCGGCTTCGATGCCGACATGGGGTCCATGTGGCCTCCCCATCATGTATGAGGCTTCCTTGATACATCCTCCATCATGGAACCTGATCTCCTCCTTTACCAATCTTGTGGCTTTTGCCACATCCTGGACTGGTCGGAGCCGTCATGCACCACTGTGAGCCGGTGGTTGTCGTCGCCTAGGTCATCTACCGGTGTCTCCCCTCCTGCGGGCGACTATTCATCCTCCAATGCTCTGTTTTTGAATCAGATACACATTCATAATCCTCGGTTCATGATCTTCACAACCATGGGATTTTATCCATCATTCCATTACTCCATGTTTCCAATCATGTTCGGAGCCTCCCGATAAGTCGGTCTGTGACCATAGTGGTTCAATAGTGATGAACACCAAGAACGGGGGTATGGAAAAAAAATGAATTCCTAAAGGAAGGATCTTAGCCTATTTTAATTTTGGACTCTATTCTTCCTTGTTATAAGGATTAACAAATAAAAAATAAGTAAGAAATCACATATATTATCTCACTTAAATCCCTAAAAATCAACCAATCTCGTTAGTGATTGAACTGTGGAACAACATGTTCATGGGTAGGTCCATGTTCGTCATTGAATTCAGAAATACGGAAAGACCACCAAGAAAACCACATCCTACCTATAGTTTGGATCGGTCTTTGATGAATGGAAAATCTACACCATCGTCGTTCGTCGATCTGACAGTCTTTGATACAATTTTTGATCTATGATCCATCATCATCATCAAGATAACATCCTTCTCCTTATGATAAGGGAATTATAGGGTTATGTTGATATCCCTGGATTCCTGAAATACTAAAATATAATGAAGATGAGTCACTACATCGAAATAAATTTTTTTTTATTAAATATTTTATTAATAATATATCCAAAAACTAAATTTCATGGCTGACCCACACTGGTCGATGTTATGCTCTGCCTAAGGTAAACTCAATGCTCTGAACGCAACGGTGAACTCAAATTAATAATCCAAACAACTATTAAGAATTTATTCCTCTATTTCAGTAAAACTGGTCAAAGGCTTTATTAAAAAACTCAAAAAATTTCAATGAAATGTTATGGGAACACCGGGCCTCGGAATCACATGTCCTCTCAGCGCCTAGTTTTGGAATTTTCCCAATTAATTTATAAATATAATACATTGAAAATATAGGATATTACATTCTCCCCAACTTATGTCCATAAGTCCTTTGGTTATGTAGATACATTGTTGTCTTTTGTACTTATGTGCCTCATATTTTGAGTCTAGTTCATTATGTCATTGTATTTATATTAGTTTTTAAATTTTCATCATGTTCATTATATAATGTTTTATTATATTAAAGTTGGAATCATATGAAATGTAAATTACTCCCCCAAGATCTTTTTATAACATTGATATTTATTTCTATACATTGGTTTTTCGGGGATGTAAACAATGGCTATTGGAACTCTGATCCTACCCAAGCCAATGGGTTGGTTTTGGGTGCTACACTATGAGACCTAATGGTCATTCCCTCAGTTCATATTCCTAAAAAATCTTCATCATTGGACCATATCTATGATGAAGCTATATCATGCTTACTGTTCAATATCACGGGTATCCAAAGTAACCACATGTCAAATGGGGGTGAATTCCCTATGAACATAAAATGCTAAAACTTAGTCCATATTTTATTTTAGTTTAATCTGAAAGGGCGGATCAAGTATAAGTCTCACAATAATCATTTATAGAAACCATTAACCTACAATTCCATACCAAATGACTCTAAAGTATGATGGTGTGCTCATGGTTTTATGACCATAAATGCATCATGAAGGTCTCTTTATGGGAACACTAATGGTATGACATGTCCCATTAAGTTCTGCCAAAGTAACTAGGTTCTAATTTTCCTTATGAAAATATATAGGAATACCTTATCATGGGTCTAATACCAACATTATAACACACACCATCTGCATAGGTGACATTAAACTATAGAGTTACAAACTATAGGTCTAAAAAACATTATTTTATATTTATAATGTCATTATGTAATAAGGTAATAATGGAGAACCACTAATAAATACATATATGTTCATGAAAAAAATGATATTGACTGAATAAATAGTATATAAGTAAATAATATTTCATTGGGTTTTGGAAAAAGATTTATGAAATAGTCCAAAATATGATATATAGTCCCATAGTAGGCCCTAATTCTTCTACAGAATGTGTGGATGAGCTTTCAAAATCATCTTCTCGACCAACACAAATTTAATAGGTGTTGATGGTAAATTCATAAAATCTACCCAAATTAATAAAGAAATTCCATGACTAGCAAAAAATACTACATTATTTACTTATATGGTTTTCCATTGTAAATAGTCACAATTGAGTGTTTGATCCTCTTACAATCATCATGTATGGGAGAAGTGGATCAACTAACATTTTAATATCATGTTGGTAAAAATACAATTATGTTCATAAAACAAGGACAAGATTGATTTTAATTTCATATAGGGATGGTATATAAATCTTCATAACATATGGGAGGAAAAAAATTAATTTCTAGTGGGGAGAAATCCTTATACGCTTGTCACAACAAGCTCAGTTTAGAGTATATTAGGGAAACTTTGGATTTTTTTTAGTTTTCCAAGAAGTTATGGGTTTTAACATCACTCTAAGTGGATATTATATTATAATTTTTTTTCATGATTGAAATTCAAATAGGAATCCTACATGTCTCATTTTATAAGGAATCGGGCCCACATAATTTAAATGCAAGAGAAAAAAGTTTTGTGACTGGACCAGTCGATGCTGTTTAACATCATAGAGTAAGGAAACCTGTATCATGAAAGGGTTATATGAAGGGATGTAATGGTTCTTAAATGTTTGTACAACCATGATGGATCTAGGTTGATTTAATTATATATCGAGGGATTACACAAATGAATGTGCTACTCACCCTTTTCTTGGGAGACACATGATTACTTTCTTACCATCCCTTGCTTGATTCAAAGGTTTCAGGGGTGAGATTTTATAACAAAAGTTCTTCACAATGATCTTTCTTGAATGATTTTATATTAGATGAATATGGGTCCTATATACCCTAAATATTTCAGAATCTATTTTTCTCCAAGCGGATATATTTTAATAGGTTTTCATGACATTGGCCTCTCACATGTCGGTTGTTTTATGTAACTATGACCTATGTTAATTTTGGACTATGTTTGAGAATTTTTTTATAAGGTGAGTTTCATGATAACATCTCAAAATAAAGCCCGTAATTTTATGGAATTTTGATAGGTAATTCATATAAAATAATCCCTTCAACGCTTCCATGAAGGTTATAGATTATGTTAGTTTTATAGAATTAATGGTTGTGGGAACTAAGAGCATTGAGTTCTTAAAAATACATGTTCAGAACAACCAGAAAAATATAGAGAGAAAATGGAAATTTATATAAATCTATCTTATAGATTATGAGTAAAACTATAATCTTTTATGAAATATTTTTTTTCAAATAAATATAATTTTTCTGATAGCTTGTGTTACAAGAAACACTTTGTTTTTAACAAATCATGATATTTTATTATTATTATTATTATTATTCCAAAAATTCTTTTCTAAACATCATGTTAATCATTTAAATATTATTTTGAATCAAATAAATTTAAAAATTAATTGTAATGGTTATATGTAATGGAAAAATATTAATAAAAAAATTACAAATTTTTTTTTAAAGACATTATATGTTTTGAAAATACTATTTTTTTAAAAAAATATTTTCATTTTATGTTTTAAAGAAATAATAAAAGTAATTTTTTCAAATTATAGAACATTTAATTGAAAAAATATATTTAATTTTTGAAATATATATGTCAATAGTATCCAGGAGTGGTTTTTTTAGATGTTTTTAAAAATACAATATTTCCTATGAATAGTTAAATATAAATATTTTTTATTTAGAATTGGAATTTCATTTAAAGAATTTGAAAACATAAAAAAACTTATATTGTTTTAAAGTTAGAGATAATTCAATTAAATATCTATTAATCTATTTTTGTTCATTTACATAAGTTTCATATTGACTGTTTATATAAAATATTTTTTAACTTTTGAAGATTTTCACTTTAGAAGCCAACTTTTTCATCATGTCTTGTGGTTTAATTTTAAATTATATTCTTCAATTTATATGAATATAATTTCAAAAAAAATATTCCATATTTTAAATAATAGTAATTAATATTATCTAATTAGAATAACTTAATTTTTGATCATAATGACTAGTAAAAATAGTAAAATTTATTTACCACGGCTATTGTTAACACAGGTTTACAGTGGGTAAAATAAAAATATATGGGATAAAATGAGATATATAATTATCCAAAACCCATTTTATTGAAATATTTCCACATTATAGAATATATGGATTAATAATTAATCATTTAAGATCATTTTTTTATGTTAAAAACATGGTTAAACATTATTCGTTACAAAAATTTCATGTGTCTCTTCTCCTTGACTTATAAAAGGAAACCCCATCTCCTCAGATCTTAAAAATTAAAAAAAAAATATTGGTTCAAAAATCACCTAACCAAGTACACTCTTTAGTTCCCTAATAACATTCTATAGTCCTTATTTTTATTATGAAATCGTCCTATGAAGGCATTACGTATAATCTTAATGGGGTTCTCTAAAGAAGATGTAAATTTTTAAAAAAGTTTTTTTATTTATTATTCCACCTAATATAATGTTATTAAAATATGATAATATATTAACACTAGTATATCACATGCACTAAGCTATAATTTTGTAAATTCAATGACCTTCATCTATATCATCTTCTATAAAATGGGATGTAAAACTATCAATCGTGTGTGTAGTGGACTACCGTCTCACGAACCAATGTTATTCATTTTCCATCACCACCTCTCACAAATAGATTTAATTATGGATGAGACATAATTTTATGATATTTATGAAATATTTACACTTCTGGAATTATAAAATCACATATGATTTCTTAAATCGCATTCTGTGTGAATAAGATGATGTCACTCATGTGTACGGCAGACTATAGCCTCACAAAGTGACATGATTCGTTCTTCATGTACAATTTACATGGAAATTAATGAGGATAGTTTTATTGAAATTTTTTTGATATATATAAAGTAAAAATTATTTTTTAAGTATAACATATTATCTACCTTACTTTTGGTTCCCCCTTAAATAAAATCGATACATTGTACATGCGTACGTGCGACATACACTATCCATAAATAGTGTAATTCATTTTCTATCTATCTCTTTAATATATTACTATAAATACTTATATAATTAATATATATAATTTGTATATCATTTTTAACAATATTTATAAGATTTATCCATGATCATAATGAAATTATTTGAGATACCAAACCAAAACATACATGAAAAACGAAGCAATTGTTATCAAAAACATGATTATAAAAAGAAATTGATGATAAATGGGTAACAAAACATCATAATTATATCATATATGGAATGATATATTTTAGTATGGTTCAATAATAAATTTATAATGAACTTATATTCATTATATAGTGGGTTGTAACTTGTACTAAGGAAGTCAATACATAAGGTAACATATTTTTTATCAATTCTCCCTCCTTGAGACATATGTTATATTAGTAACCTATATTGTTTTATGATGTGTATATATTTCCCCTTGAAATTTATTATCATGAATTTATTCATATTATTGATATTTAAAACTTACTTTTATTTTTTTCATTAATGTATCTTATGATTCCTACATTTCAAAAGTGGTAAGGGTTTGATGTTACAATCACATAGTTTAACGAGACTATTTACGATTATACTTTCAAGGATGAAATATTTTGATCCATTTCTAAAGAACATAATGAAATTTTTTATAATCTGTTTATGTCAAGAAAATACATTTTATCATTTCATTTTCATCACTTTATTTACTGAAGAGTTGAAAATTTTATTTAAAGAATAAAATCTACATTATTTCTCTCCTCATTAAAAAATAATTTTTCTTCCACATCCATTTTTTATAAAAATATTTCAACAGTGTTTTACGTTTTAAAAAGTACTTTTCAAATTCTAAAGGATATTTTCCTTAAGAGATATTTTATATGTTATTTAAATCATCCTTTAAATATTTTCTAAAAAATAAATCAATGAAAATTATTTTAAATATTTTTATAATTTTATAGTCTTAAAAAGGGATTTTAATAGTAGAAAGGATATTTTCCTTAACAAATATTCCATTTAACAGTTCAAAAAAATTATATGACATGTTAAATTATTTTATGTTACTTATTCATTATATAAGATATAACAAAATGATACAATTATTATTAATTATTTTAGTTATTTATGATTATGATGATAATATGTTTATGAATATTGTTTCTCTTCCACGGGTTATACCATGATAATAGGTTTCTAATACCCACTTTTTTTCAATTGCTTGTGAAATTATGAATTGCTGAAATGTTTAGGAAAAATATATCTTTACTTGGGTCTTCATATGATAAAATTTTTATGATCATGTGGAACATATATGTATTATTTTCATTGCGTGATAGGTGAACAAAATATCTCCCTCTAATTAATATGGTAAAACATTATATCACATTATCTAACAAAGAGAAAAAAATTTAAGGGATTTATCTATAATAAAAAATATGTCAGTTTTTTTTATCAACAATGGGAAATATGCTAATGGACTCTGATCCACAATGGAAAATAGGAAATAAGGCCCAGTCCACTATCTTTAATGGTCTTGATATTCCACTATGAAAAATGAAATGGATTTTATACATATGTTGGTGGAACACTATTTTGAAAAGATTTAATGGATCCTGAATTATGAATATTTCACACACATATGAATAATGTATTTTGAAATGATAATTCCATATTCCCTGACTCATGTCTATAATCTAGGATGTGTTAGTTATGAACTATTTCAGTTATCTTGATGATATCAAACACATATTCTTATCTTATGATTTCATATGATTATAAATTGATATATACCATGTTCTCCCTAAATAATAATCTAAGATCACCCTTTCTAATTTTTCATTTCCCCATGTTTTGAATAAAGGATTTAAATAGGTAATGTTTAAGAAGAGTATAAAATGGGATGATATTAATGGGATATGTTGAATATCATTAATTTAATAAACTTATTATGTAACTAGTCTCTAGATAGACTAAAATATCATGGTCCTTGGGTATATATATGTGAAATTTATTGAATATTAACCTAAAAATAGTTGATATATATGTATAAAAATCATGAGTTTCTATAAGTGGTATTGGAGAAAGGTTTAGTTGAATTTTGGATACTATGATGGGAAAATATTAGTGAGAACAATTTGGATATACCTAAGTTTTGTATAACATCCTAATTTTTGGGTAAAGAATAGATTATGTGGTTTCCAAATAAATTTATCCCTTTCATGGAACTATAAGTGGAAGAGGTTTTGGAATCTATTAAAATAAGAGTAATAACACATAAAAGGTGTGTTGATATTGACTTGAGCATTACCTAGTATATGAAAATAGAACGTAATATGCATATAGTTTGACACTACAAGGGGATATTGTTTAGTTAATTCACAATTTCTTTATGAACCATCATTAATGATTTGAATAGATTATAATCATGGATTACCAAAGTTAATAATAACATGTCATATATTTAAAGTAATTTTTCTTGATAAAAACTACTAATGGAATGGTTGATGCATCATAAGCCTATAGTTCCTCCATAATTAATTTTTTTGAAAATAAACATCCTAGAAATATTTTGATTCTTCCTTTAGCTAAATTTGATGTCATGGATTCACTTTCATTTTATGGATACCATTCAATTTCTATAGAATAAAAGTCACATTTCTTATTTCAAATGAACACATGCTCATTAATAGGTTTGCGGATGAATAAAAGATTTCAATTCAAATTACATATACCTTGTGGCTCTTAATTCATATCCATGAGAGAGATTTGTCTCAGATGGTTGGGGATAAAATCAATAGCATAGAAAAGCCTATTTTTCAATATTTTTTGATATCTTTCAATAATATTTTCATAGTCTTATACCAAATCATGAAGTTGGGTTCTCAATATAACTCATACATAATACTACACCCACTTTTAGGAATCCATATTGAATGGATCCAATTAAGTTTCAAGAATTGAATAATAAACTCCAAGGGAATCATGATAAATGATTTATATGTCCTAGTTCATCTTTTTGGGGTGCACCAATTCTATATTTAAAGAATAAATATGGATTTATGTGACTCTAAATCGATTTTCTGAAGAGGGATAAGATCACGATAATGAATAAGAATCACCTACACCATATTAATGAGTTAATTGATCAACAACAGAGATCTCAATACTTTTAAATGATTTATATTCATTACTTTTATCGTCATTTAAGTTTCAATAAGAAGGTTATATCCATGACAGAATTTTGAACAAGGTATCGGTAATATGATTATATAGTGATGGAATTCTGTATTGATAATTCCTCTACTAGATTCATGGATTTAATTAATAGAGAATTTTGAGATTAGCATGATCATTTGATGGTAGTAATTATTTATGATATTATTTTATATTAAAAGAGAATGTAATAAAATTGAATATCACTTGATATTTGTACTGAAGACCCTATGGAAGGATAAACTATATTCAAATTTTACAAAGTTCAAATTTTGGAAATAAAAGGATTCATTTTTTGGCCATATAACCACAAGAGATGATATATCGATGGATCCAACAAAGATAGAAGCTATTGAACATTAGCCTAGAATAACCATGGAAATTGATATATTAATTGTTCTTGGTTTTCCTTGAAATTATCAATGGTTTATAGAAAATTTCTCATGAATATCTAATCCACTCACCATGTGAACTTATAAGGGATCCATATTCTCTGTACTGGTGAATTCAAGGAAAATTTAATGTAAATGGAGAGAATATTTTTTAGTGCACTAATACTTACATTACCCCATAGTGAAGAATGGGTTGTAATCTTCAATGATGCACCCAAGAATGGATTACAAGGTGTTCTCATGAATAATTACATGGTTATAAATTATTCCTACGATAATTAAAGTTTTATGATAAAAATTACCCAACTCATGATTTGGATTTAACTATGGTAATATATACATTAATGATATCAAGGCACTTTGCAATGAAAATTTTTATATATATACTGATCAAAAAATTTTAATGTGTGTTTTTCAATAGAAGAAGTTGAATATGTTCTAGGGAAGATGGTTAGAGCTGATTAAGGATTATGAATTCTCAATACATTACCACCTTGGGATGTCAAACAGGTTGTTAGATGCTTTAGGTAAAAAGGATCATGTTATCTTATCCATGATGATGTTCACAAAAGATCCAATATTTTTTTATTTGAAAATGATGAATATAGGTAGTGTGTAGATCTTATATTTCATAAATGGGTGTCTAACCATCCATCCAGGTGAATAATTAACAGTTGTATATGGATGGGGTGGAGAAATAGGACAATGTGAGAAATATTAATAAATCAAACATTTTTTATAATGGAGTTATAATGTTCTAGAACCATTTATGTGTTCTTTCAGTACCAGATTTGAGGAAATAGATTTTAGAACTAGCTTATAGTTCTTCATTATTTATTCATCCTAGAAGTACAAAGATATATAGATATTTGAAAGAGTATTTATGGTGGGGTGGTATTGTGTGATATATTTTATAACATGTATCATGATGCTTGGTATATTAGTATGTTAAGGCTGAGAGATAAATTTCTAAGGGTTTTTTACAACCATTACCCATACGATAACGGAAATGCGAAAGAATCTCCATGGATTCTGTTATTGGACTCCCAAAAAAGTCTAAAGGAAATAATGGTGTATGGGTTGTATTTGAATGCCTTTTGAAGTAAACATACTTCATTGTTATTGGAGAATATTAATCTCTCAATATGCTTGAAAATTTTTACATTAATTACCTGGTAATATTTAAAGGGTTACCACATTCCATTATATTTATTCAGTATCTGAATTTGACCTTGATGTGTTGGTAATGTAATCTCCTGATACAGACTTGAGTTTATGTATTGTATATCATCCCCCAACAGATATTCATTATGAGAGAACAATTAAAACCATAGTGAATATTTTAAGATCTTTTTATGTGGACTTCAATATTGGTTGGGATCAACACCTTCCTCTTGTTGAGTTTTCATATAATAATATTATTCACTCTGTAATTCAAATGATTCCTTATAAAGATCAGTGTGTGAATATGTCTAATACTACAATGTACTAGGAACAATCTTGAGAAAAAAATCTATTTGTACTAGATATGGATTAAAAATGGTAGAGTGCATTGTATCTATTCAATAACACATAAGGACAACACAAAATCGGCATAAACGTTATGGTGACAATCGCTGATGTGATCTAGAAGTTTATAATAGTAACAAGGTGTTTTTAAGGATATATCCATGGAAAAAGGTAATGAATTTTGGAAAGAATAGAAACTTAATTCCAAGTTATATATGTCCCTTTCAAATTTTTGATCATATTGGGATGGTATATTATTGATTAGATCTTCCACTAAACCTATATCAAGTCTGTGGTGTGGTCCATGTTTCTCTACAAAGGAAGTACATCCTCGATCCTTCACATATACTAAACACATAGGTCATACCACTGGATCATGATATTTTTTTACTCAGAATAACTTTTAGATATTTTGGATCATATATAAAAGGTTCTAAAAAACAAGACTCTCACAAGCTATACATTTTGTGGAGAAACCACCAGTTTGAGGAAGATACATGTGAACCTAAGGATATAATGTAGAAACATTATGCTCATTATTTGCACCAAAGTGATGGAGTTTTGAGTATTAAATTAATTTTAAGGGGGTAGAATGTAATAAATCAAGATTTTATGAAAAAAAATTTAATGGTAATTTTAATTTTTTTGGTTGCTTGCATTACACACAACATTGTGTTCTTAATAACCTATGATATATTATTAATATTATTATTTAAAGAAGACCATTATAACCTAGAAGTTTAGCATTGTGGTATGAATCAAAATAACTAATTTTTAAATATTATGTATAATTTTTTAAATAAATAAAACATATCGATAAAAAAATTACTTAGTTTTTAGTAAACTCTTCATATGTTTTGAAAATACTATTTTATCAAGATAAATATGTTTATTATATTTTGTAAAATAATAAAAAAATTAATTTTTTCCAACATTAGTAAATTTATATTAGAAAAAAATATTTTTAAAATATTCAGGTCAAAACTATATTATATTGTATTTTTTATAATTTTATGAAAAGGTAAATGTTTTTAGTGAATAATGAAAAATATTGTTTTTTATTGAGAATTTTCTTTTCATTTAATGTATTTAAAAATATAAAAATTTATTTAATATGGTATTAAAATAATAATTAGTTAAAATTTATATTAAATAATCCAATTTAGGTCCTTCAAACCAATTTAATATTTATTTTTGATAAAAAAACATTTTAAAACTTTGAATATTTTCTCTTAGAAAGACCACATTTTCATTGAGTCTGTGGGTTTAATAATAAATTATTATTCTCAACTAATGTGAGTGGTATTTGAAAAAATTGTATCCAAATTTGAAAAATAAATAATTAATATTATCTAATTTGTTCAACATATGTTTTGATAGTAATAAATAGTAAAAATAGTAAAAAGTTATTTCTATGGTTAATGTTAAAACGGGTTTACCAAGAGGTCAAACTAAAAATATAAAGTGTAAAATGACCTATAAATAATTCCAAAACCAATTTTCATGTAATATTTAAAACTTATAACCTCTAAAATTATATAATGATCCATTTTTTAGCCTTTTGGAATGTAAAGAATGTGTTTTCTCTTTATTCTTATAAAAAATTCAATGTGTGTCATCTGTCCCACTTATAAAGTGCTACACTCTCTTTTATCCTCTTCACACTTCAAAAAATCTTATGTTCAATCAATAACTACCCAAATACATTAATTACATCCACCCTCACATTAATTAAGAATTATTTTCATTAGTAAACCCTCCTAATTATGCTTTATGTATAAACCTAATGTGGTTCTTTGAAGAAGGAGAAACATTCTTCAAATTGTGTTTCTTTTTATTTATTCTTCCAAATTATTAAGGTATTATTCAACTATGATTATAGAATTATAATATTTTATCACATATATGGATATTTTATTATATAAATTTCATGAACTACATATATCTTCCCTTCTATAAAATGGAAAAGGAACCTGTTGATCATGTGTACGGCGGACACCGCCTCAGGAACTGAGGTTATTTTTTTTCTATCACCATATCTCACAGTTGGATATAATTATGTATTTAACACATAAATATATATATATATATATTAATATATAATTATAATTACGTAATTATAACATAAGATATACCTTTTTAATTCCCATTCCATGATAATATGACAAAATTTGTCGTGTGTATGGCAGGATACCGCCTCATGAAGCGATGTGATTTGTTCTTCAGTAACACTTAAAATGAAAATTAAAAAGATTTTTTAAGGAAACTATTTTATATATATTACATAATATTTATTATATAAGGATAATATATGGTATATATTTAATTTGATTCATTTTTTTAATGAAATGGAGACAGTTTCCATGCATACGTACGGCCTATCGTCTCTATGAATTGAGTAATTACTTTTCTATCTCTATATTTACTGATTTAATATAAATTCATATATAAATAATATGAATGATATTTATACCGTGGTATATATTCCTGATATAATTAAACATTAATCATAATTAACAGATCTAACATACCAAACCAAAACAGACATGAAAAAATGTAGCAGTTATTACCCAAAATATGATTGTAACAAGGAATCTATAATTTGCTAGAAAAGTTAACCCTGATGAAAGTATTATTTTATATTATTCCACTATATCACTTCCCTATTATAGTAATTTTATATTAAGAGGATATTCCTTGGTCTTACATCATTTCATACCTTCGTGATGTATGTTTTATTTATAAATAATTTGTGATTTTTTAGTGAATATGGAATTTTTAATAAAAGGGTAATAAATGGTCATATGTAAATCATATATGGTATTATAAATATGAGTATGGTTTCGTTATGTATTTATAATAAACCTATATTTATTATAATCTGGTATCAAATTTGTATGAATGATGTCGAGACTTAAGGTAATGGATTTTTTTCTCAATTTTCCATCTTTGAGATAAATGTTTTGTTAAGAATCTATCTTCTTTTATGAGGTGTATCTACTACCACTTTAATGTGTTATATCATTAATTTCCATATATTAATGATATTTAATGTTTCCACTTATTTTATTATTTACTGGTGTGTATGATTCAAAACATACCAAAATGGTAAGGGTTAGACGTTAAACTCTCATGGTTTATCGGGATTGTTTATGATTATGCTTCGATAATGAAACATTATGATCTATTCCTATATAACATCATAAATTTTATTCTATTACAAAAATTGAATGAAAATAAATATTTTCCCTTAATTTTCATCTCTTTATATACTCAATATTTCAACATAATGTTTTTATGTGAATATCATCCGTATTTATCTCCCTTGTTGAAAATCATTTTTCTTCCATATCTATTTTTTCAAAAAATGTATTCAATTTTTTTTATTTGTGAAAAACTATTTTTTAAAATTAGAAGGGTTATTATTATAAATAAATGTTATAAATTATCAGTGAATATTCATTTATATTTTTCCAAATTTATTTCCAATGAAATTTTTTTTCAAACTATTTTATTAATTTTTATTTTTAGAAAAGTGATTTTCAAGGTGAAGAGGATATTTTCCTCAGTAAATATTCCAATGAATCATTCAAAAATATTTTTATAAATTTTGAAATACTTTGATTTTTATTATTATTTTATATAAATATGATCTAAGGACAGTATTCTTATTTTTTGTTTTAATGGTTGATACTTATGATGAAAGTGTTTTTATGAAACTTGTTTCTCTTTAATAGGTTGTACCATGATAAATGTTTTATAAAACCTATTTATTCTTCCATGGTTTATGCTATAATTAAATGATGAAATGATTATAAAACCCATTTCATTTCAATGTTTTTTATATGATGAATGGTTTATGGTATTATGGAACATTTATATATGATTTTCATTATGTGATGGGTCATACATATATCTCACTCTAATGCATAGGGTAAAGCATTATGTATCATGAGTTAACAATGGAAAAAAAGTCAACAGGCATGATCCATAATAGAAAAAAATAAGATACTCTTCATTAAATTTGGAAAATAATCTGATGGGATTGATCCATAATTAAAAATGGGTGATGAGGCCTTACCCACTATATTTGATGGTCTTGGTATTTAACCTTTTCAAATGAAACAGTTTCTATACCTATATTGGTGACACACTTTTTGGACATGAGATTGTGGTTAATAAATTAGAATGATTTCAAAATCTTAAGAATCATGTAATTTGGAAGATAATTATTTATTCCATTACTCATTTTTATGATATATGATCGGTTGGGTATGTACATTGTATGTTGTGTTCATCATTTCATATCATTGTGGTTATATCAAGATTACATATAATCATAAAATTATATCTCTCATGTTTACCCTTATTGAAAACCATATATCACCCTTTATTATTATTACTTTACCAAGTTCATAAAGAAGGTTTTATATAGTGTATGTTTATATAGATTAAAAAAGGGGAAGGACTTTACGGGAGATGTTTAATATCATTCATTAAATTAGTGGATTCTGTACCTTTTCTCCAATGTCACTAACTGATTGCAGTCTTTGGGTGTGTATTTATGTAATGTATATAATTTTAATCTAAATATATGTGATATTTATGTATGAAATCCTATGTCATTATAATGTTCATGCATTATAGATGATTGGCACACTCACGTAAATCTCACCCCTATGAGAAACAATGATCTTTTTTGGTAACTTCAGTTTTGTACTTGACCAACCATGTGGTGTGTGATCATTTATACTCTTTTATATAATTACTTATCTTAGTAGTCTTTCCTCCTAAATATGTTTTGGATGCATTTTTTGAAAAAAAAAATAGTCCTTGCCTGAGAATTGGGTCTAATCATTTATAGGAGGAGCACATTTTAAGGAAAATACTGAATTTCAGAAAAACATTTCATCGAGGTCATGAAAATTGATTCAATTCATTTCTTAGAAATATGGAGTACTCTTTTTAAGGTACCATGATAAATTTATATACATTGAAAAATTGATTTAATTTTATGGAAATAAACATTGGGTGAGTGTACTTTGATTGGAATCAATTCCTTTCATGATACTCACATCATACACAATTGTTCTTCCATGATTGATTATTTCATGAAGTAAAATTCATCATAAAAAATATAACATTTATGAGTTAACATTCATAAAGAATACTTTTGATAAAAAACCTATAAATTTCATCAATAACTCACAAATGTTTTAATCATGAAGTTGGATATGTTGTTTAAATAAGTAGAGAGTTAGTATAAAATACTAGAAACAAATATATAAAGAATATTTAACCTTAACACAGTATATTAGAAGACATATTAAATCAGTTAAGAGGTAATATTCGTGGGGAAATAAGATATTATTTTTATTTTTCTGCCTTTATAAGGGTATCATCATTCCAAACCCCAATCTAAAAGACCAATGGCATTATTATTAGAGTCCACTAGGATACATTAATTGGAATAGTGTTTCTTCCACCCATGTGGTTAGGTAGAAAACTTGATAAAGACATTCCCCCTTTAGAACCTAACCTAAAAATTAATTTAGAGTAGCTAAAAACTAAATTATCTCCCCCATAGTAATCTAACATCTTCAATTCCTTCCTTGGAGATAGCTTCATGGGATGAATGGATGAATGATACCTTAAAATGAGATATAAAAGTATATATGAGTGGGAATGGGATTGTTATGTACACCTAATTGGTATTGTATTTACTAATCTCATCCATGAAACATGACTACAAACAATATTATAGACATCACATTTCCACATATACCACTATATTTACCTAAATGGTAAACTACAAAGAATATGGTCACAATATAAAATACATTCCATTTTCCCTATAGAGAAAGTTCAGATTTTGTTATGGGGAATCTATATTATTCAATTATTCCTCATTTGTGGTGAAATATATGAAATTATGCATCCAATAGTGAATGGATATGATGATACATAGTAACCAATAGTTCTTTTGAGTGACTTGGTTGATAATTTGTGGGAGTGGAGTGACAAAATCCTCACATACACTAGGGTATCACTTACTAGGCATTGTTTTACTGGGTCCCCAATATTAGTCATTGATTAATTATAAGGAATATGATTATTATCTAGAGATCTAAAACACATGGAATCCCCAGGAGATAATATCTCTTTTTAGGTTTGGTACAATATGAGGAGTGGGGATTTAGTGTGAAGGATTGTTAATTAGAGAAAAGAATTGATAAATTGCTAAATAAATTTCATTCAGTATTATTTTTTCTAATATATAATGTAAAAAATTGGTTTTCATAATATATTCATTATAGAGATGTTACTATTGAGTATATACTAGATAAACCAAGTAATATCGATGTTAATAAGATATTATAACATATTGGGGTATATCTATTTGAGGGCCATGCCCATTCACTGTTACGGTTCATTTATATTTTTATATAAGTGGATCATGGCACAATTTTGGGGGAATGAATACTCAAATCCTGTTACTATAACACTCTTATATTTTATGATATAGTTCTTTATAACTAAATTTTATTTCTTTGATAGTTTGAGATACATACAAACTCAAGTTTAATAATATTTTTTAAATGTGAAAATTCTAACATCACTTTTAGAAATGGACATATGAACGGGAATAAAAACATTATAAAAAACATTTCTAACTGTTTTATATAATTTAAACTCATTGAAAAATAATTTCCCAATTTTAAAAAAAAACTTATTATGTTTCAAAATACATTTTCTTAAAAAAGGGGTTTTTTAAATTTTTTTGAGAAAGTTTTATAAGTAGTTTCTAAATAATTTGAAATTTTATTTGATAAAAGGATATAATTTTTGAAACCATCATATCAAAATTATATTAATTTGAATGTTTTTAATTTTTTTGAAAAGATTTATTTTACAGTGACTACTAAAAAATACTAATTTCTATTGTAAAAAATAAATTTATTTAAAGAATTTATAAAGATTCATTATGTGTCAAAATTATTTAAATTTAAAATTTGTTAATTAATATAGTTGTAAATAAAATTAAGGTCATTTTAATTAATTTTTATTTTTATTTTGGTATAAAAACGTTTTATACATCAGAAAAAAAATTTCTGGAAAACTATGTTTAGTTGTGTTTTGATTGTTTAATTTTAAATTAAATTCTATAACTACATAGAATTGAATTTGATAAAATGAATTCCATAATCTGAATAATAATAATTAATTAATTTAATATTTAAAACTTAAATATTTATTATTATGAATATTATCCCACAGATATATTTGTCGCCTCGATAAAATAGGTAAAACATGGTTAAAAACATGGGGTAAAAATAAAAATATCAGTAACAAATTAATTTATCCTAGTTTATGTGATTTTTTCAACAAAAGATACTATTATGTAGTTATTTATTTATTTTAAATTTTTATTTTGATCTTGGGAACCCATGAATTACTTTTGTGAAAATAAGTTATATTTTTTTCAAATTAAGAACAATTTTTTATATTTACATTTAATGGACTGGATAGAAGAATCCATTCAGCTTTGGAATCCCATTTAACCTAAAACACTTCTTTATTCAGTATTTATCCCCAAAAAAATCATCGAATCAAATTTATTTCATTATTTCAATGTTAAATTATATTTATCTTAAATAATGTATTTTTTAAAGACTTATGTTTCATGCATGATGTTTTATAATATTAAAGGTAATTTCTACCACCTATAGAAATAAAATATGCTAAAATGGATTCCAAATTTTTACTCATAATTTCAAAATTTATTTATAAGTCTAATTTAATTTATTTATATAAATATTTTATGCAGCTAAAAATTTGAGTTACCATAATTAAGGTTAAAATGAGTTTAATGTGGTTTAACTTGGAGGTAATGATTAAAATGTAAACAAAACATATCCATATGTTATTGGTTGAGATATTTTAGACTATATAACATCTTATATACTAATTTTGGCTTCTATGATTCCACTTTTTATGATTATGATATATTCATGTGTCATTTACCTCCCATATGAAAGGATGCCACCTTTCCTCTCTACTCCATAGTTAATGAGCCTTATATCTCAGCTAATTCCATCCATTATACCTTCATATATTACTTACCCAAATTCATAATTTTATTTTCATTCTAAAATACCATCCTTTCATGTATTATGGTGAAAGCGAAAAGTAGTTTCTCAATAAAGAGTTGTAACTCTTAACAGGGTACTTTTAATTCTATTTCTTGTCCAACCTACTCTAAATATATTATATATATTGTAAAATAATTCATTCAGGGTCTTAAATATACTTAATTATTATATTTATTATGTAACATTCACTATTTACTTCCTTTGAATCCTATATAAATTGAAAGCATCGCTTGTTCTGACCTAAGACTTATCATCTCCATGTAGTGGTGTAATTAAATTTTCATAACCAATTTATGCTGATAGTTATAAATATGGGACTAATTTTTATATATGATAGTGAAGATATTATTATGGTTATTTAATGATAAAATACAATTTATATATCTTTATTTCTTTTCATTCTAAAATGAATACAATGTTCATTCATACGTATGACCTATCATCTCTCTGAAATGTGTAAATTATTTTTCAATCTATAACATTTATATATGAATATATATATTGTGAATATAAATGATATATAAGTAATGATTAAAATTATTTTTATTTTCAGGATACAATCAATGATTATGTATAGGAACTAACGAACTAAAACTCTTATGAAAAATGAAATAGTTAACACTTGGAAAGTATTGTTTTAATGAGAATTTATTAATAAATTAGTGATAAAATATTGAAATTAGTTCATGAATATGATATTTTAAGATTATAATTTTTTATGGTATAGAATTTTAATTTATTGATATTTGTTATACATGAGGTTAGAGAGATATCAATGAAATTCACACATGATTTAAGCGTTTTATATTTCAATCTCATTGTCATCCGAGTTTATTTATGATTAAGATTATAATGGTGATATTTCATGATATACCTCTCAATAATCTCATCATGTTTCTTCCACTCAATTAATGCATGGAATTTTCAATTAATAATACAATTTTTTGCACTTTTATACTTATAAATTCGGAGGAAATATTTTTATGAAAACAGACTTTGTTTCCCCTTTATTCATGAATGTTTTTCTTCCATGTACATGTTTTTATTAAATATTTTAAGAATTTTTTGAATATTTTCCTATTATTTTTTAAATTCATTTTTACCCATGTTTTAATTTTTAAAACATTTTTTAAAATAAATATTCTGTGTTTTATCAAATGATATATATTTTACCATTTACAAAAAATGTGAAAGGATACTTTTTTAACACACACTACAATAAATAAATTTTCCACCATCATGACCACTCATAAAATTGGACATTTCATTTCATGTTTTAATGTTTCATTTAAAAGAAAGTTTTTCTATAATATTTTTGAAATTTTTATATTATAAATAATTGATTTCAATATAAAAATACAATCTTCCTCAATAAATTTTCTTGTGATCATGTAATGACATTTTTCATGTATGATAACGTCATTTGATCCTACTTGTGATTTAATAGGGATATAAACCAATGATAACCTATATAATCTTATTTTATATGTTTTATGATGATGATGAAATTTTTATGAACCATGTTTATTTTCAATAGTATATGATGAAATTTTGAAATACTTATAAATATGTTTTCCTTTCCATGGGTTATAATTCATGGTGAATGATATAGGATCTTATATAACACGTATAAATGAATAATTATTATGTTACGGGTGGGTATGGAGTTATATATACTTCTAAAACATTGGGTAACTATGAATATCTCATGAGATACTAAGGACTAGAATGGGGAGTGAATCCAATTATATATGTTAATTTGGCCAATATGATAGTATTGGGAGTGAACCTTTAATAAGGATATGATGGAATATTGAGAGATACCAATCCAATATGATTGTCTTGGTAGTGATCCTTGACTAAAGAAATTATTTTCATTGATTATGTGTATTTCATAACTTATTTTTTATGCCAATGTTATGCTCTCATGGCTCGTGTTCTTTGATTCCATTACGATTCATCTCTTATGAACTACCAATATTTATTCTACAATTCATGTTTATGATATATGATATAGTGGGTATTTATTTTAAAATGATAAGTTCATGTTCTCATGACCTTATACTCTTTTTATTCTTATGTGATCATTGATATCTCTCTTTTACCCTTACTAAGCCTTCTATGATCAACCTTTGTTATGTATTTTTTCCTAGGTTATGAATAATGGTTCTATGTTGGGTATTTCTATATAGAGTATTATATGGGAAAAATTAGTTTAATATGATGATGATATTTCATGAAATAATAATATTATATATCCAATGTCCAAAGAAACTAAACCTTTATGGACCTTGAGCATTAATTTTAAAATATATTTAATATTCATCTATAATGATGTAATATCTATGTATGAAAAGTATAGGATCCTATAATTTTTCCTCGAGATGCTAACTCTATTAAATAATTTCTAAAAATTGATAGGATGAGATTTACACAACTCGACCAAACCTGGTTAAATGCTAGGAATGAGTTTCATGCCAAATTCATCATCCACCCTTTCCCCCTTCTAGTCAGGGATATATTAGATTTTGGTAGTGTGGAAGATAAAAATATCATTCTGTGTAGTTTTAAGAGGTGGGGTTTTTGTCACATGTTTCAATAGAATCATAATTTCTGAGCAATTTTCCCTATACGGATTTTCTTACAAATTTTACTACCTCAAGCATCTTATGTCGTTGGTGTATACCATAGCCCATTTTGAACATAATCCCATGGGGATATAATAACTGTGGTGTAGTCTCTACCATGAAGGGGCCATTGAGATTATTTTACTACTAGTTATGTCACACCCCAAGATTTTATTTTCATTTCCTTTTAAATAAAATTGAATCATTCAATATCATGCTATACATTAAACCCTGGTACTTAATGAACTGTGATATATTAATCCTTAATAACCAAGATATTAACTTAATAGTCATGAAATGTAAAAACCAAATTATTAATTATATTGGTAATTAATTTAAATGATCCAAATTTATTGATTATTCCATAATAAATAAGTACACAATTTTCAATAAATTCTTTTTAGGCCTCAAAAATATATTTTCTTCAAAAATGGTTTTTCTTACATTTTGTGAATATAAATTATAATTAATTTCGAAAAAATTAAATATGTTATTTTATTAAATTAATATAATTTCTGAAATAATCATGTCAATATTATCTTAGGGTTAATTATATGTATTTTCTAAAAATATTTAATTTCCAATGAATAGTGAAAATAATAATTTTTCGAAAACTGTCATTTCATTCTGTTAAAAAAAGTATTTTAAAATTTCAATATATTATTCAATTTTATCCAAAAATAATAAAATATTTATTAAATTATAAATATTATAATTAATTACCCATTAATCAATTTTATAATTTATTTTCTTATATGTTCATTTTTGGGCTTAAAACACATTTATCTAAAAATAGTTATTAAGCACGCAATGTGGGTTAATCATAATTAATTAAATTAATTTAAATAGATTAATTATTTAATTAATTATTAAAATTATATATTCCTCCATTTACTTAACATACATTCAATTTTTTTTAAAATTAAATAAATGCAAGTAAAATCAGTTTTATGCTTAAAATACATTTTTTTTAAATTGTATTTCTTTTCATTTTGTGAAAATATTTAAAATTAAATACTTCAACTTTTAGAAATTTAATAAAGAGAACTATATTATATATTTCTATTAATCATAATGAAAAAAAATTAATAAATTCAAAATAGTTTTTTTTATAAATGAATAGTAAAAATTGTGAAATTTTGTTTCTACGATTATGATTAAACAGATTTACCCGAGGTTAAACCAAGAGATAAATGTAATAATTACATATATACTTGTATAGTAATTAATTATTTAATATATTTAAACAAATTTTATTCCATATTTTCTGTTTTATCCATTTGGAACCACATTAACATGAAAATTGCCCTAAATTATTGAAATCATTTATGAAATTCCATGTGTGTCCCTCCCTCACATATAAAAGGGTACCTATTCTCTACATCCATCTAATGGCCGAAAGGCCTTCATTTTTTATTAATTTTTGATAATCCACCTTTCAAGGGGTGAGGTGGAACCCTTACAAGGCCCATAGGCATAAGTATAACATGGAATGTAGGCCTTAGAGGAATTCATTTTCCTGTAGGCCTCAAACATTACATAAAACCCAGAAAAACTACTTTGAACTACTCCTCCATAGAATCTTCATCGTGAAATAAGCTCTCCAGCTTCGCATGGATGTTCCGCTAGGCATTCCCGCGCATGCACAGTCTTATCCCGATGGCAGGTGCCATACCCTCTCATTCTTAAAATTTGTTTAGCTTCTACTATGGTGAAAGCTCTTTGCTCATCCTCCTTGTAGAACTTGTTCCTTGTAGGCTGTCTAGTTTTCATCTGCACTTAAGGTGGCCTGAAGGCCTTGAGGTGGCCCGAAGGCCTTACTGACCTGAAGGTCTGGGTGGACCTAAGGCCTTAAAGGACTCAGAGACCAAATCGGTGGCCCGAAGGCCCAAACGGGGGCATATTCCATGATTCTACAGTGTCAAACAGTACCTGCTATAGTTCCAGCTACATTACCCACTATTGTACTGCACAGTTCTCGCTAAAGTACCCATGAAATAATGTCTCCGCCTGGATTTGATCCTAGGTCTCCCAGATGCACTTACGGAGTCCTTACCAACCGGGCTAAGGCTCATGTGCATCTCTACACTTATTTAAAAAATCATTATAGCTAAGATAATCACATATAAAAAAGCTTTTGATATTACATCACTTTATTCTTGATCCCCTTTTCACCTCATATGACTAATCATACATGGATTAAGGTGTAAGAAAAGGAGGTTTCTCAATGAAGAGGTATATATCCTAAAAGAGATCATTAGTTTTTATTTCTTATTATACCATCTATAAAAAATTTGTAATGAGAATAAAATTATTCATATAGAATAAGAAATATACTTATATATTTTTATGGTAATTTAATAACAACGTCCCACCTATTCTCTATCAAATGGGAGATGAAAGTTTAAGTCATGAGTATGTGTGGATTACCACCTCCAGATTGGGATACGATTTTTTTTTCATCGCCATGATTCAAGGTTGGTTATAATGAGTGATTTAATTTATATATATGATATCTATAATATTACAATTATCCTATAAATATAAATTATTATTTACCTTTATTTAGTTCTATCTATCAAAAAATGAAAACAACACTAGTGCATACATAAATATTACCATCTCCATATAGTAATTCATTTTTTATCACTAATACATATAAAGGGTTATAAATATATATATAATTAATATATATTATATTTTTATAATTAGTAACATTATCTAAGTGAATTATCCATGATCAAAGACAAAAGCCTATAACTATAGAAGATGAATACACATGAAAAAACAAGTAGTTTACAACCAAAGTGATGATTATAATGAATTTGTTTTAGTCACCAAGTGATAATATGTTATATGTAAATATATATGGTATTATAGGTATAAATATAGTTATATTACATATTTATAGTAATTTTTAAATTATTATACATTATGATAGAGTGAATATGATTATAGACAGACTTGAGTTAAGGGTTTTATATCACAATCCTCTTATTTTTACCAAGATTTTTTATGCCTATATTTACATCAATATAATTTTATGATATATCTTTAAAAAATAATTTTTGGAACTATATTTTTGTTATTTTTTTATATTACTTAGTTTCTATTAATTTTTTTTTTTTAAGTACATAAGGGACAAAAAATAATGTTTTTAAGAAAAACTGAAGTAATTTCTCCCTTTTGTTGAGAATATTTGTCATCCATATTCGTATTTTATTGAAGATTTTATCAATAATATCATTAACAATATAAAATCATTATTTAATTTCATATTTCACAATATTTAACATTACATAAATTTTTTTAAAATGAATCATATTTTTATTTTAGAAACGTGGTGCTTTTGAATTTTTAGCAAAAATGTGAGATTAATATTTGTTCTGACATTTACCATATGAATGTATTTTCCCACAATCAATACTACTATTTAATTTAAAAATATTATAAAATATTCCAAGGAGATTATAAATAGAAACAAATTATTATTGTATAAATTTTTGAATTTTATGTAAGTGACTTACAAAAATGGTATTTTGCTCAAAAAATATTCCAGTGATCTTTTAAAAGGTATTTTAATATATAAAAACATCCTTTTATTTTTATTTTTATTTTCTGGAAAATGATTCAATTATACCATAATTATTTTTTCTCTAGATTCATTATGATTGTGATTATAAAATATTTATGAAACTGATTCTCTTTTCCAAATGATAATATATGATGCAATTATAAGTATTTTCATTATATTTTTTTATAGATATGAATGGATTAATATTATTTGATCAGTGGGTTCATTTTATCTATCCATTAAATTGGGTAAATAATAATGTTTTATAATCTCACGTTTTACATAGTAGGTCATCTCAAGAATCAAATATTGTATATGAGAGGGTATCCCAATCCCGAAGAATGTAAATGTGTTTTTAGTGAAATCCTAACATGCGATGAATGTCTTGGTGGAAATCCTTGACATATGATTTATATTATTATCATAATGCCAAAGTTAATTCAACTATTTAATACATGATCATATGATAATGTTATTATTTCATGGCTCGGGTTCTTTATTTATTTTATGATTCATATCTTATGAACTTCCATGATTTATTCCATGACTCATGATGTTATGAATTTTTTGGAATAAATTTCCATTGTTATTCTCATGTTCCCATACCTTTATTCTTATGATATGATTACATATTATCATTGATTTAGATATCCCTTTTTACACTTATTGAGCATCTAATCTCACCCTTATGTATGTTTCCATTTCAAAATGATAATAAAAAAATTTTTATGTTTACAATGTATAAAAAGGGTTCTAGTTGTGAAAAAATAAGTGGGAAATGATGTATATAATTTATGTACATTTTTTATATATATATATTTACAAAGACACAATGTGTATATGGTTTTCATATAGATCTTAATCATATTTGATTAATATTTATAAAATAAGATGTAATACTTATTTATGTAAATCTTGTGTTGTTATTGTTGGTATATGAGAAAGGACTAGCTAATTTTTGGAAGATGGGATGGGAAAATTTATTTAGAAACATTAGGATAATTCTAATGATAGTAGAATATCCAATGTTATGGTTAATAATATAGTGTGGTTTTCTAAGAAATTATATCCATGTCTAAATACTAGAAAGTTCATGTGTTTATGACAACGATGCACATAGTGGTAGCCACTATGACTTAGGTGGATTGGGTATCAACTCGATCATAAATGTAACATGATGAGTGGTCCTAAGACAACACACATAGCTAGTGACTCCTAATAGATATTTTTATGATCCATTATAATTTATGGGAATATATTATGACCTTGTATGACCAAGTGTGTCATATATTGAAAAGATGGTGTCATGATTTAGACATCATATAAATGATTTTAATGATTATATGATTGATCAAAATTGTTAATAATGATTGGTGTCCATGTTAACTATTTTAGTTTGTATAAGGGATTTTGGATATAATGATTAAGTTGTTGTGGAAATAGACATTCTCAAATATCAATTTATCTTATTTAATCATACTCATGTAAATATTTTTATCTTCATTACATTGATGATTATAGTCATTAAATAATTCCTTAATCAGTTTGTACTAAACATTATAGAATATATTATAATATATTATAATAGTAAGTAAGATTATGAAGATTACTTAAGGATTTTACTGAATACCATAAGGATGTATAAGTTCTAGGAAAAATTTACTAAGTGGGAATTTGGACTATAAAACGTTTTATTTTTGGATATTATAATCACATGTGTGGGTATATAAATGGTTCCATCAATTACATAAGCTATTAAATATGGGACTAGACTAAGAATTGTGAATACAATCCATAGATTTATTGGAATGTTTGGATATTATCAACACTTTGTAAAGAATTTATCATCAATATCTAATCCACTGACCAAGTTTTCTCATACAGGATTCAAGTTCTATTTGACTAGAAACTATGATGAAAATTTCAAAAAAAATAATGGAAAGTTGGTCAGTGAAATTATTTTCACACTACCATATAGTTGATTATGGTTTTTGATTTATAGTGATAAATCAATGAATGGGTTAGGATATGTTTTTATGTAGAATGGTATGGTCATAGATTATAACTCATTCTAATTTAAGGTAAATGAGAAAAATTACATGACTTGTGATTTGGGGTTAGCATTGGTTATCACTGTATTAAATATATTAAAAAATTATTTTTATAGAGAAATTTTTAACATATATAATGATTATAATATAATAACATATATACTCAGAAATAGTTGAATATTTCACAAATAATATGGTTTTAGTTGATTAAATATTATGACTGCATAATACATTACCAGCCTATAGAAGCAAACAAGGTGGTAGACTGACTGAATATTCATTTTTTTTATTATAATAAAAACACTTTTAAGGACAAAGTGAGAAACCATTATTACAACCAAAACCAACAAAACAAGAAAAACCCCAGCATAACCAGTCTCTGTCTCACCCCAGCAAATGAATTGTGTTAAAGACCATCATCAATGCCAGACCAGATGACAAGCAGTCCCGTGCGAAATGCACGAGCATGGAACCGATGGCCTTAGCCATACCCTCTCAAATGTTCATTCAACTGGAAAACATAAGTGACGACCACATGACCTGAACCCCATCTGACAGAGAGACAAGTAATGCTGGGTGCCCAAACAATACCTCAAGCCACACAAAGATGAAACCAAAAGAAACTTCAAAGGAACCCAATAGAATCCAACCTAGGACCAAAACCCTCAAATTTAGCAAGGGGAATTAAAAAGTAAATTGATATTACCTGTACCTGTCTCCCTGAACCACTTCCATCAGATAAAAGTTACTTTTCTTAGATACACTATCATCATATTATCAATCTCTGAGGCCAGCCGATCCCAAGATTGTATGTACTCCTCAATGCTAATCACCCCTCTATTGAAGCCCACGACCAGAATATTATCTTTCTTATCAACCCGGGTATATTTCTATTCATTAAGGGATGTCCTTAAAGGTCTCCCCATCATTTTAGCAGCCTCCTCTTCAGACGCATTAAGCATTAAGATCTGTTCAACCGCTTCCTCTTTAGAGCATAACAAGAGCTCCGAGCATTGATCCGCCTGAACCCCTGACCTCTAAGTATCCACATCTTGAAGAGATTCCTTTTTGGATTTTCCCTTTCTAGTTGATCGGGTATCCAAAGGTGGAGGTAAAGAAGAGTAATCCTTCCTACTCTTCCTCTGCCTATTACCCCTATTGATTCTTGGACTTGCAGCTTTACCATCTGAGAGGCTATGAATATCCTCTCTGCATTCTTCCACGCACACCCCAACGGCCTCCGAAGATAGAGAAAGATCCTTGCTCATTCCTACCTCAACCAGCCCCTCGAACCTATTTCATAAAAGTAAAGGGGATCGGATTCCTGCATTGGGTCCCCCTGAGTCCTATCATCTTTTGGCAGGTCCGTCTCCAGACCAAGGTCCTGCTTCCCTCCCCACGAGTTATCCCTGCCCGCAGCAACTTCTTCTCTGACTGTCGTTCGCACCAAGGCTAATTCACCCTTGATTTCCTTGTGACCAGCACAAAAACTTTCCTGCTTGGACCCACCTTACACTCTCACTCCATCGTTTCAAGCAAAGGGACCAGCCAAATCCTCCCTCAACCTACGGAACACTCACAAACAAGGTGGTAGATGTATTGGTTCGAAAGGATCTATCTAGATTATCTATGATGATAATCACAAAATATCCAATATTTATGGACTAAAAATGTATTAACCTTGAAATCTTGACGGAAGGGTAGAAATATTATCTTGTTCAAAAAAGAGTTCAACTTTCTATCCATATGATAATTAAATAGGTACCAAAGGAGGATATGAATCTATTAAATAATGTAATAAATGATCATGATTCCAACCTTTGTAACACCCCAAGCTTCCACGGTACGTTTCCCTTCGAATAATGTGATAGCGTGTGTTGTACGCAACCTCGAGTTCTAACACACACCACAACTAATTAAACTAGCCGTTGTGAATACTAATACCTACTTTTTGAAATTATATATATTTTATATTTGAAAATGGACTTCATTTTTGGATTCGGAATATCAAAATTAGCCTAGGGTGAAATTTTGGTACATTTCGGATAACTTTCATATTTTGATGAATAGTGAAAATTACTAAATTTTAATTAAAAACAACTTTTTTAATCAAAATAATTAATAGTGATAAATTGTGAATTTGAGTGGTTTTAAATTATATTTAGAATATATTTTTACCATTTAATATAATGTTGGTCATTGGACATAATTTTACAATTAAACCGAACATAAACAAGTGTCAATCTTTTTATAGTTATTATCTCTTAAAAACACGCTTTTTGTTTTGACAGCGGGAATTAATTTTAAATTAATTTCTGCCACTTCTGTGTTTTGAATTTAGGAAAATGGATTCCATATTTGGAATCAGGATGTTCAAATTGTGTAAATAGGTAACTTTTATTTTTAGACATTTTGAATAGTTACTGTGGTAAATATTTTATTTACCATGGTTAAAGGGTAAATCCGGTAAATAAGGGTTAAAAAATAATATTATAATAATACAAAATTACCCTAAAACGTGTCCTAACCTTATTGGTGGACACATACCCGACCATGGGAATCCTTGGGTCAATTTGGGGACCCCTTGGAGCCACTTGTATGTGGTAGGGACACATTATATTAATAAAGTTAAAATAAAAATAAAAATGGCATAAGCTTACATCTTTTAGAAGAACAATTTTTACATAGGGTTATACATGTTGGATTTTCGATTATAAATATTCATTAGAAATCTAAAAAGATTTCCTACATGATGATATTTTATTTATAATTTTTAGACATTAAATAAGTTAAATTATTAATGACACAATAATGATGCAATGTTTACCTCATTAATAAATCATTGAAATAAATAATATTATAATGATTAAAATATTATCTAAAACCTGTCCAATTCTTATTGGTTGATGTTATTTATAATATGAGTCATCTTATCTTCGACCTCAATGATTTTTGGACCATTATAAACCGAATACAAATATATTATAAAGTAATACTTTCACACTTTCCTAAAGAGCCCCTCCTCTCCCTTATAAAAGGAGACCACTTCTACTCATTCCTCACACCTCTCAAGCCACTTGGCTCGTCCAAACTCTGCCCAACTAAGCTCCCCACATCCCTCTCCTCCTCCTTGAAGCTTCCCCTTAGGCAGAAAGCATTTCAACAAGTCCTTTGGTTCCAACCAAAGTGAGTTACCTAAATTAAAGGTAACGATTTCTCTTAAATTATTTTCATTTATTTTGCTTCTTCAACTCCCAAACTCTTTTTATTTCCTTTCTTTTGTAACAACACCAGTATCCTCAATATACTAGGATGTTGTTATAAGAATGATTCAAACTACACATACACACAACTCCATCTAATGGATGATGAACATAATTTTTCTGTGGATGGCAAACTAACGCCTCACGAAACGATGATTGTTCAAATACATCTTACCGCCTCTCATGGTGGCCATTATGATGGAACTATAATTAAATATGATATTAATGATATATATTTTATATATAAGCTTCTGTAATTCCATTTTATTTCATACCATTATTCGTTTCATGTTGTATATACATACGATAATTTCATTTGAGGAAGTGCGGACTACCGCCCCCTTAAAATGATATGACTCGTTCATACCACACATGGAACGTATAAAGGATGGTGTTAATGAACTTAAGTAACATATATAAAATATTATATTATACTGTAATAGTAATATACCTATGTATCATTTGGATTCGATTCTTTTAAAATAAAAATTAAATGGAAGTAGCGTTCGTGCGTACGTACGGACTACCGTCTCCACGAACGCGATGAGATTCATTCTCCATCGTATCCATTCAAGTATAATTATCATTTAATGATTTAAAAATGATGTTTAAGGACTTGATATCATTTTGGATATGAATAAGATACAACAAACATGACTTATGTAACAAAACATATAAAAGAAAATGAGTAAGTTAACACACGAAACGACGATAATACTAAGATATTATCAAATCAACATTAAAAGATCATATATGATATCATATTAATGTATATGATTCTTTTATAATTTAATAACAATTATTTCACCATTATACAGGAGGTTAACCTACCCCAACCAAGGAAAAGTACAAGGTAAGGGTTATTTCACAATCTCTTCATTATCCGAGGTTGTATTATACGTAATAATCTACTGGGATCTCTTTATCATCCACATCCATGTTTCTTCGAAATGTATTTCAAAACATTTTTACTATTTACAAGAATATGGGTTAAAGTCATTTATACCCTTGTTTGACTTTTTATAAGAGGTTTATAAAGGAATCTTTCCGTCGTTTTCAAAACAAGGTCCTTTTTAACCTTTTCGACAGAATTGAGGTAAGAATGTTTTTTTTAACTTATACGGCGGGTGCAGTTATTTTACGCCGTTATAAAGTCTTCAAAGCTTTCCTTACAATATTATAAGAATATTTTTAAAGAAAATGTTTTATTTTATATGGATCTTAAATGATTTCAAAATAAAATGAGATATTTCTTTAAAAAGAATTTTGATTTCATCTATGTCAACATCCTTTGATGGATTTTAAGATTATTTGAAGTTGATTTATTATGATACAAAACTTCTATATTGTATTGAAGGTTTTGTGATATGTTTGACTATGGATGTGCTATTTTTATACCATTCATAGTTTATGGTGAAATTATTGACATTTCGTATGCTAGTTTTAATACGAATGTTTATGTTATGTTTAAACCTTTTCATATGGGAATGCATTGGACTTAATAAGTGACGGGTGGAGCCCGCTATAGCTCCTCGATGCATCGGTAGGTCTCATGAGACAAACTAGTGTCTTGGCACAAGGCCTTGACAAAATCTTATTTGTAGTCTTGGCACGAGGCCTTGGCTATGTGGTTATGATAGTCTGGCATTATGCATTCCAACATTATGAAAGTGGTTATTGATTTTGCATGTGATTATTCGATTAGTAGAATATCCATGTGAATAAGTAAATGGCATTATTTCATTTTACTTTTGCCATACTATGTTGAAGTTCATGTTTAAAAGGCTTTTGTTTTAGTAATTCATTGCCTTAAATGTTTATGCTTATTTTGAATGTTCCGCTATATTGTTATCCTTACTGGGCATTTGAGCTCACCCCTTTTCTATGTTTTATTTTTCCCAGGTAGTGAAGAAGTAAATTATGATTGACTTGCAGGGATATTATGAGGGGTTAATAGTGTGGATATGAAGACTTTGTTGTTGTAGTAGTTTTTCACTTTGAAATGTAATGTAAAACTTTATGAATATATCTAGTGTTTCCAAGGCTACTAAACCAATCGGTCTTTCGAGATTTGATCTTTCTTGTGATCATGCCAATGTTATGTAATAATGCACCGACTCTGGGTAGTTGGGGTCGGTGCGTTACAGTTGGTATCAGAGGAAGTTTAGTACAAACCTTGGAAACTAGATTAAGATAAACTCTGATTAGAGCACGTAGACCTAAGATGAACTTTGAGGATTAGTATAGAAGAACTTCCTAGAATTTTGGTATTGTAGAGATTTTGTGAGTTTTTCGAGCAATACATCCCTGTCTGGATACGAGCAGGTAGAGGCGGCTCTGGCACAGATGTACCTAGGGGTAAAACCTGAAAACACCGCTTTGAGCTAGACTCGAACGGGAACTGGTGCACGACAACGGGCCTTGCTGCACTCTTGGTTACGACACTCCTGGGGATATGCTTAGGATAACTCTCATTTTCTTTACAAATCATTATGAAGGGTTTATGAGTATATACTTCCTCAAAGAAAAATTTTTTATGATTATGGATTATATCCATAAATAGTTCAATTTATGTTAAGTGTTTTATAAGTATGGGATTATGTATTTTGATTCATAAACTGATCTAGTTTATGCCATTGTTTAGAAATGGCGCCTAGTGGAAGAAATGGAAACCGTATCAATGCACGTACTCCATGTAGGTATTGCCCTCCTGCTCAAGATAATTATAGTGGGGCTGGTGATGTAACTGGTGCCGATCAGCTAATCACCATACTGGGACAACTTACTCAGGTTATGAATAATAACCTTACCCGTATGGAGCACCCTGATCCGCAGCGTGGAGGATCAATGTTAGATCGATTCATGAGGCAACAACCACCAACGTTCAATGGGAGTACAAATCCCTTAGTAGCTGAGCAATGGATAAATTCCCTAGAGAAAATATTTCAGGCTTTGGGGAGCAGTGAAAGGGAAAAAGTTATCATGGCAGTTTACCGCCTCACTGGAGATGCTGATCAATGGTGGTCATTGATTCAAAACATGAAGGAAGATGATGAAGTATCAAATATGGAATGGAGGGAATTCAAAGATCTGTTTTTAGAAAAATACTTCCCTCGCGACCATCGAGCGGATATGGAAAGGCAATTTCTGAGTCTGAGACAAAAGGAGGATGAGAATGTCACAAAGTATGAGGCTAACTTTACAAGGTTAGCGAGGTATGCTGGAGATTATATTCGCAACCCAAGAAGTAAGATTGATCGTTTCTTTGATGGGTTAAAACCATTTCTCCGTCGAGCATTAGTCTCACAATCCTTTTCATCGTACGAAGATATTGTCTCATGTGCTATCAAGACCGAAAAGGAATTCTCTAAGTCTTATGACTTTAAAGCAAAGCAAGAGAAGAAGAGACCTGCTGATCAATCTGGGAATGGAAATAAGGGGAAGAAAGGAAAGGTTGAATATCCATCTTGTGGTAAATGCGGGAAGAAACACCCCGGTACTTGCTTGAAGGGAATGGGAGTCTGTTACAAGTGTGGTGAAAAAGGCCACCAAGCTCATGATTGCAAGGGGAAGAAGGAAGCTACCAACGTTCAGTGCTACAATTGCAGGGAGATGGGGCATTATGCAAATGCATCTCCTAAGCGTCAGGAGAACTTACCTCAGAAAAGGCCAAGGGATCAAGGCCAGGCTTATGCTATCACTACTGCTGAGGTAGAAGCTCCGAAAGACGTGGTGGCAGGTAATTTAATGGTTTCCTCAAGTTTAGCAAATGCATTATTTGATTCTGGATCATCGCATTGTTTCATATCTTCCCAGTTTGCTAAGAAAATTAGATATTTCCAATTTGATTTAATAAGGGAGTTGTCAGTTAAAACTCCTAAGGGAAGTATCGTTGCAACAAAGTTTTGTGAATCAGTCCCCATTAGAGCACATAAATTTTCTTTATCTGCTGATTTCATCGTCATACCTATGATTGAGTTTGATATAATCCTCGGTATGGACTGGCTTTTGGACTATGATGCGAAGATTTATTGTAAGAAGAAAGAGGTTACGATTCTTGATGATAATGATAAGGAGCACCTTATTTTTAGAGCAGAATCGTCACCACCAAATTCTTATTTAGATCCACCCCCAGTAGCTCAACTTAATTCAATTATTGGGGAGGAAGAGAATGAAATAACTGTCGGTGAGGAAAGGAATGTTCAAATAGAGGATGTACCTATTGTGAAAGAATTTGTAGATGTGTTTCCGGAAGATTTACCTGGACATCCTCCAGAACGAGAAGTTGAGTTTTCCATTGATTTGATTCCTGGATCAAGGCCTATATCGAAGACCCCTTGTAGAATGGCCACTGTAGAGTTAGTCGAATTAAAGAAACAACTAGAGGAATTGAGTAATAAGGGATTTATTCGCCCTAGTGTTTCTCCATGGGGAGCCCCTGTTCTTTTTGTTAAAAAGAAAGATGGATCTATGAGGTTATGTACTGACTACAGGGAGATCAATGCTATAACGATAAAGAACAAGTATCCCCTACCTCGTATTGATGATTTATTTGACCAACTTCATGGAGCTCAATACTTTTCAAAGATTGACCTTCGATCTGGATACCATCAGTTGTGTGTAAAGAAGGAAGACATTCCGAAGACAGCATTTCGAACTAGGTACGGGCATTACGAGTTTACTGTAATGCCGTTTGGATTGACTAATGCACCCTCTGTATTCATGGATCTGATGAATAGAGTTTTCAAGGAGTATCTAGATGAATTTGTGGTGGTATTTATTGATGATATCTTGGTATACTCCAAAACCTACGACGATCATGAAAATCACTTGCGCATTATCTTGAAGACTCTGAGGAGGCATGAATTATATGGGAAGTTTAGCAAGTGTGAATTCTGGCTTCAGGAGATTTCTTTTCTTGGCCATATTGTCTCAAAAGATGGAATCTCTGTTGATCCTTCTAAGACCAAGGCAATCCAAGAATGGCCAGCACCTACGAGTATAACTGAGGTACGCAGTTTTATTGGTTTGGCAGGTTATTATCAATGTTTCGTCCAGAATTTTGCCCGATTGGCTAACCCATTAACGAAGCTCACACGTAAAGGGGTTGAATTTGTTTGGACAAAAGAGTGTGAAGAATGTTTCTAAGAACTGAAGAGAAGATTAGTCAATGCTCCTATATTGACTCTACCATCGGGGAATGATGGGTTCGTTATTTATAGTGATGCATCGAAGAAAGGACTTGGTTGTGTCCTTATGCAGAATGATAGAGTTATTGCCTATGCATCACGACAGTTGAAAATTCATGAACAAAACTATCCTACTCATGATCTTGAGTTAGCAGCTGTGATCTTTGCTTTGAAGATATGGAGGCACTACCTCTATGGTGAAAAATGTGAGATTTATACTGATCACAAGAGTTTGAAGTATATTTTCTCACAAAAAGAACTCAACATGAGGCAAAGGAGATGGCTTTAATTACTCAAGGACTATGATTGTACGATACACTACCACCCGGGGAAGGCAAACAAGGTGGCAGATGCTTTGAGTATAAAAGACCATGGAGTTTTGAACAATATGAGAATTGAAAAGGATCCAATTTTCATGGATCTAGTGAAGATGGACATGGGAATAACCAGGGAAGGTGAAACATCAATGCTTTTTCAAATGGTTGCCAAACCATCTTTACTAGAAAGGATTAAGAGTTCTCAGACCAATGATGACGAATTTCAGAAGAAGATTAAAGCTGTGAATGATGGGAGATTGAGAGACTTTGTGTATGAAGATGGAATTTTGAAATTCGGGAAGAGACTTTGTGTTCCCGATTTACCTGATCTAAAAAGGGAATTGCTGGATGATGCTCATAGTTCCAATTTCTCTATACACCCTGGGAGCACCAAAATGTATAGAGATTTGAAGGAACATTTTTGGTGGGACAACATGAAGAGGGAGATTTCTGATTTTGTGTCAAGATGTATGGTTTGTCAACAAGTGAAAGCTGGAAGGCAACAGCCTGGAGGAGTCATGCAACCTCTTCCCATACCAGAGTGGAAATGGGACAATATTACGATGGACTTTGTCATGGGGCTACCAAAGACTCCTAGAAGGAACGATGCAATATGGGTTATTGTTGATCGTCTTACCAAGTCAGCACATTTTCTTGCTATAAGAGAAGATCTACCCCTGGAACGTCTAGCAAGACTATACATTAATGAAGTTGTGAGACTTCATGGAGTACCCCTATCGATTGTTTCTGATCGTGATCCCCGTTTTACTTCAAGATTTTGGAAAAGTCTTCAGAAATCCCGGGATACTGAACTTCATTTGAGCACTGCTTACCACCCTCAGACAGACGGACAATCAGAACGGACTATTCAAACCTTAGAAGACATGTTGAGATCTTGCTCACTTGACTTTCAGGGTATGTGGGATCAATATTTACCACTGGTAGAATTTTCCTATAACAATAGCTTCCATTCGAGTATACAGATGGCACCATATGAAGCGTTATACGGAAAGAGATGTCGTACACCAACCTGTTGGGATGACGTTGGTGAAAGAAAACTTGTAGGCCCAGAGCTGGTGGAGGAAACGGTGGAAAAGGTGAAAGTAATCCAAAATCACATCAAAGCAGCTCAAAGTAGGCAGAAGAGCTATGCCGATAATCGAAGGAAGGATTTGGAATTTCAAGTCGGTAATCATGTTTTCCTAAAGGTATCTCCATGGAAGGGAGTCATACGTTTTGGAAAGAAAGTTAAATTGAGTCCCAGGTACATCGGACCTTTCGAAATTCTAGAACGAATTGGGGCTGTAGCTTACCGATTGGCAATACCGCCAAGTCTCTCCAAAGTTCACGATGTGTTCCACGTATCTCTGTTGAGAAAATACATGCCTGACCCAACGCATGTACTCACCTATGAGGAATTAGAACTGGAACCCGATCTGTCTTATTGTGAAGAGCCCGTCAAGATTCTTGATACAAGAGAACAAGTACTGAGAAACCGGACGACGCGTCTGGTAAAAGTTTTGTGGAGAAACCATAAGATGGAAGAGGCAACGTGGGAACCCGGGGAACTTATGATGAAGAACCACCCGAGTCTTTCATGTAATAAGTATTCTAGAAATTGCGAGGACGCAATTATTTGAAGGAGGGGAGAATGTAACACCCCAAGCTTCCACGGTACGTTTCCCTTCGAATAATGCGATAGCGTGTGTTGTACGCAACCTCGAGTTCTAACACACACCACAACTAATTAAACTAGCCGTTGTGAATACTAATACCTACTTTTTGAAATTATATATATTTTATATTTGAAAATGGACTTCATTTTTGGATTCGGAATATCAAAATTAGCCTAGGGTGAAATTTTGGTACATTTCGGATAACTTTCATATTTTGATGAATAGTGAAAATTACTAAATTTTAATTAAAAACAACTTTTTTAATCAAAATAATTAATAGTGATAAATTGTGAATTTGAGTGGTTTTAAATTATATTTAGAATATATTTTTACCATTTAATATAATGTTGGTCATTGGACATAATTTTACAATTAAACCGAACATAAACAAGTGTCAATCTTTTTATAGTTATTATCTCTTAAAAACACGCTTTTTGTTTTGACAGCGGGAATTAATTTTAAATTAATTTCTGCCACTTCTGTGTTTTGAATTTAGGAAAATGGATTCCATATTTGGAATCAGGATGTTCAAATTGTGTAAATAGGTAACTTTTATTTTTAGACATTTTGAATAGTTACTGTGGTAAATATTTTATTTACCATGGTTAAAGGGTAAATCCGGTAAATAAGGGTTAACAAATAATATTATAATAATACAAAATTACCCTAAAACGTGTCCTAACCTTATTGGTGGACACATACCCGACCATGGGCATCCTTGGGTCAATTTGGGGACCCCTTGGAGCCACTTGTATGTGGTAGGGACACATTATATTAATAAAGTTAAAATAAAAATAAAAATGGCATAAGCTTACATCTTTTAGAAGAACAATTTTTACATAGGGTTATACATGTTGGATTTTCGATTATAAATATTAATTAGAAAGCTAAAAATATTTCCTACATGATGATATTATATTTATAATTTTTAGACATCAAATAAGTTAAATTATTAATGACACAATAATGATGCAATGTTTACCTCATTAATAAATCATTGAAATAAATAATATTATAATGATTAAAATATTATCTAAAACCTGTCCAATTCTTATTGGTTGATGTTATTTAGAATATGAGTCATCTTATCTTCGACCTCAATTATTTTTGGACCATTATAAACCGAATACAAATATATTATAAAGTAATACTTTCACACTTTCCTAAAGAGCCCCTCCTCTCCCTTATAAAAGGAGACCACTTCTACTAATTCCTCACACCTCTCAAGCCACTTGGCTCATCCAAACTCTGCCCAACTAAGCTCCCCACATCCCTCTCCTACTCCTTGAAGCTTCCCCTTAGGCATAAATCATTTCAACAAGTCCTTTGGTTCCAACCAAAGTGAGTTACCTAAATTAAAGGTAACGATTTCTCTTAAATTATTTTCATTTATTTTGCTTCTTCAACTCCCAAACTCTTTTTATTTCCTTTCTTTTGTAACAACACCAGTATCCTCAATATACTAGGATGTTGTTATAAGAAGGATTAAAACTACACATACACACAACTCCATCTAATGTATGATGAACATAATGTTTCTGTGGATGGCAAACTAACGCCTCACGAAACGATGATTGTTCAAATACATCTTACCGCCTCTCATGGTGGCCATTATGATGGAACTGTAATTAAATATGATATTAATGATATATATTTTATATATAAGCTTCTGTAATTCCATTTTATTTCATACCATTATTCATTTCATGTTGTATATACATACGATAATTTCATTTGAGGAAGTGCGGACTACCGCCCCCTTAAAATGATATGACTCGTTCATACCACACATGGAACGTATAAAGGATGGTGTTAATGAACTTAAGTAACATATATAAAATATTATATTATACTGGAATAGTAATATACCTATGTATCATTTGGATTCAATTCTTTTAAAATAAAAATTAAATGGAAGTAGCGTTCGTGCGTACGTACGGACTACCGTCTCCACGAACGCGATGAGATTCATTCTCCATCGTATCCATTCAAGTATAATTATCATTTAATGATTTAAAAATGATGTTTAAGGACTTGATATCATTCTGGATATGAATAAGATACAACAAACATGACTTATGTAACAAAATATATAAAAGAAAATGAGTAAGTTAACACACGAAACGACGATAATACTAAGATATTATCAAATCAATATTAAAAGATCATATATGATATCATATTAATGTATATGATTCTTTTATAATTTAATAACAATTATTTCACCATTATACAGGAGGTTAACCTACCCCAACCAAGGAAAAGTACAAGGTAAGGGTTATTTCACAATCTCTTCATTATCTGAGGTTGTATTATACGTAATAATCTACTGGGATCTCTTTATCATCCACATCCATGTTTCTTCGAAATGTATTTCAAAACATTTTTACTATTTACAAGAATATGGGTTAAAGTCATTTATACCCTTGTTTGACTTTTTATAAGAGGTTTATAAAGGAATCTTTCCGTCGTTTTCAAAACAAGGTCCTTTTTAACCTTTTCGACATAATTGAGGTAAGAATGTTTTTTTTAACTTATACGGCGGGTGCAGTTATTTTACGCCGTTATAAAATCTTCAAAGCTTTCCTTACAAGCTTATAAGAATATTTTCAAAGAAAATGTTTTATTTTATATGGATCTTAAATGATTTCAAAATAAAATGAGATATTTCTTTAAAAAGAATTTTGATTTCATCTATGTCAACATCCTTTGATGGATTTTAAGATTATTTGAAGTTGATTTATTATGATACAAAACTTCTATATTGTATTGAAGGTTTTGTGATATGTTTGACTATGGATGTGCTATTTTCATACCATTCATAGTTTATGGTGAAATTATTGACATTTCGTATGCTAGTTTTAATACGAATGTTTATGTTATGTTTAAACCTTTTCATATGGGAATGCATTGGACTTAATAAGTGACAGGTGGAGCCCGCTATAGCTCCTCGATGCATCGGTAGGTCTCATGAGACAAAATAGTGTCTTGGCACAAGGCCTTGACAAAATCTTATTTGTAGTCTTGGCACGAGGCCTTGGCTATGTGGTTATGATAGTCTGGCATTATGCATTCCAACATTATGAAAGTGGTTATTGATTTTGCATGTGATTATTCGATTAGTAGAATATCCATGTGAATAAGTAAATGGCATTATTTCATTTTACTTTTGCCATACTATGTTGAAGTTCATGTTTAAAAGGCTTTTGTTTTAGTAATTCATTGCCTTAAATGTTTATGCTTATTTTGAATGTTCCGCTATATTGTTATCTTTACTGGGCATTTGAGCTCACCCCTTTTCTATGTTTTATTTTTCCCAGGTAGTGAAGAAGTAAATTATGATTGACTTGCAGGGATATTATGAGGGGTTAATAGTGTGGATATGAAGACTTTGTTGTTGTAGTAGTTTTTCACTTTGAAATGTAATGTAAAACTTTATGAATATATCTAGTGTTTCCAAGGCTACTAAACCAATCGGTCTTTCGAGATTTGATCTTTCTTGTGATCATGCCAATGTTATGTAATAATGCACCGACTCTGGGTAGTTGGGGTCGGGGCGTTACAACCTTGATTGTGAATAAATGATAAGGACCAGGAACAGAGTATGTGTCTCATAAATACTAGACTTGAATAAAGATCTATTAGAAGATTATCATATCTCATCATTCACTATTCATCATGGAATTATGAAGATGTATAGATATATAAAATTTTATTTTTGGTGGGAAAATGTAGAGATATATTATAGAGTTTGTATCTCAGTGATTGGTAAGTTTTAATGTAATGTTTTAGATAAAGAATATAAGGGGAAGTTAAAACCCTTACACATACCAAAATAGAAATGGGAAAACATCACCATGGATTTTTTCATCGAACTCACCAAAATTTCTGAAGGCCATAATGGTATTTCAATTGTATTCAATGACCTTATGAAGTCAAAAACATTTAATCACTATTTGATATGATTTGGATATTGATAATATTTCTATGTTATATATTTATTATCATGTAAGTTTCCATGGATTACCACATTTAGTTGTATTTGATTGATATATGAGGTTTACCTCGATGTTCTGGTGAACTCTTCTACAAGATATAGATATAGAGTTGTGTTTCAAAACAACTTTCATCATTAGACATATATTATATTTGAGAGGACCATTCAACCCCTAGAGGATATTTTGAGATAAAATTATCTATATTTCAAAGGTGGTTGGGATCAACAACTTCATCTAGTCTAGTTTTCATATGATAATAGTTTTAACATGAGGATTCAGGTGCCTCCTTAAAATCACTTATATAGATAGAAGTATAAACGTATTGACATTTTGGAATGTAGCTGGAGAAAAAAAAATACTATTTTTATCTAATATTGATAAGGAAATGGAATATAAGGTCAAACCCATTAAAAACACATCAACACAGCTTAGAGTTGACAGAAGTGCTATAATGATAATCGTCAGTGTAGAGATCCAAACTTGACATACATTGACATTACATTACTTTTTTGGAATACTTAATACCTGACACAAAAATATGTCCAAGGACCATATTAGTTTATTGTATTTGGAAACTGTGAATACATTCTTCTAATTTGGTGAATGATCTTCAACATCACCCATAAATATATTTCCCTTTAGTTTTCCTACCTAAAACCTTTCTTTATATCCTAGGGAAAAGAAAGCATATGAAAAGGGTGATCCTAAATTCTCTGTTAGGGTAAACATGGGGAATATCAAAAATAATAAACATAATAATGTGATAAAATGAACATAAATTTTGAAAATCATAAAATCTATTTAAAATATCAAAATCTTCAATCCTGAAATAAATCTTCGCAGTTCATAAGTCATAAATCAAAAAGGAACATGAGCCATGATAATGTAGCATTTCCATAAAACATGGAATTGTGTAAAACACAAAACCATAGAAGATCATTTCCATATTAGACAAGGATCATTTCTAAGATGATCATAGTGGATAGTGTTCATTATGGAACTAGGTTTACTTGTCATTCCATCCTTGTATTACTAAACAATATTTAACTGTTGTTCCAGCCCTATGTTATTGAACAGGATTTACATTTTGTGTCGGTCATGTATATCTCGTGTTATATAAAGCTTCACTCAATGCATTTGAGGGAGATATTGTTCCCACCCTTCTCAAAATGAAATCATTTTTACGTGTTCCTCAAAATAATAAATCATTCATCATAGAATAACCCAAGGAATAAAATGGGTTTCTTAAACATCATTCCATATAAACATAATTCATGTAAAGAAAATAGATTTCATAAATATAATTCCATAAAAAACATAAAAAATCTATAAGAATAACAAGGATAATATACAAGAAACATAGCCTTATTAATGAATTACTTCTTAGATGGAAAATAATTTTTATTGAACACATGAAATTAATTCTTGAGAAATAAATCATTTCTTCTTCATAAACATTTTCTTTTCTCAAAATTCCAAACAATTTTATAAGAAATGAATTTGTTTGAAAATAACCTTGAAATATTATAAGGTAATCTTCTTGGAAATATGGTGTTATGAAAATTTGAAAAACATGTAATTCATTATAAGTTAAAATAAAAAAATATTCTCATACTTTTTTCAGATAAGTCAAAAAGTACCTTTTGTTGAAAAAAATATTCCTCTCATACCATTTAACAAAAATTCACCAATGGGTAAAATTGGATTTAAACAATTATATAAGAATATAAATAATATTACATATTTAGGAAATATGGATGTGGATGATAAATATAATGTAGTAAATAATTATGTATAAACAACCTCTGATAATAATGAGATTGAAAAATTATCACTTACCATTGGTCTAATTTATTTTTTATGTATCCAATCCTCCTCTTCTTTGATATGATTCCTCTCAATATCCTCATAAAGCACTAGAGTTGGTATTTTAAGAAGAAAATAACCTCTAGAATGTAATTACAGAAGTTTATAAATTAAAATTTTAGGGGATATATGAGTTTGGAGGCTCAAAGTGAAGTGAAGAGGTGAGGTAGGTGTTTCCCTTCTATAATTGAGGTTTGGGGAAATTTTGGAATATCAGAAAGTATTTATTGATAATAAAACAAATCCACATCAAAAAACGACAAAATTCCCCAATTTTGGATATTATATAAGATATGGTTGTAATATAATCAGAAAATAATTTTTTTATAAGCTTTTCTACCCATTTAAACCTTATCATTTTACTTTATCACTTACTTGTTCTATTTTAATTTAACTAGGCTAATAAATATTTCAATATTAAAAGAGAGAAATATTTAATTATATGATGAAATTAAAATAGTAAATAAATAATTTACTATATTTTAGAACATATCATATTTATTCTATGTTTTTTATAAATATTTTATGTTTTTTAAATAATTTAATAAAATATTATTTTACATAACAATAATAATGTCAATTTTGAAAATATTTAATTATTGGATTTGTAAAAAATTTAAGAGAAGATGTTATCCTCGAAACAAATATTTTATTATATCCCTATGGGGTCAAGGTAATTAATAAAATTAATTTTATATTTTAGTTATCCCATATTATATTTATTTTATTATTTTTAATAACAATAATTTGGTATTTCTATTAGTAAATTAATTACTATATCTATATTGTATAATTATTTAATACACATATTTACTAAATAAAAATTAAAAATAAAATAACATAATGAAGATAATTCTTATTACATTTAGATAAATATTATTATTTGATTATATCTTATGAATAATTTGATATTAAAAAAATTTTATATTTATTAAAACAGTAAAGTGACAAATTTAACAAAACTATAAATAAAATATTTCCAATGTCATAATACTTTTAATATGGCTCCATATGGTCAATAAATATACTCTTCAATGATTATGGTCAAGATATACTTGACCAATAAGATTTTATTCAGTTTTATTATCTTTTAATGATTATTATCATTTAAATAAAAATTATTTTATGTATTTATCATCAACTAAATAATTTCTACATCATTAATATAAAAGATATTGTGGTAAATATTTATTTCCTAAAAAATAAAAATAAATTTACATGATAAATACAAACATCATATATTTAAAATGTGAATTTATAGTCAAATTTATTATATATATAACCTTATAATAAAAATGAAATAGTAATAAAAAATTGAGTAATATATATTTAACTTTTCTTTAAATAAAATATATTAAATTTCCCAATCACATATGAGTAGCTTCCAAAGAGTATCAGTCTGACCCAATGATGTTTTAGGTTTAAAATAACTCATCCAATCACATTAGGAAAAGTGTTAGGGTAATTTTATAATTTTATATTTACCCTTCATTGCCTGATTTATCCTTTTACCATATTAATAAAAATTACTGAAGTTACTATTTATAATGACTAAAAATAAATGAATTATATATACATAATTTGGATCTACTAATTTTAAATATGGAATCAATTTTATAAAAATTTAAAACACAGCTGTTTCGGTAATTAATTTGAAATTAATCCCACTGTTGAATTGAAATGTGAGTTTTAAAAGTTAAAACACTTCAAAATATTGAAATGTTTTTACATCAAAATTCAATATAATATTAATTATAATGAAATAAAATATATTGAATGATAATAATATATACTCTTTATACTTTAAAACCATTCAATAATATAATCTAACCCTATAAATTATTTTGAAGATGAAAGTTTTTTCAATTAAAATTTCTCGTATTTTTATTATTCATCAAAAACATGAAAGTTATCAGGAAAATATAAAACATTAATATAAAGGAAATCTTTATATATTGCTTCCAAATAACATGCCTTTTTCCATAAGTTTAATAAATAAAATTTTCAAAAACAATATTTAAAATGGGGGCGCAATCAAATGGTGGAAAAACTATATTTTTTTAACATTACTTATTTTATCCAAAAAATTGAATTTGTTCATATATCATATCTATAAAACATATAAGATGAATTTTAAACATTATATTGAATATATTAAACACATATTTAATTAATAAAATTCAAAATTATTGGTCTTATAATTTTATAAACTCGCTTATTTGCATTAAAATAGTTTTTTAGAAGAAAGTTAATAATGCTCATACTCGCAATTATAATGACTAGGTTATTAGGTAACATAATAACATTTAGTTTCCCACTTATACTTGGTATTGTGTGAAATGAACTCAATCAAAATAACCTAAAATTGTGGGTAACACATGCCAATCATATTTTTGTGTATACCGTAAGCTATGCTAGTGTTGCATATTGCACAAGCTTATATTGGTGTAGTGTATAACACAAGACATAAAAGAAAAAATAATCTATGTTAGAAAAATCTCAGGGTGTTATATTATACCCCCATATAATAAATTTCACCCTAAAATTTTCCATGGTTATAAAAGTGTTAATACTTGAAATTCTCTTTCATAAAAACACACATCGTAAAAATGAATACTAAAACGTTATTTTTAAAAGGAAAGTAAGAATCATATCAGTAACCCAAAGTAGCTCATCACTGGGTTTCTGTATATGAGAACATATGTGGGAAGTGAAAAAATGGATATGGAATGAAATTTAACTATATGTGGATGTGTTTCCAGAGGAATTACCTAGAAAACATCTAGACTAGGATGTTCAGTTCTCTATTGATTTAATTCCTAATTCAATTCCCATATCAAATACCCTTTATAGAATGGAAACTGTGGAATTAGTAGAACTGGAGAAATATCTAGAGGAATGGAGTGGAAAAGGATTTATTCACCCAAGTGTCTCTTCATGGGGAGCCCATGTTATTTTCATTAATAAGAAATATGGATCTCTGAGGTCGTACATTGACTATAGGAAGATCAATGATATATAAGTAAAGAACAAGTATCCCCTACCCTACGTTGATGGTTTCTTTGATCAACTTCATAGAGCCCAATATTTTTCAAAGATTTAATTTTGATCTAAATATTATAGGTTTCTATAAAGGAAATAGAACATTCCAAAGATAGCATTTCGAACTAGGTTTGGGCATTACGAGTTTACAGTAATTACTTTTGGATGGACTAATGCACCCTCTATTTTAATGGATATAATGAATAATGTTTTCAAGGAATATATTGATGAATTTGTAGTGGAATTTATTGATGATATCTTGGTATACTCCAAAATCTATGAAGATCATTAAAATAACTTTCCAAATATTCTGAAGACTCTTAGAAGAAATGAATTATATGGGATGTTTAGCATGTGCGAATTTTGGATTCAATTAGTTTCATTTATTGGCCTCTATAGATGGAATATATATTGATTCTATGAAGAAAAAGGTTTTAAAATAATGGCCTACTCCAACTAACATAACTGAGGTACATAGTTTTATTGGTTTGGCAGGTTATTATCAGTGTTTCATTCAAAACCTTACCTATTTAGCCAACCCAATGACCAAGATAACATGTAAAGGGGTTACGTTTGTATGGTCAAAAAAAATTTGGGGAATGTTTTAAAGAATTTAATAGGAGATTAGTGAATTCTCTGATACTAACTCTATCATCATGGAATGAAGGGTTTGTGATCCATAGTGATGCATCAAAGAAATGACTTGGTTGTGTCCTTATTTAGAATGATTGAGTTATTTCATATGCATCAAGGTAGCTAAAAATTCATGAACAAAAATATCCTACTAATGATCTTGAGTTAGCAGTTGTAATATTTTATCTAAATATATGGAGACATTTTCTCTATGGTGAAAAATTCGAGATATATACGGATCATAAGAGTTTGAAATATATATTATCATAGAAATAACTCAACATGTGGAAAAAGAGATGGCTTGAACTACTCAAGAATTATTATTTTACAATACCCTACCACCCAGGAAAGGAAAAAAACATAAATGATGAATTAATTATGAAGGATCATAGATTTCTTAGAAAAATAGGATTGATTTGGATCCTTTTTACGTGGATCTAGTGAGGATGGATATGGTAATTATCAAAGAAGGTGAAAATCACTACTTTTTCAAATGGTTTCATAACCGTATCTATAGGAGAGAATTAAAGCTTCAGAGTTTGATAATGATAATCTTTAAAAGAAAATTAATGTTGCAAAAGATGGGAAGTTGGATGACTTCATGTGTGAGGATAGAATTATAAAATTTGGGAAGAGGCTATGTGTTCCCTCTCTAACTAAGCTGAAAAAGGGAGTTATTGGATGATGATCATAGATAAAATTTCTCTATAAATCCTGGTAACATTAATATTTATAGATATTTGAATGAACATTTTGTGTGGGAATATATAAAGAAGGAAATTCTGATTATGTATCAAGATTTTTAGTTTGTAAACAAGTAAAGGCCAAATGAAGAAATCCTAGAGGTTTCATGCAACCACTACATATTCCTATGTAGAAATTGGATGACATCACCATGCATTTCTTCACTGGATTAACCAAAACTCTATGAAAGAATGATGCGATATGGTTAAATATTGATTGACTTACAAAATTTGTAACTTTCCTCACTATAATGGAGGATTTTCCACTAGAGCACCTAGCACAACTCTAAATAAATGAATTTGTGAGACTTCATGGAGAATATCTCTCAATTGTTTCTCATCGTGATCCAAAATTTAAATCAAAATTCTAGAAAATTCTTCTGAAATATATGGATATTAAGCTTCATTTTAGTACCACTTATCATCCTCAAACTGATGGGAAATCAGAAAGGACAATAAAAACATTAGAATACATGTTTTGAACAGTCTCACTTGATATTCAAGGTATATGGGATTGGTATTTACCTTTTTTGTAATATTCATACAATAATAGTTTCCATTCATGTATTCAAATGGCACCATATGAAGCATTTTACGGAAAGATGTGGCATACACCAACTTTTTGGGATGAATTTTGAGAAAGGAAGCTTGTGAACCCAGATCTTGTGGAGGAAACAATACCAAAGGTAAAGACTATTCAATTCTATATCAAAGGAGATCAAAACCGACAAAAAATCTATGCTGATAATTGAATGAAGTATTTTGAATTTCATGTGGAAGATTGTGTTTTCTTAAAAGTATCTCCATGGAAGGGTGTTATAATATTTGGGAAGATAAGTAAACTGAGACCAAGGTACATAGTCCCTTTTGAAATTCTGGAGAAAATTCGAGTTATTGCATATCATTTGGATATTCTACCTATCCTATCTAATGTACATAATGTGTTACATGTCTCATTACTGAGAAAGTACATTTCATACCCAATGCATGTCCTCACATCTGAAGATATAAATTTGGAACCAGACATATCTTATTGTGAAGATCCTATACTAATTTTAGAAAATAAAGAACAAGTGTTGAGGAATTGAAATACTTAAATGGTAAAGATACATTGAAAAAATCATTAAATAGAAGAGTTAAAATGGGATCCTGAGGAGCTTATGATGAAGAACCACCGAAATCTTTTTGTCAGGTAACATTCTGTAAATTTCGACGATGACATTTTTATAGGGAGGGGATAATGTATCACCTCATGATTTTGAAAAAAAATAATATTGAATGCATGAAACACTGAGTCTCTACAAAACACCACTTTTTTATAACCTATCCAGTAAACATGATTTTTTCACCTTTTTAATTTGAATTTCTAAAAACTAACATACAAGGTTGCGTTCAGTAGAATATTTAGTGTCTGATAATACAAAAATAATTTTGGGTGAATAGTAACATACCCTTATGAATAGTAATATGACCCTTATGAAAATTAAATCATATAATTATTTTATTTTCTCAAGTTTATAAGATAATGTGATCTTGATTTATCTTTCAATATGATATAAAAAAAATTATAGTTATAAAATTTTTATTTTTCAAATAAATTATGATTTTATTTAAAAATTTAATTAATATTATTCAAGAAATGTATTTCAAAAAATGGAGTTCATTTTTTAATTCTACACATAGAAAAATAGTTAGGTGAATTTTTGGGATTTTTTTGAAACACTTTTATTTTTTAGGAATGGTAAAATATTGTAATTTACAGTATATATACATTGTAAGTTAAATTCAACATTCCTAGAATCATGGCTAATGTAAGCACACTTAGTTAAAACTCACATGTACTTGTTATTATTATGGGTCACATGAATCACAATATTGGTTGTCTTTGGATAAATAATAAAATAATGAGTAAAGTAATGGGAAAATCACTCCTCTCCTCCACTATACACCCCTCCCCCCCACTCCCTCTTCTCTTTACTCATATCAAGCCTTCTACCTTGTCTAAATTCTGCCCAAATATCCTCCCAATATCCTCCTCCATATCTAGTGGCCCACGGTCTCATAAAAAGACCAAAACCTCTCCCCTAAAGTGTATCTCAAGGAAGATTACTTCGTGAGGTAAATTCCACTTTTCATTTTTTTGTATTTCAAGTTCCTTTCGTTTCTTTTTATTTCCTCACATACTTTAATAAAAATGTTGTGATGAATCTAGTACCTTACATGTACTGGAAATGTTTTATGATAACAGAATAATTTTTCATCATCTTGCATTTCCCCTTCTTTGATACTAGAAATTAAAACACCATCTGAGATGTGTTAATTTATCACATTCAAGGATAAAGGGTTATAAATTTCTACTACCTCATTATATTCTAGTCATGAAAAAAAATTTATGGTTGAACCAAACTATAATATGTGTATTATAACTTATTTAATGTTCTATAATCATTTTTTACACATTTTATTAATTTATAAATAAAAATAACTTTGTTGTGATCAAGAAAAACCAATTAACCCAAACAATTGTCATTAAAATTTTATATAATGATTCATCTTCACTCCCAATATCCAAATAAACTTTATGACCACGTAATCATATGGTTTTTCACTAAAAATGTACAACTTCTATTTAGTACATCCATTCTCATTATACATGTTTTTTTGTACATGAATATAAGTAAACCAATCATGAAAATCAAGGAAGAAAACACTCCAAAACAATGAAATTTAATCACTTAACCCATAAAAAGGCCATTAATAAAACTAATAAGGTTATAAAAAATAAATTATGTGTATAGGTGGTTAAGTAATCATTAATTTATGAACTGAAATTTTATTTTTCAGGTCGTTAAGATCAAGTGAGGAACAGCTTCGAACTTAAGGTAAGGGTTTTCCACCCGAACCTCCATTTCCATTCGGGTTACTTTTATTATATACTTACCTTAATTAAAATTATTATTCATTCATTTTTACTCCTAAAAAATTATTTTTTAATGTTTTATATAAGTGTACCAACCAGAATCCTACCTTTATTTATGGGAAATTAAATTTTTTAAAAGGATCTTTCAAAAATCCTTCTCGATAAACAAGCTCATTTCAAGGGAATTTCTATAATTCTTAACTACTATCAAGGTCACTCGATAATATGTTCTTGAAACCCATTATCTTTATAAAATCACTCATTTTATTATAAAAATACAATATTACTTCACTTATAGTTTTATAAAAAAAATTCAAAAGAACTCTTCTCTTCAAAGTAAAAGAGTATTTATCTCAAGAATTACTCAATGGTTTCATAAGATTATATTCATATATTTAAAAACTATTGTTGATACTTATGTATATTTGGGATTAATAATTTATGAATCATCTAAAATATTTAATTTAATGGTTTATTATTAGTTTGACTATGGTTGTTTTGACTTAAAACCATTCACCAATTTACTCTAAATGGTTAGTGTTTATGGTTAATGTTCAGCGAAAATTATTTACATCTCATAAATTAGTTTCAATATTAATGTATATGTTGTTTATGTGTATCCCTGTTAATATGAGGAATGAATTGGTCTTGGTAAGTGTTAGGTGTGGAATTTTGTATCCCCTCAGAGCATCGGTAGGTCTCATGAGAAAAACTACAGTCTTAGCACAAGGCCTGGACAAAATGATTATTTATGGTCTTGGAACGAGGCCTTGACGGTATGGTTATGTTGTCCCTCATTATTAATTCCCTAATTATGAAAATAGTATTGATATTTAATGTGGTTATTTAACTAGTAGAATACCCATGATTATGTTTTGTTATGGAATTATTTATTAAGATCTTATTCCTGCCATAATGTGTTCAAATTTATTTTTAAAGGCATGTGTTTTTAATTATTCACCATACCTAATATTTATGTATATGATATAATCTGTTATATTGCTTACCCTTACTGAGCATTTGAGATCAACCCTTTCTTATGGTTCATTTTCTTAGGACATGAAGTAGTTTATTATGATTGACCTTCAAGAAAAAACTTATAGTTGTAGATTTTCCCAATAAAACTTCTGTGTTGTATTTAATTTTAAGTTTTAATGTTGAACTTTTGTATGTATATTGTTTCCAAATATACTAAAATACTTGGTTTTTTATGATTCATATTTCTTGTTTATATGCTAATATAAAAAAATAATCCACTATCTCCAGCAACTAGGGTCGGGTCCTTTCACAAAATAGATGTTATAATATTTTTTCATGAAAATAAATTAAAATTATTTTCCAAGAAAAGAAATTTTTAAGGAATAAAATTACTTTACTAAAAAAGAAATATTATTTACTAAAACACTACCAATAACATATATTTAGTAAGAAATTAATATATATATATATATACATATTTATAATGTATTCATTATTGTTCATACTTTACAATTTACTGGATACGTTGTAATGGTTATATATTTTGGGGGTCATTTGAGATCATTGTTTAATGTTGAATATGCTATCAAACATTTCATTATTATCTAAAATATCGATGTAATATTTATTAATTTTTTCAAATTAAAATTATAAAATTCATAATTTAATATTTCAAATAATCTAATATAACAATATAGTTTAATGAAAGATAATTCCTTTTATTTAAAAAAGTAATTAATATTTTGGTGATGAATAAAACTATATTAATAAATAATAAAGTTATTTATTCTATATTTACTTAGGATATTAAAAATACTCATGAGAAACATCCATGTAACCTACAAAGGTGTTTCCCAAGAATTTATAAACCCAATTCACACACTAGGCTATTTATATCATTATAACAATAACTTATGTTTTTCTAAACCTACCACATAAATTCACTTTTTACTTAAGAATTACAATTTTTCAAGTAAATATAAGGTCAAGTGATAGTTAAATGAAAACACCTTATAATTAATATTTGACCCATTATTTATCATATTATATAAATATATTAAGGAAAAATATTTCCCTTATACCAACACTTCACTATAATTCCAAACTACCAGGCTCAATTAATGGAATTCTAAATCATAGGATATAGAGGAAAATGATATTTTGGAAGAAATTGGATTTTTAATTTACTAGTGCCTCATACAATAATAGTAAAAAATAATCCAAATATATTTAATCAAATTAAATTAATTTGTTATGTATGATTTCTCTATATACTTTTACTAATCTTCATATGTGCTACTATGGACACAAAAAATAACTATCCCTTTTAATTTAAATGTATCCCAATGGGGTTAAATACTAAGGCTTGAAATATATGGTCGAATAAATAGTGTCAAGTAATTCCAACATAGGTTGATTTATGCAAGTATCCATTCAAAATTTAGGGAGGCATCACTAAATAAATTACAATTGACATCCAATTTAGTCACATATATTCTTTTTCTTCTTAAATAATATATTCAAATAAGAGTGTGAATTTACTTCACCCATAATTTCTTCTTCTTTTTTCTTCATCCACCTATAATGAAATAGGTACAAATATTTGAATTTAAATTTTCATTAAATATTGGCGTGGAATTTACAAGGATATGTTAATTATCATGGTCTATGTTTCCTTTATAAAATACTACATTTAAATCTCTTAAAATATCTATAAGGGGAAATATGAAACAAAAACCTTCCCCTATAATTTCTTCTTCAATAATAAGGGATGATTTTATTTTATACATAGAATATTACAATTTTATAAAAATAATCATTATCAAGATCTGTGTAATAATCAATTCCCATGTAATTTCAATTCAATTGAATAGTAGTTCAACTAACTAACCTTACATTACCATATTATTTTATATATTTACTGGTTTTTAATGTTATTCCGGTGTTTTGGGTTATCTAGATGAAATTTTTTAATTTTTAGATTTTTAGTATACGATAAATATTGGATCACGCGTAGGTGAAACTATATTTAAAATATACATAAGGTGTTATAGTATTATATAACCATTCTATATCGTGGGTAAATAATTTCCAAAAAATTGTCCAAAACAAGGATTTTCCCACCTGAAACAAGTTGGATGTGAACTATTGGATCATTCATTGGTAAATTATGCATCCAAACCTTTAAAATTTCCTAGAAATATAAATTCAAGTAGTATACCCTTTTTCCACTTGTCTTTTTTTACACTAAATCAAACCTCACCTCTCTTATTCAATGAATATTACCCCTATGATCCCCCAATTATTTTAATATCATCCATTATAAAATCAATGGTTATTATTCATTTTTTTATATAATTTATTTAGTTAATGATTTATAAAACACTTAATCCTTTGTATTCATCCAAATTATATAATTATATCTTCCTGTCATGGTCACAAGGACATTGGGATGATTTTGTCATGATTTCTACTCAGTGGATTCTAGATTGTGTGCCTCTAACTTAATGATTATATTTTATTCTGATATCAAAATTTTCCATTAAATCCTCTCTCATAAATTTGATATACTTTATATAGGTTGACCCTTGGGTAAATAATTAAATTCTTGAACCATTAATTGTTTTTTATTAAACCCGTGTTTTTTATTCTGTTTCTAATAATTTCATCGGGGAACGGTGCCTCATGTGTTATTTTTTAATCGATGGAAATTTTTGTAATGAATTACCTCTTTAAAATTCAAAGAAACATTCATTATTGTTTCAATTATTTTTCCCCTTGATCGAAATGGTATGATGGGATTTTGGTTCCACCTTCCATGGGTTTCTCCTTGGAACTCATCGCCTAGTATGGGTCTCCCTCATAGTTTAAGACATGGTTCATGAAACTTTTCCCTAGTTCAATCTATTTTTGGACATTGGATAATTATTCTAATTATATATGTACATTACAAGGGGTGTTGATAGAGAATAAAACTTCGATTATGGTAGTAATCATGTTGGGCATTATTGGTATGTCGGGATGCTGAAAACAATGGTAACTTGTATTCTTCCTCATAAGAGGGCTTCTCAAGGGTGAAAAAAATGAGGAATATCATTTTGGTAATGAGGTATCTTATCTCATAGTAATTTATTTTTAGGATTTACTTAGGAATATCATGTATAACATAAGGTAGGAAGAGAGTTTATCATCTTTCAGAGACGAAGTGGACTAATCGGTGTGCATGGTGGAGTCGGGTCAAAAGGAGGTAGACCCATAGGAGGTAACGCCTAGATGTTTTATCTCATAGGTGGATAAAATCACCCAATCAAGGAATACATGATGTTTTTTGTTTCCTAAATATAAGTTTTCTCACTATGAAGAGTCATGTACCTAGCAGGGAGGTATTGAAGTTTACTAGATCAATGGATTAAAACACCCAATAAGAGAGGACCTGAGATGGTGTGTCCCATAGACAGATGGTTTCACATAGTGAAGGATAATATTTAAACCAATGAGAGAGGATCATAAAGGTGTACCCCTATTAGTTGGACACTGATGATTAACTTTTTTAAGTATTGAACACCAGGGAGGTGCCCTATGTACCCTGTTTAGAATACATAGATCAAAACCCAAATAGTTCGGTTGATGGTGTGGGGATTACGCATGTTAGATACCATTCACAAGAGGATTAATATATGTTGGTATTCATTAGTTTTTTTTTGGGTATTACAGATTGGAGAATCCTGGTTTCTACTAGGACCATCGCTGAAGTTAATGGGTATTACACATATGAACATACCAAAGTGGGATGACCTATTCTTAATGGGATAAGAGTGATGTGACGGGGAAGATGTTGGGGTTGTCAGTATTGAACCTCAAGGAGGTTTCCTATGTATCCCAATTGGTTGATAATTAATTTCCATGTTTTTATGATGGTTCATTTAGGATTTAACTTGTGTAGGAGTCCCATATGATAGAGGTGGATGAATGTCAGGATGTTACTGGGACGTAGCAGCCCCGAGTAAAATCAGGATTGATGATGGATGAAGTGGGTGATGGAAGATGGATAAAAACCCTATGTAATTTGACCCATGGGATGTTTCCTATGAAGGGAAGATATCACATCATGAGGGTACATTCCTAGGAGGGAGAATTTGAGTTTACAAATCATTGGGATTGAACCTTAGGGAGCCTTCTTACATACCATGTTTAGAAGATATGGATAAAAACCCAAGTTGTTTGGATGTATCTGGGAAACCAAAGGGGGTGGCCTAAAAGGATAAAGATTGGGGATACCCTAGGAGGCATTAATTTTGAAGAATTTTATTTGAAAGTTATTGTCGTGGGTGCTCTTAAATGACGTTCAGTTTCGGGTTATTTAGGTACAACATAGTGGATAAATAAGGTCATCTATCAAAGGAGGAAGTTATTTAAACCATTATATTAAATGTAATTTGTAAATAATAAAAAAAATACTATGTAAAAGGATGGGGGTTTTGTTTATAAATCTAAATGAAGTATGCAGAAAGAAGATTATATTTTCTTTTGAAATGTGATTAAGAAAATGCAATGAGGAGATGTTTTTTTAGAAAAATATTTTCAAAAGGAAAAATCAATCTAAATAAACTTCTTAACTCACATATTAATAATTATAATTTTAATTAATATCCACTTAATCATGATCCCCTAATTATTTAACAATTTAACCCTATGGGATTTAACATAACCACAAAGGTGAAAAGAATTTAACCCTAGGCTAGCATTGTAATATGCAATCCTAGAACCCTACATTGATTATAATTCTAAGGCTAGATTATGGTCAGTGGTGAATTATGGAACATTTACACTCTATATGTAAAGATTAATTGAGTTTAGGGATTATATTTTAACTCTACTAATTGATCTTGTTTGGTTTTGTATTACTAATTAAGATCACGCTCTCACAATCCACACAATACTCTACCTCCTGTGTCTTGTGATAATTTTTCAATTTCTTTATTAGTTTTATTTAAATTAAAAACTCAATTAATAGATCATGTTAAGTGATTTATAGTATAAAATTTATTCAAAACAAATTAATGAAGAGTTTAAGAGGTAGATAAATTACTAAAAGAAACTAATCTTTTATGGGTGGTGTAGTTATCGTAGAAACGTATTGCATTTGCAAAGGATTGGAAAGGGTATAACCCAATATTGTTTCTACTCTTGATGTATAGTCCAAATAGGATGAGTAGAATAATATAGAATAAATATAAGGGGTTATAATATTTTTATCACACAAACACAAATATTAAAACATGAGGAGAGAAAGGCTTCGATGAAGGGATACTTACTTCAAGAGAACCCCCTAAGAGTATAGGGAGCTACAGAACATCACATGTGATGAGAGGACTCCTCTATAACTTCAAAATGGAATCAATTCAGTCCTTGGTAGAACATTAAAATGGGGTTACCAAGGTTCCAATTTATATCCAAAATGGGAAGCATTTTTGGGAACCCATATTTAGATATACCAGTTGTGCCTCGATTTTGGGTTAGTAATTGGCCTTATCTGGACTGAGAAAAAAGATAAAAGTTATAGGAAATAATATTTAAAGTCAACATATCAAATTTTATGGCCAAATAATTATTAAATCACAAAATATTACTGAAATATAGAACCAAATCTTTGAATTTGTGTAGGTTAAGTCCCCTAGACAGATCAGTTCGGATGGGCCCTTAGATGGATGAATTGGTATTGGGTTCCTTGCAATGATTTGTATCCCACTGAATTTTGGATCATCTTATATTTCACTTAATTATAAAAAATAGTTGAAAATTTTTCTTGTTCTTCCATGCATTTTGGCCCATTTTCCTTTTGGATCATCTCCGACCTTCCAAATCACCTCATCCTACAACGAAATCACCAAAACAAGTAAGATTGGCCTTTTTAATAGTGATAAAAACTTAATAATTGAATTAAATGGGATTTAAAATTTGATATAATATTTGTAATTTTAAATACAAAACAAGATAAAAATATGATGTAAGGGTGAAATAAAGTAGTGAATCGTGATGTGATCACACCCCCACACTTACCCTTTTGCACTCCAATGAAAAACCTCATATCATGTATTCAAAAACATTGTGACAAGATATGCATGTTAATATACCTCAGTCCACAGTGTAAATATAGGAATATTAATAATCCCATCAAGGTTCAATATCAATAAATTTTAAATTCATTTTCTCATAAATTGTGTAAAAACAAAATCCATTGAGATTAACACTAATCCCTGCCAAACAAGTCGTGGGTCTACCATGCCACTAATTCCACTCATGTGTGAGTGAAAACCATTCCAATTTCATATCTAAACCATTTATTTATTATATTCATGTCAATTAAAATAATTACTCTTACTAGTTGTAATCCACTAAACATGTTCTAAATTCCTTTGCAATCATGTTTCAAGACCCACTCACTTAACCATTCCCAAAAGCCAAACCATAATCTCCCTACCGAGATATCCCCACATTTTATACATTTCATCGCTCCCCTAATCGACTATTTTTGTTTTGTTTTTCATAATTTTCATCTTTAATAAATATAACACTCATTTCTCAATGCTTTTTTTATCTCCTCATGACACTAAATGTAATAGTTTTAACAATATCATTGGTCGAGGAATAGTGGGTTTTGACCTGCCAAATTTATAACCCATATTTTTGTTTTATTTTCATTTTTGTATTGATTTTATTTTTGATGGAATAAAATGGTTGGATAATAAGTACACACACAGAGTTAAATTTGGTATAGTAATGAAACTATTCATAATAGAAACAAATGTGTGGATAAACCATTGATATAAGATTTTTTTACCTAACCTGGCTATACCATCAATTGAGTAGGAAAAGTTTCTAAAGTCATTTTTGAGTGAAAATTTTTGTAGTGAAATCATTGACACAATTTATCATGAAAAAATATCATAAATAATGGTGTCAAAATATAAAATGTTTATAATGACACAACCAATCATATCATCAATGACTACAATTTTTATAAAAATCAACACTTTAATGATGAAATATTTCTCATTCTTATGATACCACTAATGAATCTTGAAAAAAATCAATTTTCCATATATTCCACATATAAATGTTCATTTTACCTAATATTTTTTTCTTTTTATTTTTTGTTTTTTGATAATATTAACCAAAAAAACAGAAAACACACAAAACACACTAATGAAAATCCTAAATAACTACCCCAAAATGTTGTACCATCCACCACACTTAAAATATTATATTATACTCAATGTGAACCCATGACATAATATTTTCACATTAAATAAATATTTTTAAATAGGAAAAATAATATAAAATTGAAAGGGTTAGGAACAGACTGATATTCTCAACTGATGATTGGGTCATTATATGTGATTAAATCCACTACATCAGTAGAAATTCCCACAATGTATTGCTTCAAATGTTTCTTATTGACTATAAATATTCATATAGTTTTCTCTGGTGTGATCTCCACTACACCATAAAAAAAATTAGATACAATATAAGGATGTAACCATCTAGAATGCAACTTACTGGGAATCGGCTTCAGTCATGAACTGTAGAGTAGGACTTTCTGTCCAAAATGAAACTCCATTTGTTGTATCATTATATCATGATATTTTTTTTATATTTCCTTTTAGAGCCTTGAGTTCTCATATTATGACAATTGAATCTCCTCAATCTCTTGAATTTTCATATTCCTTTTATTTCTAGCTTGATCCAAATCCATGTTTCATTTCTTTATAGCCCAGTATGCCTGATTGTCAACTTCCACTAGGAGATTACATGATTTCCCAAAAACAATATGAAATGGGAACATAATTTTGGGTTTTTTTATGTTATCATATAATCCCAAATAACATCATCCTAGTGCTTTATCCAATCCTTTGTATTCGGATGCACGATTTTCTCTAAAAAAACATTCAACTCCCAATTTCAAACCTCAATCTGGCCATTTGTTTTGGGGTGGTATGGTGTTGATATTTTGTGAGTAACCCCCTACTTCTAAAAGAGGAAATCCAAATTCTAACTGAAAAAGTTTGTCCCTTAATCCCTGATGATATCCTTTGCTACTCCAAACTTGCAAAAAATCTATGCATTTACAATGTCCACTACAACATGAGAATCATTAGCCCTTGTGGCATTTGCCTCCACCCATTTACTCACATAATCAAAAGAAACCAAAATGTATAAAAAAACAAATGAACATGGAAAGGGAACCATAAAATCAATGCACAAAACATAAAAAAAATCTCACAGAATGGTATGGGTTTTTGGGGCATCCCATGTCTCCAGAAATGTTCCCAGTGTGTTGGTAATGAGAGTATGACTTATAAAATAGATTAGCATCATTGAATAAGAAAGGACAATCTAATCAAGAGTCGAAAACTTTATTAGATGTTCTTTGGGGTCCAAAGTGTCCCCCACAAGAATGTGTATGGCAGAAATGTAGTATAGAATCAAAGTCATGATTAGGAATACACCTCCTAAAAACTTTATCACTACACATGCACTAGAGGTAGGGATCATCCCACACATAAAATATAGACTCACTCTTTCATTTCTGTACATGATGTTTCTTTAAATTTGTATAAATTTCATATTTAAGAAGATAGTTAACTAAATCCACATTCTAATAATATGTATCTGATATGGAATAAAGATGCTCATTGGGAAAGTTTCCAGATGTGGCACCTAGCCCAAGATGTCAGCCACTAATGTTTCAGTAATCATACTCATGAGGTCCATCCTGAGTTTTTCTAACACCTTAATGTCCTTTATCTCAATATTTAATTTTTGAATAAGGAGATTCCATCGAATGAGTTTGGTCTTTGCAATTTTCTTCTTCAAGAGGTTCCTCAGAGATACATGGTTATAAAAAACAATAACTTTAAAGCCTAATAAATATGAATAGAATTTATCTAAAGAATATATGAAATAAAGAAACTTATTTTTCTTGGTTTTGTAGTTTTATTGGGATGAATCCATTATCCTTGATGCATAGTAAGTCGTTGGTGAATATCCCTCCACCCATTGGGATAAGGCAACTCCTACTGTAAAGTTGGATGGGTCACACATAATCTCAAAAGGAATCTCTCACCGTGGGGATTTATTATTGGTTGAGTGTTCAGACAATTATTTAACACATCAAAGAAATTATTATAAGAATTATCAAACACAAGATCATAATCCTTTTGAAGTAATCATGACATAGGAAGTGAAACCTTACTGAAATCTTTGATGAAGCATCGATAAAATCTGGAATTCCCTAGGAAACATCTAACATCGTGAACACATGAAAGATAGGGTAAGGATGACAAAATATCTACCTTAGACTTATCGATTTATATCCCATGTTCTGACAATACATTCCCTTATAAAATTTCGTGCTCTACCATGAAATGTCACTTTTCAAAGTTCAATACCGGATTCTTCTCAATACAAAGATTCAACAGCTTTCAACAGCTAAAGATGAAGTCATAAAATGAAGATCCATACACTATAAAATCATCCATAAATACATCTATTCAAGTCTCAATGAAATCAGAAAAAATACTCATCATACATATGTGGAAGGTACCTAGGGCATTGCATAGTCTAAATGGCATCCTTTGATAGGAAAATGTACCAAATTAAAAAATGAATATTGTTTTCTCTTGATCCTTTGGAGTTATAGGAACCTGAAAATATACAAAAAATACATCCAATAAACATTAGTGTGTTTTAGTATCTATTCTCTCAATAATTTGATTATTAAATGGGATGGGTAAATGGCCTTTTCGAGTAGATTGATTTAGTTTCCTATAATCAATACACACATGGAAAATGTTATTGTACCCTCATTGGAACTGGCTCCTATATCTCATTTCTGACAATAGTAACACCACTTTTCTTAGGAACAACCTAAATAGGATTTAACCACTGGGAATATGAAATGGGATAAACTATACCCTCCTTTATAAATTGTTCAACATATTTTTTAATAACTTCCAAAAGAGTTGGACTCGGTCTCTTTTATGGATACCTCACCGGTTTAGCCCCATCATCAAGAAGAATCCTATGAATTAAAATGGAATGGATAACACTAGATTTTTCATCAATGTTTCACCCAATATCCATGATGTTCTCTCTCAAAATATTAATAAGTTTTTCTTCTTGTTCAAAATATATATTTTAAGAAATTATCACAAGAAATCTCTCACCACTCAACAAGTATGAGTACTCAAAATTTGGTGTAATTTGCTTAAGTTCCAATGAAGGGGTGTAGTATGAATGGAGAAATTTAACAAATTAAAATATGGAAAAAATGAACATTAGTACCAGAATAAACATAATCAAAATTAGATAATAATGTATCAAAACAATCAGCATACTCAACAACCAAGTCAAAATCAGAGTGAACACGATCAAAATTAAAATATGAATCCAATCTAAAATAAATTCTAAAAGAGGATTGGGTATTATGAATAGTTGTGGAAGTTATCTTAGACATTAAACTATAACCAATTCTCATAATCTCTCTAATAATAGGATAATAAAAATCAATGGGGTTTTTATTTGGTGGTTCAAGATGGGAGATAACAAAAGCAGAATGGTCCTCTGAGGGGTACTTCATGCATACTATAACATTAAATATCAAAACATCATCTCCAAACTCCAGGGAAATTGTACCCTAATAGTCATTTCTAATCATTTATGAAGTTTATATAAAGGTACTACCTATGATAATTTTGGAATGATAACTTTTCACATCATCCTCCAAGTTAAGAACATAGAAACCTTCTAGATAGATCATGTATCTTACCCAAAAAATTACATCCTCAAGGACTCCCACTAGATTTTTTGTAGCTCTGTTTACCAACTACAACATTACTCTTATTGGATTCGACTCACCAACCTATAAAGGAAATAATATAGTGAGGCATCACATTTATAGAAGCACCTAAATCACATAAATCATCAGAAAAGGGTAACTCCCCTATAGTGCACGGTATGGTAAATGTCCCTAAATTCTTGAAATTTTTTGGCATTACTAGGGTTGGAATAATGAGTGCTGACACATTTCTTCCAAGATTCATGCTCTCATTTACCTTGATCCCCTTCAATTGGTACAAATTTATTTTAAGAATTTGGCATACCTTGTGATTTTCATAATGGCTTCAATAAGGGTAATGCTTATCTCTACATTATTGAATATGTCCAAAACCTCTTTTATCATCACCTCTTCTATAATCATTTTGGTTTGAAAAATTATATTTGTAAATGGAAGGGATTTAGGGGGATGTAATTAATCATTTTATTACCTTTATATTTTTACTTGGGTTTCCTCTCATTTGGAATGGAATGTGGCTTCTCTAGGGTTGAGGTGAATCCACAGGTAATGGTACGTGTGGATGTATCAATTGTTTCTTTCCCAATTCTCAATGTGATTGAACTAAAGTTTCCCTTGGTGTTTAGAGTAGGTAGGGAAGAAAGATTTATAGAGTTCATACTTACCATTTTATAGAGGGAGATGGCAATATGGCTCATTTGTGTCTTCAACTCTCTCAACTCTAAACCTTGACTCTTCAACACATTCGGTTGATTAGGAAAAATTAGTTTCAAAAGTTCATAAGTATTAGAATAAACCTTTTGTTGAGAATTACCTTGTTGTATACTTGTTTATTCTTGGACTTCAAATATCCTTTGGGTTGTTGGAAGCCCTATTGGTAAGATGGAGGCTGCTACAAATTTTTTTGAAAACTGAGCCTTTGTTTTTGTCCAGAGCCATACCTCATGTCTAATTGATCCTTCCACCCTTGGTTGTATCTTGGTGGAAATGAATCATACATATTATAAGGATGTGTTTTTTGTCTCTACATATATGATCTCTCAGGGAATCTGGAAACTCAATCTTGTATCTCATGTAATTGGGGGAAACAGTCGGTTGGGTAGTCTGCTTCAGTGAAAATGCCACAAGGCCTCGTAGGAGTGGGTTGGAATGAATTTTGATCCAAATAAATATATATAAAAATAGATCAATTATTAAAAATTTATATCAATTTAATGACTATCAATAGATTTTGTAATTACCGAATATACTCCCCTAACATGTGGTGTACCTCGATTGCCAAATTTTTGGGAGTTTTGTTGCACCTTATCGATCAATACATGTGCGGCTACTTGTGTTTTGTCTAAAAATGTTTCTCTAGCCATATCATCCACCATGATCCTATAAATAGGTATGAGTCCTTAATATAATTACTGTACAAGGATTATTTCACTGATTTGGTGTTTTGGATATCTTGCACACAACTTCTTGAATCACTCCCAATACTCATACATTGACTCCCTGTGTTCTTGCTTGATCCCCAAGATCTCCTTTTGATTGGAAGTGGTCTTTGATGATAGAAAAATATCTACAGGAAAATACATTTCAAATCATTCCAACATGTTACATATTCATGTTGAAAATAATACATCCAATACTTTGTAGCTCCATCATGTAAAAATGGGAATTCTCTTAGTTTTATTTGATCTTGAGATATATTTCTTATTTAAAGGGTTGATCTAACCCCATTAAATTATTTTAATTTTTTGTCTGGTTCCTCGCTAGATAATCCATGAAATTTTGTAGGTAGTTTAATTAACCTAGATTTTAGTTCAAATTATCATTCATCATTTGGGTATGAAATAAAATTTGGTTGATAGTTAATATCTGGTGCATCCAATTCATGAAGGGTTAATTTAAGTTCATTGTTATTTTTTCAGAAACTATTTCTTGTTTCAGGTTGAATTTGGAAGTTTTTATAGTTTAAATGTTCTTATAGTGGTGCAATTCCTCATTTGGGAAAATATCAATAGTTCCCATAGACCGAGATTGTTGAATTCAATCCCTAAGGCTGCGTTCAATCTCAGGGTCTAGATAAACATGATCCTCAGGATGGGATCATGTCATAAATAATAGAAACTGAGGAAATTTGACCATAATATCATGACAATAAATTTCAATTGATGGTCTAATAGAGAAAAAAAGAGAGAGGAAGAAGAAAGAGAAAAAAATAAACAACAATTTGGAAAAGGTAAAGAAGAAGGTTGATTGAAGATAAAACAAAAGGATAAAATAAATGTAATCAAATACCTATAACTATTTGAATAAAATAAATTCCTCTCTCAAAACAGTGCAAATTTTAATGGTGCTGTCATGGGTTCTCTCAACTAATGTTCAATTTTGGGGTATTTATGTGCAGTAGAGTGGCTAACCAAGGTCGTCTCTCAAAGGAGGAACTAATTTAAAACAAAATATTAAAGATACTTTGAAAATAATGATAAAATAAATAAAAACTAATTAAAAGTATGGGAAGTTTCTCTTTATAATCCAAGAAGAAGTATTCTGAAAGAATATTGTATTTTTTATTTCTTATTTTGAAATGTGATTGACAAAACACAAAGATAAGATATTTTTTATAAAACTATTTTTAAAAGTCGTAATATATCTAACTATACTTCTTTATTAACTTATTAATCATTATCATTTAACTTAATATCCACTTAATTATGATCCCTTAATTTTTTAACCTATGAACCCTACATGTAATGGCCTAAAGCTTTATCGATGGAATTCCCTTATAATTATCTCATATTATATAATCACATAAACTCACATTAGGAAACACAATGCCACAGAAGGATTAAATGAACTAATTTATTTTATGTGACCTTTATACATAATTTTTCCACTTCTATTATTTGAATTTCAAAAATATAACTTACATGGTTGTGATTAGTAAGATGTTTGGAGTCCGATAGGACAAACTTATTTTTTTTGAATAGTAACACACCCTTGTGAATAGTAATGTTACACTTATGAATAGTAATATGAACCTTATGAATATTAAATTGTAAAAGTGAATAGTAACCTTACAGATGATAGTATAAATAAAATTTATCCATCCTATAAGTGACAATATGATATAATTATATTATAGTGTTTGTATTTTTGTAAGTCATTAATATTTATTGATTAATTTAATTGTTTAAAAGAATATTTATTTTCATAAAATGTATCCATAAACTTTTATTTTTATTTCTTTTGATTATATGATAATTTTATAAGACCTTAATTAATTTTTCAAAGTGATAGAAAAACTGTTTTAATTTTAAAATTGGTATTTTTCAAATAATTATGAGTTTAATTAATAAATTAAATTAGTCATATTTAGAAAATAATTTTCCTAAAATGGTATTAATCTATGGATTTTTTTTCATTGAAAAATGGTTAGGGTTAATATTTGTGATTTTTATGAAATACGTTAATTTTGGTGAATAGTAAAATATGATAATTTACGATAAATGCTAAATACACTAATTATAGAGTCATGGGTGATGTTTTGCTGATGTAAGGACTACGGTTTCGAAATTACATGCTCATGTTACTCTATTTAGTCATGGAAATATCTCTATTTATTGTTTTGTGGGAAAATAATAAATTAATGATTAAAATATTTAGAAAACCCCACTCCCCTAAACTATAAATACCACCCTCAAAACCTCACTTCCTCACACCTCTCAATCTTTATTCCTTATCAAAATTATGCCCACATTTCTTCCATAGACCCTCCCCCGTGATAGGTAGATCTTGTTCTCATCAAAATTCCATGCCTAGGATCCTTTAGGAGGATCTCAAGAGGATAATTTAAGATGTAATTCCTCTATCTCTTTTCTTTCAACTTCTTTTTAATTTCATTTCTTTTCTTATCTTATCCTAAAATTATATTTTCCAAATCTCATGATAACTTCATTATGATTCATATACTATTATTATATCATGATAATGGGAGAATATTAATTAAACTCTTCCCTCCCTCTCTTTTATTTTTAAAAATGAAATCATTGCTCGTGATATGTCAATTTACCATCATCATAGGTGATACACCTACATTTTCCTTCAACGCCTTCAAGGATATTAATAGAACCATAAAATGGTTAAAAAAATATTTTAATATTTATTTTTTAACCCCTTTTATGTTCTAGAAAATAGTTTTATACATAATACTAAATGATAAAACAAAACATGTTCGTTGTGATCCAAAATCCGCCCAAATTAACCTAAAACAATAATCATTAAATTCTATCTAATCACTAATCACCATGATATATAACCAATTTCAATATAAGATAATGTAAAATCCTATAAGATCATTAATATCATGTAATAGAAATTCTATATATTTATTCATGTTGTAAATGAACTTCCATTCATGTGTACAGATGAACTGTTCATGAAAACTAAGAAAAAGAACACTCACGAACAATGAATATAAACGTTATAATTCATAGAAAAGGCCCATAAAAGAAATTAATGATACCATAATGAAACATATTAATGTATAAAATGTTAATTAAATTTTAATTAATGAATCTAATTTCATTATACAAGACATTAATGTGGAGAAAGCGTTCAGATACAAGGTAAGGGGAATTCTTGAACACAATTTTCTTTCTCCAAGTTTTCCCAATTTCACTACATTTTTAGTATAGTTATTCCTAAAAAATAATTTCTTCATCACTATCATAACTTTTTTAGGATATAAATGATTTTAAATTTAGGTTATTTCAAACATAATGTTTTCCAAAAAAAAGTTCTTTCAAAAACACACTTTTTACTTCCCACTCATGGTTGATGGTGCTTGTATCAAGTATGTTATTCCCTATTTCATTTGGGAACCTAAAGTTTATGAATGTATGATTTATGAAGTGAACCCCATTGATTTACTTGGGTTGTTTTATATTCATAATTGATATATGGTGTATGTGGCATGCATGATAATGTAAATTTTATGATATGACGGGTGCGCCTGGAATTATATAGCGCAATGAAATTTTTATGAAGTGATGGGTGCACCCAGAATCATATAGGGTTCCAATGAATTGGGTAATGTGAAGAACATCATGAGTAAAGTGAAATATGTTTGAACATGATTCTATCTTTATTCAAAACTATATGTTGTAGTTGACCATTGAGACATGATGTTTCATTTTGATGAATTTCCATATTCCATTCTATTATCTAATGCTTCCACAAATGATTGTGATGAGGATGAATCACCCCATGTTATATTGTTCCAGGTTGTAATCTACCCTCTTACTGGGATTTTTCCTCAACCCTTTTTTATGTATATCCTTAGGTGACTACATGTACTAATGAGTTCAAATGGGCTAATAAGAATCTAGAGAATAAGGAACTAAATAAATGTTTATTCTTCATGTTGTGAATGTTATGTACGGTCCTATTTTTTCCAAGATAGTAAACCTTTGGATCCTCATTGTGTAATGTTTTTTTTTCTATCATTAAAATGATTTAAAAGTAATGTAAGAAAATAAGGGTCTCTATAGTTTGTTTCAGAGCCACAGTTTAGTTAATTTGGAAATTAGGTTTAAAGAACCATAGCGGAAACCCCAGTGTGAGACTAAGTATAAGTAAGCACACATGAAGCTTTTATAAACATGGGGACACCATAAAATACGCCTTTAGACATAATTTCAAAAAGTAATGAATTATTTATGACTTTTTGACTTATTTTTTGTTCTAAATTTTTCTATTTTATAAAATGGTGGGAACCTGGAAAATTCCGGCCAATAAACCATGTGAGGGACAATGCAGTGATTGTAGGAACCACATCCCCAATTCATTGGGAGGTGGAGTTAAAAAACTCATGGTGATTCTTATCCACTTGTCTTAGGTTATGAATAATAACCGTAATAATGTGGAACATCCTCCTTCACCTAATTTTGAGAAAGTGGATGTCGAGCATTTTATGTGACAACGATCACTAATGTTTAGTGGAGTTTTTTATCCACATGTTGTGGAATAGTTGTTAAACTAAATTGAGAAGATAATTTTAGTGATTCACTATTTTGAGATAGAGAATGTGAATCTGGCCATTTATCATCTCGATGGAGAGGCCGACCAATGGTGGGAATTTATTAAGAACACCAACCCGAGGGAAAAAATTGAAGAGGTAGAGTGGGAAGAATTTAAAATAATGTTTCATAACAGGTATTTCCCACAAAGTCTTAGTATGAAGATGGAGAGAGAATTCATAGAGATCAATAAAAATGAAGGAGAATTTTTCACTCCCAATGAAGAAAATTTCATAAGGCTTTCAAGGTATTCTTCGGGTTTTGTTATCAACAATGATAGAAAATAGATAGATTCCTTGGTGGATTAAAACCACTCCTCTGAAAAGATCTTGAAATTTGATACTTTTGGAGTTATAAATAAGTTGTTTGATTCTATCTCAAATTATAAATGGAGTCTGTATAATTGTCCCATGGCTATGGTGATAAGAAATGAAAGATGAAATTTTTTTCCAGCATATCTAATGGGAAAGGTGGAATGAAAACTCAACCACCAACATGTAAAAAATGGGGGAAGAAGACTCATTGTAATTTCTTCAAAGGGGTAGGGAAATGCATCAATTGTGGGAAAGAAGGCCACCAAGCTCATGAATTTTTAAAAGACATGAAAAGTCAAGAGAATGTTGTGGAGGAAAGAAGAACATCATCCATGGTCTAATGCTACAATTATAGGGAGGAAGGGCACAATGAAAACCAGTGCACTAAACCCTGATTCCTTGAGGGTAATCAACATCAGTAACCACCAAATACAAATTAAAAATGGATGGATTATTCCATAAATACTACTGTAGTGGATCATGATAGTGAATTCATGTAAGGTACGCATCTTATTCACTAAAGAATGAAAAAATTCATATTTGATTCTGGTTCTACAGATTCCTTTATATCCTAAAATTCTGCAGGAACTATTGAATCGAATCCCCAAAACCAAGAAGTAAAAATAATTGTAAAAACAACTAGAGGTGAAATCATTGGAATACAAGTATTTGAATCTTCTTCTGTTGGTGTATATAGGGCACACATTAACTGTTGGGAAAAGGAAATATGTTTTCATTTTCTAAACCATCCCATGTTCCTCCACAAATGACAGTAAGATCATGAATCTACTTTGAAAAATAATTCTATAGTGTGGGTGTTGATTCCCTGTGAAGAATCATACATGAATCAAATGGTTTAGCCTATAGAAGGTATCGACCTAGTAGAAATGACCATCATAAGGGAATACAGAGATGTATTTCTTGATTAGTTACTTAAGAAACCTCTGGATCATGAGGTAGAGTTATTAATATAACTCATAAATAGATATACTAATATCTCAAAGTGTCTCTATAGGATGGATCCTATCGAACTGGATGAGTTAAATAATAGCTACAAGAGTATTTGGACAGAGGGTCCGTACACCCTAGTGCATCACCTAGGGGTGCGCCAATGACCTTTGTAAAGAAGAAGGATAGATCAATGCAGCTGTGTATCGATTATTGGGAACTCAAAAAGAACACTATAAATAAAAATTATCCTCATCCAAGGATTTATGACTTATTAGATCAATTATGGGGAGATCAAAACATCTCAAAGGGGAATCTTCATTCTATATATCATCAACTAAAGGTGAAGAAGAAAGATATTCTGAATACTGCCTTCCAAATAATGTATAGGCACTATGAGTTTTTTGTTATTACTTTAGGACTTACTAATTCTCCTCAAATATTCATGGTATTTATGAATAGATTCTTTAGACATTACCTCAACAAATTTGTGATAGTGTTTATTGATGATATTATAATCTAATCCAAGAGTCAGGTGGAACATGAAGAACATATAAGGCCTATGTTGGTGAAATTCAGAATGAAAAATTTGTATGCCATGTTCATAATGTGTTACTTTTGGATGAATAAAGTCATGTTATTGGAATATGTGATCAGAAATCAGGGAATTTATATAGACCCTTAAAAAATAATAGTGATTGAGGAATTTCCCATACCCACTAGTGTCATAGAAATTTATAGTTTTCATGGATTAGCTGGGTACTACCGACCTTTTGTGAGAAATTCCTCATGATTATAAAACCCACTAACTGTGTTAACAAGGAAAGGGGTGAAGTATTTCTAGATAGAAGAATGTGAGGAATGTTTCAAGGAGATAATGAGAAGGTTGATCACTACACCTGTACTTAAATTACCGAAAAGTGGAGAACTTTTTGTAATATGTATTAATGCTTACAAGAAATTATTCAGTTGTGTACTCATGAAAAATGATAATGTGATAGCCTATGACTCACGCTGGTTGAAGATCCATGAATAGAACTACCCTATGCATGATCTATATCTAGTAACTGTGATTTTTTACTTGAAAATCTAGTGGTGTTACCTCTATCGTGAGAAGTGTGATATATATACAGATCACAATAGACTAAAGTATATATTCACAAAAAAAGAGATCAGAATTAATCAAGGTAGATGGTTAGAGATAATAAAAGACTATGATTTCTCTATTCACTATCATCCTGGTAAGGTGAAAAATGTAGTTGATGCTCTAAGTCGAAAAGAATCTGCATCTATATCCAAGTTTTTGATTGAGAAAGACCCTCTATTTCTATATATTCAAAGGATGTATTTGAAAATAATAAGGTTAAGGAATACATATTGGGTTTCACAAATGATTTCACAACCATATATCTAAGAGAAGATTACGGTGGCACAAAGGGATGATCCAGAGTTTCAAAAGATGGTGAATGTTGTAACGGATGGGAATCTACAAGAGTTCTGTATTGATGATGATGGTGTCTTCGAACAGTTCTTGGTGTGCCTTCATCACCCGTGATAAATAAAGAGCTATTGGAAAAATCACATAGCTCAACTTTCTCTAACATCTTAGTAGCATCATTATGTACAGTGATCTCTGAGAACACTTCTGGTGGGATAATTTGAAGATGGAGATTGTTGAGTATATCTCAAGGTTCTTGATATGTCAGGAAGTTAAAGAAGTGTGATAAAATTACAAATTAATTTTGAAACCATTGCCTATACCCTTGTGGAAATAGGATAATGTCACAATGAATTTTCTCAGTTCTCATGAAGATATCCAAAAGAAATAATGTGATATGGGTTGTGGCATACCGACTCACCAAGACTGCTCACTTTATTATTATTCGGGATGATCTCCCTCTTGAAAAACTTAAAATGATATATGTGAAGGAAGTTGTGAGAATTTTTGGGGTTATAATATTGATTATCTTTTATCATGATCCCATGTTCACATTTAAATTATGTTGAATTCTTCAACATTACTTGAGTATTGAATTGAATTTTGGCATGGCCTATCACCCCCAAATTGATGGCCAAACTGAAAGGAATATTCAGACACATGATTATATTCTATGATCTTTCTCTTTTGAATTCAAAGGTGGATTGGATCATCATCTCCCATTGGTTGATTTCTCATACAACAATAGCTTCAACTCGAGAATTTAGATGGCTCCATATGAAGCTATGTATGGAAAATGATGTAGAACTCCAACCTGTTGGGATGAAGATGGGGAAAGAAACATACTTGGACCTAATATTATACAATATATGACATAAAAGGTTCAATACATCCAAAAACATATCAAATATGATTAGATTTGTAAAAAGATCTATGTTGAAAACCGTCGAAGGGACTTGGAGTTAGACATTGGAGATAAAGTCTTCCTCCAATTATCACTACGGAATAGATTCATGTGGTTTGGAAAGAATGGGAAGCTAAGCCCAAAGTACATTGTCCCCTTTGATATCCTTGACCACATAAAATATGTGGCCTATCGACTTGAACTTCCACCAAATATGGCTCATGTTCATGATGTTTTTCATATATCACTCCTATGGAACTGAATACCAGATCCATCGCATGCACTGAACTTAAAGGTGTTACAGCTGGAAGATGATCTCTCTTTTGAGGAGTAATCAGTAATGATTCTGGACTGAAGATGAAGGTTCTACATAATAAGAAAAATCACCTAGTAAAAGTGTTTTTGAGGAAGAAGAATTATGAATAAGAAACTTGGGAAATGGATGAAGTGATGAAGGAGAAGTACACTCACCTGTTTAACTAAATAAAATTTTGATTGAGAAATTTCAAAAGGGGAGAAGAATGTAACAACCAAAATTTTTATCAATGTAATTACCTTATTATAATTATATCGTATAGTATAATCACATAAAATAATATTAGGAAACACAATGAAACATCATGCATAAATGAAGTACTATATTCTATGTGACCTTTATACATAATTTTTCCACTTCTGTGATTTGAATTTTGAAAATCTGACATACACGATTCCAATCAGTAAGATGTTTAGACTCTGATAGTACAAACATAATTTTTTGTGAATAGTAAAACACAATTATGAATAGTAATTTCACCCTTATGAATAGTAATATGACCCTTATGAGTATAAAATCAGTGAAATGAATAGAAACCTTACCAATGATAGTAAAAATAAAATGTATCCATCCTACAAGTGAAAATATGATATAATTATATTATAGTGTTAGTATTTTTGTAATTCATTAATATTTAATGATTAATTTATTTATTTAAAAGAAACATTATTTTCATAAAATGTATTCACAAACTAATATTTTTATGTCTTATGATTATATGAAAAAATTTATAAGACATTAGTTAATTTTTCAAAGTGTTAGAAAAGCATTATTAAATTAAAATTTTGTATTTTTCAAGTAAATTATGACTTTAATTAAAAAAATAAATTTATAATATTTAGAAAAATATTTTCCTAAAATGGCATTATTTTTTTGATTCTACATATCAAAAAAATGGTTATGGTTAATTTTTGGTATTTTTCTGAAATTCTGGAATTTTTTGTGAATACTAAAATACAATAATTTACGAGTGGAAAATACATGAATTATAAAGTCATGGATGGTGTTCTAATGATGTAAGCACCATTGGTTAGAAATCACATGCTCATGTTACTATATTTATTCATGGAAACATCACTATTTCTTATCTTTTGGAGAGATAATAAATTAATGATTATAATATTTAGAAAACCTTGCTCCCCTCCACTATAAATACCATCCCTCACAACCTCATTTACTAACACCACTCAAGCTTCATGTGTAGACTAAATTCTGGCCAAATATATTCTCTATCCCCACCTCCATATCCAGGAGCTCTTGGTCTCATCAAAAGTCCAAGCCTAGGAGCCCTTAGAAGGATCTGAAGAGGAGAATTCAAGAGGCAATTCCTCTATTTCTTTTCTTTCAATTTCCTTTCAAATTTCATTTCTTTTTTTCTCTTATCCTCAAATTATCTTATCCAAATGTTATAATAACATTTTTAAGATTTATATAATCGTATTCAATCATGTTAATAGAAGATTATTCAATAAACTACTCCCTCACTCCCTTTTATTTTTAAAAATGAAATCATTGCATGTGATGTGTCAATTTACGATCATCGTAGGTGATGCACCTTTATATTCCTTAAAATACTTTAAGTATATCAAAAGAACCATTAAATGGATGAAAATAAGATTTAATATGTATTTTTTCAGCCCTTTTATGTTCTGGAAACAACATTTATACATAATAATAAATGATAAAACAAAACTTGTATGTTGTCATCCAAAAACCGCCCAAATTAACCTCAAACGATCATCATTAAATTTTATAAAATGATTCACCCTTGTGAGATATAAAAAATTCATTATAATGTCATTTATACTCCTTGAATATAATTAATATCATGTAATTTCAATTTAATATGTTTATGCTTGTTCTACATGAACTTCTATTCATGAGTATAAGTGAATCGTTCATGAAAACTAAGAAAAAGAACACTCCTGAACAATGAATTTAAACTCTATAAATAATTAAAAGGAATATAAAGGAACATAATAAAACCTAAATGAAAATTATTCATGTATATATGGTTCTGGAATTTTTAATTAATGAATCTAATGTCGTTATATAGGACATTAATGTGAAGAAAGCATTCGGATATAAGGTAAAGGGGATTCTCGAACCCAACATTCATACTCTGATTTTTCCCTCTTTCAATCTATTTTTAGTATGGTTATTCCTTAAAAATAATTTCATCATAATTATATTACCATCTTTCGGATATAAATGTTTTCCAGTGGTGTTTATGTCAGACAAAACATTTTTTCAAAGATCTCTTCTTTTGAAAACACATCTTTTACTTCCCACTCAAGGATAATGGTTCTTGTATCATGTATGTTATTCCCTATTTCATTTGGAAACACAATGGTCATGAATATATTATTTGTCAAGTAAAACCCATTAAATTTCATGGGTTGTTTTATGTTCAATATTGATATATTTTCCATGTGTAATGCATAATAATGTAAACGTTATGATATGACTGGTGCGCCTGAAATTATATAGCGCATTGAAAATGTTATGATGTGAAGGGTGCACCTAGAATTATATAGCACTACAATGCATTGAGTAATGTTAATAACCTCATGAATAAAGTGAAATTTTCATGAACCTGATGATAGATTTGTTAAAAACTATGTGTGTTAGTAGACCATTAAGATTTGATGTTTAATTTTTATGCATTGCCACATTTCATGCTGTTATCTAATGATTCCTATCATGATTATGATGATGATGATTCACCCCATGTTATATTGTAAAATTTTATTAACTATACTTTTATTGGGATTTTACCTCTCCCATTTTTTATGTATATCCTTAGGTGACTACATGTACTAAGGAGTAAAAATGGGCCAATAAGAAGCAGGAGAAGAAGGAATTAAATAAATTTTTATGCTTCATGTTGTAAATGTTATGTATAGTCCTAGTTTTCCCAAGAGACTAACCTTTGGATCCTCATTTTGTAACTTTTTATGTTTTCTATCATTATAAAAATGTATATGTAAAGTAATTAAAGTAGGATCTCTATACTATGGGAGTAACTAAACTAGAAAGCTGAAATGAATTTAACCCTAGGCTGGCTTCGGAACATGCAATCATAGCACCCTGCTTTGATTGTCTTTATATGTCTATATTATTGTCACATGTGAATTAGAGAACATTTACACATGGTAAATAAGGATTAATTGTTTTAATGTATTCTATTTTATCTCTACAAATTGATCATGTGTGGTTTTGTACTACTGACTAAGATCATGCTCTCACATTTCACACAATACTCGACCTCGTGTGTTTTTTGCTTACTATTAAATTGATTTCTTAGTTTCATTTAAATTAAAAAAACAATTAATAGATTATATTAAGAGAATCATAGTATCTCAATTATTCAAATTAAATTAACGAATATGTTAAAAGGTATATCGATTACTAAAAAGAAAAAATCTTCCATGGGTGGTGTAGTTATCCTAGAAAAGTATTGTATGTGAAAAGGATTAGAAAGGATATAACCCAATATCATTTTACTCTTGATTTACATCACAAATAGGAAAATTGAAGGATAATATAATTGAAAAAATAGAATAAGATAGAATAATATAGAATAAAGAGAAGGGTAAATAAGAAGTGTATTACAGAATCACAAATATTACAACTTGTGATTAGGAGGAAGGCTTCGATGAAGGGATACTTTCTTCAAGATTTCTCCTTATGAGTACAAGTAGTTACAGATTCTCAAAGGTGATGAGAGGACTCCTCTATAACTCTAAAATATAAAAAATTCACTCCATGGTAGAACTTTAAAATGGGATTCCCAAGGTTCCAATTTATAGCCAAAATGGGAAGTGGTTTTGGGCACCCAGATTTAGATATACCACTTGTGTCTCGATTTTGGGTTGGTAAATGGCCTTATCTAGACTTAGAATAAAAGCTTTAGGCCAGAATCCATAATATCTCCATGTAAAAATTATCATCCAATGGGGGATTACATCCTGATATTTGGATGAAATATAGAATCTGTTCTTTGACTTCAGGAAGATTCGGGTCCCTGGACAGATCAGTTTGGATGTGCAATTAGATTTCTGAACTAGTATTGGATTTCTTGTGATAAGTTGTATCCCAGTTAATTGTGGATCATCCCACAAAATTTCATCCCATTTGGATGCACATATTTCTCTTAATGTTGAAAACAATTAACATGTGTCCTTGGGCTTCCATGTAGTGTATCCCATTTTCTTTATAGATCATCTCCAATCCTCCAAATCACCTCCTCCTATAAGAAAATCACCCAAACAAGTAAAACCATCCATTTTACTAGTGATAAAAAGTTAATTATTAAATCAAATGGTATGTGAAATTTGATGTGATATTTTTAATTTTAAATACAAAACAAGATAAAAAACATATATAAGGGTGAAATAAAGTAGTGAATCGTGATGTGATCGGTATGTATGCCATGGATGATACTAACATCTAAGATAATGTGAGTCATGATTGGTGTAATAAATATAATGAAGAAGTAGGTCTGATTCTCGTGTCAATAAATACATGTCGACGAGATATGGTGTGGGGCCTACACATGTGATCTGTATGAGGAGGATGTCATTCTGTGAGACGAGGATATAATTTCGTGTGAGGAATATCTTATTCCCAGTAAGTCATATATATTGAATCCTATCAAAGATATTTTAGGGATGACATGTTAATACTGCACGAGGCACATGAGACGAAAAATAAAAGATGGAGAGAGAACGAGATGAAATAGATTGGATTCGCATCCCTCTTTTGACCCCATGGACAGGATTCCACTCCATGTAAGGAAGATCTCATTTTCGGACACTCCTACACAGTGACATTCGAGTATTTCCCTTAATAATAGGATAACATTTTAATATCATGTTTTGAGGATGTGGTTTCTTTGTTGTTTAACATTCTATAGCTCAGATATGGGGGACTCACTCCATACCCCTTGGACTTACATAACTGTCACCCATCAAACCTTGGGGAAAGGAAGGTGTCATCATTGTCGAGGGGTGAAGGTGTGAAAGAGTGGTCATTCATGGGGTCTATGCTAGCATCCCTATGCTACAAACCATGGGAAATTAGTGTACCAATGTTGCAATGCTAGAGGTAGGGTATCGCAATATAAGACATCACACGAGGGACCATAAAACCATAACATACAATCTTGGAGGGCCACATAGAGGAGGGTCTCATGAAGGAGAAGGACAGATGGAGAGGTGCTTCTCCAAGCTCTGATGATTTGTAGAGAGCAAGGATCTCATGAAGGAAAGTGATTCATGAGGTAGGGTGACCCAGCTTTAGCATGAATCCAAGTGCTATAAAAGGAGGGATTTATTAATGAAATGTGTTCCACAAAACCTTAAGTTCCTATAAGTAACTTCTTCCTCCATAAAGTTCATTATACTTTGCTAAAGTCATCCTCGACATAGGCGGGGGTATTTAGAAAAAAGGTAATGGGGGTCTCTTGATGCTCCATTACCTTGGATGATCCATTGTTTGGTTGTGTTCTTAGTTCTCGTGAGCTTAGTGATTTGGGAGATCAGATGATGAAGTATTGGGGTATCCATCCCATTTAGGGGTGGTTAGACACGTATTTATATGCTATAGGATTTGTGATTCTTGGAGATTCACCACAAAGAAAGAGTGAGATCATTGAGGGGACACAGCTTCGTCAGACGTGAAATAACATCTGTTAAATTCCATAGCATGGTTACATGGACCATTAGAGTTGTGTGAATTCTATCTCTATAGAGACCCTCTCATTTTAAACATAAAAATTACATAAAATATTTGGAATACTTAAAAATTATACAAATAGACACCCAAAGATGGTAATTTTTCTAGTGACTTTGGAAACATGGAAACATAAATACTTGAACATAAATGAGCAACATCATCTCCCAATAGCTACTTCTTGACAAGCACCCTTCATAGACACCTCAAACATAATCCATATCATCATAGACTGGGGGAAAGGAATCATAAAATGGGTAATATTCGATGCTCGGTAAGGGTAAACAAGGTATACATGTAAGAATAAACATGAGAATAAGGGTTTGAGAACATGATCATGAAAATCAAAGATGATGCCATGCATATCAAAGATAATTAGAGGAATCCTAGAATAAATATTTGTAGATCATAAGACAAGATTCACAATGAAATAAAGAGAATAATCCATGAAATTATAATGTACAAAGAAAACCTATAATTTTGAAAAACACATAATCATATAATATGATTTACATAGCAGTGAAGACATTTCTTCCAAGACCATCATTGGTAGTATGGGTTCACTCCCCATACCATTTTGGTAGTCATGGCTCACTCCCATATCCATATTAGTAGCATGAGTTCATTCCTCATACTATATTGGTAGTCATGGTTCACTCCCAAAACCATCTTAGTAGTCAAGGTTCATTACCAAGAACATCTTATTCTATCTCATGAGATCTTTTCCCAATGCATTTGAGGGAGATATAGGTCTCACCTATCTCATAATGAAATCATACATACAAGTTCCACAAGACCAAAAATAATAATATCATAACCCAATAAATGAATTTGGTATTTTAAACACGTAATCATATCATAACCTATGGGAAGATATAGATTTCATAATCATAAACATAACCCATGAAAATAAGCGGGTTTCTAAAGCATATACCCCATGAAAGAGAAACAGGCTTCATCAATGTTATGACACCAAAACATAATCCATTCAGATAAAGAATATAAAAAAATGCATTGAATTGTTCCCCAATAAAGGAATTGGTAACACCAGTTTATATTATCTTATATGTGAAATAGTTATTAAATAACATTAAAAACATTTCTTGAGGAAACTATCATTTTTTCTTTGAAAAAGATTTTAATAACAAAAAACGTTTTGAAGACCTTTTCTTTGAACATATATTTGAATAAATATAAAGGAATATTTTAAAACAATAATAAATTCTTGAAATCATTTCTTCCTTGAAAATTATCTTCAAGGATCCTTTTAAAGAATTTTTTAAAACATTTTCGATAACATGGGCTTTTGAATACAATATAATTCTAAACGAAGACAGAGAGATGGTAAGATTTTACTTAAAAAGATTATCCTAAGTAGAAAAGATTTAAAAATGGTACTAATACATGGATATATCTTGAATAAATAGAGTATAAGGAAACTCATGAGTATTCTTGATTGATGGATCAAAATATTTAATCAAAGGAATCATAAACATAAACAATCTCGAAAAGTGATGAGATTGTGTCAATAAACTATTATAACTTGGTAACTTGGGATCATACTCTCCATGAAATAAAAGGAAATTACATGAAGCATAAAATATCATGATATTATTTATATTCATGATATAACATTAAAAATAGAATTATATACAACTTGAAAAAAACTAGGTGCATAACAAAACATGAGTCTCAAATAAGGAAAATTGAGACAAAACATTTTTACTAATTTGGTAAAATTTGAAAAATAAACCACATAAATAAAGTTTATAAATTGGATATGTTAATACCTATAAATTTAGTTATAATATACATAGAATAAAACCATGGGTATTACATATACAACACAAAAAAGAAAGACTGAAGAACATAGCATATATCTCGTAGGAATAAAAAGTGAGATGAAATCCCCTTAACATGGGTCTTGACTCTCTTTGTACTCATACAATATTCCTATATAATAAATATAAGTTTACTATACATATTTTAAAGAATACTTTTCTCATATAAAATACCATATATATTTTTATTATGACCTTATATTACCTTCTTATTAACAACCTTTGTAAAGGTTTCATTTTAGGTAATATTCACTCCATTCTGTGTATATGTCTTAATTTGTTATATTGTTGGTCCTTATACATATATCATGATTCCAGAATTTCAATCATGATATAAATATCATTCATATCTAGTATATTTATATTATAATAATCAAAATCATAAATAAGTATGAAATGGAATATGCTGTTCATGGAGACGGTATGTTGTACGTATACATGAATGTTGTTTCTGTTTTAATTTTCGTATTGAATGAAAGAAAGAAAATGAAATAAAAGTGTGTATGTATAAAATATCATCTTAGTAGAATTAATATTTTATACATATCATATAATTTCACTGATCCCATCCTAAATACATTTCATGGATTATGCGAACGAATCACATCTCTTTGAGGGGGTGGTAGTCCAAACTTCCTCAAATGAAATTATCGTAATTACACCAAATGGAAAGAAAAAAAGACGTGTGTTGTAACATGAATTAAATAAGTTTAAATAAATAATAAATATAATATATTAAATATATAAATATGTTTTCCCTCATAATTCCCACCATTAGATGTGGTAAACGAGAAATGAATAATCATTATTTAGTGAGCTGGTAGTTATTCATACATGTAAATAGTATGTTTGATATCCATTAGATGGAGTTGTGTGTAAGGGTAGGTCAAAACCATAGAATAAAAAAATAATAGTATATTTTTTATACTGAATTTTAATTAAAATAATTGAAAAAATAGAGTGGAGGTGGATTACAAGGAAAATAAAGAAATTGCACTTGATAGAAGATATTACCACTTAATCAGGTAACTCCTTGTGGTTTGTGCCAAAAGGCTTCCTTGAGTTGCCTTATGCCCAAGGTAAGGCTTATGAGAGTAAGGAAAGAAATTTGGGAGATTATTTGGGATGATTTTGGGCAATAAAAGGTACATGAGAGATGTGAGGAAGTGGGTATAGGTGGTGGCCTTTTATAGGTAAGGGAAAGGACTCACTTTCCATTTTTAAAAAAAGATAGGTGTAACCACGTTTTTACCTAACAAAAGTCATAAAAAACTAAAAAAAACTAAATAATATAAGTTTAATGGCTAGATAATATCCATAAAATTGGTTTTGGAAGTTTTTATAGGTCCTTTTGGCTCTTATATTTAAGGTTTAGTACATTATTAGCCTAATTTTTCTCATAACTAATGTAATTAATCTTAATCACATTCACAAATAATTGTGTTCAAAAGAAATTTTTACATTAATAAAAATTATAAATAATTATATTTCCAAATATGGAATCCATTTTTCCTAATTATAATAACATAACTGGTAGAAATTATTTTAAAATTAATCTCGTAGTAGAGTCAACAATGCGGGGTTTCAAAGTAAAAATGATCAAAAGTTTGCTAAGATTTTTTGTCCAATTTCAATGTAAAATTAGTTACAATAACAAAAATAAAATTTATTTACAACAATATTATCTAACTAAAATATTAAAAAAACTAAAAATATAATTTAACCTTATAAATAAATAAATTAAAAATCAATTTTGGAATTAAAATTCGGTTGTCGACACAATTCATCCATAATTGAAGTTTGTTAGAAAAATTCAAAAAATTCACCCTAAGTTAATTTCAAATTTCAAAATTCAAAAATGATGTATATTTTATCAAATTAAATTTATTATGTTTTCTAAAATTTATAATATTATTTTTCACAGAAGGACAATAAAAGAAGTTCAATTGAGTAAAAGTTATTTTTAATCACAAAATGTCTTTACCAAAAATTATATATTTTATTATAAGTATTTTTTATTTTAATAGAAAATTTATAAAATTTATTTTAAAAGTAGTTATTAGTATTAATATAACTATTTTTAAAAGTTAAGTTATAATTATCTCATTTAAATAATTATAATAATGAAATGATGTGTCGTAGAAACATCGATGTTGCTTGTAATGTACGTCAAGTCAGTGTTTTGTGTAACATACTCTATGTCGGTGTTTCATGTATTGAAAACCAATTTGATTCCATGTGAGAGGAATGTTTGACTAAGTGTATTGCATGATATAAATGAAAATTTAATTTATTCAAAAAAACATCCATGAAAACTCATTGAGTTACATTCTACCCCCCTTAAAATGAATTTCTCCCTTGAAATTTGTCACTCAGGTAAAAAAATGAGGATACTTCTGCTCCATCATATCCTCAAGTTCCAAAATAGGTTCCTTTAACTAGTGATTTATCTATAGAACTTTGACAAGGTTAGTGGTCTTGTATCATAGAACTTTCTCTGATCGATCCATAATTTCAACAGGTTTTTCTTAGTAAGAAATATAATGCTCCAGTGGTTTGACCTTTGAGTTCAGTACATGTGAAGGGTCAAGTATATAATTCCTTAGGAGTGATACATTTAAAAAATTGTGGACTTGATAGATATTTGGATGAAGTGCCAAGTAATAAGCTACTGTCTAGATATGATCAAGCATATGAAAGGGACTAATATACTTAGGGATTAGTTTCCATTTATTCTGGAATCTCATAATGTTATTCTAGGGTGAGATTCATAGAAACAAAATCACCAAATTAAAATTCTAGATCACACTGATGGTTATCATCATAACGTTTCAACCAAAAATCAAATTCCTTGATATGTTGCACAATGGTTCTTGCCTTCTCGACCATTTCTTCAGCGATCTTAGATCCCAATATCATTCTTTCTCCAACCTCATACCAAAACGTTGGAGCTATAAATTTATAACCATATTGGGATTTATATGGTTCTATATAAATTCTTGGGTGATGGATACTATTATAGGAAAAAATGACTAGTGGAATGTGTTGATCCATACCACCTTTGAAATCTAACGAAAAATTCCTCAACATACCATCTATGATTTGAGTTGTTCATTCAGATGGACCATCTATTTGAGGATGATAAGTTGTGATGAAACTCAATTCTATGTCAATTTCTTAGTAAATACTTCTCTATAAAAATGAGGTAAAGCTCAGATCCCGATCTGATACAATATAATCGGGTACACCATGAAACCTTAATACTTCATTAATGTATATCCCAGCAAGATGATCCAAATAGAAATCTTCTCTCATAAAAATAAAGTTTTCTAACATGGTAAGGATATCGACTACCACCCATATAGCATAAAACCCTTTAGATGTTTTCGATAGTCCAATGAGAAAATCTATAGTGAGGTTCACCCATTTCCATTCTGGTATGGTTAATGGATTCAATATCCCTTTAGACTTTTTTCCTTCATCCTTAATTTTATGGAATAAAAAACACAGAGATACAAACTCCATGATATCTCTCTACATTTCTTACCACCATAAGTATTCTTTCAAGTCCCTATACATATTTGTACTTCCAGGATGAATAGAGAATGAAGAACTACGAGACTTCTCTAACATCTTCTTCTTCAAATTTGGTATGGAAGGAACACATACAAAGTACATGAACCTCATTGTCCCATCCTGATTAATGTTAAACTCAAGAACATTTCTAACTTTATTTGGAAGATCTACATCTTCCTTTTGTACCTCCTTGATATTCACTGGGATAAAGGGTTGAAATTCAATCGAGAAATATAACATTTTTCACCTTGCATCAAGATTTCCATATCCATCCTATGAAAATCCTAAAATATTGGATATTTTTTTATCCTCATCATGGATATGATAGCATTATCCTTCTAACTCATTCCATCATCCACCTTGTTTGCTTTCATAGTGTGGTAATGTATTAAGAAATCATAATCTTTTATCAACTCTAACCATCTTCTATGGTGTATTTTCAAATCCTTCTATATGAATATATATATTCCAGACATTTTTTATCTGTATATATATATCATAGTTTTATCCATAAAGATAATGCCTCCATATCATTAATGTAGAAATTACTACTACTGAATCCAAATCATGATTTGGGTAATATTTATGATGAATCTTTAACTATCGTGAAACATAAGCAATAAGCATGTTATTTTGCAAAAGAACTGTAACATACCGGGTAAATGAAGAAATATGATATTTTCCTAATTATTAATATTTTGGAATTAAATATTAATTTTTCCTTTAAAGAGGTTTCTATGTTCGATGGCTTACCTGATACGCAACAACGTGTTTCTTTGAAATCTTACGTTGCACACTAATAATATAATAATATTATTTTAAATAGTAGAGAACGCCTAGTCGTTGTAATGGTGGTAATGAATAGAACTAATTAAAATATCATTATACATGTTTTTTAAATGTTTTTACATTTATCCAATAAAATTTAGAGGATTAAAATAAGAAAAGAATTCGATTTGAAGCATAAATACTATAATATTCACTAAAAGGTAGATTTATCACCTTTTGATGGCGAACCATCTTTAAATGTAGTTTTTGTCACTTTTATATATTCTATTTGACAAAATAAAATTCTTCTTTAGAATCGGGACATCAAAATTTACTTTGGGTAGATTTTTGGTATTTTTCTGTTTAAATTCCTTTTTAATGAATAGTGAAATATATTGTATTTTAATTCAAAATTTCCTTTTAATCTAATTTATTTATATATTTATGTTATCTTTTTAATTAGTTTTAAAGTGTAATTATATTATATTTTTACCAATTAATAAACTTTTGGTCATTGGAAGTAATTTCACTTTGAAATTGGACATAAAAAGGTGTCAATCTTTTGATAGATATTGTTTCTTAAAAACACGCTATTTGTTTTGCCAACAGGAATTAATTTTAAATTAAATAATGAAACTTAAATGTTTTTAATTTGGTAAAATAAACATCATTTTTGAATTCATAATTTCAAATATATCTTAGACTGAATTTTTGGTATTTTTCTAAAAAACATCAATTTTTAATGAATAGTGAAACCACTAAGTAGTAGTTAAAAAAACTGAATTTTTCATTTAAATGAAATTTTACCGCTTCTGTGAATTGAATTTTGAAAATCTGACATACATGGTTGTTATTAGTAAGTAAAATGTGGTTCAATGAGATGAAAATAATTTTTGGTGAATAGTGACTTTTGGCTTTTATTTACCGCGGTTAAAGGTAAATAGGGTAATTCAAGGTAAAAAGGATATTATAATTATTCAAAATTACCTTAACACTTGTCCTAATCTTATTGGATGAGTAATTTCCAACCATGGGAATCCTTGGGTATATTTTGGGACCCCATGGAGCCACTTGGGAGTGATAATGACACTTTAGATTAATTAATTTAAAGTAAAGACAAAAATGACATAAACAAATATATTTTAGTAAATTAACTTTTACATAAGGTTATATAAGTTATATTTTAGACTTTAAGTATTCTTTGAATAGATAAAACGATTTACCACATCATGTTTTTTTTTATAATTTTTAGACATCAGATAAATAAAATTATTTATGACACAATAATGATGCAGTGTTTACCTCATTAATAAATGATTTAAATAATCAATATTATAATGATTAAAATATTATCCAAAACATCTCCAATTCTTATTGAATGATTTTATTTTGACCATGAGTCATCCTATATTCGACTTTAATGATTTTTGGACCTTTTGAAACCGATGATAAGTTTATAATAAAATAATTGTTTCAAACATTCCTAAAGAGCCCCTCCTCCCCCTTATAAAATGAGACCACATATAACCAATTACTCACACCTCTCAAGCCTTTTTTCTCGTCCAAACTCTGCCCAATTAAGCTCTCTACAACCCTCTCCTACTCCTAGAAGCCTTACCTTAGTCAGAAGGCACTTCAAGAAGCCTTTTTGGTTCAAACAAAGGGAGTTACCCAAATTAAAGGTAACGGTTTCTCTTAAATTATTTTCTTTTATTTTACTTCTCCAACCCACTAAACTCTTTTTATTCCATTATTTTATAACAACAAAAGTATCCTCAATATACTAAGATGTTGTTATGAGAAGTATTCGAACTAAACTTACACACACCTCCATCTAATGTGTGAAGATCATAATGTTACTGTGGATGGAAAACTAACGCCTCACGAAATGATGATTGTTCAATTATATCCTACCGCCTCTCATGGTGGCCATTATGATGGAACGGTATTTATATATGATATATATTTTGTTTATGTTTTATTTATTCTTCTGTATTTTAAATTTATATCATACCTTTATGGTTTCCATTATGGGTAAACATGATAATTTCATTTGAGGAAGTGCGGACTACCGCCCCCTCAAAGTGATATGACTCATTAATGCCATATGTGGGATGTATAAAGGATGGAGTTAATGATATTATATATGATATTATACTGGAATTATAATATAACTATGTATCATTATTTTTTAATTCCATTAAAATAAGAAATAGAAATGGAAGTAGCGTTCATGCGTACGTACGACTTACCATCTCCATGAACAGTGCATTTCATTTCTTACCTCTAAATGTTATGGAATATTATAAATACATGTATATACTGGATATATATGAAATATATGATGTCTAAATCATGAATATAATTCTGGATATAATGAAATTTTTCCACATTAACAACATTTAATTATAAGAAGTCCATTTTCGACTCAAGTACCAAATGTCAACAAAACGACCGTTATTAACATAAATGACTATGTAATGTTTATAACATGGTAATAAGTGATATAAGAGGAATAATAAACTTGAAAAACGTTCTGAAGAAAGTAGAAATTAACTTTAGTTTATTATTCAGGAAATTAAAGAACGAACGGGTCAAGTCAAACACGAGGTAAGGGACTTCATCTCAATCTCCTTTCATTGGGGAATATTTTGTTTTATACACAACTTTCTTTTATATGGTTTATACACCATTTACTTTTACTTTTATTCAAATGGAATATTTTCTCTACGAAGATTTTTTCTAAATGACAAAAGGTATGTTTCTTTTTAACATACATGATGACAACGACCTTTCTACTGCCGTGAGTATTATTTGATCTTTGGCTTCCTTAAGAAGTCGTAATGTTTTTAAAAGAAAATAAATACCATATAATATTCTACGTATTTTGGTATTGAAAATGGTTTTGATAATGTATTTTTTATTTCAATATATTTAAGTGATATATTGTGATTTAAATGTGGAAATGTTTTCTTTCCTTTATATTTATTGTATGTGTTTTGATTTTATAATGGTGCTTGGACATTTGACGGGTGGTTACGTGATAAACCAAATGACGGGTGGTGTCATGATAAACCAGGATGGGTGGTTGTGTTATAACCTCCAATGCATTGGGTATGGAAGTCGACCATATGGTTATTCCATTTTAGTATGTTTATGTCCCAATTTTCCTTTATATGTTATGTGTTCTTTATATGGGTGTTATGGTAATCTTTTGGTTAAAAAAGGGTAAGTAATGATCTTTTATTCAGTGAAGAGTATTTACTAATTCATAAAGGTGAAAAGTATTAATTATGATAAAGTATTCATGGTTTACTTTTTGTTTTGAAAAACTAACAGTTTTCCTTATTTTTGTATCCCTTACTGAGCTTTTTATGCTCATCACAAGTTTTGAAATATTTTTCATAGGACTTAAAGAAGAATAGGGTCAAGGATGGGATCAAGGAAAATTCATACAGTCTAAAACATGGAACTAGACATGGCTATTTTTTTCAAGAGTTTTTATTTGGTGAAAAAAATGGAAATTGAGTAGGAGTGTCTACTTTGTTTTTTTTTTTGAGTTGTAATGTAATAGTTATGGCCTAACTCTCTAAAACTCTAAACCTGAAAATATCCTCAATGTGAATTATTCATTTAATTCAATATTATGTAATGTTTTAAGGTCGGGTCCTTATAGTTGGTATTAGAGGTCAGTTTAGACAACTTTAAGAGTTAAGGTATTGTCAAATAAATGTCCATAAATTAATTTATGGTAATATTGAAATGATATAGCATTTACAGATTACCATGTTGCTTCACCAAAAATATTTCTGTGTTTAGAATAGTTTTCTGTAGAGGAAATAGGGCAGTTATGATGGGACAACATCAGGAGGAAGACAACCTTCCAAATCAGCAACCTGAGATGGTCGAAATTGGAACTGAACAGTTTGATGTTGTGATGGCACAGTTGACTCAGGCTATAAATAGTGATAGTATCCATGCACGAGATTAGCCAGATCAACCACAGAGGAATATATCAGTAGTGGAGCATTTCATGAGGCAACATCCCCCATAATTCAGAGGATCATCTAACCATGTGCTAGCTAAAGGGTGGATTAAAGCACCAGAGAATATTTTTGAAGTCATGGGGTGTTCAGAACATCAAAATGTTAGTCTTTCTATTTACTGTTTTGAAGGTGAAGCTAATTAGTGGTGGTCGATAGTGAAAAATATCAGGGATAGTGAGGATATTTATGTTCTTGATTGGGATGAATTCAAAGGTATGTTTCTTGAGAAATGTTTTCCTAAGGTGGTTCGTCTTATGATAGAAAAACAATTCCTGGAATTGAGGCAGGAGGATGACTTAGTGGCTGCTTTATGAAGAAAAGTTCACTCGACTGGCAAGGTATGCACCAAATTTCATTCGATATCTTAATAGTAAGATAAATCGATTTTAATCAGGACTGAAGCCACGATATCGAAGAGAGTTAGCCTCTCGTGAGTTAAAAAGTTATGAAAAACTTGTTCGATGTATGGAGAAGGTGGAAATAGAGTATGTCGATGATCAAGTGTTCTTTGAAGAAAAATAGAATAAGAGGTCCAGTTGGAAAGAAAAGGGACGGAATTCATCAAAGAATCCTAGAGGTAAGAAAATTAAATATACAACATGTGAGAAGTGTGGTAAAAAGCATCCAAGATAATGTTTATCAAAGTCTATAAAGTGATTCTGGTGTGGTAAGTTTGGTCATATTGCTAGTAACTTTAAGGAATATGATCAAGAAGGCAATTAAAATCCATCGATAAGATGTTTTAAGTTTAATGAAATGGATCATTGTGAAAATGAGTGTCCAGCGAAGAACTCAACTGATGAAAAGTAGCCAGACTACAATCAGAAAGGGGTGGTGAAATCCTTTATAACTACTTCAGCAGATATTGGGCCATCAAATGAAGTAGTATCAGATACATTGTTTGTTTGTTCATATTATGTCAAGGTGTTGTTTGATTCAGGGTCTACACACTCTTTCATTTCTGAGAAGTTTTCTAGTAAATTGGTAATTCCATCTCAAGATTTTAATCATGAACTTATGGTAAAAACACTGGGAGGAAATGTTGATACAAAAATAAATTATAAGAACCTTCTTGCCCTTGTGTGTGGAAAGAATCTACCTGAAAACCTTATTTTTTTGCCTCTGGTAGAGTTTGATGTTATTTTGGGCATGGATTGGTTGTCTATTTATCATGCTAAGATTGACTACAGAGCTAAAGAGGTTTCATTTTATAAATATTTATAGTTTTTGTACACCAATTAACCCTTCATTTTGATAATATATTAGGATGATCGGAAACTATTAAAAGATGGAAATGAATGTTACCTTGTACATATTGTTCAAAATAAAGGAACTATTCAGATTAATGATGTGCCAGTGGTAAATGAGTATCTTGGTGTTTTTTCTTATGAGTTTCCTAGTATTATACCTGATTGATAAGTTGAATTTATTTTTGACTTAGTTCCTGATGCTAATCCAATTTCAAAACCCCCTTATCGAATCGCTCAAATTGAACTTTTAGAGTTAAAGAAGCAATTGCAGGTGTTATTAGATAAAGGTTTCATCCGACCTAGCACATCACCTTGGGGTGATCCTGTCTTTTTTGTTCAAAAGAAAGATGGTTCAATGAGACTTTGCATTGATTATAGAGCATTGAATAAACTTTTTATTAAGAACAAGTATCCTTTTCTTCATATTGATGATTTATTTGATCATCTCCAGGGAGCTCAGTATTTTTCGAAGATTGATTTGAGGTCGGGGTACCATCAGTTGAAATTAATGGAAGAAGAGGTTCTGAAGACCGTGTTTTGTACTAGATATGGCCATTATGAATTTGTAGTTATGCCTTTTGGTTTAACCAATGCACCAGTTATATTCATGGATCTTATTAATATAATTTTCTGTTAGTTCTTGGATAAGTTTTTGGTTGTGTTCATTGATGATATTTTGGTTTATTCAAAAAGTAATGTGGAGCATGAAAGTGGTTTAAGGGTTGTCTTGAAAACCTTAAAATAAAATAAACTATTTTGGAAATTCATAAAGTGTGAGTTTTGGTTAAAAAAAATTCTTTCCTTGGTGAAATTGTTTTAAAAAATGGCATAACTGTTGATCGTGCTAAAACAAAAGTTGTTGAAGAATGGCCAAGACCCAAAAATATAACTGAGATCCATAGTTTTCTTGGTTTTTCAGGTTATTACCAAAGGTTCATTGAGAATTTTTCACAGTTATCAAGTCAAATGACTAAGTTAACTCGAAAAGGTGTTAAGTTCATTTGGACAAAAGAATGTGATGACTGTTTTCAAGAATTTAAAATAATGTTGGTGAATGCTCCAGTTTTGGCATCGCCTTCCAAAGATGGTGAATTTGTTATCTACAGTGATTCTTCATTGAAAGGACTTGGTTGTGTCCTTATACAGAATGATCAGGTAATTGCTTATGCTTCACGTCAGTTGAAAACTCATGAGTTAAATTACCCTACACATGGTTTGGAATTATCTGCTATTGTTTTTGCTTTAAAAATTTTGAGGCATCATTTGTATAGAGTAAAGTGTGAAATATATATTGATCACAAAATTTTTATGTATATATTCACTCAGAAAGAATTGAACATGGGACAGAGGATATTGTTGGTATTAATCAAGGATTATGATTGCACGATCCTTTACCATCCGTGAAAAGAAAATAAAGTGGCTGCTGCTTTGAGTCTAAAAAGTAATGCTTCATTAACCATGCTACATTTTGAATGAGGTCCTTTGGTTTTTAATTTGATGAACTTTGTCATAGAAGTTGTTGGTGAAAGAAATTCTTCTATTTTGTTTTAGGTGTCAGTGAAATCATCTCTATTAGATAGAATTAAGTAAGTGAAAAAGGAAGACAGTGAGTTACAAAAAAAGGTGGAGTTGGATCAGAAGGGTAAGTAGCCTGATTTTAATAATGATGATGATTGTGTTTTGAGGTTTGGGAAAAGATTATGTGTGCCTTGTGATTCAAAGTTGAAGAATAAGTTATTATGTGAAGCTCATAGTTCCATGTTTTCAGTTCATCTTGGTAGTACTAAGATGTACAGAGATCTTCGGGAGTATTACTAGTGGGGTGGAATGAAAAGAGATATTTCTGGTTTTACTATGAAGTGTTTGACTTGTCAGTAGGTTAAAGAAGATTGGAAGTTACCAAAATGGATGATTTAGTCTTTACCAGTTCCAGAATGGAAATGGGAAAATATATCTATGTACTTCGTTGTGGGATTACTGAAGACATCTCGAGGTAACAATGCAATCTGGGTTGTTGATAGGTTGATTAAATTTGCTCATTTTCTTCCTCTTCAAGATACTTTGTATCTAGATCAACTATCTCGGTTGTATTTTAAAGAGATAGTCAGGTTGCATGGTGTTCCCCCTCTCTATAGTATCTGATCGTGATCCCGGGTTTACTTCTAACTTTTTTAAAGGCCTTCAGAAGTCGTTGGGTACTGAATTAAATTTTAGTACAGATTTTCATCCTCAATCAGATGGGCAGTCAAAATGAAAAATTCTGACCTTGGAGGATATGCTACGTGCTTGTTCACTGGATTACCAGGAAAGTTGGGACCAACATATTTCTTTGGTTAAATTTTCTTATAATAACAGTTTTCATTCCAGTATACAAATGGCTCTGTTTGAGGCATTATATGGGAAGCAGTGTCAAACTCCATGTTTTTTGGATGAATTAGGTGAAAGGAAACTGATGGGACCATAATTGGTAGAAGAGATGGCATAAAACGTTCAGTTTATTCAGAAGCACATGAGAACAGCTCAGATCAGACAGAAAAGTTATGCAGATAACCGGAGGAAGGATATCTATTTAGAGGTAGGTGATCATGTCTTTCTCAATATTTCTCCATGGAAAAGTGTGATGCATTTTGGTAAGAAATGAAAGTTGAGTCTGAGGTTCGTTGGACCTTATGAAATCCTAGATAAAGTTGGATCAGTTGCTTACAGAGTGGATTTACCTCCAACTTTGTCCCAGGTACACAATTTTTTTCATGTTTCAATGTTGAGAAAGTATATGCCAGATCCATCTCATGTTTTGAGCCCAGAGGTAGTTCAATTGGAAGAGAATCTCTCTTATGAGGAACAACCAGTTGAGATTCTTGACCGAAGAGAGAAAGTGTTGTGAAATAAGGTAATTCACCAGGTAAAGGTTTTGTGGAAAAACCATATGGTTGAAGAGGCAATGTGGGAATCTGAAAATGCTCTGACGGATAAATACCACCCATTTATTTGATAAGTGAATAAAATTGAAAGGACTCAATTTCCAAAAGGGGGGAAGGATGTAACATCCCATGTAAATGAATAAATATGATATTTTCATAACTATTAATATTTGTGAAATAAATATTGAATTTTTCTTTAAAGGGGTTGCTATGTTCGATGGTGTACCCGATACGCAACAACGTGTTTCTTTGAAATCTTACGTTGCACACTAATAATATAATAATATTATTTTAAATGGTAGTTAACACCTAGTCATTGTAATGGAAGGAATGAGTATAAATAACTAAAATATCATTATACATGTTTTTTAAATGTTTTTACATTTATCCAATAAAAGTTAGAGGCTTAAAATAAGAAAATAATTTGATTTTAAGCATAAATACTCTAATATTCCCTAAAAGGTCGATTTATCACCTTTTGATGGCGAACCATATTTAAATATAGTTTTTATCACTTTTTAATGTTCTATTTGATAGAATAAAATTATTATTTAAAATTGGGACATCAAAATTTACTTTGGGTAAATTTTTGGTATTTTTCTGATAAAATTTATTTTTTAATGAATAGTGAAAAATATTGTATTTTAATTCGAAACTACCTTTTAATCTAATTTATTTATATGGTTATATTATCTTTTTAATTGGTTTTAAAGTGTAATTAGATTATATTTTTACCAATTAATCCAATGTTGGTCATTGGAAGTAATTTCACTTTGAAATTGGACATAGATAGGTGTCAATCTTTTGATAGATATTATTTCTTAAAAACACGCTATTTATTTTGACAACGAGAATTAATTTTAAATCACATAATGCAACATATATGTTTTGAATTTGGTAAAATAGACATAATTTTTGAATTCATAATATCAAATATATCTTAGATTGAATTTTTGGTATTTTTCTGAAAAAACATCAATTTTTGATTAATAGTGAAACCACGAAGTAGTAGTTAAAAAACTGAATTTTTCATTTAAATGAAATTTTACCACTTCTATGAATTGAATTTCGAAAATAAGACATATATGGTTGTTATTAGTAAGTAAAATGTATTTCAATGAGATGAAAATAATTTTTGGTGAATAGTAACTTTTGACTCTTATTTACTACGATTAAAGGTAAATAGGGTAATTCACAGTAAAAAGGATATTATAATTATTCGAAATGACCTTAACACTTGTCCTAACCTTATTTTATGAGTTATTTCCGTCCATGGGAATCCTTTTTTCTATTTTTGTACCACATTGAGCCACTTGGGAGAAATAATGACACTTTAGATTAATTAATTTAAAGTAAAGACAAAAATGACATAAACAAATATCTTTTAGTAAATTAATTTTTACTTGGAGTTATATAAGTTATATTTTCGACTATAAATATTATTTGGAAATATAAAACGATTTCATACATCATGGTATTTGTTTTATAATTTTTATACATCAAATAAATAAAATTATTAATGACACAATAATGATGCAGTGTTTACCTCATTAATAAATGATTTAAATAAATAAGATTATAAAAATTATAATATTATCTAAAACATGTCCAATTTTTATTGGATGATTTTATTTCGACAATTATTCATCTTATATTCTAATTTAATGATTTTTTGACCTTTGTAAACCGAATATAAGTTTATAATAAAATAATTTTTTCAAACTTTCCTAAAGAGCCCCTCCTCCCCCTTATAAAAAGAGACCACCTCTAACCAATTCCTCACACCTCTCAAGACTTTTGGATCATCCAAAATCTACCCAATTAATCATCATAAATCCATATCCTCATCCTAGAAGCCTTACCTTAGGAGTAAGGAACTTCAAGAAGTCTTTTTGGTTCAAACCAAAGGGAGTTACCCAAATTAAAGGTAATAGTTTCTCTTAAATTGTTTTCATTTATTTTACTTCTCCAACCCCCTAAACTCTTTTTATTCCATTATTTTGTAACAAAACCAGTGTCCTAAATATACTAGGATGTTTTTATGAGAATTATTTGAACTACATTAACACAAACCTCCATCAAATGGGTGAAGAACATAATGTTTCTCTGGATGGCAAACTAACGCCTCCCGAAACGATGATTGTTCAATTATCTCCTACTGTCTCTCATGGTGGCCAGTATGATGGAACTGTATATATATATGATATATATTATTTTTATGTTTTCTTTATGATTATGTATTTTCAATTTATATCATACCTTTATGGTTTCCATTATGGGTAAATGTGATAATTTCATTTGAGGAAGTGCGGGCTACCGCCCCCTCAAAGTGATATGACTCATTAATGTCATATGTGGGAGGTATAAAGGATGGAGTTAATGATATTATATATTATATTATACTGTAATTATAATATAACTATGTATCATTATGTTTTAATTCCATTAAAATTAGAAATAGAAATGGAAGTAGCGTTCATGCGTACGTACGGCTTACCATCTACATGAACGGTGAATTTCATTTCTTACCTATAAATGTTATGGACTATTATAAATACATGTATATACTGGATATATATGACATATATGATATCCAAATCATGATTATCATGCTATATATAATGAAATTTTGACCACATTACCAACATATAATTATAAGATTCCATTGTTGACTCAAGTACCAAATATCGACAAAACAACTGTTATTAACATAAATGACTATGTAATGTTTATAACATCGTAATAAGTGATATAAGAGGAATAATAAACATTAAAAAGGTTTTGAAGAAATTATAAATTAACATTATTTTATTATTCAGGAAATTAAAGAATGAACGGGTCAAGTCGGACACGAGGTAAGGGACTTCGTCTCAATATCCTTTCATTGAGGCATATATTTTTTATACAAAAATTTATTTTATACAGCGTATAAACACCTTTGACTTTTAATTTTATTAAACAGTAATATTTTCTCTAAGAATCATTTTACTAAATGAAAAAAATTATGTTTCTATTTAACGTACATAGTGACAATGACCTTTCCACCACCACGAGTATTATTTGATCTTTGGCTTCCTTAACATGTCGTAATGTTTTTAAAAGAAAATAAATACCATATACTCTTCTACGTATTTTGGTATTGAAAATGGTTTTGATAATGGATTTGTTATGTCAATATATTTTAGTGATATATTTTTATTTAAATGTGGAAATGTTTTCTTTCCTTTATATTTTTTGTATGTGTTATGATTTTATAATGGTACTTGGACATTTGATGGGTGGTTACGTGATAAAACAAATGACGGGTGGTTCTATGATAAACCAGGATGGGTGGTTACATTATAAACTCCATTTAATTGGGTATGGAAGTCGACCGTATGGTTATTCCATTTAGGTATTTTTATGTCCCAAGTTACCTTTATATGTTATGTGTTCTTTATATGGGTTTTATGGTAATATTTTGGTTACAAAAGGGTAAGTAATGATCTTTTATTCAGAGAAGAGTGTTTACTACTTCATAAATGTTAAAATTATTACTTATGATAAAGTAATCATGGTTTACTTATTGTTTTGAAAAACTAACAGTTTTCCATCTTCGTGTATCCCTTACTCAGATTTTTATGCTCATCCCATGTTTTAAAATGTTTTTCACGGGACTTAAAGAATAATAGGGTCAAGGATGGGATCAAGGAAAAGTTGTACTGTCTAAAACTTGGAACTAGACATGGCTATTTTTTCAAGAGTTTTTATTTTGTGAAAAAAATGGAAACTGAGTAGGAGTGTCTACTTTTTTTTTGAGTTGTAATGTAATAGTTATGTCCTAACTCTCTAAAACTCTAAACCTGAAAAGATCCTCAATGTGAATTATTCTTTTAATTAAATATTATGTAATTTGTTAAGGCCGGGTCCTTATAAGAACACATATCAATCCCTTTATGTATTCATCACTATAGATTATAAACCCTTATCCACTACAAGGTATTGTAATAATAGGTACATTGGACAAACTTCTCTTTAGTTTCATGAAATTTTCCTCAAACTCATCTGTCTAGAGGAACTTGATACCCTTACGAGTCAACATAGCCATAGGATTAGAGAGTTGTGAGAACTGTTTCATAAACCATCAATAATATTCATCTAATACCATAAATATATAGATCTTTATCATTGTGGTTAGTCAAGGTTAGCATTCAACAGCCTCCTTATTTGATGGATCTACTTCTATAAAATATCATGAGATTATGTGGCCCAAAAATGAAACATGTTGTAGCCAAAATTCACAATTTTAAATTTTTCATAAACATTCTCCTTTGATAGGGTCATTAGTATAATTATCAAGTGATATTCATGCTCTTAATTACTTTTTAAAAAGATGAGAATATAATCTATAAAGACTACCACAAACATACAAAGGTAATATTTAAATATTGTATTCATTAAATCCATCAAGATAGCATGGGAATTAGTAAGAACAAATAGAATCACTATATATTCATAGTGACCATACATTGTATAGAATTATTTCTTGGGTATATCCACCTTATTAAACCTCAAATGATGATATTCAGAAAGAAGGTCAATCATGGTAAAGTATTTCTCTCCACAAAGTTGATCAAACAACTCATAAATATGGGGAAGAGGATACTTTTTATTAATTATGATATTGTTCAACTCCTGATAGTTAATTCAGAGTCATATTGATCAAAATTTCTTTTTGATAAAAAGAACCAATGCACCCGAAGGTGAAAAACTTGACCAAATTAATCCCTTATCATGGTTTTCTTATAATTTCTTCTTCAATTCCCACAACTCAATCTGATCCATTCTATAGAAAGTCTTTGAAATTGGGGTGGAACTAGGTATAAATTCTATTGATAACTTAACTTTTAATTTTGGTTTAAGCCTAGGAAACTCTTCCAAAAATACATCCAAAAACTCTTGAAAAATAGGCATATAATCGATCTAAATTTTCTCACCAAACATTTGAGATAAAAACCCCTTTTGAATGGGAATTAATACCCATAAACTATATTTAATATCCTTAGTCAGTTTAGACTTAATGTCATAATGATGGATGATCATAAGAGGGTTTAAAATATCAAATGTAACTTACCTTCCTTGTAAATTGATGTGAGATTTATGAAGAGAAAGGAAATCCATTTCTAAGATGACATAATATTCAAACAAAAGGAAGAATGAGAAGATTTGCAAGATGTACATTTCCACAAACATCAACAGGAGGGGAATCATAGACTTTAGATGAAATCATCATACCATTGGGGGTTTTCACTGTTACTTCCACATATAATTATTTTCAAGGAATATTAACACCCTTATCATATTATTTAGATATGAAATAGTGGGTGCATCTAGAATAAAATATGGAATAAGCAGTTCTAGAGTGGATGGTAAGTGTGCATTTCATAGCGTTATTATGGCACCCCTCATCATAAATAGTGATTGAATTATATTTCCCTTTGTCCCCAATCTTTTGATTTTCCAGACGTTGATCATAATCACCAGCTCTTGGGTTTGTGCAGTGGTTTTCATAATACCCATTCTTCTTACACTGGTTTCACCAAATTGTGGGGGGTGAATTTTCTGCTGCTTTTTCTCTATTAGAGTTTTGATCTAACTTCTTCCCCACCAATACATTAATCAATTTCCTAGTGACCATCATTTTAGAACATAAACCATTTACGATACCCCTTTAAGAAATTTCCATGATTCTTATTCTCACACATAGATCATAAGGGAAATCTCATCTTCTATTCTTCATGGTTTTTAGATATTCTATTAAACTTCATCTTCCTCTTCTTTTCAAAACCATGAGATTAATACATGAATCTGACCTTTATTTTAACCTTTATTTCACAATGCACAATATATTTGTATCTACTAATGTATCTTATAGATAATGAACTTTTGAGACTTGAATTTAATCAAATTATGAACCTATCAACTTTAGTTTCGGGTTGGATGATAATTCATGAAGCATACCTTGCAAGTCTTGTGAAATTAGACATATAGGAACCAACAGATTCATCATCCCTTTTTTAAGGTTGGTTCCAAAGCCTCATTTATTATTAAATCAAAGCAAAGACCTCTTTTAACTAGGTAGAGGGAGACCCATTACATAGCCTGAAGGCCCAGTGAGCATTTTCCCAATTACATGGCCCGTAGGCCCAATTTTTTACCCAAAGCCCATTTTGTGAATAGTAATACTGCAGTACTCATACTTCTATAGTACTGCACAGTAACCCCCCATTATTAATCATCCCTTTTCTCCAACTCAAGTAACACTTTCTACATCTTGGTAAAAAGAATTCGAGAAAAGTACTTATTGAAAAAAAAAGTTCTTGAACTCATCCAATTCCATGGATTCAATCTCATCTTGTTGCCTCATATTTTTTTATTAGAGTCCAACACTGATATACTTCACCATCTAACCAATAAACACCCATAATTACTTTCTCATGCTCTGAATACTGATGAACTAAGAATATATTTCTAGTATAATTGATCTACTATTTAAGAACAAGTGTATAATAAGACCCTCTGAAAGAAGGTGGATGTTGCATCATGAAAGACTCAATAGAATTTCGTTCACTCCTTTCCTCATTTGGTATTCCACAATGATTCATAACTTGAGAAAGATGTGTGAGCATAGAAATAAGGGTATTTATTCCATCTCCCATAGCATTTAGTTTCTCATGAGGAAAATCATTACATTGTCCGTCGCAATCACCAATAATGTGGTTCCTTCAAGTTCCATTCATTAACTAAAACTAAAAGCATAGATTAATAAATAGTTATCATGATGAGGAACCACACAATCATAAAAAATCACATATAGAATGTCTAACGTATAAATCCTTCCTTAATCTATGAAACCTTAGGTTTATCCTAGGTTATTCATATCCAACTTATATTTAAAAACTTCATAATGGTTCGTGGAGAGTTTTTGAATTCCCAAAGCATATCCCCAGGGAATTTCAAACCAAGTTTTCATATATTCCCATTGTCATGTACCATATTACCCTGTGTTCATCTCGAAATATCTTGAGGGTGTTATTAACCCTAGGTACATCTATTCTAGATCTAAATCCACTTATATATTCCTGGCATGGATGTATTGCTTGGAAACCACTCACTCTATCCTTCAGAAATATTTTTTGACATTTCCAAATACTTTTACTTATCCTTATACATATACTTAGATACTTACTTAGGGTTCTCACAATGGTTTTCTCAACCTATATTCCAAATATTAACTATTACTTTTCTATGACACAAACTATAGATACCCTCACTTTTCAAACATAAACATTGCATAAATTATTTGGAATAATTAACCCTTATACAAACAGACTCCCAAAGACCGTAATTGGTCTAGTGCCTTTGGAAACATAGAATTGAAAAAATTGGTACATAAATAATCTAAAATATCTCCCATTAGGTTCTTCTTGACTAGAAAACTTCTTAGAAACCTTAGATATAATACATATAATCATAACTTGGAGGAACAAAAACATAAAAAGGGGTGAGCTGAGATGCTCTGTAAGGGTAAACAAGGGAGGCAAGTAAGCATAAAAATGAGCATAAGGGTATGAGAAAAAGATCATAAAAATATATGATCATACCCTTCATATAAAATATCATAATAGGAATCATGGAATAAATATTTGAATCTCATAATACATGAATCATAATGAAATAAAGAGCATAATCTATGAAAGCATAACATGGGAATAAAACATGTAATTTTGGAAAACACATAAGCATATAATATGATTTCATTTTGGAAAACACAAAATAATATAATATGATTTCCATAGTTTCCCAGTCATTACTACCAAGACCATCTTGGTAGTATGGGTTCACTCCCCATATCATCTTGGTAGTCATGGTTCACACCCATGTCCAGATTAGTAGTACGAGTTCACTTCTAATGCCATCTTGGTAGTCATGGATCACAACCATGGTCATCTTAGTAGTCGATGTTCATTAACAAGACCATCTTAGTCTATCTAATGAGATATAAATCATTATCCAATGTATTGGAGGGAGATATAGGTCTCACCCATATCATAATGAAATCTTTCATACATGTTCCACACGATCCTAAACAATACTATCATAAGCCATGAAATGAATTGGGTATTATAAAAATATAATCATATCATAACCTATGGAAGAAGATATGATTCAAAATCATAAACACAACCTTTGAAAATAATAAGGTCTCAAAAGCATATAACCCAGGAAAGATAAATGAGTTTCATTAACATCATTCCATCAAAACATAATCCATTCAGAGAAAGAATATAAATGGAATCACTGAATGATTTACCCATAAAGGCATGATTAAAAACAATGGATGTTATCTTATATGAGAAATAATTTTGAAATAACATTACAAATATTTCTTGAAGAAAATATCCTTATTCTTTGAAAAAATATTTTTATAATAAAAATACATTTATAAACATTTTCCTTGAACATATCATTGAAAACCTATAAAGGAATATTTAAAAAGAATAAACCAATTTTAAAATCCTTTTTTATCATAAATTATCATCAAGGATCTTTTGAAAAAAAAATTGAAAACATTTTCGAATACATGGTTTTTTGAATACAATAAAATTCTGACCAAAGAGAGAGAGAGGGTAATATTTTACTTAAAAACATTATCTTGAGTACCAAATAGAGAAAAATGGTACTAATACATGGATATATCTTGAATAAATAGATGATAAGGAAACTCATTAGTATTATCGAGATATGGATCAAAATATTTTATCAAAGGAATTATAAATCAAAACAATCTCAAAAGACGATGAGATTGTCTCAATAAACTCTTATAACATGGTAACTCGGGATCATAGTATACATGTAATAAAATGAAATTACATGAACCTAAAATATCATAAAAATAAGTATATTAATGATATAACATGTAAAATATAAGTATATATACATATAAAAGGTGTTTATGTTGATAACAAAACATGAGTCTCAAAGAAGGCAAATTGAGACAAAATATATTTACCGATTTGGTGTCTTTTGAAACTTAAACCCCATGAATTAAATTACATAAAATGGATATATTAATACCCATTAATGTAGTTATAAAATATTTATAATAAAATCATGTTGATTACATACACCACACAAAAATAAAGAGTGGGGAACATATCATGTATCTCACAGAAATAAAAAAGTGAGATGAAATCCCCTTTGTGTCTTGGCTCTCTTCGTACTCGTACAAGCTTTCTATATAATAAATATAAGTTTATTATAAATATTTTACAGAAGAATATTATTATACATAATACTATATATTGTTTTATTATGACCTTATATTACCCTCTTGTGAACAATCCAATGTTAAGGTTTCACTTTGTGTAATATTCTCTTTCTTCTTTGCATGTCTTAATTTGTTATATCGTTGGTACTTATACATATATCATGATTCAAAAATTTAAATCAAGATATAAATATCATTAATATTGATTACATTTACATTATAATCATATATATCATAATGATGTAGGAAATGGAAGACACTGTGTATGGAGATAGTAAGTTGTACGTACACATGAACGTTGTTTCCATTTTAATTATTGTATTGAAAGAAAGAAAGAAAATGACAATAAAGTGAATATTTATATAATATAATTACTTTTGAATTATAATTTTTTATATATCATATAATTTCACTAAACCCATACTTAATACATTCAATTTAGTGTGTGAATGAATCGAAACTCTTTTAGGGGAGGTTGTCCACACTTCCTCGAATGAAATTATCGTAATTACACAAACTAAAAAATAATATGTTTGTTGTAAAAGGAATAAATAATAATAAATAAATAATATATATAATATATGACATATATAAATTTATTTTCCATCATAATTTCCACCATTGAAGGTGGTAAAGGATAAATGAATAATCATCATCTAGTGAGGCGGCAGTTCACCGTACACGTAAACAATATGTTTGATATCCATTAGATAGAGGTTTGTGAAAATGTAGGTATAAACCATATAATAACAAAATACTATTATATTTTGGATACTATTGTTTCCATAAATTAATGGAACAATGAAATTGGAGGGGTGTAGAAGGAAAATAATGGAATGGATGTTTAGAGAAGATATTAACTCTTAATCAGGTAACTCCTTTTTATTTGTGACAAAATGATTCCTTCAGTTGCCTTATGCCCAACAAAAGTCTTCTAGGAGTAAGGGAGGGAAGTTGATAGATTATTTGGGCCATGTTTGGAATACCCAAGGGGCTTTATTTGTGTTAGGAAGTATTTATAGGTGGTGTCCTTTTATAGGGAATAGAAATGAAAGATATGACATTTTTGAAAAAAAGTTAGGTGTACCCACATTTTTACAAAAAAAGGTATTAACGTACCAAAAAAACCAAATAATGGATGGTTAAGGGATTAATAATGTCCATAAAATGAGTTTTGAAAATATTTCTAGGTCATTTTCAGGTTTATATTTAAGGTTTAGTACTTTATTTACATAATTTTTCTCTCAACAGATGTAATTAATTTTAATCACTTTCACTAATCGTTTTGGTAAAAAATAAATTTGGCACATTAGATATAATAAATTATTTTATTTCCAAATATGGAACCCATTTTTTCATATTATAATCATATATGTAGTATAAATTAAATTAAATTTAATCCTGCAGTCGAGTCGACAATGTGGGTTTAAAAGTAAAAAATGCTGAAAATTTTGCTAAGTTTTTATATCCAATTTCAATGTTAAATAGGTTAAAATGAACAAAATTGGATTAATTAATAAAAATATTATATAAATAAACTATTAATCCAACTAAAAATATAATTTATTCATATGAATAAATTATATTAGAAATATTTTTTGAATTAAAATCATGTATTCTTCACTATTCATCCAAAAAATGAAGTCTGTTATAAAAATCTGAAATATTCACCCTATAATAATTTTGAAAGTATAAATTCAAAAATGAGTTCTATTTTATAAAATTAAATTTATAAATTTTTCTAAAATTAATTTTTTTTAGTTAATATAGAAGGGCATTAAAAGCAGTTCATTCAAAAAAATGACATTTTTAATCATAGAAGGACTTTACCAAAAAATCATATATTATTTTATAAATATGTTTTATTTAAATAAAAAAATTATAAAATATATTTTAAAATTATTTATTACAATTAATATAACTATTTTAAATGGATAGTTTGTAATTATCTCATTTAAATAATTATAAAAATAAAATTATGTTTTTTTGAAGCATCGGTGTTGCGTGTAACATGAGCTAAGTTAGTGTTGTGTGTAACATACACCAAGTTGATGTTCTATTTATTGTATGACTATTAGGTTCCATGTGAGAGGAATGTTTGACTTACAATATTTTAATATATAAATGAAGACTTAATTTTTTTAGAACAAAAGGTCCATAAAAACTCAGGGTGTTACAATCTTGGCCTCACGTAGTCACTATGGTTGAGGGATCTCTACAAAGAGAATTCTAGAGGAATACCCTTTACTATATGTTTGGGTCTTCTGAGCTTGGAATCCATCCAGAATGGTCATTCTCCTCATCATACTATCTCATGTAATTAATTTTGGTTCCAAAAAATTCCCCTCATCAGAATGGGAGATGATAGGAAAGTATGGTCGGATTCTGTGGGAGAATCAACAAAAAACTAAAAAACTAATTTGTTTCTCGTGAAGCTCCATTGAAAGGATGGCTCATAATGGTCGTGGGAGTGAGACACAATGTGAATCCAAACACCTATAAATAGAATAGGGGGATCATTCGTATAAAAATATTGTGAAGACTGACCAGATATCTCTTTTCATAAAGATCCTTCACCCCACAAATGCATCTATTTGAAATGGGTACCTAATACATTTGATCCATGAATAATCCCTAGAGAACCAGTCCTTGAGATCCATTTCTGCTTAGGGAATCGTTCTTATTGCACTTCCACTTCACGATCTCATGCTCTACGAACAACCTTCACGAACAATCTCCACAAACAAGATTAGAAATATTCCTAAGTCTTGGATCTAATGGCCACTCAACATGCTTTTCAGGTGGTCCTTGCTAATGTGGCCCAAATGGATGAAATGGTGAACAATTTCATGATATTGGATGTTCATTTCCACTCAGATCACGAATCACTAATTGAACTGTTGTCATAAGTGGAAAAGGATTATCTGCAATGAAATAGAATTTCGTTGTATGGATTTGTTCTGAGGGATTATTTCTTTGTCCCAATAGAGAGTAGGGACAAACCGACTTACTCGTTTAGTGGTACAGTTGGATAGTGCCATTGGCATATGGATATAGACAGCCATATCTAGAAGGGTCACACAGCTGTTATATTGTACTGTCTCTACGACCATCTCAAAATAAAATACGGGATACCATTGTAGAAAGAATAAGATCCACCACAATACCAAAAAATACTCAAGGAAGGTTTTGGGAACATGGAAAAAGGATAGACTGATGATTGGGACCTCTTCTAAAGAGGAAACATCAAAGAGAAATGGGCTTGGTCATACTAAGAATGTGTATCTTGTACGGAGTTTGTGTAATAACATAACCAAGTAGGCATGAATGAAGTGGCATTGGATACCTATTTTGATGTCTATTATCGATGGGATAATATTCTAAAAATGATAAGATGATGGTCGTTGGGGACCAACAAATTCTACATTTATCATGAAGAGGTTGACATCATCCTCTAGGATCTTCATTATATTTATGGATCCCAATCTGACAGTCCATGTATAATAAATTCTTCCTCTCGATGAATGCATGGGAGGCCCAAGTGAATCTCCAACATCTAGAAATGGTGCTGCTTAATCTGGTGATCAGAATTTCCAAGGAAAAAAGGAGATGACCGACGTCCACATAAACTAGTGATCTGCCTACTTCATGAACTTCCTGACATAGGGGCCTACTAAGGTATAATATATGTTAATGAAGCTGTCGATAAGACCCCACACCTTCCCCATAGGATCCCAATGAGGCATAAAAGGCTCTTAATGATGGATCCTATAGGTTATCCAGTGGTAGATATGGGGGTAAAACATAAAAACTAATCCTCATCAAATAATCAGGATGGTCTGGTTCATTGTTGCACTGTTATGTGGATAGATTATTCCAATGAGATATGCACACATGGGGGTGTGGATAAGAACATTAATCATGGAAACGATGTTGGTAATAAGGTAGGACATCAATATTAGTATCCTAGGGATAGAGAAGATGTATATGTTTCCCCATCATAACAACGAGTGGAATAAGTAGTTGTGTATTTGTGGTCCTCTCAACTTCCTGTATGGATGGGTGGTGGAGAATAAGTGAGGATTTGTGTATTAAAACCACATCTACCCTCCAAAGAAGAACATTAGGCTGATGATTCTGAATATCACTGGAAGTTTCCCATTCAAGACAAGCTTGAAAGTGTTGTTGAGCAAGGTTCGGAGGGAAGATCAATTCACCTTCCATCCATTCCCATTTATGAAGGGTTAATCATCAATTATGGTACATGAAATGAAGATCAATGATCATATCTCATGGCCTTTAAATGTGGTGTGATAGTGGAATAGATTTATTGTGAATTGATCTATGATCCATAATACCCAAACTGATTTCTGAGGTAGTTTAGGTTTCTGCTGAGGCAGACATTGAAGGTGTTCCTTGTAATATGTCATGAATACCACCAATTCATCGTGAGGAAGCTCTAGATTATGTTTACATGTAATGATAGGAAGACACGGAATGAGTTTTGAATACCAACTACTACATATGGAATAGTTTAGGCTTATTTGAAGAGATGAGTGGCCGCTTATTTGGGAGAAATGCTAAAACAACAGACCATCTAGGTCAACAAAGGAGATCCACAAGTCCAAGACCAAATGGAAGAGAGAGAGAGAGAGAGAGAGTAAAATAACTAGGGCATATTATGGTAGTGGAGTTGAAGCAGCATATCCAATTGTTCCAGGGCCTGCAATGACTAGAGGTGAAAGAGGAATAGCAGCACCTGGACCAAAAATCCTAGTCAGTCATACTCATGAGAAAGGGGATCCATTAAGGAGATTCTACAGGATATCTTATCTTGCTTTTGGGAAGCGATTATGTTGTGTAGATATTCCTAAGGAAAATTTCTACACTAAGGATTAGGAGATCTAAGAAGTCAAAAAGCAGTTCCTCGACCCTCACGGGATGTGGGAATGCCCCAAATGGTATTCTATAGATCATGAAAGAATAGGATATTCCAACACTGTTTTTCATGTGTCTCAGAATGAGGGGGAATGGTATGTGGAAGAGTTAGAGGGCCTAGTGAATTCTTAAGGCATGATGTTCCCAATAAAGAACCAGTATAAGGTACTCCTTGACCTGTAATCTAAACTACTACTTTTCAATGTTGATCAAGAGGTTATCTTTCCCTTTCTTGAATAATTCTATTGATCATGGGGAGATGACACCTATGTGGGAAACCCCCAGGAGAGTAGTGAGACAACATATTCCTTGGGATAATTCATCAAACATCATGAGGTGAGCCTTATCTTACTATTACTCATGTTTGTACATTCCCTTATGGGACATATATACTCTTAAACTAATATCTATTTCATGAAGGTAGATATATTGAATAGGAAACCTAATGATGGGGAATAAGGTATAGTAGTAGGTGTAGATGGCCATGCCTCATAATCAATGTCCTAGGAGAAAGTGGTTGTGAGGCCAAGAAGAGATAATGGGGATATGGAGGCCTATCTGTAATCCCTTTAGCACTAAATAATATATGGAAGGATATTTCCAATTATTATAATGATGAAAATATATTAGGATGATCTGCCACAGCTTAGCTTCCAAAAGTTCTCACTTTACAAAACTACATTTTTTCTTTCCTGATCAGGCTGACTTGCACATTTCCTATCCGATCAGTGATAGGTGTAGCTGGTGATATACTATGGGACATGGTAAGATGGTCTATAATACCTTTTCACACAAGAATTTTGGTCCATTAAAATCGATCCATGTGTTCTGACCAGCCCATGGCCTCCAGATCAGTTGTGGCTAATGGTGCTGCCACTGGTGGGGCAGTTCTGCAAGCTGATAGGGACAACCTTATCAAGTTGGGATCAAGTGAAAATTACAACCTCGCGACATGGATCCCAACCCATATAACATTATTCTATAGGATGATCTATTTTTGTAACTTAATAATGAATTACCATAGTACGATCCTACTAACCCTAAAGAGATTGATGAGTTTTAATACGATGTGGTCGAGGATAATAAAATCTTTTGGCACTGAGCGTGGAAGTTGATCAACTATTTCATTGATCAAAATCTAGAACAAAAATGGATAAAACAGATGTGGACACTTCACTACTGACTATGGAGTCTATTTGATGGAGGGGTGGATGTTTGAAGTCTTCATATGTAGATCTGAGACTACCTCACCCAGAATATGCGGGCATACAGTCGACATCTAGACATCATGTGGCATCATAAGAATTATGATAGTGTCTAAAAGTTCTAGGAGTCCGAATAAGAGATCTAGAGCATGGAATAATATATTAAAGAGTATTCTTCATTCATTAACACTCAATTATTACTTGTCATAGGGTTCAATTGGTGGAAGCCATCGAGTAGCTGAGAAAGGCATCACATCAAGTTTCTGATCTCCATGTCAAATTGGACCTGGTGTAGATTAGGGCCAATGAGCTCTACCCAAAAAAGGGGAATAAAGGTATATCATATAGAGGAAGTAGACCCTAGCTCTATGCACCAAAAGGTGGAAGAACTGAAGCACTCTATTGAACTAGTGAACCATAGGGTGGTCTGATCATAACTCATGAGGGGATCCAATATGTGTATTTCCCTACTAATAACGCAATCCTTATTTTCCTTGAAACTTATTTTTCATGGAAACATTATTCACCTTCTTAAATTACATCACTTAGATCATTTATGAGAAACAATTAACGACTAATCCATAATCCCATGTGGGTCACACCTTGTGGGAGAAATAAGTTAAAACCACATAATTTTTCACATTTTATGAGAGTGTTAGATAAAATTCAAAAACTAAGGGTATGATAATGTTGGATGAACACTAAGAGTGTTTAGGATAAAAGTGGTCATTACTGGATAACAAGGCTCTCGAAGCAGACAACTTTCTTATCCCAATGTGAAAAAATGCATGAATGAGATAATTCCATGGGAATTTTAATCTATCCAAGCAATGGGGAATGGTAATTGTGAATTAATATTACCTAAAATTCATAAAACAATTGGGGTGACATGATGACATAAGATAACTTTTGACCATATTCTAAACACAATTTCCAAATCTCATAGCCTAAAATGGGGGAAATAATTTAGAGTCTACCATTAACTATGTTCCAAACCCAAGACTGGTCTCAAAATGTCATCCAATATTGTCTTAGGATGGTATGTTATCCTTAGATAGACACCATTCCATTAGGGGGTACCTTTAGATTTCAAAAATGATAAGGATCTAAGTAAAGGGGCACACAATGCGTGGAGATGGAGTGATGGAATGTGTAAAGGTATTTTGACACTCTTGGAATTATGCCAACATGGATTAGAAAAAATTATGGTAAGCATATTGTTCTGATAAAAGGTAAACATATCTTCCATGGGAGCACCATCTCAGATGCTGAGAAAAAGAATAAAATTCAAAAAAAAATGTTGTAGATGACCAGTACTGGAGAAGGAACTATTCAGTGAGAGCATGGTAAACCTTGTAGTTTTACGTTGTGAAATAAAGGGTGATAAATACACAGTTTAATGTCATTTGGTAAGGACAATTCATGGTACAGTTTAATTTCGTATGATTAGTATGTGTTGGGAAATTTAATTTCATGTGACTGTGACATTGCACACAGTTAAAGTTATACTTCCTGGACCTATAGAATAGTTTAAAATCATATTTCATAGACTAAGAAGGTCAATTCCTATAATATTTTTGTGACATTGAGGAAATTAACCCAATGTGAGTGAGTGAAAGCGTCTTGAGCATCACAAAAGTATCAGGTAATATATGGGTAAGCAGAATATGTGATTTGGAGAGAGAAAAAATTGACATGAATGGGGGACATGGAGTCCACATACCACACCACACATCCTTGTGAGGATTCTATTTTATGATCATAGAGTTTGGACCTAATATTCCATGTCTATCTTGCCACATTTGTACCCAAAAAATAAGAATATATAATCCCTCCTGGTCTATGGTTGGTGTGGTAAATAATGAATGGCACAAGAGAGTTACCTGACATATGAGAGTACACTTTAGGATTGATAAAAAGAGTGGAATCTCTCAATGATACATGAATTTGGAATGGAGGGAAGTTAAGACTTTCAAGGTTCAGATGGAGAGGTGACTGGTAGGTGAGGATGACTATTGGGTGTGTTTGAAACATAGGTACCATAACCATACCAATAAAAAGTTGGGTGATTAAATGCAGGATTAACTATTAATCAAATTCAAAAAATAGGGTCTGCTATTTGTTTTCATAGAAACATTAAAGCATTGACCCAAGTCAGGAGGAGATCAAAATATTGAATGAGACCATCACTATTTGGGAGTCCATTTGGATATAAAAAATGGTGTAGGTCCAAACCTGAAAAGACTCTAAGTTTTAAATGAGGGTATTAGGGAGTGGAGATCAAACATGATATTTTCATAAGGATTAAGGTAATATTTCTTGGACCATGGAAGATAGTTTAATTTCATGTTTCATGAACTATAATATCTCATTTTAAGGTCATAGAACTCAAACCTTGATTTCATATAGTTTTAAGTCATGATTCTTGGACTGAAATCAAGGCCAAGGCGGATGAGGGTTTAAAGAGTTCATGGTCGGTCATAGAGATAATATGTTTGGTCATTCCTCTGAATCCCATGAGGATGATAATCAAACCACACGTAGTTCATGATCAATGTGTTCCAGAAGATTGAAACTAGTAGGGGAAATCCTCTCTCGTGAGGGAACTAAGTCATCCCATGATTAACATGAAGAATCCTTAAATCATTTAGGCTATTCTTGTAGTTTAATTTCATTTCTTGATGACTTTGGATGTTAGATTATGGTCATTTATTTTTAACCATAATTGATTGTGTCTCACATGGGTATGCATAGTGTGATTTTATAATAATCCTGACATGAATGAGGGCCAAGGAGACCCAAAACCACACAACACATCCTAGAAGACACCTACTACAGTTTAAAGTAATGATTTTTGGACTATAGGTCAGTAGTTTAAGGTTATAGTTTTCAGATGTGGGGGAGGAGACTCTACCAAATGGGTATATTTGGCATGATGGAATAATGGGTCCAACATGAATGAAGGCCTAAGAGTCCTGATGACACAGAAAATTTTATAGCTGGGATGCTTTTGAGATCATCCCTAAAGACATCAATATGGAATTTATGAAATGAACATCTTACCAAAGCAAGAAAAGGAGGCTCATGTGCCATAAATGGGTCCTAAGGGGGAAGGATAAGAGGGGATATGAAATCCTAGTAGGGCCCAATGATGAGATTTATTGGTGTCACTACATATCCCATGAATATGGGAATGAATCCAAACATAGTTTTGTGATCTTATGTAGTTTAATGTCATATGGTAAAAATGAAGATAATCAAACATGAAATCGGGAGAATGTTGCATCTGGACCCAATATTGATGATCTGGGCATCACTACATATATTATGAGGAGGGAATCAATCAACACAAATATCTTAAGGAGAAATCACCCTATAGAGGTCTGACCCATACATAAAGAGGGGGCATGATGATTTTTTATTGTTTTCTATTCTTTTATTATTGGATAGGGAAAGGTTGAAAAATTGTTCATTTCTATGTATCAACTATGGAATGGAATCAAGAGGTACATATTTCTTGATAGGCGGAATGGTGGATGACCGAATCTAATGGATATTTCCTCTTAGGTGACAATACCATAATGTTATGTCATTTTTCATTGTGTGTCTAGGATAATGATGTCGTTGTTTATGTTAATGTGATAAGACTTGTCAATGAATTTTATCATCGTGTGATAAGGACATAGTTTTCTATACCTTTAATCATCGTGCATTCAAGAAAATGATTGTAATGTACTTTATCATCTCACAACTATGAAGTTGTGGAAGAGGATTGTTCTCAAGGGGATAAATATAATGTGACCACCACAACTCGACATAAATGAGGAAATTTGAGTCCCATGTCACACCACACACTCTAGAGGAAATCCCAGGAGAATAGGTAGAATGATTGAAGTTACATTGGGAATAAAAAATAAATATCCGAGCATTTTGACATATCCCATAGGGATGGGAATCATGCCACATGTAGTTATTGAATGTGTAATGGTAGATTATTTATGATGTAGGTGGTGTATTATCTAGTGATAACATCATGATAGTACTAGGTAGTTTAAATTAATTATATAATTGACTGAATTGTTCTTAATTTATGTTCATAGAATATGGACCAATGGCTATTAGTTAAAGGTAATAGAGTTCAGGCCATTGATTTTTAGTTTAAGGTCATAGAATTCAATCCTATGGGGTTCTTCATCTCCTCCATGTGGGTTAAAACCCTACAATTACTACCAAGACCAATTGAGTGATATTTAGTGTGGTAAACATGGATTGTTGTCTGGATATCGACATCACATGGAAGCACATATAAAGTTTAAGGATATATAAGGTGGGAATGTCCCAATGATATAGACCTTCCTACCCAACATGCATTTATGAACAAAGGGGTAACACCAAGGGATTCAGGGTTCCACAAAAACATAGGGAGGTGGAAAAGTAGCGAATAAATGCATCTGAGATTCAGATCATAGAGGGGGTGAATGATGGGTATGGATCATTAGTGACCAAATTCAAAACATATGATCCACAACTACACTACTAAAGGATGTGGAATGCAAATGAAGAGTTGACTACTGACCATTTTTGAACACATAATCCATGACTTTTTCCATAGATACATTAGGGAATTGGCCTAGGAAGATAGGTGAGAAAAATATGGCATGAGACTATCATTATTGGGGGAATGTCTATATTTGAAAGATGGTTGGGATTCAAACCTAGAAATATTTCTAGCATGGTAATGTGTTATGGAACTGTCCATGTGGAACACAATACTATAGGTTTCACTCCCCATCACATCAGATCATATCAGTGATACTATATAACTTGACTCGTGGTGAAGGACCATGGTGTTTCAAATAGTCTATGTTCATATTGCTTAGACCATAGAATCTTAGTTTAAGGACATAGTGTACAATCATAGTGCCTAGTTTAACATCATTTTATTGGGATGATGAACTCATCATGTGATAAATTTCTTAAGATACTAGTCATTGATTAGAGGACTGATTACCTCCCCATTCATGGTGACTAAATAGTATGCACCATTGGGGAATACCTTTTGAATGGTCTACAGTCCTTCCCACTTGGGTTACTACTTTTGTGGCTTCCAACCAAGAATCATTAGAATTAAAAGAGACAAAACTATATCCACTTGGATAAAATATAGGAGACGAGGCTTCTTATTGAAATATATAATTATCTTACTTGGGAGCCTCTATAGATTATGTAAGGCTTAGTGCCTATTCTCATAATGTGATTCTAGTTCATATGGCTGGACCTCAGCTCTTCTTTCTGATGTTTGCTAATAATAAACAACTATTCATAGTGAAGGTAGTTGAATCTCAATGGGTAGTAGTACCTCATTTATATATACTAGGTAATATATGGTCGTGTAGTTTGAATTATTATTTGTCTTCTAATAAGCATAGAGGGTGTTAGGGAGCTTTTCCTTTCAACATTTCCTACTCTAGAACATCATATTCTATAGAATGTTGGAGAAGGTTTTGTTTAAATCCATTATATTTCCATTCTCCTAAACATTTTTTTGGGAAGTATGGTTAGAAGGAATTTTTCACTTGGTGTACAACTTCTTCTTCTCGGCTGCTCGGAAGTTTGTTCCATTTTATGTAAAACTGGAGTGAGGGACTCTAAATCGATAGATGATATGGGAGATCAAAAATTCAAAAAACAACTAGGATTTGAATTCCTTTATAGGAACTTATTATTCAAACCTTGAGAGGAAATCTATTGTGGTTAGAATGAATTTTTACTAGAAAGTTGCTGTTGGTGGGTGTGTTCAAATGACATTGAGTCCCCAGACTATAAAGGTCCAAGAATAAGTTTTTGTGTGGAGTTTATTTTGTGGTTGATTTTTGTTTTTGGAATGGATCTGATACATATGGAACCTTTTAGAAAAATTGACAAAATCATAGACCATGGTGGGTCATATGTAACCCAACCTTCAAACATGATGGGAGAGTTTCAACCCTTCCGGATGAGGACAACATGACCTATAATGAAATTCTTGTTTATCTTGGGGAACTTCATATACTTTAATGCATTGGTGGATAATTCTATCAAACCCGTGATTATAGAGACTCTGCTAAAGTTTGGGTCTATTCTAAAGGTTGAATTGAGATGTGTGTTGATGGATTCACTCGCGTTCATCTTTATCTGATGGGGGAGTTCAATAATGGAGATACTTGAAAAAATGAGTCATCCAATAATAGGTTTCTTCCACCATTGGTGTATATGGAGGTCCAGATGTTAAAGAATCATTGGTTAGCTCATTTACCTACTGGTTTTCATCATTTTCTAGAGTGATAGGGGAAATGACCCTTCTACATACCACATGGATGAATAGATCGTCCTAGTAGGGCTCTACAAGGGATGTGGATAAATGGTTCAGGGAATCGGCTCAACCATTCTGTGACTGGGGATCATGAATTACCATTTTTTGAGTAGGTAACTAGTCCATTAGCTAGTGAGTGCAGTCCAATAGGGGAACAAGCTCTATACTCCTAACTACATAGTCTCTCTTGACCTAGTTAATGACTAAATTTGAGTCCCCTTTAACATTCATGTGGGGAAAATCAATCTCAAGAGAAATCTCAATACAAGTGATTAGAGCCTATTAATCTACCTCATTATTGGTGAATCCTTTTGATATGAGAAATGAATAAGGTAGAATAGCCTATGAGGGCATGATAAAGACAATCCCCATGATTAATTTGTTGTGCTAATGATTGTTGATCCTCCTACATGTTAGTATCAGGGAGGCACCATCTAAATGAATCTCAAAACATGGAATCTCTTGGTCCTCTAAGATCATGTCACCATATATAAATTCAAGATCCCGAAACATTTATATGTGGGAAGGATAGTAAGCTATAAAATATTATCATTCTTAAACTTTGATGTCCATCTATGGAATGAATCTGATGTCGAACTGTTGAAAAATAACTTACCAATGTGATAGATAGACTATCAACATATGGCGGATCAATATATACTATAGTGGATCCACTTGGGAAATGAGTTGTATCTCATGATGCAGCAGATAGTGTTGTAATTTCAGCACTGAAAAAACTAGCATGGCGTATCTCTTATCGATGGGAGAGTATTTGATCTCTATGTCTAGGAACATGGGACTGAGATATTATAATATTTTATTTATCCCTTCATTATTACTACGAGTGAACATGGTTACATTGTGTTGTCCCAGGCCGGTCACACAGAGGACAAAGAGATTCCTGGAGATAGGTGGCATAAAAACTAGTGGCTATAATATATACTTATTGTTCTCCATGAACGAAATTTCACACTCTTAATATCATTAGTAGATGTAACCTTTGTTCATGCTTCTAAAAAAGGGATTACACTTTCCATCCAAATTATTGATGAATCAACATTTATAGGCTGTATGGCCTTGGAGGCCTTGGAGCTCATTAAGGTTACTAAGAGGAGGCATCTGGATGAAGGCCTTGATCTTCTCTAGTTTGATATCGATTCCTCTGTATCTAAAAATATAATTGAGAAACATTCTAATGGAAAACACGAAAGTGAATTTCAAGGGGATTAGATTCAACTATCTGGAGAAAAGTAACCCAAAAATTTTCTAAATATCTCTAAGATGGTCCTGGTTCTTGAAGGATTTGACCACAAAATCATCCACATAGAATTCCACAAAATTTATGATGATTAGATTTAAGATACAGTTCCTAACATGCTGATATGTATCCCATGCATTCTTTAGACCGAAGGTAATTACCAGAGAGAAGAAAGTAGCATGTGCTACTTGGAAGGAAGTGGAATCTACATCTTTGAGGGACATTCGGAACTAATTGTATCCTTAGTACCCATCCATGAAATAGATATCCCATAACCCATACATGGAATTGATCAGAAAATTGTTCACTGGAAGGGGAAAATCATCATCTAGACAATAGAGTTTCAGATCCCGAATGTTGATACAAAATATGATTTTTTTTCATTGTTATTATTGTTGGGAATGATGTCGTCTAACCACCTAGGGTTATATACATCCTTGAAAATGTTGGATTTGATGAGATTATAAACATGTGCCTCAACCAAGGAAACATAGAGAGGTTCATTTTTCTAGGAGGCTACCTGAACCCGTGATGGCTTATGAGGAGATAAAGATGGTGGACGATGACCTCAGGGTCCTGTTCTAGCATTTCTTCATAGATCATGAAGAAAAATTCATGATACTTATAATGAAATCCAAGTAATTTGGTGGTTACTCTATAGGAATGGCTACATTGATCAATTTTTTCCTTACATATGCCTTGGTACCAAGATTCAGTTGAACCAACTCATCGATGGTGGTGGAGATGCCTTCTTCTAATGTAGGAGGAGTGACATCTAAATCATATTCATCATCTAAGGTGGGGGAATCATAAGGATTAGATGGTTCATACAATCCAACTGATCCTAGGGAAACAATAGTACCCTCTTGGGTGGATATGGAGTCCTCACTAGGTAAATCCTCATCTACTAAAACTATGGTGACAACAGCTTTCGACCCGATTTCATTAGGCCTTCGACCAAGGGGTCTTTGCTTAATGTCAAAATAGGGATGATGGGTCGGCTTGTTCCAGCTCAGCCCATCATTATAGAACAAGAAACTATGTCATAATATTATATCCATGGGGAGAATATCTCGATACCTCATGGGGGTAGGGGATTCTCATACCACTTTTTCCTAACCCGTGTAGGAATACGAGGTAATACAACCTTGAATTTATTGTTCGCGTCTAAGCCACTGAACTGGGTATTTAAATAGATTTTCCCTATAGCCTTTTCTTATACTTGTCATAACCATGAATCTTCATATCATAGGGATGAATATCTTCTTCTGTCAATCTAATCTTATAGAGTATTCATGTCGGGAAATGATTGATCTGGGAACTTGTGTTGACTAGAGAGTGATAAAATCCAATTCCATTGAACTTTCTAGTGATGTATAGTGGGTGGATATGATGATGTATAGGGGGAACTTCATCATATCTTAAGAATGAGATGATGGATTAGAATTTTTCTTGTATGACTTCCTCATCATTGAAGGCCTTTGTGGTTGGTACCTATGTCTAAAACTAGATGGGGATTCTCAAACCTTTTGTGATCTCTTCATGCATGTCTTCTAACAGGAGTGGGCATCTGGAATCAATAGATTTGTAGGAATGTTGGTGAGGTGATTAAGAACATCATACTTCTATTCTAGGTGTACATTTAAACCAATAGGAGTATTCTCTTTGGTAGGATGTATGACAAGCATTTCTGGATGAACCATTGGATTTAGGATTATGATGGAATTATCCTACTGATCGTTAATTGATCCACACAAGATCTCTACCAAATGAATATAGGATGGCTGGTGCCTATCCATAACTGAACATGGATGATTTAGAAATGGTCATGACTCCTCCACTTGGTCAAGTAACATGATCAGTGGTGGTAGAGAATCTGACAATATGGGATGTTAGTCCTCTTCCTACTGATCTCTAAAATAAACTTGTTTTCTAGGATTGGTAGTGAGTATGGATTTTCTTGAAGTGATAAAATAGAAATTAATATGACTCACATATCCATGGTTATGTCGATGATGGAATCAACTGAGGAAATTATGAGGACCTACCCGATATGTCTTGTCATTGGGAACCATATAGGGATCCACCAGTTTGACGGTATTCACAAAGGTATACTACTGGTCATCATTAGAGGGGTACTCTAATACTAGGTAGACTTTAGGGGAAATTCACATCTCTAGAGGCATGAAACCATTAAGAGTGTGAGACAACATCAGTGTTGGTAGGGGAAATTTATTTCCCTTTCGAGTTAGAGCCTACTCTTATATGAAGTAGAGGGTTGTGATGCAGATGTAGAAGTAATGTTTGGAGGAAATAAAATTTCTTCAGAAGGCTCAGTACAATTTAAATGGGCATATATGACATTATGGTTGTGAGAGACTTCTCTTAGAGTAAAATAATTAACATACTTATGAGTCCCATGGTTGGAAAACCAGTGCCATTCACCTTCATTGTCACTTGTAGGCATTGGAAAGATGCACTCCTCTTGTGATGGAGAAGGTACCAACCAGAATATATTGTTATCTAACTGGTTCTAGAGCTAGTCTTTAAACACATTGCTTGATGGTACATCCAAGGACCTGATGATAAGGGTATTAGTTAGGGAGATTAGTGAGGTTGGACTACTGGGGTTTCCTATAATTTCACATCTTCATAACCCCATTTTCTAGGCAACTGTGGAAATAACCGAGGACCTGAACCTCATTTAATGAGTAGTTTTGGTTTCTCCTATTTATGAATGGAGTGATGAGAGCCTAGACTTGACGGGGATATATTCTGGTGATGGGCCAGATCTTGATTCTCTCCCCTAGGTGGTGGTGGTGCATTATGTGGTGGCACCTATCGATTCTGCATTGGGAATTGATGAGGTTGAGGCTGGGATAGAGGCAGTTTCTATAGTGAGGTTGTGGATGAGGTTCTACTGGTAAAGACTATATTATCCTAGGGACCTATATACCTTTGTTCTTTTAAAAATAAAGACGTATCCCTCCATTCATCTATCCCTATGATCAGTGAATCGGAACACCTGAGAGGTTATTTTTCCCTTCCCCACTCATCTTAGATTTCCTCTCCCCCTATCTTAAATTTAAATTGAAATTTTATTTTGGAAATTTTTAGTGTATATATAAATTTAAATCATATGATTCAATAATACACACATATATGGAAATCTACTTCAAATTCGATTACCAATGAAAATTTACTGTGAATTTGGAGTACAAATTTCAGTGGGTGATTTTCAATTGAAATTTCCATATAAAATTATAATAAAAATATGTTAATACATAAATAAAAAAGGAATTTATCATTATAATTTTTCATTATATATTTTTTTGAAATTTTATAATATAATGTTTTGCATCAAATATCAACATAAATTTTAAATTAATTTTTATAATTTTTATTCTAAAAATTTGATAACAAAATTTTTAAAATAAATTCATGTTTACGTTTTCATTCAAAATATATTGATACATAAATAAATAATTTATTTTTTTAATAAAATTTTGAATTGAAAATTTCATAGAAAAAATTAAATGGAATATTTTCATTGAAACTTTCTAATCATCTATGTAAATATATACATGAGATTTTATTTTCAATGGAAACACCCACAACTCCAATGTAAATTTCAAATGATAAGTTTTGATGAATATTTACAATGAATAATTATTTTTTCATTCGAAACTAATTCTAAAAATAAAAAAAGAAGTAGATAACTATATATTAGTATATGTATTTTCATATAGATAACATAAATTATTAATTTTTTCATTTAGGATCATCTGGTTTCTAAATCCCAAGCGATCTATGAGGGTTTTAGGTTCTTTATTAAGAGAGTATGGAAAAATATTATTATGGAATCATATTTTCAAACCAATTTTATTGAAATCCATATCCTGATAAAGGGATTATAATATTTTTTCTTACTAATTCTAAAAATGACTGTGTTTATAACCTTTTCTATGTATACAAGTTATCTTTCATCAAAAGAGAGGGGAATAAGGCAGCTCATTTACTGGTGACCTAGGGTCACACTTGTGAACCATATGTTGGGTCGGTGGATTTTACTTCTTGATTGAGTTCTCTTATAATTCTTAAACATCAATATTTTAATTAAAATCCCATGTTTTTTTCAAAAAAACATAAATTCTAAATTTGTATTATAATTTTACAATTTCGAGTGGAAATCAATACTCAGTATTTGAAATGATATTTTATACAAAAAAATTAAAAAATAAATTTGATTAACCTAATTGTAAAATAAATTCATTATTAAATTTTTAGAAAAAATATATTAATTAATAAATAAAAAAATGTTATTTTTCAATAAAAAAATGTGATGAAAATTTATAATGTAAATATTAAATGAAAATTTCAAAATAAATTTATAGTGTAAATTTATACTACGTAATATAAAAATTAAAATATAATAATAAATATAATAATAAATAAAAATTTCCACTGGGAATATGCCTTAAAATTTACATTAGAAACTTTTAGTATATACTAGCACGTGAAAAGTTTTGTTCAAATTACAACAAAATTTTCCAATGAAAATTTCCCCTTAATTTCAATTATAATTATACTAAAAATTCAATTATTAAAATTAAAAAATAAATTCATCTTTAACTTTTGAGTTCAATATATATTAATACATAATTAAAAAATTTAAGTTTTCACTAGAAATTTGTATTGAGAATTTACAATAGAAAATTTTAGTGAAAATCTCAACTGGAAACTTTTAGTTCAAATTCCTAATCAAATTTACAATGGAATTTTTCAATGTTTATTTTAAACTAGACATTTTCAATTAAAATTCATAGTTAAAATTTGTAAGAAATATTTCCAAAATAATCAATGTAAGATGGATATTTTTAGTAAAACCTTAAAAACAAAAATAATCACATACAAATAAAAATATACATGGTAATATTGAATTATAAATTTCATTTGTAAATTTACAGTTGATATTTTTTGTACATACATAAAAACTCTATGAACATTTTCTATAGAAGTTTTTGTTTTACATTTACACTATAAATACCCACTGATATAAATATATACTGAAATTTTTCTGAGAAAAATTACACTACATAATTTGAATTCACATATATATACATATATAGATAAATTTATATAAAAAAATAAATATACAATATAATTTTTAAATGTAAATCTACACTAAAATGTCACAAAATTTTATTGAAAATTTTAAATGAATAAACACAATGAAAAGTTATATTTATCTGTGGAAGTTCATACTCAAATTTCAATATAAGCATTTAAATATATATCAATATAATTATATGCATACATATATATATATATATAATTTAAATTTATTCTGTAATTTTATAGATATTTATAAAAATTTATACTCAAAATTTACACTTAAATTTAACTATTGAAATTTTCACAAAAATTATGATTTCTAAAATTATGAAAAAAATTGACATTTAAATTTCACATGAAAATATATTAATACCTAAATACATAATGTAAATTTCCATTGAAAGTATTTAGCCCAAAATTCCACAAAACAAATTCAAAGAAATTTTTTAATAGAAATTTTCAATTCAAATTTTCCCTTAGATTATAAAATTAAAATATATTAATACATAAAAAATCAATATAAAATTTCCTCGATAATTTCCATTGAAAATTTGCACTAAAATATTTCAGTGAAAATTTCCTCTAGAAAATTATAGCTCATTTTTCAAAAAAAATCAATTCTGATTTATGATATATATTTTATACACATCATATTTTTTCTAATAAAAATATACAATATTTTTTAGTGGAATTTTATAGTGATAATTTTCAGTGTATACATATAGTTCTTTTTGAAATAAGTGTATTCATACATTCATGCATACATTTACACTTATATATACACCATTATTACATTTTATTTTTATTTAAATAGCTTATATAAATATAAAAGTTTTCAAAGAAAATATTAAGAATTAATTTTAAAAAAAAATTACATAACTATATATATAATTTCCAATGAAACAACCAATAAAAATTATATTTTTTATCATTACAAAAATATATAATCATGGATGTATATAAATGCTATTATAATATTAATTTTTATTATAATTAAAATATATACATTAGACAAAAAAGGTTGTTACATAGTTTTAATTTAAATGATTTTAAAAAAATGAACATAAATATATCAAACCATAATTATTGTTCAAGTATAAAAAAATCGTGAAAATGTAAAACATTAAAAATAAGGAACATTACCCATTACATTGAAGTGGTATTTCAGCAAACCCATTTATAAGTTATATCAGACTCACCCATCATATAAGCTATATTAAGATCACCCATCATATAGGTTGTATCAGGATCACACATTATCATCTATAATATTCTAGTGCTATATCATGAATAAAACATTTTTACAATTATATCTTTTATCTTAAAACCCTTTAATATTCTTTTGAACTCATATGCAATGATTTTTCAGATATTGAAATACCCTTTCATTTTAAAAATGCCATTTTAAATAATAAAATCCCCAAATTAATGGGAATTTTCATTGAATAAAACATGAAAGATTGTAAAGGATTAAAACTTTAAATAATGGTTTTAATGGTAGAGAAATTTGTTTTTGATGTATACATTAAAATAACGTATTCATTTTTCCTATTCATATAGAAATACAAACCAATCCAAAAAATTATTCTGTTCTGAAAACCTTTGAAAGAAAGTAAAATGAGTCATAAAAATATAATTTATAATTATTTTATATCCATATAAATATATTCATAAAATAATTTTATGAATATGAACATGAAATAGAAATATTTTGAAAATAAATCTTTAAAACATTTAAAATGAGGTTATAAAATAAAGTGTCCCTTATATAAAATCATAAAAAGATTATTTTGTAAAAAAATTATAAATAAAGTAAAATATGGTACAAAATGTGCATTATCATACATTAAATCATAAATAATAATTTTCTTGAAACATTTAAAAGAACATGTACAAGGAAGAAAAATAGTTATAAGGGAAACTTTAAAAGAATATTTTTAAAAGAAAGTCTCTTACCACAATTCTGAATAATCATGTTTGCTATTTATCATCCTGAATAAAAAATATAGATTAATTTTTTACATTATCATGAAAATTTTTCAAGATAATTATTCTATTTATTTTATTTAATACCATGTTATATAAATTTAATTAATCAATTAGGTTCACATTGGATGTTTTGGCGATATTCAACTCATATATCAAAATTGACTTTGATATGTTGACTATGGTCAATGAGTTCTTTACTATATAATCTCTAGAATATTAATCAGAAAATAATTATCAATTTTTTACATCTATTATACTTTGAAAACCAATCAATAAAGAAGGTTATGAAAAATTAACTATGTTACAATCATGGAAATGGTAGGTTATACATACGCATAGGCAATGTTTCTATTTTTCAATGATCATGATAGAAATAAGGTATGTATTATATTATAATTATATATATATATATAATTATATCCTAAATGTAATATTATTACTTTAAATATACTTATATATATCATCCATATGATATGGTGATAAAAAAACAAATCAAATTGCATCATAGAGGTGGTAACCCATATGTGCACATGAACGACATTATAATATTTCAATGAAAGTAAAGGTAAGAAGGTAGATGAAATATTAATTTTATAGAAATATTATTATGTAATTAATATCATATATATGCATTAAATCCATCATTATAACCATCTATGAAAGGCGGTGATGAAAAAAATTACATATTTCTGTGAGGAAGTTGTCCATTATACACACGAATGATGGATTCGTTTCCCATTTAATGTAGGTTGGATATGGATATAAATTAAAAAAAAATTATATATAAATATCTCAGTATTTGTATTATTCTAATGTTATCATTTCATAATGCTTAAATAACATTTTATGGAGGAGGAATAATGAATAACACAAAAATTCTCAGTTAAGAATTATATCACTTATTCAGACAATCTTCATTAGTTTACACATTAAGCCTTCTAAGGTTTGTATTATTCCTAAAAAAATACATATAGAATGTGGGGTGGGATCCTATTAAGGGATGTGGGAAAATATTTATTGAACCAAGCTGTTCAACAAGTTTGTGTAGAAGAGGAGAGGGAGTGCCCTTTTATAATAAGGGGGGATTCTTGGGATTTCAAAATGTATTAAATTAATAATAATTAAATTTCATGAAGAAATGGATAAAAATTAATACAATATGAATATAATATGAGGATGAGTCAAAATATTATCATCCAATTGTAATTTTAAAATTTTATATGATATTTTCACCCATATCATTTTTTAACCCTCCATTAACCCTTTTGATGATTACAATGATAGCAAAGTTTTTACTCTTTAGGTGTAAATATAGTTATTCTAAAAGAATAGTTGGACCATAAATGGATAATACCTTGGAAAAATATAATATTTTTATGAATTTTATATCATTTTATTAAATATTATTTATTATAAAATATCATTAATGTCAATTTTAGAACTATTCATTTTCTTTGAGTTTAATGACATCAAGAAAGCAATAGAATTATAATATAATCATTTAAAACCCACTTAACATGTTATATTTATCTAAAAAAATTAGTAACACAATAATTCATTAAAATTATATTCCTTTTAATACCTTTAAAATAGTTTATTTTATTTTTCTATTGATTAAATAAATAATGTGTTGGCGTTGCGTAATCATTTAAGACAATTATTTAATCACAAAAAATTAGAAATAGAATTCCTTTATAAAAATAATATATATTTAAAATAACCATTTATAATATAAAATGATTTATTTTACCCCCATTCCAACAATTTAAATATAATAAAACAAATAGAATGACATTTTTGGCTTTTCATTACATAAAATATTTTAAAGGTCAAAATCATGGCCAAATATTATAAAAATGTCATATTTTCTACTTTTTTATGAATATTTAAGAAATTTAATCATCAAATAAAATTAATTTATGTGTCATGAATACTTTTTAGTTCTTATCACATTATTTTCAAGCTTAATTTAACTATTTTATCATTATAATGGTAACAAAATTTACTAAGATTACTATTCATAATGACTAAAACTTAAAGGGGGATATTTAATAAATTTGGAACTTATGATTAGAAATATGGAATTAATTTTTTAGGATTCAATTAATTGATAGTCTAGAATTTAATTTATAATTAATCTAGAAAAATGCAATAAAAACTGTTTTTTAGAAAAATTCCGTTTTTAGTAAAAACAATTTATACCCAATTAAATTATAGTATTCGTTTTAAAGACCATAATTGTATTATGATAATTCTTTATATTCTAAAACTAATCCAAAATATAAATTAATTTTTAAATACTTTAAAAGAAAACATAATTTTCAATAAAAAACTGTATTTTTCATTATTCATTGATGAAACAAACTTTTCAAAAAAAAAATCAAATCTCACCATAAGATAAGTTTGATGATATGGTTTCAAAAATGATATCCATTTTATAAAATAAAATTTTTAGAAGTTCCCAAAATTAATTTTATGATTTTATCAAAAAAAATAAAACTCGTTTTTGAAGAAAACATTTTTTTGAAGAATAAAATAACTTTACTAAAATATTGAGTGATCATTTAATAATAATGTATCAATAAATTTATATTGAGTTAGAACATTTTATATATTTAATAAAGTATTCAATCCTATTCATACATTCTAATTTAACAGTTTGGTTAAAACAATCATTTTTAAATAATAATATTTCATGTTTGTTTAAGCTCAGTGTTGCATATCTTGAATGCTATCCAACAAAGTATTTCATCTAAAATATCAAGATATTATAGGATATGAAATACATTTTATTTACATGGGTTCTTTATGATATGATTTATTTATTTTGGCGCACATATATATGGATGATGATGTGTGGGGTCCTGTATCACTCTCTTATACATTAATTATGTTTAACATCTCTTGAGATATTCAGGCGAGGAAATAATGAGTTTATTCACATAGGTAAGGGCATAATTATTTTTCTCACATTTTCAGGCATGGAAATATTGATTTTATTCACACATGTATAGTCATAATGAGTTTTCTCAAAATATTATCTTATGATTATAACTTTTCAATCTTTATAAGTTTCTTTTATTTTCAGGATATTTTATATTAAATGTTTTTGACCTTTTCTCATATGTTTCATACTTTTATGTTATATCATGACTTATTCCATGACCTATGATATATAATATTTTGTATATAAATTTCTTATGTATCATAATTATAAACATTTGTTCATATTATTCTCACTTTTTTATGTTTATTGTTATAACTTATATATGCTTTCCATGTATCTAAGATCAAATATTTCTTATGTTTCCATTTCTCTAGGATATAAATAAAAGTAATACCTATGATTCTCTTAGAATATATATTGTGTGGATAATTGGTGGGAGATATTTAACACTTGTTGTGGTTTGAAAATTTATCTATATAGTGGAAAAAGTATTCATTAGTTGAAATACTTGGGTGTTTTCAATTAATTTATTGTCTTAATTTAATACAACACTAATCATAAATGAGAATGGGATTTTATTTTATTTAAATGTTTTATTTAATAACATGTAATTGAGATGGCCTCATCTATGAGGCAACATATTTGATGTTCTCCTTTTTACTTACATTATTTCTCTATATAATTTCTCTACTCTCTTGATATCATACTTTTTCATGGATACGAATGGAAAAATGACATATGAATATATGGATCCAAAAAAGGAATCATCCTACATTCTAGTCTGGTAAAAATATTTTATATCCCCTTGAAGGAGTTATGTATGACGTAAAAAAATAAATTTTAACCTCTACTTCATTTCTATATATCTCTCTATTATAGAAGGTTTAAGAGTTCCATAATCTCAAAGTTATTGTAGACATTTACCACACATATATATCCCATTCATAATTTCATCATTAAATAATTCAATAACAACCGTATAACCTTTTTTTTGATAATTTTGATAGAAATTTTCTAGTATATTAATATATGATTACTTCATACAGTCTACTAAAAAATCATCAAAGTATCCAAATTGATCATCCGTAATAGTAGCTTAAGTTAGAATAAGTTCTGCTTATTTTTCATTTATGGATACATAAAAGTATAATATCAATAATCTATTTATCACTTTTTTTATATTTGTAAATAATTTTAAAATATTATTCAATGGACTAACCAAATCCTATAAAAAACTTAGAGCTTGTTTTTATTCTCCAATACTTTCAATACAACTCTACTTCATTGTATAAAAGGTATCATCTACAAATGAAATAATCTCATACAGATTTTTATAAATTCCCTAAATCATCTTCTATATATTATACTTCATATATTTTATTTCAAACATTAATTCTTTCATATAATCTTGACAAACATTCAAGGTTATATAGTTACATTATATAGTATTATTTCTATCAATCATCAAAGTTAAATCTGATGAAACTAACCAAAACTATTATTTAATATAATATATCTTAAACAATAAATAATATGGAATACAAGATTAAACATTTTGTATATTCCTAAACATTTCATATTTTTCTTTTATCAATTCCTTCTTCTCAATAAAATCATATTTAGAAACCATTAGACATGTCATTACATTAAAATTGGACAATTAAATTGAACCTTATTTAAACTATTTTAGTCATTCCCTTAAATATATAAGATCATAATGTAAACCATTAATTTTTTTCATTAACATAGTGAATTTATAAAAATAATTAAATGCATAACACTAAACATACTCCTTAAAAATTGAGCTTCCTTTCTTCTTAGTAGATACATTTGCAACTTGTGATAGTATTTATTCACAAAATACTTGTATATATATTATTAATAGTGGATATACAACATTTTATACTTTTAAATCCTCAATATAATCTTAATAAACAAAACATTTTCAATTATTAATTCTGGATGAAATTGAGAAATCTCTACTAATTGAAAATATGTTCTTTGAACATCAATAAATTCAAATTTTGGAGTTTAAATTTTATTATTTGATATTAATATAATCTAATAACAATTTAAAACCAAATTAATATTTAATTTATCCTTTTAAATAAATTAGATGAAAAATGAGTTTTTAATTAAAATATGATATTTTCCCTATTTATCAAAAAATGTAGTTTCTAAGAAAATCCCAAAAATTCTCCCTAAGTTAATTTTGATAATTTAAATTTGAAAATCAAGTTTATTTTAACAAATTAATTTTCTAAATCGATCTAAAATTAGTTTTATTATTTTTCACATAAGGACATTAAAAGTATTTCATTCGAGAAAATGATATCTTTAAACTTGTAAGGGCTTTAAAAAAAATAAAATCATTCATTATAAATATGTTTTATTTATATTAATAAATGATAAAAAATATTTTAAAAGTACTTATTACTATTCAAATAACTATGTTTAATATATGGGATATAATTATCTCAATTAAATAATTATAAAAATAAAATGATGTTTCATAGAAACATCGGTGTTGTGTGTAACGTATGCCAAGTCGGTGTTGTGTTTAACATACGCTAATTCAGTGTTGCATGTAATGTACACATAATCGATGTTCCATGTATCATATGATGAGTTGGTGTTATGTAAAATGAATTTTTTACTTAGTGTATTGCAAGACATAAATGATAATTTAATTTATTCAAGAAAAAAAGGTTCATAAAAACATGTGGTGTTACACATCGTTCTAGAGATCATATTATTATGTGAAAACAATTTCTATCCTAATTTCCACTACGCATACACCTCTAACTCCACCTATGCCTCCACCTACAACTCCTCAACCTTCGTCTCCTCCTCTACTTCGGTCTTGGCCTCTACTTCTATCACCTCCTCTACCATGGTCTATGCCTCCGCCTTCGACTCTGACTCTGCCTCTTCCTCCATCTATGGTTATTCCTCTATATCTTCTACCATCATCTCTTACACCTTTATATCATCCGCTACCTCGGTCTCTACCTCCGCCTCCTCCTCCACCTCACCCTCCATCATTATCCTAATTCCCATCATTTCTTCCTTCATTATCAGGCATTGGTTCTCCTATTTCTTTTTAGGTTCATAGACTCATTTAATGTATTATTCATTGCAATCCATTGTGTAACAGAGTCTATCATCATTTTTTGGTTACTAGGTTTGATTATTTTAGGTATTTCTATTCAAATTTTGATAAATAATGTTGAATTTACTGATTAAGATACCCCATTATTGATTAGGTATTTATTTTAATTCATCATGTCCCATTTTGATCAACTGAATAACATTATTATTATATGTATCAGGTTACCATGTTTTTTAGTCCATTGTTTTGGGTTTATTTTTTTTCACAGTACATAAAACCTGATTATGAATCCCTTATTTCATTACATGGCTTAATTTCTTCTCAATCATTGGTGGGTCTATAACATATTTTAATTTCTACTTTCGTTTTTCGGTTCATTAAATTTCTATATTCTCTACTTATATTTCATTTTTATTTTCAAAACACCATTAAATGAATATTCAAAATTTATATTATATAATTAGTAGTTAATTTCCAATATTTTCATATTACCTGCGTATTATTTTCATTTCCAATACTTCCATTTTCATTTTTATTATTGGTATCTTATAATTCTTTGAAAACCATACAATTACCCTTCTTTCACTAATTATTAAACTTTTTTACTTATACTTATTTCTTTTTATTAATAGATTATACATTATAAAATTTAAATATCATTATTTTTTTGTACTCTGTTACATACTTCAAGTAGTCCCTTTTCTATCACTGTACACATTTCTCATCTTATCAAGTATTAGCTTCTCTTATTGTAAAGCTATAAGCCTTATTTCATATTTCCCATATTAAATTTTACAATACAGTGATCTACTGCTAATATGTGCATTCAAGTTTCTCTTTCCTTTATACTAAAAAATCACATTGTAATTTTTAAATCCATTGTATATTGTAAAAAATGTATATGAACACTGAAATTTCCCATTTAATGATTTTATTTTCTATATATACACACTGCATATGAATACTACATATACATATCCACATACATTGTATAGACAACTTTTTTTCCTTTTGGAGGTTCTCACCAACTACTAGTATCATCTTAGGCCACATCCAACTCTAAAAAATTGAGTAAAACACATTAAAATACCTTTTTGATCTCTTCCAGAGTTCTCTAAAACTCTGTATGACCCTAATTTCCATGAATGGTAACAATAGAACCTGAATAACATTATTATTGTATGTATTAGCTTACCAAAATTTGTATTTTTTTGTTTTTTGTTTCTTTTTTATATTCCATGGTACATGAAACCTATGTTTGAAGCCCTTATTTATATCCTTGGTTTAATTTCCTCTCAATCATTGGTGGGTATCTACAACATCTCTTTGTTCTTTATTGCGCTTTCATGTTCATTCCATTTTTATCTTCATTACCAGTATTTCATTATTATTTTTCAGAACATCGTTAAATGAACATTACAAATTTTTATTATATACTCAGTAGTTCATTTCCAAAATTTTCATATTACATGAATATTAATTTTGTTTCTAAAACATTCATTTTAATTTCCATAGTCGATCTCTTATAATTCTAAGAAAACCTTATAATTTCTATTGTACCTCCTTTCACTAATTGTTGGACTTTTTACTTAGGTTTTTTTCTTTTTCCTAATATCATATATATTAAAAAATTTAAATATATGGATTTCATTGTAATAATTTACATACTACATGTAGTCCCTTTTTTGTCACTACACACATTTATCATCTTCCCAGGTATCAGCTTCTCCAATTGTGGATCTATAAGCCTTATTCCTTCTTTTCCACATGAAATTCTGTAACACTATGATCTATTACTAATTGGTTCTTCCATTTTCTCCTTACATTATACCAAAAAATAATATTTCTATTTTCAAATACATTTTATGTTGTAAACATTGTTTATGAACTCAAAAAAATCCCATTTCATGATTTTATTTTCTATATATACACACTACATATGAACACTATATATACATATTCTATATACACTGCATAACCAAATTTTTTATGCCTTTTAAAGGTTTTCTCTGACCACCATCATCTTCTTAGGATACCTCTCACTTTGAAAAATGGATTTCAACACCTTCAAATAGCCTTGTGATCTCTCTTAGAGTACCCTGAAACTCCACATGACCCTGATACCTATGAACAATAGAAACAGAACTTGAATAACCTTATTACTGTATGTATCAAATTTCTAGGATTTTTAGTCCATTATTTTGGTTTTCTTTTTTGTAATCCATGATACATGAAACCCGAGTTTTAATCCCTTATTTCATTCCCTGGTTTAATTTCCTCTCAATCATTTGTGGGTTTTTGTAACATCTCTTTTTTGTTGCTCAGGTTTTTAGGTTTGTTCAATTTTTATCTTCTCAATCAGTATTTCATTTTTCTCTTCAAAACATTAATATATGGACTTTCCAAATTTCTACAATATACTTAGTAGTTTATTTCCAATAGTTACATATTACCTTCATATTACATGTGTTTCTAGAATTTTTATTTTCATTTCCATTATTGATCCCTTATAATTCTGAGAAAATCATAAAATTATTGTTATACCTTCTTTCACTATTTATTATTCTTTTTTACCAAGACTTATTTCTTTTTATGAATAGGTTATAAATCAAAAATTTTAAATATATTGATTTTTTGTACTTGGAATTCCCAAAATGCGTCATTATTTCCACTGGGCTTGATTTAAATTTAAAATTTAAATTAACCCGAACAATACTAGCTACAATGGGCTAGCATAGAAGAAGTGTGGGGTCGAACCCACAGAGAGTAGGGAATGCAGTGATTAGAACTCTTAACTAAAGGTTAGGTTAACCAATTTTATATTGATTTTATTAAATTAATGATGCAATTTAAAATAAATTAATTCAAATAGAGAAATAGAAGAGAGGGGAATCAATTTCCATTATCGGTTTTTCTAAAAATAAATCATGACTGCAATTGTAAAATAATCATACTCAATGGTTGTACAATCAGTCATATTTAATCAATAGAGTGATGGTAAAACCTTATCAATATACCTTATAAATTAAATTTATTGTTTCCTAAAGAATTAAAAATAACTAGAGTTCATTAAGATCAGATTAAAATTGCAAAAGACTAATCACATTCAATGGCCATGAATTAATTATCTTTATCTTGTTGTTGTTTTTTCTAATATTAAACACACTCGGTCCATGATTGAATAATATATATGATAATAATGATTTGAAACACAAAAAAAAAATTGAATAAAATTATTATGAAAATGAAGAATGAAATAAAACACATTAATACGCACCCATTTTCACCGATTCTGTTCTCCCCTACAGATTTAGCCAATCATCATTGGGTGATCACCAATGATTAATGAACTATATTCCATAGGAAAGAGAATAAACAAGGGGGAATGAGAATCAGAAGTAAATAAAAGATACATTGGAATAGAAATATAAATAATTCAATGATTACATCAAGGAAAGGAAAAAAATAGAAAGAAAACCTATCTAGGTAGAAATCTGGGTCGGAACCCTTCAGTAGCCTCCTAATGGTTGTGCCTAAAGCGTGGAATGGTATGAAATGTGTTGCCGAGGTGTTGTATATATAAGTGAAATAATTCATGATGTGTACTATAGTTATATGTGGTGTACCTTTGATCTGTGTATATCTCCACATATTTTAGATCTCTCACGTAACTCATTCATATATGGAATATTTATGAAGTTTGATTGACTACATATTGTGTACTGAGTGTTCATGATGTTTACTGGAATCTAGAAATTCCTTTTCATGGATTTCTCATGGATTTATCACTCAACTTTTTTGACTGGCGTCGCGTCATGCATTGAGGACTCACGATGTGTTCTGTTTGTTTCCTATGTTGGCTTCATTGCTTGGTCATGGCTTGTCTCACAACTTGGGCATGTTGTTAACTACCAGTACATGACGTTTAAGGATAGTTCATGACATTTTCTATCTAAAATATGCATTTTTTTCATTTCTTCCTTGAATCCTATGAAGCCTCATTCCTGAAAATCAGGTTTCATTCCACATGACTTCACTCATTGAATAAAGTGTCATTTTGTTCCTCAATTTCAATGTTTTCCTTTGTTTTTCTCCAAATGACAATACTATATAAGAATTTACAAAACATCAATTTCAAGAAAAAATATTATATTAAATCATTTAATATCTAATGAATTCTTATCTAAAAATATATCATAATATGTATACAAAATAAAGATATCAATTACTTATTTACATACTACAATTAGTGCATATCCTATTACTGCATGCATTTCTCATATTCTTGGTTTTCATTTTCTCCTACTGTTAATCTATAATCCTTATTCCACCTTTTTCACATGAAATTATACAACATATTGATCAAATACTAATATTTTCATTCCATTTTTTACTTGTTTTATACCAAAAAATCACATTGCAATTTTGAAATCCATTGGATATTGTAGACATTGTATATGCACATTGAAAATTCACATTTAATAATTATATTTTAAATTTATGAACACTCTATATGACCCTAATTACTATGAATGGTAGAAACATAACCTAAATAACTTTTTTCTTATATTTATTAGGTTAATAATATTTTTAGTCCATTTTTTTGAGTTTATTTGTTTTATTCCACAATACATGAAACCCATGTTTGAAGCCCTTATTTCATTCCCTGATTTAATTTCCTTCTAATAATTAGTGGGTTTCTATAACATCTATTTATTTTTTTTCACATTTTCAAATTTCTAGGTTCGTTCCTTTCATAATACATGGTTTATATCTAATTATCTCTTTCCATTATTTATGTTTCATTAATTGTTTTATTATAATTGTTTACTTTTAAAAAAATAAAACTTTTAATGCTTCTATATTTCAAACTCAATTTAATTGTATAACATGAATGAATTGGTTTATGCTTAATGGATTTTTCATTATAAGAAGTGGTGTTAATTAATTTCAAGTGCATCATCCGGTTTCCCACTACATGGAGACCTACTAGTAACCATTCCCTTATAGTATATCCTAAATAGTCTCTAATTCAATAGGTTTCAATTATATATAGTGATATTTATTTTTTTGAGGTTATTCTTTGTCCATGTAATTATCCTTTTATTTATCATATTGTAATAAAACTTTTCAATTTCTTCACTATTAGTTTATTGATTTTAAAATAATCTATTTTAATAGGTTATTTTTTTTATTGAGAAATTATAATTATGTTCTTTAAAAAAAATTAATCAATCTTTGAATTATTCTATTTTTATCACTCAATTTAATCGCATCACATTAATTAAGTGGTTTGTGATTTATGGGTTTTCTATTATAGGTAGTGATGTAAATTAATTTTAGATTCTTCTTTAGGTTTCCCCCTTTATGGGTACCTACTGGTAACCATTCCCTTGAGACATACCCTAAATTTTCGCAACTTCAACAGGTTTCTATTACAAGTGGTGACGTTTATTCATTTTAGATGTTTCTTTCTCCATATAACTCTACTTTGGTCTGAAGTTATAATACTACTATAATAATTACTATTTCTTCACAATTAATTTATTGATTTTAAAAAAATCTATTTTCATTAGTAAATTTTTATATATTGTGACACAATAATTCTTTAATTTATTATTTTTTCCAATAATTTGAATTATATACTCATTACTATTCATGGATTTGGATATCTACTAAATAAGGAATAATATATTGGTTCTACTTGAATTTAGTATTTTGGTCCATAATATGTTTGAAACTCTTTTTAGTACCAGGTTCAAATCATTTTTTCATGTACAATTCATAACCCACTGTAGGGGTCCCTGTTTGGTGACATTTTATTTTCATGTGAACATTTAATCTCTTTAAAAATTCCATTTTATATTTTCATATATTATTCATTTTCCCTTGAAATTGATTCATCATATCATTCCTTCATATGTATATAGTATATTAATATTATTTTAACAGAACATATATGCATGCACTTGTGGTAATGTTTGGTGCCTTATGGCTCATGTTCATTCTTCACACCATAATCTGACATCTATATCTTATGAGAGACATTGTGGAAGGACATAAAGTGGTAAATGCGATCAAATGTAAATGAAAATAAGACAATTGAGTGAATCAATTGTGATCTCTAAGGATAGGTCGTGAATTTTCACCATTGTTAGTAAATTTCATGAAATATTCATTAATTTGTAATTTTTTCAATTTTATTTATCTAATCCATTTCAACTATTGTAGAAACAAAAACAATTTTTTACATATTACCATAGAGGTAGAAGCCTTTACTTTGAAGAATCCATGGATGATGTTTGATATTTACATTCATGGAATATCGGAGACACCAACACTTAGATTTGTTCTTTTGATATGGTGAGTTTTGAAATAGTCAAATATGCACAACAAAAATTAATAATTAATTATTTATATATAGCCTTACTAAAATAAAAAATTTATTTGTATGGGTATAGAGGGAATTTTTTTAGTTGGTTGTACATCTTCAATCAATGCTGAGGGGCGGTAAGAAATTTTAGCATTGGACTGAACTTGTGATAGTTTGTTAGTTTTTTTGGTTCTTATGTTATGTTTTTAATGTGAAAGTCATCAGTCATACGACGAGGATCTACCTCAGATGTGGTTTAAGAGTAGGAAGTGTACACCAATGCATAGCCATCCGGATTTTGACTAATGATAGGGCATGGCACTTTCCATCGGTACTGGGCTCGTGCATCCCTGTACGGGACAACTAGTCGAGTGGCCATGCGGAGGTGGAGACTTGTTTAATTGATGTAGGTGTTGGGGAGGGGTAGCTCAAAATAGTCTTTATTTTCATGTATTTTACTTTTTAATGGCTTTTATGTGGTTGGAATTTTTTGGGTTCACACTTACCTTTAAAAGTGTCAGTTGAAAATACCAAAAAAAGTGGATTGAGGAAGTATACAGTGTTTTATTTCCTTTTTTTAATATGAATTCTATGTATAATATTTTTTGAATCATCAATATTTCATAACACATCTATGTATGTTTGATTTTATTATATGAGAAAAATATTTTAAAAGTTGGGAAATTTTACAACAATTTGGGTTCTATGAATCTCAGTTTATAATCTATCAAATTATGTCATAATCTGTGTTACATAATCTCTAGGTATTATAATCTACAATATAAGTATGTCAATATTTTTATTTTAATATGTAATTATTTTCATATTTAAATTTTAATATGATAATATATGTATAATAACAGGTATTAATGACATTTCATATATATGTGCTATATTTTAACTATAGTCAACATCATTACAAAGTTATTGTATATAGAAAACATTTCATAAAAAAATAAGTTCATAAAGAATATTCATATAAAATATTTATATATACGTACAAATAAGAACATATATAAACCTATTTCTATATGAAGATATTTCTATATGAGTTGTAAAGCATAAAGAAAGTAAAAAAAATTTGTAATCACTTACTTCTTTATGGATATTGTATATGCACTTATTTCCCATATGCACTTATTTCTCAATGTAGTTATTTCTATATGCATTTTCATGGAAATGCATATAGGTAATCAATATAGAAAATAAGTGCATCAAAGTATGCATATAGAAAATATATACAAATATGAACCAATTTCTTCATGTACACATTTCTATATATATTTCAATGTAGATGCATATAGAAAATAAGTTCATTTTTATATGCACTTATATGTTTTTTCTTATTCTATATGCACTTATTCTCTATATAGACTCATATTTGTATATATTTTCCATTATACATGTTATGATATGTACTTATTTTTCAGTATGCATTACCAGTTTGTAGTTATATATAAAATAAGTGTGACGCGACTATTGAATGCAGTGATTTTCAACTATAAAGTACTTAAAGGCACTTATATATAAAATGAGTGCATTAATATTGGTGAATTCATGTATGCACTTATTTTTTAGGAATACATATTGGAAAAAATCCAATATATGTGCAAGTGAATTTATAGTAGGAAATTATTTTAATGCTTACATTGAAATAGAAGAGTAAAAAATATATAGGAGAAAGAGTTTGAGAGACAAATAATATATATATATATATATCATCATATGTATTTATTATGATGTACTGTTAGTATATTATTTCCATAAATACGATGTATTATTGATATATAAAATAGATCATTAGATATACTTCTGTAGAATAAATATAACTCAATTAGGGTGAAACAATACATCATAATACATACATAGTTATGTTAACAAACCAACACTACATCATAATTAAATCAAACTATACATCTTGAATTGAATCAGCCTTAATTCAATAATAGGATTAGTTTGAAGATGTTAACATAATTCAAGGGAATCGGTTAGGATGTATTAATACTTGAGTTTGTATGTTAATAAATTACAATATATAATGGATGAAATTATAAAAAATACATTTGTGATTAATATACAATGATGTTTTTTTAAAATATTTTAATAACATATATTCTATATAGAATGTAATAATCAGATGTATTTATAATAACCAAGGAATTATTCTTTATTCAATTATTGGAAGAGTTATTTATCCTCTTGTAGACGATTAGAGTTTCATTAAAAAAATCAACTTAAAACCAAGTTTGTTAAGACAATAATTTTAAACAATGAATGAAATTATAATCATAAGAGATCCAACTTAATTATATTGGTATATTAATTATGATGTATTATTGGTCTTTTATTAATAGTACATCACAATTATAAATTGATTCAATAACATAATTGATCCAACTCATTTATTTTCACAACCAATAATTGATGTTGTCATAATAAATACAAATGATTATTATACATTGATGTTTTTTATATTTTTATTATAATAAACTTTAGCAGTACATTAAACCCAATTTTATATAACAAGCACCCTTATTTTTGGGTCCTAACTATAAATTTCATTATCTTACAAGTTGTGCCTTCTAATTCAACCTCCTAACAATATGTTTCAAGTACTACAACAATTTTGTCTTCATAATCAATGATATGAACTATTTAATTTCCTTTCTGTTTTGATTTTATATTGAAATCAAAAAAAATTATATGCACACCTTCATATTTTATATTCATTCTTTCTCATTTTATATATTAACCCTCCCTCTCATGAAATATATTATAATTACTAGTGTTTTTTAAAGGTATGGATATCATATTATTACTAGTGTTTTTTAAACAATGTGATATGATATGAAGTATTTTCTAAAATTTCTTAACATAAGGAAATAAATAAATAATCAGTAAAATATTTTAGGAGGATGTCATATGACACCCCTATTCATACAATATGCATACTCTAATGGGATATGTAGACCAATTGGAACCATCCTCCATACACAGGACATAGGATTGACAAATGACTTGAAATCATGTGCAATTAGTTTGTAGCTTGGCTGGCTTGGAAAAACAATTTACTACCAAAGAAAATGATCCTGTATAATTAAATTCAAGGTTTTTATTTTATAGAAACATTGTAACATATCTATTACCAATAAATAAAACATGATATTAGATCTGATGTTATAAATTTTCTAGTCTGTCAATCTAGTTTTAGAATGGGATTTCACCACAAATGAGTATTTATTTTACTTTGGGATAAATTAATCTATCATTTTATATCATTTTCATCACATATCCTCCCATGACCATGGTTTTGTTGTCTATATGGATTATTCCTATGAGTCAAAGTCTCTCCTACGAGTGTAAAAGGTTAGGAGTGATTTTTGAATAATAAGTGGTTGGGTCTGAGTCTATCACCTTAATAAATCCTTATTTCTATAGATTTCAGACTTAATTTAATATCATATGTTAAGGATATAATATTATGGAATACCTTGTTATTATCATGGTGTGGGTTATTTATGATCTATTCCAAATACATCATGCCCTCCTCTTTCACTGTAAGTGATTTCGTGGGAAACCTCGAACGAAAAGGCATCGGTCATGGAACTTGAAAAATATTAGATCTACCATCCTTCTCTTTTTTAACCAATTTGGTTGGTTTGATTTTGAAATCCTTATAAAGATAATTATAAATTAATATGAGACTTCCATAAACTACACATGAGGCATAATAATATAATAGGAATCGTTTTATTCAATAGTGACTAGAATATGACTATCAATATGGAACAGGTATCACAGGTATCAATTTAAACATGCTTTGTGCATATAATATGCATAAAATTGTTTCAAAGTACCTACATTTGTATCTATACAATATGAAACATTACACATAGTTAAATAGTGTGCACCAATTTTCATATTTTTCTGAATTCAATAACTATTGATCATATTTTTATAGTAGGCAATACCATTATACATTTTATAACTATTCCAATTATAGATTTTGTTTCAATTCCACTTAATGGATCATTTTATATAGATTGGATTCCATTTATAAAAGACATTTTGTGTACATTAATGTGTATATACCCTGATATTACATGTGTACTTTAATCAACCAGATCAATCATTTAAATCAAGGTACATGATGAATCAACTAAAAATAGAAATTGTTTGGAAAATTATACAATAGTTGTTCCTTGTTGATTCGATTTGAAAATATGGATCCCTCGTATCAAAAAAATAGTGATCCCTCACATATAATATACATTTGATTCTCTATTATATGTGGATGGTGTTTCATTTTTCTATTTTTAATGATTCCATTTATTATTAGTACATCTATTGGTATATTTTTCTTCCATTATTTTGATTACACTCATTCACACTCCTATTTTTATCTAAAAAATATTTTTGACAGTGATGACTCAAATTTTCCTGATTTTATTTTTAGAAATTATTTTAGAAAATTCCGAGACCATGGGCTAAGACGGCATGTGATTCCAAGGCCCAGGGTGCTCGGAATTTTTGTTTGAAAAAAGTTAAATTTTTAATAGCATGTGCATGCACTTTTTCTAAAAAAGTTAAATAACTCTTAAAAGAGTGTCCAATTCAGAAATCTGAGGGCACCGTCGAGCTCAGAGAAGTGGATTTACCCTAGGTGCGACCTAACATTGGTCGGCGTAGGTCATCTGTAGAAACAATTCACTAGGGGCATAACCATAAATAAAATAATTAAATAAAAATTATTTTATTTTGAAATCCTAATAACACATAAATGGTTACTTGGATTGAAAATCAGAGACCACCATTGAGTTTGTGAGGATTCATTTTCCTTAGGTGAGGGCTAACAACGATCGACGTGGGTTGGCTGCAAAAGTTAGTTTTTGGATGTGAATGTCATTAAAATATTTAATAAAAATATTTTATTTGGACGTTACATGTTGATGCAGCTATGGTTTAAATTTTTAATAATCCATGATAGAGGAATTTTGGGTTATCTCCATAACCCTGGAATTCCCCTGAGGTAAGGAGAAGGAAGCTCTATCCCAACGATGAACGTCGGCAGAATGAGGATTGATAATGACACAGAACTCCGTTCTTCATCATAAACCAATCCAATAATCAAGGCAGGGTTTCGATCTCTTCATGATTTATTTTCCTCTTCTTAGGATCACATAAAGAATGTGGACCAACCCACGAACAGGTTGACATGTAGTTTGATTGTTCTTACGGTGTGGATAATTATTGTAAGATTAAAGGGAATATATTGTGGTGATTATTCTATAGTTGGTTTCTTTGTGATCCCGCTAACATGATTGGATCAAGTCCAAACGAACAAGGTCATGATCAACTATTTGGGTGTTCATGTGCTTAATCCTTCCCCCCTAAATCAATATTGTTCTTCATGCATTATTTGACCTTTGAACCCCTACATGAATGATAGATTGTTCCACCCAAGATCTAGGGTGCAATGATCTGAGACCTAGGTCATGATCCACGACAGCATTTTAGAGGTGTGACGAGAGTTCAATAGGAAAGCGACGGCTTATGGTGGAGGGAACGACAAATGGAAGGTTTTCGGAAGGGTGGTCGGTAGTGAGGGCAGTGTGCATCCCATAGGGAGTCTAGGTTCCAGTGGGGCGCAAAGCCATGGTCTAGTGGAACTGCACCAGAGGAGGAGCCTATAGTAACGCAGGAAGTGGGCGGTGGACAGGAGTTGTGGAGGCCACTGCGGCGGGATGCGGCTCATAGGCTGTGTCGGAGGTGGAACCCACAGCGGTGGAACCTGTAGGGGAGGGGACCATAATGCAGTTTCATCCATGTTGAGTGTGGTAGCTGCATTGATAGCGAGCACACAACCGAGCCATGTACTGAAGAGGCTGGCCCGCATGCGATGGGATGGGTTGGACAAACTAGGATTCTCCAATAGCCCAATGGGTGGAACTGCATAGCCCAGTGGGACAGGATCAGTAGGTTTGGACAAATTCAGTTCGGTCCAGGCCGTTCGGGTTGGTTCGGGTCAGGCAAACTGGTTTTGGTCAGGTTGGCCTGGCCCCAGATCGGTCTGGTCCCTTTTTACTAAATTGTCCATATCATTCAAACTGTGTTTCCTTTTGACAATCTTTTTAATGCGTTGTGACCCTTGAGATGAGGTAGTACTTTTGAGATAATCTAAGTGAGTTTTAGTGGAATTGTCCTTATGACCTAATGGCTTGAGAAGTAGGATCTCCCGGAACAAGTGCGCTGCGAGCATAATCCTGTGAGTGGTTGTGACTATGTGTCTTGGGGGACTGCTTGACCTATCGACACTCCATGATCCATTGACGATCCATGCACCATTGACTCTATGTGCACCATTGATATTTTCCATACCTTCGATTCTCCTTGTTCTATTGATGCTTCATGCTCCATTGATTCTCCATGTACCATCGACACTCCATGAACCATTGACACTTCATGTGCCATCGATGTCCCAGACGCGAGCATAACTCTGGGTGCCACAGATGCTCTATGCCCCTCTGATACTCTGTAAACCTTCAACTCTCTGTGTGCCACCTACGCTTTGTGCACCATCGAAGTTATGTGTTCCATCAACACTCTATGTTTCATCGACGCTCCATGTGTCGTTGACACATCTAGTTTCATAGATACTGGAATATATATGGAATATAATTATAGTTCCTTCTCTTCGTGCTTTAGAATAGTACCTATGTGGTCTAATTGTATTGATTTTACTTTGTGTGTTTCTTTTGTCATGTAATTTGTGGGTTTCATTTGTGGGGTACTTTGTGTGTTTCCTTTGTGGTGTGCTTCGTATAATTCTTAGGGGTGTACCTTTATGGTTTCTGGGTCCCTACTAGTATTTTTTTACTCACCCCTATATAGTATATGCCTGCATATGACAAGTCTTTTGAATACAATAGATGCTTTGATGGAGTGCTTGGTGGACCGGGGCCAGGTGGTTCTTAGTGGGAGGCCCAACAAATGAGGTGTGCTTCAGTGACTTCAGAGAGATGTTTCTATACCTACCCTTTAGGTAGGGTTTTCTTCGAATGAGATTTAGGAGCTTGTACATTCCCTTTTGGTTTGGCTTGTATTCTATCCCAGTTTACCTTTTAGTTTTTGTACTGTCGTTCTATTTTTTTGGTATGATAGCGGTATGAATTCTTGTTTACTTAGTGTTTTCATTTCATCACTTTTGGGCTTGGAAATGGTTGTGTGTGTATAGGTACTTAGGAAAATTCCTCCAATTGGTTGGATATTCCTACTCAGTGCTAGTATCCAGACCCTAGCCTATTAGAGGTGGGTGTGGGGTAGTCATGACATGGGACATAGGGGAAGGGTCATGACAGAGTGGAATCAGTGGAGGTTGGTTCTACCTAACTAACCAAGAGTCTATGAGATTGGTTTGGGGAAACAAGGTCATGTTTTTTGAGTTTGTCTTTTTGGTCATGGAATCTAGTGTCGGTGCGGTGTCTGATGTATCCATACACCAGGACTCTAAATTCTTCTTTCTGAATCAGTACATGAAAACACTAGTTGCGGAAAAAAATAATGGTACATGCATCATATAGGATTGAGTGTGTTCTCATGTCCTTATTGAGTCAGTTTTAGCTCACTAGGTATACTCTATTGACTATGGTACATCTTGATCTATTTTAGGATGCCTCCACACAAACATCCAGTCAGGATTTCGATGTGTGATCATGAGGATGGTCCTCCTAGAGATGAGGCATTGGCATAGAGACCAACACTGGAGATTACACCACTAGGTGGTGTACTAGTGATACCACCACCCAGAGAGAAATAGTTACTACCAGCATTTCCAGTAGAGGATACACACAGGCTAAGTGAATTTCATGAGTTCTAGAGATAGAAACCTCCGGGGATCGGTGGTAAGCCAGATCCCTAGGTAGATGGGGATTGGCTATAGGTGGTTATGCATGTCTTCCGCCTAGTGAGGAGGCCTCACACCTATATGGGAGTCCTAGTAGTGAGTATTATAAATTTATCAATGGGGATATGGTGGAGATTAGTGATATAGACACATGAAAAGATGACCCTCACCTGGACATACTTCAAGTGTCTCTTCTGGGAGGAGTTCTTCCCAGCGACATTATGCTCCATGTGTATATAAGAGTTATTGCATCTATATTAGGGCAGCCATATAGTAGCAGAGTACTCGAAGAGATTTACAGATATTTCTCACTACTCCATGGAAATGGTGAGAGACCCGTTCTTCAGGGCATGGACCTTCGATCAGGGTCTATTCTAGTAGATCAAGGAATCCATGATATCCCTTATCATTCTGAAATATGTTGGGGTACTAGATTGAGCTCTGCTAGTAGAGATATTTCTAGCAGAGTGGACCCCAGTAGTGGGAGATACCACCATGTGTTAGGTATCTCGGTCCTCGATAGAAAGTATCTAATAGCTGACATAGGGATCCAAGAGGATCTGACAGTTCAAGGGACAACCCCAAGGCATGGGTTTAGTGGTCCAAGGCTCCTAGTGAATATAAAGTCAGCCAAAGGATAGATAGTACTACTCGTGTGGCACTTGGGGACACATTACTCGAGACTTTCCAACTCACTATATGTATGATTAGTAGATGGTCAAGGGACCCCCAAGGTAGAGGTGAAGGTGGGAATAGGGCATTATTCCAGGTGGTGGATGTGGAAGAGGAGTTGTACGGTTAGTAGGAGTTGGGTAGAGGTTCAAGGTACTACCACCACCACCACCAGGTTATCCTCCATGGGCTTAGGGAGCTGATGGATAGGAACGAGGCCAACTTCAGGTGATGGAGTATTACAACCCCAGTGATCCAGATATGATTAGAGGTACAATTTGTGTCTTCTCCACCCAATCTACTGTTTTTATAGACACAGGTTCTAGTCACTCTTTTCTAAACATGAATCTTGTTTGAGACACGGATATTCCAATGAAACTATTGACTCGATCCCTACACTTAGAGACTCCTAAGGGAGGATATTCGATGATCACACACTGGTTCTAATAGTGTTCCCTTACTCTTTGGGGTGAGATTTTTGGTTTGGATCTCTTGGTGGTTGTGTTGAGACCTTACGATGTCATACTTGGTATGGACTGGTTATCCACATTCCATGCCTAGATTAACTATTTTAGACGCATAGTGTGTTGTTTCTGCAGTGATGGGACCATGTTTTCCTTTATTGGTGAAATGGAAAACCAAGAAGCACATGATGGACTCACACATAAGAGGGTGCAGTCGATCACATACCAGTTGGCTAGCATGACCCTCAGTGTAGTGGATGAGACGAGTCCTCAGTTTCCTACAGTGGTGGATGAGTACGAGGATGTCATTATAGAAGATTTTATAGGATTATATCCTCATAGGGAGGTGGATTTCTACATTGATATGTACCTTGTGATAGCACTGATATCTACACTAGAATATTGGATGGATCCTACTGGGCTTTGTGAGTTAAGAGCATAGCTAGAGGACTTGTAGATAAAGGGATTTTTGAGACTCGGGGTTTCACCCTAGGCAGTCCCTATTTTGTTTCCCATGAAGGAAAACAAGATCATGAGATTATTTGTAGACTTACAGCACCTAAACTAGGTGACCGTGAAGAACAAGTATCCATTACCAAGGTTTGATGACCACTTTGATCATCTGAAGGGAGATAGGTGGCTCTCGAAGATAGTCCACATATCTACTTATCACCAACATTGAGTACTGGATGAGGACATCCCAAAGACAGCCTTCAGATGTCAGTACGACCACTATGAGTACATAGTGATGTCATTTGGTGTGAAGAACACCCCAATAGTGTTAATGGAACTCGTGAATTGGATTTCCTACCTTACATAGACCAGTTCATTATGTTCATCATTGATGACATCCTAGAGCACTTAGCGTCTGAGGGCGAGCACGTGATACACTTAATGATGGTCATGGACACACTCTGAGAGCACCAGCTTTATGGGAAGCTCTTGAAGTTTCATTTCTATAATCAGAAGGTATACTTTCTAGGACACATAATATTATAGGATAGAGTTGTAGTATATCCAGTGAATATTGAATAGGTTCTTTCTTGGGATCCACTTAAGAGTTTTACTGAGGTGAGGTGTTTTCGGGGTTTGGATAGATACTATTAGAGGTCTGTACCAGACTTTTATAGGGTAGTAGAACCCTTGACAGCCTTGGCATAGAAGGATCATCCTTTCGTGTGGATAGAGAAGTGCGAGCAGTGATTTCCGGAGCTAAGTCATAAGTTGAAGAGAGCTCCCATCTTGAGATTATCGTAGGAGGGTGTTGAGTACGCGGTGTTCTACGATGCATTTGGGACTAGTCTTGGTTGTGTCCTAATGTAGGGGTAAGCGATGATTATCTATGGTTTTTGTTAGTTGAGGTATAATGAGTAGAACTACACAACCCATGATCTAGATTTGGTAGTGGTAGTCTTCACATTAAATATTTTATGATACTACATGATGGGTGAGAGGTTTACCATCTACTCTGACCACAATAGACTCAAGTATATAAACTCTCAAAAGGATTGGAACTTGATATAGAGACAATGTATAGAGTTCCTACAGGACTATGACTATGAAATTGTATATACTCTTGGAAAGGGGAAAATAGTGGTGGATTCTCTCAGTAGGAGATCCAGCTTGCAGTTGCTGAGTGAGGCATCAGAGTAGTCGGTCGCATTACAGATATCCTTTATGGATAGAGAAGGAGAATATTATCTCCAGTAGATGGTGGTTACCCCTCCACTATTATAGAGATTTAGGGAGTCACATCTTGGAGATATCAAATATGAGACTACATGTTCCCAGATGTTCATGGGGTATGCCCCTAATGGATATTCGAAAAGTGGGGAGCACATCGTTCTCTTTAAAGGGCGCACAGTAGAGCTTGTGACATTGTGGGAGGATGTCATGAGGGATTTACATACTTCCTCCTTATCGGTACATCCTTGAGTGGGAAAGATGTATCAGGACCTCCAACTTCAATTCTGATGGCCAGGGATGAATAAGGTGATGGCAGGGTTCATTTCTCAATGCCTCACTTTTCCGAAAGTGAAGGCTGAGCACCAAGTTCCAGTGGGTTTGACTCAAACCATTGAGGGGATGGAGTGGAAGTGGTATGGGATATCAATGGAATTTTTGACGGGTTTACCACGCACGTTTAGGGGACACGATACAATTTGGGTGATCGTTGACCGACTCACCAAGTCAGCCTACTTCCTACTGATCTGTGAGAAGAGCTCAGTAGAGATCTTGGGACGCCTCTATGTGCAGGAGATAGTTCGGATTCACAAAGTGTCATCAACGATCGACTCATAGTAGTGGTTTTACCTTAGGCGCGACCTAACATTGGTCAGTGCCAGTCATTTGCAGAAAAATTCCCAAGGGGCGTAAATGTAAATAAAACTATTAAATAAAAATTATTTTATTTTGAAATCCTAATAACTCATAAATAGTGACACCGACTGGAAATCCAATACTACCATCGAGTTCGTAAGGTGGTGTTTTCATTATTTTATCCCTAACATCAACCAGTGTGGGCTGGCTGTAAAAGTTAGTTTTTGGACGTTACATGTTGACACAACAATAGTTTCCTTTTTTAATAAGTCATTTCATAGGAATTATGATTTATCACCATAACCCTGTAATTCCCATGAATCAAGGAGAAGTAATATCTCTCTCGATGAAGAATGTCGGCGGATCAAGGATCGACAATGACAGAGACCTCTATTCTTCGTCAACAACCAATCCAATCATCGAGGTAGGGTGTCAATCTCTTAATGATTTCTTTTCCCCTTATTAGGATAAAACGATGAACATAGACCAACCCACCAATAGTTTGATATGTGGTTCAATCATTCTTGTATAGTGTATAACTATTTCGGGATTAAAGGGAATAGATTTTGGTGATTATTCTGTTGTTGGTTTCTTTATGATCCCGCTAACATGAATGGATCAAGGCTGAATAAACAAGGGAAATATCCATTAATTTAGTTTTCAAGTGTTTTATCCCCAACCCTAAATCTATCATATTTTTCATGTTTTATTAAACCTTTGAAACCCTATACGAATGATCGATCGGTGTGCCCATGATCCACGGCACAACGATTCGATACCGAAGATTGTGATCTGCAACGGCATTGCAGAGGTGCGATGAGAACGCAGTAGGAAGGCGATAGCTTATAGTGGAAGGCATGATGAATGGTGGGCCATCAGCAGGGTGGTCGGAGGCAAGGGAAGTGCATGGCCTGGTGGGAAGACGAGTTCCAATGGGGCACATAGTCGCGGTCCAGCGGGACCGCGCTAGAGAAGGAGCGTGCTAAAAAGCAGGTCACGGGAGGCAGACAAGAGCCATAGTGGGATGCGTCTCGGATTCCATGCTAAAGGTGGAACCCATGGTAGTAGAATTCATGGGGAAGGGGGCTGGGACGCAGTTTCATTTCCATTGAACGTGGTGGTCGCGTTGATTGGGAGTTCATAGCTAATCCATGTGCTGAAGGAGCCGGACTGCATTCGGCGGGCTGGGTCGGGAAAACCACGCTGCTCTGGCATCCCAGCAAGCTGGATCATGTGTTCTAGTGGCCCTTCAAGCTGGGTTGGTTTGGGCCAGCCCAAACCGACCGTGTCGGGTCAGATTAGCTGAACCAGACCGACTGGGCCGGGTTGGGTCTATTGAACCAGACTGACCGGGTTGGGGTCGGGTCGGGTGAATCGGACCATACCCTTTTTACTAAATTGGTTATATCTTTTAAACTGTGTGTCCATTTGATGGGCTATTTTCAGCATTTGGACCTTTTTGGTGAGGCGGTAATTTTGAGATAATTTAATTGATTTTTTGTGTATGTTTTGTTATGACCTAACTCCTTGAGGAGTAGGTTCTCCTGGAATAAGCATTCTATGAGAAGAATCATATGGTTGACTAAGAATATGTGACTTGGAGGACTAATTGACCCATCGACACTCTTTGTGCCATCGATTCTCCGTGCACTATCAACACTCCATAAACCATTGACCTCATAGACTCCATCACTGCTCTGGGAACCATCGACTCTCCGTGCGCCACCAATGATCCATACACCATCGACGCTCCATTCGCTACCAACACATCGAGTTTCATAGAGACTGGGAGATCAAGGGACTACAACTGGAAATCCTTCTCTTCATGCTTTAGACTTGTACCTATGTGAGCTGACTGTATTAACTATACTTTGGGAGTTTCCATTATGGTTCACTTTGTGTGTTTACTTTGTGGTTTACTTGTGGTGTACTTTGTGTGTTTCCTTTGTGGTGTACTTCATGTAATTCTTAATGGCACACCTTTTTAGTTTCATGGTCCCTACTAAGTGTTGTTTTACTCACTCATGCACGGGTTATTCCCACACATGTCATGCCTTATGCCAACGATTGAAACTTTGATGGAGTCCTTGGTGGATCATGGCCAAGTGGTGCTTAGAGGGAGTCTTAATAGATGAGGTGTGCTTCAGCAACTTCATACAGCTATTTTTTTACCAACCCTTTGGGTAGGATTTTTTGAGGATGATATTCTGGATCTTGTACCTTACCTTTTGGTTGGGCATGTATTCTAGCCCCATTTACTTTTTAGGTTTTGTACTGTCATACTATGTTCTTGTTATCTTAGAGGCATGCATGCTTGTTTACTTTGTGTTTTCAGTTCAGAAATTTTGGTCTTGGAAATGGTTGTGTCTGTATAGGTACTTAGGTAAATGCCTCCCATTTGTGGGATATGGCCACTTGGTGTTAGTCGTCAGCCCTTGTCCTATTGGAGGCGGTCTTGGGGTGGTCATGGTATGGGCCCCAGGGGACGGGTCGTGGCACTTACATTTTACTTTTATTTACAAAGAAGTTTAGAAAATGAATTCGGTCCAAAAATATTTGATATAGGTGATGAAGCCAACATTGAATTTAGTAGAAATAGTCCAACTACAGATAATCCTAAAATTTAGTTCAATGAAGAATACTTCAAGATGGAAAAAAATTGAATAGTCCACCCAAAAAATAATTACTATATTAAACTTTTGATTTGTGATTATGTTTTGTTTGGTGTATTAATTATTATTTACTCAGACATTTCTTTCCCTTCTATATTTCATCTGTCTAAAAGATTCAGTAACTCCGAATTATGAATGTGTTAATTAAGATCATGTCATGAAAATCCATGGGTTATGTACTAGTAATTATTAAATTCATGATAATTATTTTATATTAAAGTCATGAAAATAATGATAATTTATTATTTATGAATAATACAAATAATTATATAATTATTAATAATGAAATAAATAATCATATTATTAGTAAATATTATTAATTTTTTATAATTTTATTATTATTATTATTATTCATAATAATATTATTATTAATTGTGACTTTATGTTCTAATTGACTTTGATTATTAATAATTAATCTAATTTTAATAGTTATGAGTTTTAAAAAATTAACTATAAAAATTAAAATTAATTGAAAATAAAATAAATGTCAAAAATTAATAAATAAAAAAAATTAATTGACCCAAAAAATGTTTTCTTTAAAAAAAAATTATAAGTACAAATGTTATGTTTTGAAACAACAATATTTTATTCCATTCAAATTATTTTTCATTAACATTTTTTACAACATTATTTGTATTTTCAACTATTTCTTATATGCTTGATCTATGTTTTATGTTTCCTTTAGATTAGTCTTATTGTTTATATTTTATTATCCTTCATATTCACTTACTCAAAACATTATTAGGTTTCTAGTATGTGACTTTGAAATCCAATGAAATATAATCTATAAGACCAATCCTAAGGAAACATAAAAAATGGATTATACATATAATAAATAGTTGAAAATAAAAAAATACATATAACAAACCAAAAATAATTTACACAATATAAGATTTATTGATTTAAAACATGACATTTACACTTAAAAAAATTAATGTGCTTAAAATATAGTATAAATATAATCTGTATGAAATTTAAAACATTTAATATGAAAATAAAAATTAATTGGAAATAAAATGAATGTCAAAAAAATATTAATAATAAAATTAATTTACACAAAAAAAATTTACTGTAAAAATAATTTATAAGTAAAAATTTTTTGTTTTGAAATAAAAATATTTTGTGTCATTAAAATTATTTTTTATTTTAAACTATTTCTTATATTTTTAATACTATTTTATGTGTCATTTAGATTGGTCTTATAGTTTATATTTTATAGGCTTTCAATGTCAACTACTTGAAACATTATTAGTTTTCAAGTAGGTGACTGTAGAAGCCTATAAACTAATAAATATGAAACAAATCTAAATGAAACTTAAATCATGAATTATACATAAAATAAATATCTAGAAATAAAATAAATTAATAAATATAACAAACCAAAAATAACTTACACGACAAAAACGTTATTTATTTAAAACATAACCTTCACACTTCAAAAAATTTACATGCATAAAATATAGTATAAATAAAATATATATGAAATTTAAAACATTGACTGTGAAAATAAAAATTAATTAAAAATAAAAGAAATTTCAAAAAAATAATAAACGTAAAAAATTAATTTTCACAAAAATTGTTTGTTGTAAAAATAATTTATAAGTACAAATGTTTTGTTTTGAAACAATAGTATTTTGTGTCATTGAAATTATATTTCATTAACAATTTTTTAAAGATTATATTTATTTTGAGCTATTTATTATATTTTTAATCTATTTTTTAGGATTTTTTTAGATAGGTGTTATTATTTATATTTTATAGGCTTCTAAATTCACCTACCTGAAACATTATTATGTTTCATGTAGGTGACTTTAGAATCCTATAAAATATAAAATATACAGTCGATCTAAATGAAACTTAAAAAATTTATTAAACATATATGAAATAATTTAAAATAAAAAAATTAATAAATATAACAAACCAAAAATAATTTACACAAAAAAAATTATTTATCTAAAACATAACATTTACACTACAAAAAAAATATGCGCATAAAATATAGTATAAAAAATCAATATTAAATTGAAAATATTTACTATGAAAATAAAAAATTAACTGAAAATAAAAAAAATGTTAAAAAATGATAAATAAAAAAAATTATTTACACTAAAAATGTTTGTTGTAAAATTAATTTATAACAACAAATTTTATTTTTTAAAACATCAACATTTTATTCCTTTGAAATTATTTTTCATGCAAAAAAATTATAAAATTATTTTCATTTTTGACTATTTATTATATGTTTAATCCTGGTTTTAAGTTTCATTTAGATTGGTCTTACAGTTTATATTTTATAGGCTTCCAAAGTCACGTTCTCGAAACATTATTATATTTTAAGTTGGTGGAATTTGAAGCCTGTAGTATATAAACTATAATAAAAATCTAAATGATACTTAAAAATTTATTTAACATATAATAAATAGTTGAAATAAAAATTAATTAATATAACAAACAAAAAAATTCTTACACGACACAAATTTTATTAATTTAAAACTTAACATTTACTGTTCTAAAATTTTTGCACATAAAATATTGTTTAAAAAAACTCTTTGGTGTTTAAAACATTGATTTTTCAAATAAAAATTAATTTAAAATAAAAGGAATGTCAAAAAATTAATAAATAATAAATATTAATTACGTTATTATTGTTAAATATTATGAATTACATTTTTAATAAATAATAATAAAATTTTAAAATATTTACAATAATTGAAACAATAATTATGAATAATGATGTAAAAAAATTCTTAATGTAACTAATAAATTAGTTAATAATATAATTTAAATTAAATATTAATTAAATTTTTAATATAAAAACTATTATTGTAAATAATACTGTTATTATTAACAATTTATAATGCAATTATTAATCATTTATAATAACCATAATAGTAATATAATAAATATATTAATAAAAAAATAAGTAAATAATAATTTTAAATATTATATATAATCTAATTATTTATGTATTTAATAATAGTAAATTATGTTATTATTAATAATTTTATTAATTATAAATAATAATTAAGTCGAAAATATTATATGCACATAATTATTCATTAATAATAATAATATTTAAGGATAATATGATTTTAATTTGTTTGAATATAAAAAGAAAATATTAATTTTTTTAATAAATAAATAAAATATTTTTTATATTTAATAATATTGTTATTTTTATATTTAATAATAATGTTATTGTTGTTGTTGTTTTATGCCCTTGTATTTTTTGAAATTTAATTCCTTTAACATGTCTTATATGATTAGTTTTCATTTTATATGTTGGGATGGCATTTTTCATGGGTTGCATGGGGCTGTTTTCATGGAATTTCCTTATTTCCTTTATTCCGGTTATTTTTTCTTATAGAATTCATGTTTTCTTTACCTGTATAGAGATTGAATTTTGGACCGTTGATTAAAGGAGATCCAATGGTTGTGGTTGGCTTTGGTTGTGCTCGTTTAGCTCATCTTCGATCCATATCACCACTAATGTTCCAATACAGTAGCACCACCTATGATACCCGTTGAACTGCCTTCTATTAGGTGAGTCATCAACTTCATCTTAGTCATCCACGTGACTTTGTTCCTATGATTTTTTATGTTTCATCTAATATTCCCCGACACACCATCATTGCCTTTGTATGCGCCATGATTTGTGGTCAATTCATTATGTCTAGATGAGGATTTGTTTCGTCTCGTTCAGTGAAAGTTATCTTAGTGAGTTTCTCCTTCACAACATAGAGGATCATGAAGTAAGTAGAAGAGGAACTGAGGTGTTTTTGCCACCCGCACCCCATCTATCGAACTTTTTCATCCTCTTAGAACTAGAGTACCTCTCTGGTGAAGAATCAGTGGAGATCAACTCGATCTTGGGTCCATGATGACTACGCGTCAAGGAGGTTTTAGATCATGACTCTCTTTTACATCAAACCACATTTGAGTTTAAATTCATAGATCTATAGTGATTTTTTCTTTATATCATTATAGATATGAACCCTTTTTCAGTGTGTGCGTGAGTCCATCCAGGAGTGGATGATGTTGACTCTATGTGATAGGTTTCATCACTACCACCTAGTTTAACAGGTTTAGCCTCCTCGGATAGTCTCTCTGGTTTTTCTTCATAATTCTTCGAGTCTGTATTTCTTTTCATACATTTTTCATTGTAATAGAAGTTTGACCTATGTGGTGTTCTCACAGTGTATGTAGGATCACACTGATCCAAAGCATGTTATATCTGGAATTATATCTTTTTCACTAACTATTTAATTGAGTATACTGAATCTGTAACCCTGAAATACATAGTAGTGGGTCTTGGATGTTCTAAGGGTTAACATCTTAACCCCAACAAGTGGTATTAGAACATATTGTAACATAGATAATGGATTCTACTAAATTTTATATTGAAAAATTTGATGGTGAAAATTATTTTAATCTATGAGGAATTAAAATGATTTCCCTACTAGATTATAATGATTTAATTGATTCCCTTGCTAGAACTAAAAAGAAAGTCACCACCCTTGACCCGGATGGACAACCTGCTGTCACTTTTGTTGATGTCCCTGAAGAAACTCTTATTAAATCCCATAGATTAATTATATTATCATTAGGAGATAAAGTGATTATAGAGGTTTCATATGAGTCTTATTCCACTATTATATAGTCTAGACATGAATCTCTTTACCTGACTAAGTCTCTTATTGGTAGATTATAAAAAAATGAGAACATATACTTTTAAAATGCATCATTGAACTATAATCAAGATACATGTTGGTGAATTTAATAAAATCTTGTTAGATTTAGCCAACATAGATATTAAATTATATGATGAAGATCAATCCATAATATTGTTAACATCATTAGATTATTCCTTTAATTTTGTTAATGATTCTATGATGTATAGAAAATACACCCTTACCCTTAATGAATTTAAATCAACCTTACTCAACAAAGACCTTCAAAGTAAGGGAAGTGTTAAGGATATGGAAGAGGGTATGAATATTTGGGAAATAAGTGAATCTAGGGGTTAAAGTGAGTCCAGGGGAAGGAGGAAAGATAGTGGTTGGTATAAGAAGAAAAGGTAAAATTCTATGAACAAAGTAATCAATTGTTTTCAATGAAAACAACCTGGTCACATTGAGATTAATTTTCTTAATAATAAAGGTGACTATAGAGACAATAGTAATGACCATTCCATGTTAGTTGAGTAGTAAATTGAAACCGCTGATGTGTTAAATGTTTCTAACCTTTCCATCTCTAATGAATGGATCATTGATTTGGGATGTTCATTTCACATGTTCCTTATGAGGGAGTTCTTTACTGAGTTGAGGGGAATTAAATTTGGTGAGGTATTTCTATGTAATAATAGGAGTTTTCATATTATGGGAATAGGATCAGTTTCATTAAAGCTTAATGATAGGAATATTAAAAATCCTGAGGATGTTATATAGCTACCAAAATTGAAAAGAAACATCATCTCCCTAGGAGACCATAACCGAAAGGGAAACTACTTTAAATCAGACTCTGTCAGTCTCAGGTTTACTTGAGGATTCCTCTTTATCATGAAAGGAAACCTTCGTAATGTCCTTTATCTTTTAAATGTTAAAGTTTATATAAGTTAGTTAAACACCACTTATGAGTCATAACTTGATAAAACCACCATTTGGTATAGTATTTTAGGGCACGTTAGTGACAAAAAAACTTACTGAACTTAAAAAATAAGGTATTTTGAATAATATCACTCCTGGCATTCTTCCTTTCTGTGAAGATTGTATATATAGAAAATCCAGAAGAGTTAGCTTTAGTAAGTCAATGTATAAGGGTAAATATACCCTTGAGTGTGTTCACCTTAAACTTTGGGGTTATTCTAGAGTCACCTCCAATTATGGAGGCTTGAACTTCACATTCTTTATTTATGACTACTCTAGAAAGGTCTGTATTTATATACTAAAACACAAGTCTGATACTTTTCATACTTTTAAGAAATGTAAATATGGGATAGAAAGTGAATATGGTAAGAAACTCAAAGCCTTATGAACTAATAATGGTTTAGAATATCTATCCACTAAATTTATTGAATTCTATAAATCTTGGGGAATCAAAAGATATCAAAATATTGTGGAAACACCAAAATAGAATGGATTATCATAAAGGATTAATATGACTATTCTTGAGAGGGTTATGTGTATTCTCTCGCACTCAAAACTCCCCTGGGTATTTTTAGGATTGAGGCTGCCTCAAAATTAGTCTACTTAATTAATCATTGCACAAATTTTGCTAAATTTTTTAAGACACCTGAAGAACATTATAAAGGTTCACCCCAAGTATTAAACAACTTAGGATATTTGGATCCATATCTAATGATCATACCCATATAGATAAGCTTTCTCATAGGGATGTAAAGTGTGTATTCATGGGTTATCGAGAGGGTGTTAAGGGGTAGCCCCTATAGATAGATAAACCGGGTAATCAAAAGTGCATAGTTAGTTGATATGTTTTGTTTCATGAGTATAATATCTATAATGGTAGTTGAACAAAATATGATGAGTCCTATGATAATAATGGAGGATCTTCCAGATCCCCATCAAATATTGGTATTGAAGTCCCATTACAATCCAGATACTAATCCCAATCTATGACTAGTTCTACTTATCTGATTCCCTAAACTCAAGGTGAATCCAAATATGATTCGTTTTCTAAAACTAAAACATAAGAACCAGATAATATCATGAATTATCAACTAACACGATATAGAGAGATAAGAGTAATTTGGACTCCAGTCTACATTAATCTGGCAGATATTTCTATCTATGCATTTAATGTCGCCCAGGATTTGTTTAATATTGAACCTCAAACTTATATGCAAGACATTAAGTCTAAATAATCCACTAAGAGGATACATTCTATCCAATAAGAGATGAATTCACTCCTTAAGAACAATAGTTGGGTTGTTGTTTCCAAACCTAATAACCAGAATATTAGAGGTTCTAAGTGGATATATAAGAATAAAAAAAACAATATTGGACAAACAAAGATAAAATTCAACTATTAATCCATTGCTAAAGGATTTCATCAAAAATAAGGCATTGATTATAGTGAGATATTCTCCCCAGTTGTTAAACATTCATCCATAATAATTCTTCTTTCTTTTGTGACTATGTTTGGTTTTCATATTGAACAATTGGATGTAAAAACTCTTTTTTTCTTAGTGTCCTCGATGAATCAATATATATGACTCCTCCTGAAGAATTTTAAAACTTTTATAAACCCAATAAAGTTTTCCTTATTAATAAGTATTTTTATATGCTTAAAAAATATTCTAGGAAATGATATAAAAGAATTGATTCTTTTATGATAAAAATAATCTTTCCAGAGGTAAGTTTGATGCAAGTGTATACTATAAAACTGTTACACATAAATATTTTTTACCTATTATTATATATTGATGACCTGATTTTAATTAGTAAAAACATGAAGACTATAAATTCTTTCAAGAACCAGTCGAACTCTGTATTTGAAATTGAAGACTTAGGACATGAAAATCAGATCTTTGGTATAGACATAATCAGAGATAGGAAGGATCAAACCATGAACTTATCTCAGTTTACTTATGTTAAGAAGGTATTTTTTTGAGAAAATTTTACCTGTTAGAAGTCCTTTAGGACAAAATTTTAAATTGTATTTGGAATAATTCTTCAAAAATGATGATGAGGCTACTTTCATGAATAAGATTATGTATATTAATGTGGTAGAAATTATTATGTATACTATGGTCTATTCTAAGATAGATATAGCATTTTTTGTTTGTAATTTGCGCAGGTTTATGGGAAAACATGGTAAGCCTCATGGGCATGATTTGAAATGGCTCTTCAAGTATGTCTCTATGTTTGATAAATTGTCCATTTGATATCTCTTTAATAGTAGCTTTAGTGAGGAAATTTTTGGTTTTTTATACTCTTATTATGATGAAAATATTGACACTCATAAATCAATCACAAGTTATGTGTTTCTTTCATATAGAGAACTATTCTTCTGGAAATAAAATATACAATCAGTGGTTTCACTTTCCACTAACGATGTAGAGTATATAGCCTTATAAGAATCCATTAAAGAGGCTATATGGTGGAATGGTTTACTTCTTGAATTGTGTTTATCTACAGATAACATAGTAGTCCACTATAATAGCTAATCGGAATTGAACATGACTAAGAACAATGTATTATATGGCAGATCAAATAAAATTGACATTACACTTAATTTTGTTAGGGAATTTATAGAATCTGGGACAGTGAGTGTCACTAAGATACTCATGAGGGAAAATCTCGTTGATATTTTGACTAAGTTCATACCATTGTCTAAATTTTTTCACTATCTTAAATTAATTAATTTAGTCCCAATTCTAAAACATAGTTTATGATAACACCATTATTGAATTCATTTAATTGCAAGGTGGAGATATATTGTTTTATGCCCCTGTATTGTTGTAATTTAATTATTTCAAAATTTCTTATATGATTCATTTTCATTTTATATGTTGGGATTCCATTTTTCACGGGTTTCCTGGGTATGTTTATATGGGATTCCCTTATTTCCTTTATTTTTATTATTTTTCCTATTGGAATTCATGTTTTCCTTACCTGTATAAAGGTTGAATTTTGGACTATTGATTAAAGGAGATCCAATGGTTGTGGTTGGATTTGGTTGTTCTTGTTTGGATTGGATTTGATCTATGTCGCCTCTTCTATACCAATACCATGACATCACCTATGCTACCCATTGAACCACCTTCTGTTAGGTGAGTCTTCAACTTCATCTTTGTTATCCATGTGGCTTTGATCCTATCATTATGTCTGTTCTATTTGATGTTCCCTATCACACCATCATTGCCTTTGTCTATGCCTTGATTCGTGGTTGATTCATTCTGTCTAATTGAGAGTTTTGTTTCATCTGGTCTGGTAAAAGATCTCTCAATATGTTCCTCCTTCACAACATAGAGGATCTTGAAGGAAGAAGAAGAGGAACTAAGGCGTTCTGTCCACCCGCACTCCCCTATATCAAACTTGTGTCACCTCCTAGAACTAGAGTACCTCTATAGTGGAAAATCACTGGTGATTGAATTGATCTTTGGTTCAGGATGACTACTCATAAAGGACATTTCAGATCTTGACTCTCTTTTACATCGAAACTAGATCTCAGTATAGATACTTGGCTCTATAGTGATTTATTTCTTTCTTTCATGTATAGATCTATATCCTTTTTGGGTGTATGCATGAGTCCATTAAGGAGTGGATGATAATGACTCTACATGATAGGTTTAATCACTACCACCTTGTTTAATAGGGTTGAACTCCTTAGATTGTTTCTCTTGTTTTTCTCCTTGATTATTCGAGTCTGTATTTCTTTGTCTCTTTTTTCTTAGTGAAAAAATCCTAATAGGGGTGGTGTTTTCGAAGTGCATGTAGGATCACATAGATCCGAGGCATGTTATGTCTGGTGTTATTTCTATTTTGTTCTTTTTTATTTTTTTTATTCAAGTAGCTAAATTGAAGAATAAATTTGTTCTGTTTCTTTTTCACCAACTTTTTAAATGAATATACCAAATCTGTAACCTAGAAATATGAAACAGTGGGTCTAAGATGTTCTAAGGGTTAATGGATTAACCCCAACAATTATATTATTTATATTGTTTTAGTTATATACATCATTGATATTATTATCATTATCATTATTTATTGAAAATTTATTATATTAAATATATATATATAAACATAACAATCAAACAAAATTTAAAAAAAACACAAGGGATGATGTTTTTTGAATGGTTGTTCACTTTAAAAATTTTACGAAGAAGGCTCTCTCTTGGATAGCACCTTCTTCATAAAATTTTTAAAGAGGGGTCTTTTTGAAGCACTGCCCACCCATATACCCAAATGATCCCCAGTTTCATCCTTACTTTGAGAATTAGTTTTTGAAATATTATATTTTTGGAAAAATGTTTATAAAAAACCCTTATATTCCATTTACCCAAATGATCCCCAGTTTCATCCTTACTTTGAGAATTAGTTTCTGAAAAATTATATTTTTGGAAAATTGTTTTTAAAAAACCCTTATATTGGTCATTTTGCCTTCAGAATTTCCTCAAGTGAGAGGTCTCGAGTCACACCATCTCCTGTAATCTCAATAATAACCAATAATAATGTAATTAATCATAATTAATAATAATTATTAATATAGATGATAATTTAATTTATAATATAATTTGGAATGTAATTAATATTGTAATTTATACAAATTTATAATGTAAATTATTATTATTATCATTATTATTATTATTTAGTTGGGGGGATTGCATGAGTGGTAAAATCACCATGTAATTATGTTTATGTCTAGGGTTTCTATCCTAAAACCCTCTCTTTTGGGGGATTTATGATCAATATATGAACAATGACACGTGAAATGACATGCATGACATAGGCATGTGATTTCATCGCATTAAATTGTGAGCGTTTGAGCATTAAAATTTGTAAGTCTAGCTTTAGTATTAATCAATCCTTGGAGGAGGGTGTGATATATCATTGGTAGCTCAGGGGTGCGTGTTGTTTCATTTTTTTGTAACCTAAATGATATTAAATAAATTATTATTATTAAGTATATTGTTAAAAAAATTGGGTACAACCACGAAAGTGGAACATGACGCAAAGAAAACGGGTTATTTGGGTAATGAGGTATGGGTGGGTTTCACACCATGCATGTTTAAGTATTTTATTAATTATAAATTAATTATGATTAATTTTTTAAAATAACTAAAAATGATGAAATCGTTAGTTTTTTCTGTGTAAATGAGAACCTAAAAGCATGAAAAAATCTCACTCTTTTAACACAAAAAGGAATAACTTAAAAGTGTGAAATAACATCTTATTTTTTACAACTAATTTAGATAAATAATTTAAACCTATATAGAAATAAATGAATATTTTTTAAAAAAACAATAAAAAATCGAATCGGTTATTATATTAATGGTTACAATAAACTAGAAAAATATTAAAGAATTAGTCATCTGAAAATGAAATCACAAAGTATGAAGTACAATAAGGGTGAAATTTCCTAAATAATAAAATTAGTATTTTTTCAAAAATAAAAGAAAAATAAAAAATAGGAAAAAATCAATCATTTATCATAATATCAAACTCATATAAATAATTTTTCAAAATTAAGTATTTTTTATATAAAAATATAATATAAACTATGAAAATGTAAATGATATAATGTTTGAAAATTTTAAAAGATTCAGTCACTTTTGGAATAGGATAAATTTATATTTATCAAAACAATAAAATGTTTTTAAATGGACATGATTATATTTTTTGAAACAACCCGTACAATGGTATAAAAAGTGAAATATATTGAAATTTATATAGATTTGATAACATTGAAATATTTTTTATAATAAATATTCTTAAGATCAAAACAATAATGACCTGTTTGGTATGATTAATAGCAAGAAAATAAAATGAAAAATGGGAATTTAGTTTAGTGAAATAATTAATTTCTCTATGTAACTTATTTTCATCAAAAAGATCAAATTAATATTCATTCAATAAAAAATGGAATTGTGAGAAATATTTATATTTGAAAAATAATTAATAAAGTGTAATATAGAAAAAAGGGAACATTAATAAAAAAAAAATTTATTTTATTAAGGGGGTGGTGAAATACATAGGAAAACAATCAAGTCCTGAAAAAATGTTCAAATAGAGGCTCACTATTAAAAAAGAGGGTAATGGTGATGGAATATTCACGACATAACTCTTCTGAATCCCAAATATCCCCATAATTATACGTATTTTGTGAGGCAAATGGTTTTTTGTCAAAAATAATTGTTTATTTACTATTATTTGCGATGAAAAATGTTTTCATCACAAATAACTTGTGTTCGCCATTACACAAAAACATTATTAACAATGAGTAATAGCGATCGACTATTTTATCTCGTGCAAAAAATATTGGTAATTATTTTTGTGAAGGAACTCATTATTCATCACAAAAGGATTTCATGAAAAAAATCGTTGGGTTAAATTTTGTCGCTACTACCCCATCGCAAATAAAATTTTATTAATTTTACGCAACCATGTCTTCTCATCTTCTAATTCTATTCTTCATCGCACATAGCAGCTGGATGTGAAAACCTCCAACGAACCAATCCCAAAATTGTACATTTCAGCTGATTTCTTACATATTTAGGTTTAAATCTCCCAGTTATATACTCATCTTCTCTCCCCATCCATTGTTTTTGCAACTTTCCTTTCAATCTTGAAAAAGATGGTTCATTCAAACCCTAAGTTGATAAATTTACCTTATTTAAGCTTTATTTGGTATTTAGGGTTACTATAAGTTTATTATTATCTTATTTGGGTGTCCATAGGCTTTGCAAAAGTTGGATTCAATTTATTTGAGGTATTTTACTCATTATTTGACCTTTAGATTTAATAGATATTTTTTTGTCTGGTATTTAGGATTACTGCATGTTTATTTTTTTATATTATTATTAGAAATATGATAATTATGAAACTTATTTATAGGGATGTATTATATTAAAGGAGTTTATATAAATTTATTTAATTGGTCTATGGTATTGCATGCTTATGGTGATAAAAATTTTGATAAAATATGATAATTATTGGATTGTGACTCTAATGTTAAAAAATGTTTTATTGTTATATTATGATTGGTTTTTATTCATTTAAAACATGTTAATATATTTTTGTAAACATTTGGATATATATATATATATTAACATGTGAATATATATATAAACATTTAAAAAACATGTAAGATATATATATATATATATATATATAACTGTGTGTGTGTGTAGTTTTGATATGTATGTTTGTTTAAATAAATTGTAAAAATCTATTTGATGTATATATATTTGATTAACAAATAGCGTATGAAATAAATAACAAATGATTGTTTTATAAAAATGATGATAAAATCAATTTAAAGACAACATTTGAACAAAAAAATTATAAAAAAAATTATAATAATTGTTTTAACAAAAAATATATATAATAAAAAAAATGTATCAATAATGATTATTCTTTTTCAAAAGGGTCTATTTAGCCATGGAAAGAAATTATGGAGATTCATAAATTCTTTGATCATTTTTTAAATTAATACTCTATATTCAGCTTTATTAAAATGAAAAAAAGTAATCAAAATAGTAAATATATTTTGATAAATTTTATTTATAATTAATAAATAATTAGTATTATATAATAAATATATGTAATAATGAGTAAAAAATTGTATTACGTGTACAAAAATATAAAAAATACCAAAAATTTAAAAAAATTCACAATAATTAGTAATGATGTAGGAATAATTAATATAATAGTATTAATTAATAAAATATTTTAATAATTAATAAATAATTAGAAAATATTAAAAATAATTAGTAAATATTATTAAATTATTATAATTTATATATATATATATAATATTACTAAAATTTTAAAAAGGTTACTTTTTCATGTGATATTACCAAACACTCGATGCACCAAAAATGTTATGTTACAACTAGGGTAAACCTGACATCTCGAACTAAACGGTGGTCTCAAATTTCTCATATGATACACCATTTTAGAAATACTTCAATTTTTATAAAAAATTATAATAAAAATATTAAATGAATTATTGTTTCATGTGATAAACTCTCGATGCGTACAAATTTTATTTCGTGCCTAGGGTAAACCTTGCATCCCGGACCAAATTGTGGTCTCTGATTTCTTATATAATACACTATTTAATTATATTTTTTTGAATACAATTTTCTAGTAAATTTGGTAGTGGTATTTTCATTATTAAATTTACCACTATAAAATAACTAATAAGAATTTCCACTTGTATTTTACATTGGGTTTTTTTAACAGTATTTTATAATGCATAAATTTTTAGTGAGATTTTTTAATACAATTTTTCAGATGAATTTTTTGCTAATATTTTAGAGTTGATCTGTGTAATATTTTAGTGTAATTTTCAATTGATTTTTTATAGTGGAATTTATTAGAATTATTTTTTAGTTGAATGTTAATGACTAAAAAATTATCTTTTTTATTGAAAAAAAACAATATGTAAAAAATTAAAAAAAAATGGATTGTCACTTATATAAAGAATTTCATATTTATTACACTTTTAAAGTCACACAAAAATTATTTTTATTTAATAATCATAATAAATATATCAATTTTAAGGAATTGGTTTTGATTTTTTTGGAAATGTAAATGGAAACATTTATTTTCATTTTTATAAATTAATACTGAGTTAAAAAGTAAAAAAATATTATTTATATGGATTTTAAACATTTTAATTTTAAAACAAGTTAAAATTTTATATTATTTTGAAAGTAAAGTTGTTTTATAATTTTAATGAATAGAGTTAGAAATTTAATTTTAAAGATAAATATAAATATTTTTAAATATTTAATAATTAGTACTTAATAATAAATATTCTCTATCCAACCAAATTTGAGTCATAAAACCTCCATTATCTACACGTAAAATTTACAAAATAATGATGGAAAGTTTTTAATTCACAAATACAATGAGGATGTACAAAATTTTTCATGAGATTAGGGGACAACCTTAACCTTCAAGTTTCCTAAAAATATACAATCTAGGGTTGTGGAACCCTTTACTTTTTACACTGGTGCTAGAGCCGCGGTGGCCATAGGTGAAATGGTGGATTTACTAGTACTGAATTTGATGAAAACGAATTGTACATCTATCTTCAATATGTTCATCTTTTTTTTGGAGAACCCTCCATGGAGGAGTGTCTGTCTGTGTTATAAAAAGGATAATGGGAGTCTCATTTTTTATGGAACCCAGCATGGTGGAGCGTCATTTCATCAATCGATTGATATTTTTTTGCACAACCTGGCATAAAGGAGTGCCTATATTCAATCAGTTTGAGGACGGTGGTGCTATTATAGAGGAGTAGGAAGTAAAATGGGAATGGAATGCATAGTGATGTTGGAATGGTCTTCATGAATGGATATGCTCTCTGGAACTCCAAGGAGATGGTATGGGAAGCAGACAAGAGACGGGAGGATGTGCTATGAGATTATCTCTTCTTTGCAATCATGAAATTTTATAAATGATTTTTTGTGCATGGAAATAGATCAAATAGTCATTTGATCCTTCATTATTTCAAATTTTATTTTTGGTATTAATTCAACCAATCTTAATTTGCAGTCAAGCAGTGAGTTATTGGGATTTTATAACCATTTTTTAGGCCAAATATTTATTTATTTGGATCCTCATTTATGAAATTTATAAAAATGGTTTCCTAATATATGAAAGTATTCTGTTTTTTAAGGTAAATAATTAATTTATAGAAATATTAATATATACAAAATAATTTTTTTATTAACATTTTTAATTTATTCAATTAATAGAATTTGAGAAATATGTTGGAAAATAATAATTGCATGCCAAATGTACAAATTGAGGCTCAAAAAAAATACAAACTCCATGTTTTTTTAAGTAATATATTGTTTTTATTTTTTTATTTAATTACAATATTTATATTTATTAATATGTTATAAAATTATTTTCAATACATAAATTAACCTTTTAATTATAGTATGTTTTTTCATTCAAAAACTACATTTTTATTTGAATACATATCTATTCTTTTCAATATCATTTTCACTAGTCTATTCTAAATATATATATTACATCATAATTTATTTCTAAAACCCCACTTCTCTCCTTTATTAATATTTTTCATAGTCCTAAGAATTTTTTTTCATGCATATCTCCATGAATATAAAAAAAATTAAATAATAACATGAAATTTTAAATAATTAGTAGTACTATATTTAAAATTAAAAATATTTATTGTTATTAAAATATAACAGTGGGTCAAACAGAAGACCGCCAAAATGTTTTTTTTAAAGTAATATTGTTTAAGAAACAATATTTAATAACAATATTAATAATTATTATAATTAAATGTTAATATTTCAAAATAATTCAATTAACCTTCTAATTATACTTTCTATAGTAATAATACTTCTATAAGTATATGTAATTATATTATAAATATTATCAAATAAAATGATTATAGTGATAAAATTAGCCTGATTTTACTAATCTCCAATTACTCTAAATAAATTGCCCCACTATTGGTGGGGGTGGTATGAATTTTCTTGGGTGAGGGGAATCCAATAGAGTTAAGTCTTCAAACCTACATGTTTACTAAGATTTTTTTCCTTCTATTGTGCTTTGTGGTGACAGATGTAATCAACCAATTATATTTCTAATATATATATATACTAAATATTATTATTAATTTTATTATATTTAATGTGAGTGATTTTAATTATATGATTATAAATTTTTTAAATTTTAGTAATAATTAAAATTAAAACTTAATTATATTTATAAATTTTAAATACAGTACTTTTAAATTTTAATTAAATTATATTTATAAATTTTAAATGCCTTATAATTAATTTGGTTTTCAATTAAAAATATAAATTTAAATAAGGACCAATAGCCTGTTGTAAAAATATAAAATGGACTAGAATATCCCAAATCCCCCTAGAAACAGGTAAAAGAAAAATTACACAATAGCCTACCTGAATCAGCCTAATAAGACACACTATGTATGCCTCTCCTGAAAAAAGAGGCTAGCAGGCATGTTCAGTCCGATAAAGTTTCACCATATCCAAAAGTCAACATCAACTACCAAGTTCATCGAAATCATCTCGAGGCTGCCACCCTCCCATGGTGGTTGCCCACAACATGATGTTTCGTGTGTCCCAACCACCAGATCCTCACATCGTGGCTGATTCAAATCTAATGTGTGGGATCCCTCTTCGCTACCACAATATCAAACCCATCACTAGCTTGATCCGAACATCATCCATCCTAGTCTCCAACCCCCATTGTCAGATGGGGCCCCTTGAAGCTGAACTAAGTACATACAAAAATATCCCCATCCACTATTATTTTTTGCCACTGGGGTCCCAAAAAAACTATGCCATCAGCCTAATCTCCCCACATTGTCACCACCTTATGCTCGTCCACTCGCCAGCTTGTGCCTGTCCCCTCACCAGTCAGCATCCAGACACCATATCAACCATCATTCAAAGCATGGAAATCATCGGCTGGTTGAATGAAACATCACAGTCCTCACAACCCACCGTCACCTATTTAAACCTTGCGTCACCGACCGCCCAAGATCAATTCCTTACTGCAACGATAGCGGAGTATGATGAAGAGAAGTCCAGGATGGAGATTGTGATGTGGGAAAAAGGTCTCTAAAGGCCATGACACAATGAAGACGGAGTTTTGATGATGCATGCTGCATAGGATTTTCCAATGGAGGTCAGCAGGCCGATGATGCATTCATAGCGACTCGCGATGGTGAGGCAATGTTGTGAGGAGCATGGATGGGGTGCTAGTCTAATGGTAGCGAAGAGTATCAACAGTGCTGATACGCATAGGTGGGGAAGGCTAGTGCAGCCAGACCGGTGTTGTTGTTGGGGAAATAATGTGGCAGCATATCGCAGAGGTAGTGGGAGATGTCAGGCAGTAGTGGTAACCAGTTGGGCCATATCTTTCAGGCGAGTTTGGGCCCTTTGGGTCATGTAAGTCTACGTGTGTTTTATAGGGAGTTAATTCCCCTATTCCAATGATTCATATGATGGGATCCCGTGTTAAAATTAATTTTTTTATTACCTTTAATAAAAAAAAGGGGCTTCCCTCTCACTTGTTAAAAATGTTTATTTAATTGCAATGTTAATATTTATTTTTATTTTAGAAATTATCTTCAAATATAATAATTAACCTTTTTATGATATTCGTTATAATACCAATAATGTATAACTATATCTAATTATATTTGAATTATAATTAAATTTAATTATTATAATGACATAATTACCCTTCTTTCACAGCACTCCTATTCTATAAATATATTTTTAATTACATTACTTTTATAAATAAAGATATATATATATCATATTTTTCAAAAATATTCTATAATCGAGAAAAGGTACTAGATAAAGAAGTACCATTGCAATCCAGAGACCCAACCGAATCTGTGACTGGTTCTGCTCCTCACATTCCCTAAACTCAAGGTGAATCCAAATATGATTCATATTCTGAACCAAAAACAAATGTACTAGTATCACAACCCGTCCTCAGGGCCCGCGCCGTGACTACCCAAAGCCCGCCTTCCATAGGCCAGGGGTTTGAGACTAGCACCAAAGTAGTAAATCCCGATAACTGGGAAGGCATTGCCTTCATAATAGCAAACAAAAAATCACAGAGTACAAGCGGAAGTAATACACTAAGTACAAAAGAAAGTGCTAAAAAGAAAGTGGGCCAGAATACAAACCCAACTGAAAGTACAACTACAACTGAACGAAAGTACAATAGAAAAGACAAACAACTCGAAAAATAGAAGCAGCTCATGGGTCGTCCTCCTAGAATCCTACCTGAAGGGTAGGTACAGATAGTGCAGCTCCTGGATCATCCACCACGGATCCTACCTGAAGGGTAGGTACAGATAGACTCCAAAACGCTCTCTCCCTTCAACCTCCTCCTAGTATCGTCTCGTTGTGAAGTCCACCTCTGGATACTGACTCATCGTGTGGTCCACCTCCGGGTATCGTCCAGTCCTCGAACACTCGGCCTCTGTCAGCACTACCCGTCATCTGAAACCAACACAACAAGGTACGGGCATAGCCCGTGCAGGGTTGAGTAAACGATACTCAGTAGGGACCCCGAGACTCTCAAGGTCTCACTAAATCCAACAAGGATAACCACACAGAAGGATCTCAACAGATAACCCTTACTTAGGTATAAGCCCATACTTATACCTAAGTTATCAAGTAACCCATCTCAATCATGAGGAAACACAAAGGTTATGAAATCAATGGATAACCACTACCTCGATATATGCCCATACATATACCTAAGTTATCAAGTGACCCATCTCAATCATGAGGTAAACACAAAGGTCATAGACTCAACTCAAACCAGGATTTTCATTATCAAAACCGTAACTACTGAAGAGCTCCATCTCTGGAGAGTACAGTGATCATGTCATGACTCCGAGGTACTTATCACTAACCTATGACTGCTGAGGTACTCCTCCTGTCGAGTACCGTAGGTCAGCCACCCAAACACAGTAGTGCTTCCCACCGGGTTCTGCCACCCAAACACAGTAGTGCACCCCCCCCCAATAGCCTGCAGAGGTACTCCTTCTGTTGAGTACCGCGGGTCTGCACCCAAACACAGTAGTGCTCCATCCGCCATGGGTATTCACCCAAACATAGTAGTGCTCCGTCCACTGGGCTAGTCGACTCACTCCAAGTCGAGTCGGTCAAACAGTCGTCAGGTCTCAGCCAGCTACACGGTCTCCGAACTCCGTATGCTCGTCTCCAGGAGGGTCCGCTCCACGAGCTACAGGTCGATACTCTAAGTATCAAAAAGTCCCGTGAAGAAGTATCTCAAAGGACCACCTCGTCATAGGGGTCTCAATGCAACAGATGGCACATCAATCAGACGCTCGGTCTGTGAGTTATTAGCCTTTTCGTCCTAGGGGCCCAGTTGGTTTCGTGTGCGAACCAACCCGGGTGTATCTCAACTGTACCCCAAACTCTCATAGGGTATACTCATAGGGACCATTTCTCAACGTGATCACCAAATCCACTGACGGTTCGTCAAACGGACGTTCGGTCTGAAAGTTATCAGTTTTTCCATTCTAGGGGCCCGGTTGGATTTTGGGTTCAATCCAACATGGCCACTATCCAACTGCGTGCAAACCTCAGGCGAAGTATGCAAAAAGTTCCGTCTCATCAAGAGGAATCCAAAAAAGTCGACGGCACATCAATCAGATGTCTGGATCTCAAGTTATGGCCAAAAGAGTGAAGAGGCCCAAAAATGGGGGTTTTGGGCCCGGACCGACTCGGCCCGAGACCCCCTGGGTCGGCCCGAACCGAGTCGACCCGACCCGGGTTCGGGTCGGGCCCAATTGGGCACGTCTCGGCCCGGCCTAGCACACTCGGGTGGCCCACGTGGCCAGCTCAACTGGCCGAGCTGAGCGGAACAAGGGGGTGCACTGCCCCCCTGATTGGAAAACTGCGGGCCCCACGTGGGGGGGGGATCCTCTTCCCAGCCGGGGGTTACGAACCCCCGGTCTCCCCCTATAACGGCCGGCCAGTTTGGCCGGCCGGCTTCTCCCACCCTCCTGCTCCAGCGGCCAGCGGTTCCGGCCGCCGCTCCCCACACCACTGCGACCATAGGCTGCGGCCTTATCCGATCGGCGTAGCGCGACGGCGCCGCGCCCCTCCACCGCGGCCCCGCTCCGGTCACGGCCTCTTCTAGGTTCTCCGGTGCGGCGCGACGGCGCCGCAGCTTTGTTCGTATTCAACGGCGCGGCGCAATGGCATCGCGCTTCTTCGCCCACTCTTCATTATTTCCGTCGTGCCGCAACAAATTCAAGCATCAAGGGGGGAGGAGATTCGGCCGTGTTCGTGCGGTCCGACCTCCTCCCGTTATTGCGATAACAGGTGGCCAAATTAGAGAACGATGAAGGCGATGAAAAAATATTCACGAAGAAGAAACAATTAACCCCTACCTCAAGCGTTGTTGATTCGTTGCGGGGAAGGGACGTCATGGAAGACGAAGTCACGGAAGGAGGATCTTCGGCGTCACGGAGAAAAGATTTGTCGGCGTCACGTCATCGATCTATGAGGATGGCGTCTCTCACCAGCTGCGGAGAGGGAAGAAGACAGTATGACGAACTCCACTTTGTGGTGATGGAGTTCTTCGTCGAAGGCTCAGCGTTCTTCGTCGAGGAAGAAGAACTTCAAGACTTAGAGAAAATCCTCTCCCAAAATCCTCTCGTACAACAAAAGAACAATAATAAAATAAGTGTTGCCTTATTTTATTACTCATGCCAAAAGTTTTGAAATTTCAAATTGAAATCAAGAATTAATTAAATTGAATAAATCAATCAATTAATTAATTAAATATTTGACTTCATTTAAAGGGTGGTTGCGGGTGAGTTACAAACTAAATGGGAGTTAAGGAATATGAAAGTGTGGGGATCGTGTGGGCCCCACCCCACTAATATCCTACCTAGTGAAGTAGGATATATTGGGTCCCACTCCAACCACTTAGCTTAGGTTAAAATACTTTAAACAAAAAATAAAATTGGTTGCACCATTTTTATTTTTATTCTCTATTTAACCCAAGATTTTAATAACCACACCCGAGCAAATGCAACTCCGGAAAAGGTGTTCCTAAGAAATTACCAGCACTGCAGTTTCATCGGTGCCCTCGGATTTTGATTCCGAGCACTGGTTCAAAAGTTAGGAAAATCCCGCTCGTTCGTTCACTAAACGTACCCGAGCTAAACTTCAGGAAATTATTCCGGGATCACCGGGCCTCAGAATCAAGTGCCATCAAAAACTACATTCTTGTAAAATCCCAAAGAAAATTAAGAAAAATTTTCCCTTGAATTTTACGGGTCTTTACATTACTCCCACCTCAGGGCTTTACGTCCCCGTAAAGATACATCATAACTAGGGAAACAAATGTGGGTACTATGAACGCATCTGAGCCTCTCGCTCCCAAGTGCTCTCTTGGAGGTTCCCGTGCTGCCACCTGATGTGCACTAGAGGAATTGACCGTCCATGTAGGACTTGCTTCTGTTGATCCTCGATCTCCATCGGGACCTCCGCAAAAGTCGCCCCATAATCAATGTCCAGCTCTCCATGGTCGATGATATGCGTCGGGTCGTGCACATATCTCCTCAGCAGAGATACGTGAAAGACATCGTGCACCCGATGCAACTGAGGTGGTAGATACAGGTGATAAGCCACCTCGCCAATCCTGCTGAGAACCTGGAATGGTCCGATGAAGCATGGAGACAACTTGTCACCTCGGCCAAATCTCTGTAATCCCCGTCAAGGTGAGACCTGCAAGAAGACGTGGTCTCCATCCTCGAACTCTAGTGGCCTCCACCTCCTATCACCATAAGACTTTTTCCGGCTCTGAGCTGTCCTCATCCGCTCCTGGACGACCTGGACCTTCTCTTTCATGGTCTGGACCATATCCAGTCCCAAAAGTGCTGACTCCCCAAGGTTTGTCTATCACAGTGGTGATCTGCAAGGTCGGTCATACAACGCCTCATATGGGGTCATCCCGATGGTGGAGTGGTAGCTGTTGTTCTACGAAAACTCCACCAAGGGTAGTTGATCCTCCCAGCTGTGACCAAAGTCGAGGACACATGCACGGAGCATGTCCTCGGGAGTCTGAATGGTCATCTCCGTCTGACCATCCGTCTGAGGGTGAAAGGCGATGCTCAGACGTAGATGCGTCCCGAACGCCTCCTACAACCCCTTCCAAAGCCAGAAAGTAAAGAGGGAATCTTGGTCTGAGATGATAGATGATGGCACACCATGAAGCCGTACAATCTCTTGAACGTAGAGGCGTCCCAAGCTCTCTACTGAGCTCTTCTCTCTGATGGGTAAGAAGTGGTCTGACTTGGTGAGTCGGTCGACAATCACCCAAATGGAGTCGTGACCTCTGGAAGTGTGTGGAAGTCCAGTCACGAAGTCCATAGATATCCCATCCCACTTCCACTCCAGGACCTCCAAGGGTTGTACCAAGCCTGCTAGTACCTGGTGCTCTGCCTTCACCTACTGGCAGGTGAGGCATTGAGAAACAAACTCTGCCATATCCTTCTTCATACCCGGCCACCAGTGCTGTCGTCTGAGATCCTAGTACATCTTCACCACTCTTAGATGTACCACTAAAGGGGAAGTGTGAAACTCCCTCAGCACCTCCTCCTGTAAAGAAGTTGGTACCATGGTACGTCCTCTGAAAAGGATGACGTGCTCTCCCCCCATAGAGAATCCATCAGGTGCCTTTCCTGAGGATATCTGTGCACGCCGTGTCTCACAGTCATCGTCCCCACGTTGTGCCTCTCTGACCCACTGAAGAAGTGGAGGAGTGACTGTGAGTGACTGAATAAATGTTGATCCATCACTATCCACGAAGGATATCTGAAAAGCGGCTAGCTTCTCTGTCGCCTCCCCAAGTATCTGAATGTCCGTCCTCCTGTTGAGAGCATCGTCTACTATGTTCCCCTTTCCAGGAGTATAGACTATCTCAAATTCATAGTCCTGGAGAAACTCGAGCCATCACCGCTGAGTATTCATCAAGGCGTACCGACCATTCAGGGTACTCTATGAATACATTACGATCAGTGCATTAGGGCTCGGACTTCCGAGCAAGGTGTGTTTAAGGACAACCAAGCCATCACTATTCCTCTATGCATTCCTACAAATGCTAGGGTTCTAGAGGTAACCTTTGTGATTGAATGTTCTTTGGCTGAATGAATACAACTAATGAATGTAAGCAGTAGGAAACTGGAAACTGGCGTCATTCGGGGCAGCCGATGCGAGGGCGAGGCCGGTATAACGACACAAGCAGGACATCGCAGGTAGGCGGCTGGTACGGCGGTCCAGCGATATGATTGAGCGGATAGGAGGCGCAGCTGTCCGGAGGTGGTGGGTGCGCTAGACCCTTGGCGGGTTGGGTTTCATCCGCGGCTGAATATTTGGGTTGAGGAGGCGCGATTTTGGGGAAGGAGTTTTATTTATTTATTTTGAGGGTGAGGAATCGAGATGAATGAAATTAGATTGGAGAGAGAATAGAAAATAAGAGAAATAAATTAAAAGATAGAAATCAATCAAGTTTGGAGTGTTCCCCATAAGGAGGTGGAAATGTGGTGGTGCGTGGATGTTTTGGATGAGGTAATTTGAGGAATTAAATTAAATTAAATAATAATAATAATATAATAATGTTGTTATTATTTGTGTTGGGAAAACTGTATTTTGATGGTATCTTCCTTGTGCGACCTCAGTTTCACGAACTGTCAGTGGCAGTGTGACCCTAACTCTGAGATGGAATTTATGAGTCCAATATTGGATATCTTTTTTGGGTTTTTGGATCGGGTACCCGAAGCGCTCGGAAAATAATAGATTTAATATTATTATTAAATCTTCAACCCGCCATAACTCAGGCGTGCGATGTCCAATTGGATTGCCGTCAGTGGCGATGCAATCCTAACATCATTACGGTCGATTCAAGTCTAATGTTGAATAATAAATTATTGTTCGTGGCTCGGGCTCACGAAACACAGAATAATAATATTATTATTATTATTACGAGATCTTGTATCGGACAGATCTCTCTCATACGGTGTTGGAATGTCGAATCGTCTACGAGGTTCCGACCCTGGAATTAAGATGAATGTTTCCAAACCAATTTTGGATATTTAAGTCAAAGTCGAGGTGCGGGCCCCATGAGGCCCGGTTCGCGCGTGTTGTAGTGAAATGAAACTTTTTCACCGGCTATCCGTTTTGGACCAATGGGTAGTCCATATCATGTGTTTTTTTGTATGGATCGCAATGGTGTGACCGGTTTGGTTAACCAGTGTCACTTGAAGTACGGCCGGGGTGGTTCGAACCCGAAACCAACCGGGCCCTCAGAGTAGAAATGCTTATAACTTGAGATTCGGATGTCTGATTGACATGCCGTCGACTTTATTAGATTCCGCTTAGTGAGACGGACCTTTTGGCTTACTCCGCTCGAGATTTTCATGCGGTTGGAGTACGGTCAGGTTGGTTTTGACTTAAAACCCAACCAGGACCCCGGAACGAAAAAGCCGACAAATCTCAGAGCGGGCGTCTAATTGACGCGCCGTCTATCATGTTGAGTTCCTGTTGACGATACGGAACTTTGGGATACATCAACTCCGGACTTTGTGTCAGTTGATGTATCATCCCCTCGGCTCGTGGAGCAGACCCTCCCCGAACGAGCTTGCTGTGTGCGGGAACCCTAGAGCTGGTTGCGACTTCGACGATGATGATGACTGTATAGAAATCCTCCGTGGGTTCAACAGTGATGACTACAGCACTCAGTGATCCAATGCGGATCAGTGCCTATCGATCCTGTGTGGGTCAGTGCTCAGCGGTCCTGTGTGGGCCAGTGCATACCGATCCTGTGTGGGTCATTGCGGGGGTTAGTACCTATCGATCCTATGTGGGTAAATGTGGGGGTTAGTACCTATCAATCATATGTGGTTCAATGCGAAGGTTAGTACCTATCGATCTTGTGTGGGTCTGACGGCTTAGATGAATCAGTGGCTATATCTGATCATCTCTATCATCTTACGAAGAAGTATATCTGTGTGAGCTGAGTCTTGACTTTCAATCATTATCTTCGATATGATTGACTTGATTTCCTATGTGGATTGTGTTGTGCTATCCTGTGTGGACGTGATCAAACTTTGGCTCGGATGCTAGAGCCGAACGAGAATTGATGACTTAGGTATATGTATGGGCATATACCTAAGTAGTGTTGGTTGTTACTTCGTGATTGTATCTTTCTTTTGTGGATTATCCTTTGTGGATTATGGGAGACCTTCAAGGGTCTCGGGGTCCCTACTGAGTAGCTTATACTCACCCCTGCACGGGCTATGCCCGTACTACGTTGTGTTGGATGCAGACGACGGACAGCGCTGATCTTGGTAGAGGCTAGTGGAGCAGTCGGTACCTGGAGATGGACCACTGGGCGGGACGTACATGGAGCAGACGGGTGGACCCGAGGAGCTAAGGTGGCTATTTGTACCCACCCTTCAGGTGGGACTACCAGTGGACGGCTCGATGTTTCGTCTTTACTTTTAGTTGTTGTACTTTCTTTCTAGTTGTACTTTACTTTCAGTTTGGGTTTGTATTCTGGCTCATTTACTTTCCGCACTTACTTGTACTCAGTTTACTTAGTGTTTACTTTTTCTGGCTTACTCTGTGGTGTTTGTTTACTTATAAAGGTAATTCCTTCCCCTTTTGTTGGGTTTTACGCCTTGGTGCTAGTCGCCAGCCCCTAGCCTATGGGAGGCGGGCTTGGGGTAGTCACGGCACAGGTCCCGAGAACAGGTCGTGACAACTAGATAATCTCAGAAATTATCAACTCACACGATATAGAGAGAGAAGAGTAATTATGCCTCCAGACTACTTTAATCAGGATGATATTTCTATCTATGATTTTAATGTTGCTCAATATTTGTTTAATGATGAACCTAAAACTTATATGAAATACATTAAGTCTAAATAATACACTAAGTGGTTAGGTTCTATGCAAGAAGAGATGAATTCACTCATAAAGAACAATAGTTGGGTTGTTGTTTCCAAAACTAATAACCAGAATATTATAGGTCTTATCTGGTTATATAAGAAGGAAAAAAACAATGTTGGAGAAACATAGATCAAATTCAAATCCTTATTGGTTGTTAAATATTGTCTTCAAAAGAAGGCATTGATTATAGTGATATATTCACACCAATTGTTAAAAATTCATCCATAATAATTCTTCTTGATTTTGCTTCCATGTTTGATTTTCATATTGAACAATTGGATGAAAAACTCCTTTTTTTTCTTGGTACCCATGATGAAACAATTTATATGACTCCTCCGGAAGGAATTTAGAATTTTTTTAAACCCAATCAATTTTTCCTTATTAATGCATATTTTTATATGCTTAAACAATATTCTAGGAAATTATATAAAAGTTTTGACTGTTTTATGATAGAAGAAAATTTTTCTAGAAGTAATTTTGATGCATTTGTATACTATAAAACTATTAAACATGAATCTTTTAAATTGTTATTATATGTTGATGACATGATTTTAATTCGGAAAAACATGAAGATTATAAATTCTATCAAGGACCAATTGAACTTTGTCTTTGAAATGGAAGACATGGGACATGATAATCATATCTTTGGTATAGACATAATCAGAGATAGGAAGGATCAAACCTTCCACTTATCTTAGTTTTCTTATGTTAAGAAGGTGTTAATAAGGTATTTGTTTGAGCACATTTAACCTATTAGAATTCCTTTAGGACAAAATTTTAAAATGTATTTAGAATAATTCCCCAAAAATGATGATGAGGCTACTTTCATGAATAAGATTCCATATGTTCATTTGTGGTGGGAATTATTATTTATACTATGATATGTTCTAAGCTAGATATATCATTTTATGTTTGTACTTTGAGCAGGTTTATGGGGAAACCTGGTAAGCCTCATTGGAATGATTTGAAATAGAGCCTCATATATGTCTCTATATTTGATAAATTATGCATTCAATATGGATTTAATAGTAGTTTTAGTGAGGACATTTTTGGTTTTGTAGACTCTGATTATGATGAAAATATTGACACTCAGAAATCAATCACAAGTTATGTGTTTCTTTTATATGGAGGATTGGTCTCCTGGGAATGAAATATGTAATCAGTGGTTACACTCTCCACTAATGACACAGAGTATATTTCCTTAGAAGAAGCCATTAAAGAGGCTATATGGTTGAAAGGTTTACTTTTTGAATTGTCTTCATATGCTGATAACATAGTAGTCCACTATAATATCCAATCAGCAATGTATATGTATAATAACTATATATTCCATTGTAGATCAAATAACTTTGACATTATACTTAATTTTGATAGGGATTTTATAGAATCTGGGACAATGAGTGTCACTAAGATACTCACGAGGGACAATCTGGATGTTAGTAGGACTAAGTTCATACCATTGTATGAATTTTTCCACTATCTTAAATTAATGAATTTAGTCCGAAATCTAAAACATAGGTTATGAGAACACCCTTATTAAATTAATTTAACTTCAAGGTGGATATATGTTGTTTTATGACCTTTTATTATGGGAATTTAATTCATTAAACATGTCTTATATTATTCATTTTCATTTTATATGTTGGGATTCTATTTTTCATGGGTTTCATGGGGATGTTTACAGGGTATTCCATTATTTATTTTAGTCCTATTATTTTTCCTATTGGAATTCATGTTTTCCTTAACTGTATAAAGGTTGGATTTTGGACTATTGATTAAAGGAGATCCAAGGGTTGTGGTTGGATCTGGATGTGCTTGTTTGGATTGGATTTGATCCATGTCGCCTCTTCTATGTCAATATCACAACATCACATATGCTGCCCATTGAACCACCTTCTGTTAGGTGAGTCGTCAACTTCATATTTTTCATCCATGCATCTTTTTTCCTATCATTCTGTCTGTGCCATATGATGTTCCCTATCACATCATCATTGCCTCTATGAGTGCCTTGATTTATGGGTGATTCATTCTATATGGTTGAGGGTTTTGTTTCATATGGTTCGGTCAAAGAGATCTTGATTTGTTTCTCCTTCGCAACATAGAGGATCTTAAAGGAAGAAGAAGAGGAACGAAGGAATTATGGCCACCTTCACTCTCCTATATCAAACTCATGTCACCTCCTAGAACCAGAGTACCTCTCCAGTAGAGAATAAATGGAGATTGACTTGATATTGGGTCTAGGATCACTAAGCATCAAGGACGTTTTAGATCTCGACTCCCTTTTGCATCGTAACTAGGTTTCGATATAGACACTTGGCTCTTTAGTGATTTATTTCTTTCTATCATGTATAGATTTGTATCTTTTTTGGGTGTGTGCATGAGTCCATCCAAGAGTGGACAGTATTAAATCTACATGACAGGTTTAATCAGTGTCTCCTAGTTCATCAGGGGAGGCCTCCTCGAATAGTTTATCTTGTTTTTATTTTTGATTCTTCGAGCCTGTATTTCTTTATTGTTTTTTTCTTAGTGATAAAATTATAACATGGGTGGTGTTCTCGAAGTGCATGTAGGATAACGAATATATGAAGCACGTTATATCTGGTGTTATTTCCTTTTTTTATTTTGTATTTTTTTATTCGAGTTACATAATTAAAGAAGAAATTTGTTCTGTTTATTTTTCACCAACTTTTTAATTGAATTTACCTAATCTGTATCCTAGAAATATGTAACAGTGGGTCCTAGATGTTCTAAGGGTTAATGGCTTTACCCCAACAATTACTTTATTTATATTATTTTTGTTATATACATCATTGTTGTTATTATTATTATCATTATTTATTTAAAATGTGTTATATTATATATATATATACATAAAAATCAAACAAAATTTTAAAAAAAAATACAAGGGATGATGTTGTTTGATAAGGTGCTCACTTTAAAAACTTTATGAAGAATGCTCTCTCTTGGATGGCACATTCTACATAAAATTTTTAAAGAGGGTAATTTTTGAAACAATTCCCACCCTTCTACCCAAATGATCCTCAGTTACATCAGTACTTTGAGAATTATTTTTCGAACAATTATATTTTTGGAAAAATGTTTTTAAAAATTCCTTATATTAGCCATTTTGCCTTTGGAATTTCCTTGATTAAGAGCACTCGAGTTACGCTATCTCCCGTAATCTCAATAATAACCAATAATAATGTAATTAATCATAATTATTAATAATTATTAACATATAAAATAATTTAATTTATAATATAATTAGGAATGTAATTAATACTGTAATTAATACAAATTTATAATGTAAACTACTATTATTATTATTATTATTATTATTATCATGTAGTTCAGGGGATTACATGAGTGGTAAAATCACCATGTAGTTGGGGTTTGGCTTAGTGGTAAGCACCCCTTAATTCTACATGAAAAATGGGGGTTCAAAACCCATTGGGCGCAGGGCACTCTAGCAGCACTGTAGTGTACTATAGCAGCGGAGGTACTGTAGCAACGGAGGGTACTGTAGCGGCGGCAGGTCACTATAGCGGCGGCAGATTATTATAGCAATGGTGGGTACTATAGAAGTACTATTCACAGAATGGGCTTTGGGCCAAAAAAATGGGCCTACGTGTCATGTAATGAGCTAAATGTCCACTGGGCCTTCGGGCTATGTAATGGGTCTCCCTCTACCCAGTTAAAGAGGTCTTTGATTTGCTTTAATAATAAATGTGGCTTCGGCCCCAACCTTTGAAAAAAAATGTAATTCTAATTATGACTAGGGTTTTTATCTGGAAACCCTCCCTTTGGGGGAATTTACAATCAATTTATGATCAATGACACAAGCGATTACATGCAAGATGTAGGCATGGGATTTCGTGGCATTAAATTGTGAGCATTTGAGCATTAAAAATTATAAGGCTAGCTTTAGTGTTAATAAATCCTTAGAGGAGGGTATGATATATCATTGGAGGCTTAGGGGTGTGTGTTGTTTCATTTTTTGTACCCTTCAATAAATTAAATAAATTTTTATTATTAAGTATATTATTAAAAAATTGGGTACAACTGCGAAAGTGGAAGATAACACAAACAAATCATGTTATTTGGGTAGTAAAGTATAGGTGGACTCACACCACACCTGTTTAAGTATATTATTAATTATAAATTCATTATGATTACTTTTTTAAATAAATAAAAATGATGAAATCATTCGGCCTTTCTGTGTAAACGAGAATCTAAAAGCCTGAAAAATTCTCACTCTTTTAACAGAAATTAGAATATATTAAAAGTTTGAAATAACTTCATATTTTTTCTAACCAATTTAGAAAAATAATTTAATCCTATATGGAAATAAATGAATATTTTTTAGAAAAAACAAAAAAAATATAATCATTTATCATTTTAATTATTACAATAAACTATAAAAAATTAAAAAATTAGTCATCTCAAAATGAAATCACAAAGAAACAAATAAAATAAAGATGAAATTTAACAAATAATGAAATTAATATTTTTTTGGAAAAAGACAAAATAACTTAATTTCATAAAATATCATCAAAATAAAAAATAGGAAAAAAATTATACATTTTTTATAATATCAATCTCATATAAATAATTTGTAAAAATTAATTATGTTTTATATAAAAATTTAATTTATTTTATAGCACAACAAATTTTTTTAACTATGAGAATGTAAATGATGTAACGTTTGAAAATTTTAAAATATCTAGTGACTTTTGGAAAAAGATACATTTATATTTATCCAAAAAATAAGATGTTTTTAAATGGACAAGATTATATTTTTCGAAACAAGACATGAAATGGTATATAAATTGAAATTTATCAAAACTTATATAGATTTCATAACATTAAATTATTTTTTTATAGTAAATATTCCTATGATCAAAACAATCATGACCTTTTTTGTATGATTAATAGCAAGAAAATAAAATGAAAAACATGAATTGAGTTGTTTAATCAAATAATTAATTTCTATGTGTATCTCATTTTCATAAAAATGATCAAATTGATATTCATCCTATAAAAATGGAATTGTGAGAAATATTTAGAATTGAATAATAATTAATAAACTATAATATAGAAAAAATGAATATTCATAAAAAAATAATAATGTATTTTATTAAGGGGATGGTGAAATATATAGGAAAACAATCAACGCATGAAAAAATGTTCAAATGGAGGCTCAGTATTAAAAAAAGGTAATTGTGACGGACTATTGGAAACATAACTATTCTCCATCTCAAATATCCCTATATTTATACTTATTTTGTGAGGTAAATGATTGTCCGTCAAAAATAATTGTTTATTTGATATTATTTGTGATGAAAAATGTTTTCATAACAAATACCTTTTGCGTGTCACTGCACAAAAACAATATTAATGATGAGTAATAGCGGTGGACTATTTAATCTAATGAAAATAAAATTTCTAATTATTTTTGAGATGGAATTCATTATCTATCACAAAAGGTTTTCAGGAAAATATTTTTTGGGGGGTTAGATTTCATCGCTACTACCCCATCGCAAATAAAATTTTATTAATTTTACACAACCATTTATTCTCATCACCCGATTCTATTCTTCATCGTACACAATGGCCAGATGTAAAAACCTCCGACGACCCGATCCCAAAATTGTCTATTGCAACTAATTTATTACAAATTTAGGTTTGAATATCTTAGGTATATACTCCTCTTCTATCCTCCTCATTTTTTTTATTTTCCTTTAAATCCTGAAAAAATTGGATTGGTCAAACCCTATGTCAATAAATTTACCTTATTTTTATGCTTTATTTCATATTTAGGGTTACTATAATTTTATTATTATCTATTTGGGTGTCCACAGGCTTCGCAAAATTTGGTTTCAATTTATTTGAGGTATTTCCTCATTTTTTTACATTTATATTTAATATATTTTATTGTTTGGTTCTTAGGATTTCTGTATGTTTATTTTTTTATATTATAATTGGAAATACGATAATTATGAAAATTATTTCTAGGGTTGTATTATATTGAAATATTTTATATAAATCTATTTAATTTGTCAATTGAATTGATTGTTTATGGTGATATAATTTTTGATGAAATATGATAATTCTTGGATTATGACTGTGATGTTAAACCATGTTTTGTTTTTATATAATTATTGGTTTTTATTCATTTAAAACATGTAAATATAGTTTTGTAAACATTGGATATATATATATATATATATATCAACATGTGGATATATATATATATATAACTGTGTGTGTGTTTGTGTGTGTATAGTTTTTTTATGTATGTTTGTGTAAAAAAATGTAAAAATATATTTTATGTATATATATATGATTAAAAAATATAATATGAAAAAAATAACAAATGATTGTTTTAAAAAATGATGAGAAAAATAATTTAAAAGAAAATTTTGAACAAAAAAATTATAAAATAAACGTTATAAAAAAAATTTAATGAAAAAAAACAATCTATACTAAAAAAAATGTAGAAATGATGATTATTCTTTAGAAAAGGGTCTATTTAGCCATGAAAAAAATTGTGAAGATTCATAAATTCTTTAAGCATTTTTTAAATTTATACTCTTTGTTGGGATTCATTAAAATGAACAAAAATAATTAAAATAATAAATTTTTTTGATAAATTTTATTTATAATTAATAAATAATTTATATTATATAATAAATATATGTAATAATGAGTAAAAAAATGTATTACATGTAAAAATATATAAAAAATTCCAACAATTTTAAAAAATTCACAATAATTAGTAAAGATGTAGTCATAATTAATAAATTAATATTAATTAATAAAATATTTTAATAATTTATAAATAATTAGAAAATCACGGCAATAAATAGTAAATATTAGTAAATTATGATAATTTATATATATATATATAATATTACTAAAATATTAAAAAGGTTACTTTTCGTGCGATATTACCAAACACCCGACGTGCAAAAATGTTATGTCGCAACTAGGGTAAACCCGACATCCCAAACCTAATAGTGGTCTCAAATTTCTCATAAGATACACTGTTCTAGTAATACTTAAATTTAAAAAATATATATAATAAAAATATTAAATTAATTACTATCACGTGTGATTTTACCAATCTCTCGTTACGTACAAATGTTATTTCATCCCTTGGGTAAACCTTTCATCCCAAAACTAACGGTGGTCTCTGATTTCTTATATGATACACTATTTAATTATATTTTTTTGAATCGAATTTTATAGTAAATTTGGTAGTGGATTTTCATTTTCAAATTTCTCACTATAAAATATCTAACAATAATTTCCACTAGTATTTTACAATGGGTTTTTTTAATGTTATTTTATAACGCATAAATTTTTACGGAGATTTTCAACTACAATTTTCCAGATGCATTTTACGCTAATATTTTAATGTTGATCATTGTAATATTGTAGTGTAATTTTCAATTAACTTTTTATAGTGGAATTTATTACTAGTATTTTTCAGTTGAATGTTAATGACTTAAAAAAGTAACTTTTTTATTGAAAAAAATATGTAAAAAAATTAAAAAACTAAATAAATGTATTGTCACTTATAAAAATAATTTCATATTTATTACACTTTTAAAGTCACACATAAGTTATTTTTATGTAATAATCTGAGTCAATATATAAATTTTAAATAATTGGTTTTGATGTTTTTGGAAATATAAATGGAAACTTTTATTTTTGTTTTCAAGAATTACTACTGAGTTAAAAACTCAAAAAATATTATTCATATGGATTGTAAAAATATTAATTTATAAACAATTTAAAATTTTATATTATTTTGAAAGAAAATTTGTTTTTCAATTTTATTTAATTGAGTTAGAAATTTATTTTCAATGATAAATATATATATATATATATTTAAATATTTAGTAATTAGTACTTAATAATAAATATTCTCTATCCAACCAAATCTAAGTCGTAAAACCTCCATTATATACTAGTAAATTTTACAAAATAATGAGGAAAATTTTCAATTCAAAAATAAAATGAGGATGTGAAACATTTTTCATGAGGTTGGGGGACAACGTTAACCATTAGGAATCCTAAAAATATACAAGTCAGGGTTGTGAAACCCTTTACTTTTGACAATGGTGCGGGAGGCATGGTGTTCGTAGGTGGAATGGTGGATTTCTTGGCACTACAGACGATGAAAATTGATTTTGTGGATTTCATTAATCCATTCATCTTTTTTTGGAGAACCCTCCATGGAGGAGTGTCTGTCCGGGTCTTATGAAGGATAATGGGAGTGTCATTTTTTGTAAAACCCAGTATGGTTGAGCGTAATTTCTTCAATCAGTTGATGTTTTTTTGCACAATCTAGCACAGAGGAGTGCCTTCTTCAATCGGTTCGAGGATGGTGGTGATGCTATAGAGGAGTACATAAGTAAAATGGGAATAGAATGCATTGTGACACTAGACTACTCATCATGAATGGCTCTACTCTCTAGAACACGAAGGAGATGGTACAGGAAGTAGACAAGAGATGGGGGGAAGTGCTGTGAGATTAGCTCTTTTGTGCGGTCATGGAATTACATACTAGATTTTTTGTGCATGGAAATAGATCAAACAGCCAACTGATCCTTCATTCATTCAAATTTTAATTTTTTTTATTTTTTGAACCAATATTTATTTACAGTCAAATAGTGAGTTATTGGGATTTTATAACCATTTTTAAAGCCAAATATTTATTTATTTGGATCCACATTTATAACATTTATCAAAATGGTTTCCCAAAATATGAAATTATTCTGTTTTACAAGGTAAATAATTAATTGATGGAAATATTAAAATATACAAATTAATTTGTTTTTTATTAACATTTTTAATTTTTTCAATTAACAGAATTTGAGAAATATGCTGGAAAATAATAATTGCATGCCCAAATGTAAAAATGGAGGTTCAAAAACAATACCAACTCCATGTTTTTTACGTAATATAATGTTTTTATTTTTTTTATTTAATTACAATCTTTATATTTATTAATATTTTATGAAATTATTTTCAATATATTAATTAACATTTTAATTATAGTATGTTTTTTCATTCAGGAACTACATTTTTATTTGAATACATATCTATTCCTTTCAATATCATTTTCACTAGTTTGTTCAAATTATATATATTACATCATAATGTAATTCTAGAACCCCCACTTCTCTCTTTTCTTAATATTTTTCATAAACCTAAGAATTTGTTTTCATGCATATCTCTATGAATATTGAAAAGGTTTAAATAATAACCTGAAATATTAAATAATTAGTAGTACTATATTAACAACTAAAAATATTTATTATTATTTAAATATAATTGAGGTTCAATCAAAAGACCACCAGGGTGTTTTTTTAAAAGTAATATTGTTTAAAAAATAATATTTAACAACAATTTTATTAATTGTTATAATTAAATGTTAATATTTCAAAATAATTAAATTAACCTTCTAATTATACTTTCTATAATAATAATGCTTCTATAAGTATATCTAATTATATTATAATTATAATCAAATAAAATGATTATAATGATCAAATTAGCCTGCTTTTACTACTCTCCAATTAATCTAAATAAATTTCCCCACCATTGGTGGGGTGTGGTATGAGTTTACGTGGGTGAGGGGAATGCCATAGAGTCAAGTCTTCAAACCTACATGTTTAATAAGATTTGTTTCATTGTGTTGTGCTATGCGGTGACATATGTAATCAACCTATTATATTTCTAATATATATTTATTAAAAATTATTATTAATTTTATTATATTTAATGTGAGTGATGGTATTTATATGATTATAAATTTTTTAAATTTTCATACTATTTAAAATTAAAACTTAATTATATTTATAAATTTTAAATATAGTACTTTTAAATTTTAATTAAATTGTATTCATAAGTTTTAAATACTTTATAATTAATTGGGTTTTTTGGTAAAAATATAAATATAACTAAGGCCCAAAATCCCATTTTGAAAATATAAAATGGTCTAAAAGATCCCTAAGCTCTTAGAATCATGTACAAAAAAAATTACACAATAGGGATTCTGAATCAGCCCAATAAAACACATTGGGTACGCCTCTCCCAAAAAAAAAAGACGCCAGCACGCATGCTCAGTCTGCCAAAGTTTCCCCATATCCCAAAGTCAGCATCAGCTCCTAAGGTCATCAAAAGCATCCTGAGGCCGCCACCCTCCCATGGTCATCGCCCGTAACACAAGGTTCCATGCATCCCAAACAGCAGATCCTCACATCGTGGCTGATTCAAAGCCAATGTGTGGGCTCCCTCTCCACTGGCACGATACCAAACCCATCATTGGCTTGTTCCGAGCTTCTTCCGTCCTGGTCTCCACCCCTGATGTCATATGGGACCCCTTGCCCTGCAAGTCCTCCAACTGTACCCGCAGCTCTCGAAGCTCAGCGGGGGCCATCCAATATGATGGAGTGGATATCGGGGCTGTCCCGGGGTACAGATCAATATAAAAGTCTACCTCTCTGTGAGGAGGTAGCCCTGGAACGTCGTCGGGAAAGACGTCTGCGTACTGATCCACCACTACAGGAAAACTAGGACTCTACACGTCCACTGCTCCAAGGATGAGGCTATCCAACTGATGAGTGATGGGTTGTCCCCTCCTCTGCGAGAGTCCCTCCTGTGCTGCAAAGGCTCCCTTCTCACCGGTGAAGGTGAACCTGCTCCCGTCGGTGCGCACACATCGCACCTTGCGCCTAAAACAGTCAATCTGAGCATGGACTGTAGATAACCAATCCATGCCCAAGATGACGTCATAAGGCCTCGACGCCACTACAAGAAGATCCCAGCTGAAGCTCTCGCCTCCTAGAGTAAGCTCACACTGCCGGCACCAGTGCGTAATCGTCGAGTCTGCTCTCGTAGGGGTCTCTAGCCGTAAGGATCGAGCCAACGGCTCTGTCGGAATCTCCGAGCTCCGAACAAGGGCAGCGGCTATGAAAGAGTGACTCCCTCCTGTGTCTATAAGAACTGTAGCAAGGGTGGAATAGACACAGATCGTACCTCGAATCATCTCTGGCACGCCGTGGTCGTAGGCCTCCGCTGCCTGGAGCTGTGCCTGCCTCTGCCCGCCAGCTCCCTGTGGCCGGGGCAGGCCTCCTGGTGGTGGTGGTGTAAAATCCTCAAAGCGTTTCCCACCACCTGCTGCTCGTCCAGCTCCTCTGCCTCGTCCCCCTCCTCCCTGCGGACCGCCACGGTCGACCCTATGCCTCTGCCTGGGTAGCCCCTCCACCGTCTGCTGCTCCTCGGTACGGCGGGTCGGGCAGTCACGAGCCATGTGGCCCTGCCCGCCGCAGGCGTAGCACTGCCTGCCTCTCGGAAGACTGGCTCCGCGCTGTGTGCCCCGCACTGCTGAGCCAGTGTCCTGAGGTCATCTACGAGAGGGTCTGGTCTGCTTGGAACCCTGAGTCATCCTTCGGCTACCTGCTGCCGAAGACTCCGCTACCTGCCGCCCTGCGGTAGGTCTCGCTGTGGACTCTGCCTGAAAGCTCTCGATCAGAAGGGCTCGCTCCAGTACTCCTGCTTGGGTCGGGATGCTGAGGGAGATCAGCGATGCCCTGATCTCGTGTCTCAATCCCTGCTCGAAGGTCTGGGCCCGGAAGAAGGGGTCACGTACCATGTCGGTCGAGTAGCGAGAAAGATCAGTAAACCTCGCCGCGTATTGGGCGACCGTCAAGCTGCCCTGCCGCAGCTGAAGAAGCTCCTGAATGCGCACCGCACGGAGGGTGGTCGGGACGAACTCTGAGCGGAAGAGGCTCTCGAAGTCCGTCCAGAGAAGAGAGGCCTCATCGTGTACTTGGAGCATCGAGCTCCACCATCGTCCTGCTGCTGCGTGCAGTAGGCTCGCCGCGAGGATCACCATGAGGTCTGCTGGGGTCCTCACTAGCCTGAAAACTCGAACGACTGCCTCCAGCCAGTCCTCGGCTGCCTGGGGGTCCGTCTCCCCACGAAACCTGTGTGGTCGCTGGCGCTGGAACTCGTGCAGAGCTCCGAGGCGACGTGCATCGTCAGCGGTCGGCGCTGGAAGCATCGGGGGCTCGGCGGGTAAAGGTACTGTCGGTGCCTCTGCTGTCAACGGGCCCTGTACCGAGGCCTCATCGCTTGGCGGGCTGTCGTCGTGCTCTACTCTCGGAACCCTAGATGACTGCCATCGTGGGGCCATCCTAAAAAGGAAACAAGTTCGCCACGGTCAGAACAGTATACCTGGTGAGCTGACACAATTAATCACAAATAAAACTTGAAACACACATGCAATCAATGTTTTCGTGCATTAAGTCGGAAATCAGAAGTCAGGGTCCTGGTGTATGGATACGTCGGCCACCGCACCAACACTGGACTCCCTGGACTGATAACCACACCCAATACGCTAAACACTATTGCTTCACATAGAAGAAAGATCAGAGTCTACGGTAGAACCGACCAGCTCTGATACCAATTTGTCATGACCCGTCCTTGGGGCCCGTGCCGTGACTACCCCAAGCCCGCCTTCCATAGGCCAGGGGCTGGCGACTAGCACCAAGGCGTAAATCCCAACAAAAGGGAAGGCATTGCCTTTGAAAAGTAAATAAGCACCACAGAGTAAGCAAACGGAAAAGTAAACACTAAGTAAAAACTGTAACAAGCTGTGCTGAAAGTAAAAGGGGCTGGAAATACAAGCCCAACTGTAAAGTACAACTGAAAGGGGAAAACAGCAACTGAAAATAAAAGCTACAGCATCGAGCCGTCCTCTAAAGGTCCCACATAAAGGGTGGGTACAGATAGCCTCCACAGCTCCTCGGTCCAGCCGTCCGCTCCGAGTACGTCCCGCCCAGTGGTCCACCTCCAGGTATCGTCCTGCTCCGCAAGCCTCCACCACGATCAGTGTTGTCCGTCATCTGCAACCAACACAGCGAAGTGCGGGCATAGCCCGTGCAGGGGTGAGTATAAGATACTCAGTAGGGACCCCGAGACCCCCGAAGGTCTCCCAAAATCCACAAAGGATAATCCACAAAGGAAAGATACAGTCACGAAGTAACATCCGACACGACTTAGGTATATGCCCATACATATACCTAAGTCATCAATTCCCGCTCGGCTCCAACGTCCGAGCTCAAGCACAACCCAGTCCACACAGGGAAGCAAAACATATACCCACACAGGATAGCATAACACAATCCACAAAGGAGAGTAAAAGTAATCCACATAGGATAGCTCAATACAATCCGCAAAGGAGAGTAAAACAGTAAATCCACACAGGATAGCTCAACACAATCCACAAAGGAGAGTAAAATAGTAAATCCACACAGGATAGCTCAACACAAACCACAAAGGAGAGTAACACAGGATTCAGCTCAAACAGGTATACTTCTTGTATGACGATAAAGATGATCATTGATCCATCTAAGTCGTCGGACCCACAAAGGATCGAAAGGTATTAACCCCCGCAAAGACCCACATAGGATCGGGCCCACACAGGACCTGTAGGCGCTGGCTCACACAGAATCGCTGAGCGCTGACCCACACAGGATCAGACCCACACAGGATCGGGCCCACACAGGACCTGTAGCACTGACCCGCAAGGGATCGCTGAGTGTTGTAGTCGTCGCAGTCCACTGAGGATCTCTGCACAGTCGTCGTCGCAGTCCACTGAGGATCTCTGCACAGTCTTCGTCGCAGTCCACTAAGGATCTCTGCACAGTCGTCGATGTCGTCCACTGAGGATCTCTGCACAGTCGTCGCTGTCGAAGTAGCAGTCGCAGCCAGCTCTAGGGTTCCCGCACACAGCAAGCTCGTTCGGGAGGGTCCGCTCCACGAGCCGAGAGACTGATACATCAACTGACACAAAGTCCGAGGTTGATGTATCCAAAAGTTATGTATCGTCAATAGGAACTCAATGTCGCAGACGGCGCGTCAATCGGACGCCCGGTCTGAGAGTTATTGGCTTTTTCGTCCTAGGGGCCTGGTTGGTTTTTAAGGCAAAACCAACCCGACCGTACTCCACCTGCGTCCAAACCTCGGGCGGAGTGAGCCAAAATATCTGTCTCACTTAGAGGAATCCACCAAAGTTGACGGCACGTCAATCGGACGTCCGTAGCTCAAGATATGAGCGTTTCCGCTCCGAGGGCCCGGTTGGTTTCGTGTACGAACCAACCCGGCCGAACTCAAAGTAATCTGAAACCTTGAGTGCAATATACCGAAACGACCGTCTCGATCCAAGGATCGCGTTTCCGCTGACGGTGCGTCGTTCGGAGGCTCGTAGCTCAAGTTACGGGCAAAAGACCAAAAATGGTCCGAAGACGGGGGGTCCGGGCCCGGGACGACCCGGCCCGACCCACCCCCCCCCCCCCCCCCTGGGTCGGCCGAACCGGGTCGACCCGACCCGATACTACCCGGCCGGACCCGGCCTGGCTCAGCTCAGCCGGGCGGCCCAGCAGCTGGACGCCGCGGGGCGCCGCCCCCGCGGTTTGGAGGTGTCGCTGCCCCGTGTGGGGCCGCGTTGGTTCAATCGGACGCGGCATGTCGCCGCGTCCCGTGCGGGCGAGCCGGACCCGCGCGGCCGCGGGTTTGCTGGCCGCCGCCGGCCACTTCTGCGGGCCACCGGAGTTGCTCTGGTGGTTCGTTTTCCTTCCCGTCTGCGCCGTTGTTCCTCCCGGGTTCATTCTTCACTGCGGGGTCATCAAAACGCCCTTGCGTCACGTTTTGACATCGCCCGCCAAATCCGCACAACCACGAAGAACGGCGGAGGGTTGTCGGGCCGTGTTCGTTTGGCCCGCACCCTCCGCGTTAAATAAAAACAACGGGAGAAATTATTCAACACATGAACCAACAATTTTAATAAAATAAAATTGTTCATATGAATCTGGTTCTTTAATTTCAAAGAAACGTTCACGGGAATATAAAATATTCACAACAACCCCTACCTCGCCAAAACGTCGCCCGCGGGTTCTTCGCGGATTTGAGGATCGTCGCGTCATCGCGGTATCCGGCATCACGTCGTCGCGGAAGGGTGTCGCATCGACGAACTTTGAGGTTCAAGAACAAAAAGATTTAATTAATAATAATTAAATCCTTCTTGAGTCAAAAACCACAAAGGAAGTTTAAGAAAGAAACCTGAGATCTCTTACCTCAAGCAGTTGGTGATCGAAGATCGGGGCGGGGAAGAACGTCTCGGATGAAGCGTCGCCAAACTCCGAGGGTGACGGCGTTCTTCGCGTTCTTCGCGTTCTTCGCGTTCTTCACGAAGGAGGATGAAGGCTCAAGAATTTTGTCAAGGCCTCTCAACGTGTAATCCTCCAAATGTCGTGTTGGTCTTATTTTATTATTACGCCAACAAACGAAAAAGAGGTAAGTAACGACCCATTAATTCGTAGAATTAATTCAATGAAAGAAACTTTCCATTTAATTCACGAAAAAAACCACCCAATTAAATGGTGCGTTAAGAATTTAAGAAAATGCGTCAGTTGACTTTCATAATGACGGGTTTTCGCGGGTGCGTTACTTATCGGAAAGAAACGACGAGGCTCGTGCGGGTCCCACCTCACAAATATCCTACCAAGAGGGTAGGATATTTCTGGATAGCATCCTATCCGGATCAACTCAGCTTAAGTCGCTTTTAAGTGACTTCAAGTGGCTTCCAAGTGGCTTAAGTGAAATAAAATAAAGTTTGTCGAACAATTATTTTATTTCTTAACTTTAAGCCCGAAAATTAAAAACCACAATCGAGCAAACACAACTCCGGAAGAGGCGTTTCTAAGCAAAAATCGGCGTTGTGATTTCATCGGTGCCCTCAGAATTTGATTCTGGGCGCCGGTTCAAAAGTTAGAAAAACTCGCTCGTCCGTTCACTGAACGTACCCGAGCCAAACTTCCGAAAATGATTCCGGGAACACCGGGCCTCAGAATCAGGTGACGTCAGAAACTGCGCTCTGGTAAAATTCCAAAGAAAATTAAGAAAAAAATTACCTTGAAATTTACGAGTCTTTACAGTGGTGGCTATATCCATGGGAGAAGGGGTGCGTTTCTTTATTTCTTTTCTACTGATAAATTCTTCGAAGGATCACACCTCTTGTAGATTATGGAATTTGATCCCGTTATAAATAGGAACCAAAAAACATAAATTTCACTTGTTTTTTTTTGGTAGTTTATCTACCCTTTAATAATTCATCACCCAACTTCTTCAAATTCCAAAGTGCCACATGGTTTGGTTTCCATCTAAGGAATATACTGTTGTCGATAGAAAAATAAACCTCCATGAATTTCTCTCTTTATTGGGAGTGGCCCCCAAAAATATCCCCCTCGTGACTAATTTGGGGTAGAATCTTGACTTATAGTATCCTTGCAGGAATCCAACTTATCTTTCGGTATAACCTTTATCATCATGTATTCCCCATTACCATTGGTGTGGATTTTCTCAACTTTCCAAAATCATTCCTCCAACACATTCCATATCCAGTGGTATCTTACATCGATGTGTTTGGACCTGGAATGAAATTTTGGGTTCTTGCTGAGATGAACAGCACTCTGACTGTCACAATATAGAATATAATTCTCCTAATTCTATACCAGATCTTGTAAAAACCTCTTAATCCACAATATATACTTATAGAATTCGGTGACCATGATATATTCTTCTTATATGGTAGAAAATTAAACACACTTCTGAAGTCATTCTTTCCATGAAACTTCTCCCCCTGCAAATGATATGAGGTACCCATATATGTATTTCCCTGTGTCTATATCTCCAGCCATATATGCATCTATGTATCCTTCTAAAATAGGTTTGTCACTTCCAAAATATAAACAATGACTAGATGTAACTCATAGGTACCTCAATATCCATTTTATTATTTTACAATTATCCTTTCCTGGATTTGATAAGAATCTTCTCACAATTCCAACATCATGATAAATATATGGTCTGGTGAACACCATGGAATACATAAGACTTCCAACTACTGACTGACAAGGAAATTTTTCCATTTCTTATTTATCCTTCTCAGTTGAGGTAATATGACTTTTCATGATCCTAAAATGACTCACAAGTGTAGTTATAACTATTTTCACCTTGATCTTGTTGAACCTTTCAAGAATCTTCTCAATGTATTTCTCTTGAGATATCCAAATATTGTGATTCCTCCTGTCATGAGTAATCACCATACTAAGAATCTGATTTGCTTCTCCTGAGTCCTTCATTTCAAAAGAATTTTTCAACTCTTTCTTAAAACTATCAATCTTGGTGATATCTCTACAAATAATCAGTATATCATCAATATAAAACAACAATATAATTAAGTCACCATCAAAAAAATGTTTGATGAAAATGCAGTGATCAGCATTCATCCTATGATCCTCATTTTTCTCCATGAATGTGCGAAATTTTCTATACCATTACCTTAGTGACTATTTTAAACCATAAAATATTTTCTTAAGATTCCATACAAGGTTTTATTTTCCTTTCACTTGAATTCCTTCTATCTACTCCATATATATATCCTCATCAAGATCAACATGTAAGAACATTTTTTTTACATCTAGTTATTAAACCTTGAGGTTTAGAGTAGCTAAAAATTCAATAAAAACACTAATTGAATACATTTTAACCACAAGAGAAAAAAATCATCAAATTAAATACCTTTCATCTAACTAAATCCCTTCACAACATCTATAGTATGGTTGTGAGATTCGACTTTATCCTTTAATTATGTACACCCACTTGTCCTTGAGTGTCTTACTTCCATGTGGTAACTCTACCAAATCAAATGTATGGTTCTTATGCAAGAATCTCATATCCTCTTGCATGGACTTATTTAATTCCATATTTTTTGGCTTCTAATTACACCATTATAACTTTATGGATCTCCCCCATCAGTGATCATCACATACTCATGTGCTGAGTATCTACGACTTGGTTTTTGTTCTCTTATGGATCTACTCAACTTCACTTTGGGGTTGGAATATCATATGATGAAGACATATAAACATATGGAGACATATTAACTAGTATTTATATATCATCAGTGTTGTGTATATCTCTCGTAATAGTTGGAACTGATGGTGGTGACACTGGTTCCAGATTGATTGGAATTTCCTTAGATGGAAACTTCTCATCATTTTATGGCTTCTCAAAATCTTCAATCATCTAATCCTCAAGAAACACCGCATATTGTTTCTGAATATCCTCATGCTAATAGGATTTATGAGTCAGTATCCAAAATACTCATGAGCATATATCAGAAAGATACACTACTTTCCTTTTCCATCCAGCTTTACCCGCTCATCTTTTGGGATTTTAACAAATTCCCTACAACTAAATACTCTCAATTATTTGTATAAATCATGTTGACCTATCCAAAGTCTTTCTAGAACATCATATTTTTGTGTAACTGATGGAGAGAGTTTGATAAAATAAAATTTGGCCCTCATTGCCTCCCCCCAAAAGGTGTTTGATAGCTTTTCATTTCAGATCATACACCTAACTCTCTCACAAATTTTTCTATCCATCCTCTCAGTAACACCATTATACTAAGGCGTATTCAGTATTGATTTTTTTAGCCTGATGTCAAAACTTCTACAATAATCCTCAACCAGAAAATGATACTCTCCTCCATTTTCTACCCAAACACACTTTAACCATCCATGTGTTTCTCTATCCACCTTCACTTGAAATTTATTAAAAACATCATGCACTTGGTCTTTAATTTTCAAAGAAAAGAACCATAATTTTCTAGAATGGTCATCTATAAAGGTAAAAAAAATAGCACCTCCCATCGACTTAGTACTCATCATGCAGACATCAGTGTGAGTTAAATCTAAAACATTCACTATTCTAGATGGTAAATAGCCACAAAATGATACTCTATGTTGTTTTCCCATCATGCAATCAACATAGGTATCCAAATGGGTACCTTTTATTCCTAGTAATAGATCCTTCATAGAGAGAATTATGATTCCTCTCTCACTCATATCACCAATCTTACTGGGTTAAACTTCTATAGGAACATCTTTTCTGGTTGTATTTACTTCTACTTCACATGGTCTCACATCTATGAGATAAAGAGAAGTATATTTATTTCCTTTAGAAATTACCAAGTTACCTTTGGTAAGCTTCCATTTCCCATTATAAAGGTAACTAACAAATCCATTGCAATCAAGAATCCTAGTGGATATCGAATTTAGGTGAATATCATGAACATGTATCACATCCTTCAATAGTAACCTGCATCCAATATTAGTCTACATAAAAATATTACCAATAACATTAATTTTGGATGCACCATAATTTCCCATCTTCACATGTATGAAACTCCCTGAAGTGTAAGATGAAAGAAAATCTCTTCTAGAAGTGACATGGTAGGAGGTGCCAGAATCGATCACCCATGTCGAGTCGTGTCTTGGAAGACTGACCTGATTATCTTCTTGAACAATAATTATTTCTTCATTGACAACTCTATCATCATTATTTGGATCTTACCTTTCTAATTAATTTACTCTACTTTCATCCTTCTACACTCCGAGATGAAGTGTCTAGGATTTCCATAGTGGTTACACTTCAAGTCACATCTCGATTGATATTTTGATCACTTCCTCCTTCACAAACTTTGTTCACAGGGATCTCTTCCTCTAATTCTTCCTTTCCATTTCTACTTCCCTTGTCTTTCAGTGATAAGAGCCTCTAATTCAGGTGTACATCCCTTGTCCTTCCATTAGGAATATTCATTCAACATTCTATCTTTCACCATCTCCACAGTGAGAGTTACATCTGGAGTTTAATTACTAACTAACACAACTAGTGTGTCTCACATATTCAATAAAGAACTCAACATCAATAATTCCAACATCTCATCATCAATCATCATTTTCATGGAATTAAACAGATCAAAAGTATCTTGGAACTCACTCTTGTGCTCTGACATGTTGGTCCCTACTTTTTACTCCAAGTTTATAAGACTACATATTAGGTTTTCTTTGTTCTATGTGGTTTTCCTTGACTATATATTTTCTAATTTTATTTATATAGAAGAGGAATCATGTTCATTGAAACAATTTAGGAAGATAATTTTGTCGATCCATTTTCTGATCTGCGCACCGCACTTCCTATTGAGAACGGCCCAATACACATCAACTGGAGAGGTAGTAGATGATGTCTTCTCACCTGATTAACCACTTATTGAATATTCCTACAGTTTCATTACAGTGGACTTAGTGTTATCCACTATTGGTTTCCAAAAATATTTAACATATAAAAGATCCTCCATTTTTGGTTTCTATATAGCATAATTAAACGCGGTAAGATTAATCATATTACCGGCATTTTAATTCATTTATGGAGTGATAATATAGAAAATATAACCATACAGATGTTTCTATAATGGTCAAAATAACTGGAATTGACTCATGGATCACTGAAAACAAACTCTAATTGGCCAAAAAATAGCCAAAACAGTTTCAATAGTTCAGATCGCCTGATGATGTGGCACTGACATGGTTCACCAGAACAATCTCTAGAAAAATTTCTGGAAAGTCACCAACTGAATAAATAGTGTCTTATTATCCGGGGGTGTTCTATAGCACCAAGGTTTTACTAAAACTTTGACCGGCTCTACCGACTTCATTTTAGATCTGTTTTTTACATCACTTACACTGTTGGAATCGTCTCACTGAATGCTTGATAGATCAAGCCTCAAAAAAATTCCAATCACTTTAACTTTTCTAGTAATCAGAAAACCCTCTTTAATTTCTCCTTTTCAACTCTGCTACCTCTGATACCACTTTTTTGGGGAAGTGGATTGTCGCGGTGATGAATTCAAACACAAATGTGGAAGAAAAATGGAAGAACATGAGAGTTTTATGTGGTTCACCAATGGTGCCTAAATCCACCAGAGAAGGGGTCTTGTTTCATTATTTCTTCTATCTGGATAAATTCATTGGAGTAACACACCTCTTATAAATCATAGGATTTGATGTCTTTATAAAGAGGAACCAAAAACATAAATTTCTCCGGTTGTTGGGTAGTTTATCCAACCTTGAAGAATTTGTCACCCGACTACTTTAGAGTACAAATTACCACCTAGTTTAGTTATCGTCCAAGGAATATAGTGCTTCTGATAGAAAAATATGTCTCCCTTGATTGGGAGTGCCCCCACAGTTCGGTGGCTCATTATCTTGTCAGTGGTCATCTCGTTCATTGGTTTTTATTTAGTTCGGTGTCCTCTTAATCTGGATATTTTCAATGATCCGGATGATTCCTCATCTAGTGGATAGGTTTGATGCAGCCTTGCACTAATGAAAATATAATTTTTAAACCACTACAGTCTTGATGATATGAATGTTTTGCTGATGGAAGATATTTAGAGTTGTGAAGTGGTTGATACTCATAAGATGATGCATCCTTTTAAGGCAGCGTAACTAGATATGATTTCATGAAATTTTCATTAAAAAAATTCTAGGGCATTGTGGGAGACGATGTTATGAATCATATGAATGATTTTTGGAACAGAACCTTTTAATGTGACTGTCATTACACTAATTCTAAAGGTCACTAACCTGAGATCTACCAAGTATTATAGATTGATTAGTCTTTGTAATGTTATTTATGAAATCTCACTACCATATATTGGGGCAAGGGCAGCACAGAGCTTTATCAGCGCTAATAAAAATGCACTGATAAAAGGGAGCCATTATCAATGCTAGCTAAAAGCACTGATAAATGTATCATTTATCAGTGATAAAAAAAAGTGCTAATAAAATGTATATTTATCAGTGTTATTATTATCACTGATAAAAGTTTCTAATTAAGGATATTATTAATTTATATAAAAATATTATATTTATATTCAAAAATAATTTTTATTTATACACATTAAATCAAAAATGCATGTTTAAAATTAATATATATTTTTTAATAATTCAAATATATATATATATATAATGTTTCAAAAAAGTATTTATAAGATTATAAATATATATTTAAATAATTATAAGATTATAATAAATTTTATTAAATAATAAATATATTTATTATATTTATTATTATATATTTATTATTATATATTTATTATTATTCTATAAATACTTTTTAAATATATAAAATTATAATTATAATTATAAATAAATATATTTATTTAAATAAATATATGTTTCTAATGAATTTGGTCAATAAATATATTGATGCGTGATTATAATTGATGTGCATATGTTATGTATTCATCATGAATTAATGTTTATTTATACATTACATCCTTATTATTATTATTCATGTTGTCCATATGTGGTGACTTGTTTTTTATTATTTATATATACTGAGTAGGTATATGATTCATTCATGTTATACCCAGGAATCTATTCTCATAAATACTTATAAAATTACAAAAATATATATTTAAATAATAATTATATTTATTATATTTATAATTATAAATTTTTAATTATATATAAATTCTTTTAAAATATATTTATTTATAATTATAATTATAACTATATATATTTAAATAATTATAAAATTACAATAGATACATCTATTATAATTGTATAAATAAATAAATATATTTAAATATATTTATAATTATATAAATATATTTACTTATAGTTATAATTATATATATATCTGTAAATAGTTATAAAATTATAATAAATATATTTATTATACTTTTAATGTTATAAATATATATAATTAAATAAATATATTTATAAGTATATACAAATTTTTATAAATAAATACAAATTTTTATAATTATAATTTTAAATAGAGAGAAGATGGAGAAGAAGTGGGTCACACGATGCTCCCATGGCATTTTGTTTTGGATCTAGGGTTTTCCATGTCAATCCCTTCATTTCTTTGGTTCTGTACAGGTTGGTGGTGAAGACGATGCATGAAGGGAGGCTGCTAAGCGAGATACTTTAATGGTGCGATAGAGTCTACTCGAGACCGGTGTTGAAATGTCGAAGTAGTGGCAGGGTTTGCTTGATGTAGGTATTATCGGTGATGGATCGAAGTGGTGAGATCTGCTCTCGGTTGTGGGTAATATCGGCACCTGATCGTCGTAGTAGCGGCATGGTCTGCTTGATTCGGGTATTACTAGCGATATCTGCTTGAGTTTGTGGGTGTTAGACCATCTATGAAATGGAAAGGTTCTCTCGATGTGGGTATTACCGACACTGGATCGATGCGGCGTGATCCGTTCAAGGTTGATGATACAGGTAAGATCGGTGCTGGTTTGATGAAGCAGCGAGGTCATGAGGGCCTGATCACAGTTGTAGAAGTGGCGTGATCTTTCTCCCTCTGCAAATGGTCGGCTTCCTTTTCCATTCATCATAAAGGAAGTGTCTCCCATGTTAAGGCAGATCGGGATACAGTTTTAGAGAGACTTGAAACTGGTAAACACTCTGTCATTGCTCGACTTATTTTGCATAGGAGATCCATTCCGTTGAAGATTTGTGATTTAGTTGACCGGTTATCAGAAATTTTGGGCTTCTATAATTGGAGATATGTTTCTCTGGGATGCATGTTATATCATATCATCTTCCCTTCTAAGGATTTGAAGATGCGGGCATGGGGATTCAGTTTTGTATCTCTTAAGGATGGATTTCTTCACACTATAGAATGGGAAAAAAATCAACCCGTTGGATGTAGGTAACTCTTCTTCCCAAATCTGGGTAAAGGTCTATGGTCTTCATTGGATACTTTGGCATCCAAAAAACATAAATAAAATTTTCATGATGACTAATCTCCCCATTAAAATGGATAAGGAAACAGAGACTACGAGGATCGGACATTTTTTTCGCTTTTTGGTTAAGTTTGATTTGGGTTCAACTTTGGTTGATCAGGTATTTTTTCTACTGATAAAGATGAGTTTGATTTGAAAAAATTTTATGAGAAGGTTCTTAAATTATTCATGGAATGTAATATTATTGGGAATGATCTTTCCAATTATAGGAGATCTGTTGTATGTGATGTTTTTAATACTTATGGTCATGATAAGGACTCCTGTTTCAAAAGGAGCATGAAATCAGGTGTTTCTGGTACTCGAAAGACTAGGAAGCTAGAGGTTGTCTCCAATGTTGATGCAAGACATGATGTTGGTTAATTTGAAGGACAACCGACTAATTTCATTGGGAAAGTAGATGCATAGAGCACCCAGTAGTCAGTTGATATTTCTTTGCAGAGCTCTGGTAAGTAGAGGCTTTGGTATGATATTATTGTTGAGGTAACTCATGATAATGATGGTAAAATTTCAATGGTGAATAGAGATAGAGTTTCCCTTGACAAGACAGTGGGTTTCCCTTCTTATCTTGCAAAATCCCCTGGTGAGAAAGGCTTCATAGAGATTGATGTGCAAGCTCCAGCTAATGATCAAATTAGGTACGAGAAAGTGGATGCCTTAGCTATTAAAGGTAAAAAAAATACCATAGATATTATAGATGCTTCTGCTTTATCAGACAGATTGGATTCTATCGGGAGGGAAGTTCATATGAAAGAAACGAATGTTATGCATGAGGAAATGATATTGGGAAGCAGTAAAAGTAATCAGAATGTGGATAATGAAGGTTTCCAAATGGTTCCAAGGAAAGGAGGCTTCCATCCTAAGTCACCTAAAGTTTCTGATCAAAAATATGATAAGTCATAAAATGTCACAAAGGGTAACAGTTTTGAGGCACTTGATTTTACTGATGATTATTTTAGTCATTTTTCTAAATATATGCTTGATTAAATGGGTGAGCATGATGTAATAGCGCATCAAGAAACTTGGAGATGGGGTAGACAGCCAAAAGGACTAGGATGTGGGTGTCAGTGATGATTCAAATCGAGGGTGTGGGTGAAGCATGTCTTCTAGATCAGCTCAGCTTGCTCTAGACTAGGTGAAGAATAAGGAGAAGTATATTGTGATTTTTAATCAGAGGAATTCATAGTCAGAGTGGGAGTCTTCTAATGATGCTAAAGATTCTGATCGTGATTATGGTGATGCTTGAGTTTCTTGAGTTGTTGTTTTTCCTTATGGGGGATTTTCCTTTCTTTTACTCCATCTGTCTTTCATGTGCTTGTTTCTTTTTATTTCCTTCTAATAATAAAGATCTTGACCCCAAGTTTTTGGGTATAATTCTAAATAAAGATAGATATATTTAAATAATTATAAAGTTATAATAAATATATTAATTATATATTTATAAAATTATAAATATAATAAATATATTTTTTATAATTTTATAATTATTTTAATATATGTATATATTTATTATAATATTAAAAATATATATAATTATATATATATATAAATATTTCTAAATAAATACAAATATTTATAATTATAATTCTATATAAATATATATATTTAAATAATTATAAAATTAAAATAAATATATTTATTATATATATTTATCAAATTATAATTATAATAAATACCTTTATTTTAATTTATAATTATTTAAATAAATCTATATATATATTTATAGTTATAACTATAAATATATTTTATAATTTTATGACTAAATTTTAAAAATATATATTTATTTATAGTAATAATTATTAATATATATATATATATATATTAGGTTCCTAGTAGTAAAATTATATTAAACACACACACACACCACACACACATGCGGGAAAGGTAGGTCATAGCACCCCCAAAGGGATGTACCAACCATCAAGCCTTATTTATTCAATACATGATATGTAGGCCCACTGGTCATGAAGCCCATTACATGGCTCGTAGGCCCAATGGGCATAAAAGCCCAATACATGGCCCTGAAGATCCAAATTTTTGACCCAAATGCCCTCTAGTGAATAGTGATGCTACAGTACCCTGACTACTACAATGATGTTGTCGCTATAGTGTCTGATGCCTCTACAGTGCCGTCGGTCAACAATTACAATGTTGTTGTAGTACTGCTATAGTACAAACACCCGATGGATTTTGAACCCCATTTTTTTAAATAATTATAAAATTATAAGAACTATATTTATTATACTTATAATTTTATAAATATATATAATTAATATATTTCCTATAATTTTATAATTATTTAAATAAATCTATATTTATTTAGAATTATAATTATAAATATTTGTATTTATTTATAAATATTTATATATATTTATTTATTTATTTATATTTTTAACGTTATAAATATAAGAAATACAATTATTATAATTTTATATTTATTTAAATAAATATATATAATTTTATAGTATAAATATAAATAATTATATATTTATAATTATATATAATAAATATATTTATTATAATTTTATAATTATAAATAATTCTTTATTTATTTATAATTTTTATAATTTTTATAATTTTTATAATTTTAAATATATATATAATTATATAAATATATTTATTTTATATATAAATATAAATAAATATATTATATATATATATATATATAATTTTATAAATATATATAATAATATAAATAAATTATTAACATTATTGTTTTATCAGCACTAAAAATCATTGATAAATGGTGTCTTTATCAGTGCTATAATTTTAACGCTGACAAAGGCATATTTTATCAGTGCTTTCTGTTTTAGCACTAATAAAACATACCATTGTCAGTGCTTTTTAACTAGCAAAGATAAAAGCTTTACCTGGTTTTAAAAATGACCCATAACAATCAACTTATTCTCTCGCATGCCTCGAGATCTCATGGAAGCTGACCCCTATCGTCGACCCCTCCTCTACCACTGACCCCTTCTCTACCCCAACCCCTCCTCTGCTACTAAAAATCCCTCCTCCGCCACCAAAAATCCCTCCTTTGTCATGTACACCACCTCTGTCACGCATCGAACCCCAGATCCATCATGAACCCCTCCTCTTTCGTGAACCCACCTCTGCCGCAAACCCAACATCTTCTGTCGAACCCCACCTCCACCATGAACCACTCCTCCACCGCAGACCCACCTCCGCTGTGAACTCCACATCCTCCACGAACCCCTTCGTAGCCTCTGTTCCCACTATTGCTGCCGCTAACCCCGCCTTCACCTTCGACGTACCCTACTGGTGCTGTTGAACCTCAAAATCTAAGGTATGTTCTTATTTTATTTTAAATCGGTGATGAGCTTAGGATTCCTTTTTGACTAGCATAGTATTCTTTATTTGAAAATCATGGGTTAGCTTAGGTGACAATCCAACATTTTCTAGGTTGAATCCTATGATGCTTATGTGATGAGCATATGATTCCCGGTGTTAAGATAATGGGATTCCCTAGATGAAAAGTATAAGTTTCTTTGGTTTATGATCCACAATTCCTTATGTGTTGAGAATAAGATACCTAATGTGAATAGCATTTATTTATTATTTTAATGGTCTTTGGAAACTTTGGGTGATGATTTGAGGATTCCTTGGGTGACAATCCTAATATGCCTTATATGATGAATATATATGAGAAACTCTCATGGCCTATCCTAAAAAATATAGATACCCATTCTGATTCTTCATAAGACTCATTAACTCACCCTCCCTAAAAAAAGGTATTCACTCTACTAAGGTGGAAATAGAATTAATTAATTAATGTGAACATGAATATGGCATCGGGAACAAGATCCACAAGAATGTACAAAATCTATGAGAGAGTCTCATACCAGGAATCATCTTTTTAGAAAGGGATATATTCTAACATCTCATCCTACCACTATTCTTAGATAGTGAAAGATTAATTATAGGGTTTTAGTGTTCAAAATCTTTTTGATGTATGAATTATGTGTTTGGTTTGATTCATCAGTGTGAGAAAATGGTTTTTTATTGATAAAGTGTTTGATTGGTTTTTTGGGCATATTCTATGACACTTTTGATAATTTTCTATGTCTAGTTGTATAAGAATTTGGTATAATTAAAATTGATGAATTTGGATTGATCTAAATGTAAGAACATGTTTGGATTAGGTGGTTTGATATATGAGAAACATTATAGGGATTGTTTTAGGTAAAAAGTATCATGATTGGTATTATAATGGAGTGATTATGGTGATTAGTTTGGATAAAATATAATTTTTTCAAAGGATAAATAAGATAAAACGCTTTTGATTTGGATCTTATAGTGAAAGTGGGATCTATGTTTGGGTTTTGATTAACATTTTGATGATTTATTTGGGATGAATTGAGGTGTCTTCTATGTATGGTTTTCTAATACATATTTTAAATTTTATCATGTTTAATTATGGGTGTTGATGTGTAAGTGTATGCTTCAATGGATGTTATACCATGTTGACATGATAGTTTTATAAATGTGTTTCATTGATTATTAGTGTTGGTATTTTAGAAAAACATCATGGGAATATTTAGGTATAGATATGGGAATTCTAGATACATGAGTTATAATATTATGGTCACACATTTATGTCTTTGTGAAAAATCCTAAGTGGCTCTTTTAAAATGAATCAATAGTTTGGAAATGTTTCTTAAAAAATTATATGTGTTCTAAATACCATTTTTTTCTTTAAAATACATTTGAAATGATTAAAACATTTGACATGGACTTAGGTTTCATGCCAAGTGTTTTTCAACCCACCCGATTAGATTTTATAAAGGGATGTTAATGTTTTGAAAGTTTATTTAATGCTAGTTTCATTTTAACAAGGGGTGTGTGAAGTTTTAAATGAAAATTAGTAAAATATAGAGGGTTTTTTCTCATTTTAAATTATTAATATTGTTGGGTCAGGAATTTTCCTTGAATTCTTTAAAACAAGGACTTGTAGTTTTGTGAAACAATGCTTGGAATTTATTTTTTTTATTTTAAAAATGGTGTGTTATTTTAAAGAGGAATTTGTGTAAATTGTTGGTTTTTATAATGGGATTTCAAGTGTGATTTTATAAATAGTTTTCAAAGGACATCTGAAATGTAGTTTTTCCAACATCTTTTAAGTCTAGATTTTTATAGAATTAGGAAAAGCATTACATTATATAGGTAATACAAGTAGATTGATAATAACACCATGGTAATATCATGCCACTAACTCTATCCAACCCATAGGATTTCCATCATGACTTCACTCCCGAAAAAGGTGAATTAATGTTTGAACCCACTGCAACTCTTAAACCTACTTTTCATCCAACATCACCTCATTGGTTTAAATTAGGGGATTCCTATAAAATTACATCTTATTTCTAGTTTGGTGTTAGCTTCTAAGGGGATGAGTCTCAGGCAACAATATGCAATAATAACTATCATTCAAGTTTTTAGTTCATGTTATTTGTAAAGACCCTTTTGTGTATTTATTTTATTAAATATTAATATTACCAAATCAAATATGATGGATATGAATAAATAATGGGTGGATGCCAATCATCTAACAAAAGTGTATGAAGACGAAGTGAAAGAGTTTATCAAGTTTGAAAAATATCATGCATGTGACCTTTATCAAATCCTTTGTCCGTGTTTATGATGTTGTTATTCAAGAATAATTTGTCTAGAGGAGTTGTAAGAATATTTTTTTTTTCATGAAATATATCAAAGCTATAAATGTTGTAATAAACAATAAGAAAAAAGTTAGTGTTGCTAATGGATCGAATAACACTACATTTCATATATCATCTGATATCATTTCAAGTGTGGAAAATGAAGAAGACTATATTGAGGATGTGATTATAGATTTTCATGATGATGAAGATCGTATTGAGGTAATGAAATGATAGTTGAAGATGAAATCCATGATTACCCAAAATTGATTGTGAAGTTAAAGAGTTATGCAAAGACACCATTGTATACTGGTTTCACTAAATATATAGCATTGTCAGCCATAGTGAAGCTGTATAATTTAAAAGAAGGAAATGGATAGAGTGCCACCATGTTTATAGAACTACTTTCTCTATTGAATGACATGCTCCTAGAAGATAATGATCTCTCTAGCCGAACATACGATGTCAAATGAATGATAAGCTTGATGAGTATGATATCTGAAATAATATATACCTTCCTGAATAATTTTATACTATTTCTCAAGGGCTAGAAATCACTTACAAAATTCCCAAAGTGTGACACTTCTCAATAGAAGAAAGATGAATCTGTTACTACAAAATTTTTATGGTACATTCCAATCATTACAAAGTTTAGGAACCTATATGGAAGTGAGTAGATTGAAGGAAAATTGACATGGAATACATATATAAGAAATAAAGATAGGAAACTATGTTACTCGATAGACTCTTCTCAGTGGATGAGAATTGATCATGAGTATCCTACATTTTTAAATGAGACGAGAAACCTTCATATCATGTTATCTATAGATGTAGTGAATCCTTTTTGTTTTTAAAGAAGCACTCACAATACATGGCTGGTTATGTTGGAAAATTATAACTTTCCACCATGGTTTTTCATGAAACAAAAATACATCATGTTATTTATGCTTATATCAGGACCAAAACAACCAGTTAATGATATTGATTTTTATTTGGCTCCATTGATCGAAGATTTGAATTTATTGTGGGATTCATGTGTTACGTTGTATGATGCTTATAGAAATTAAGATTTCACATTGAGATCCATGTTGTATGATACAATAAATGAATTTCCTACTTATGAAAATTTTTTAGGATATATAATTAAAGGAACTAAAGGGTGTCCTATTTGTAAACAAGGTATATAGTCAATGAGGTTGAAACATTCATCAAAAATAGTGTTTCTAAGACATCGCAGATTTCTACCCTAACAGCACAAATATCAATCTTAGATGACATCATTTGATGGAAGTTCAAAATAATGTACAACACCATATCCACTTACAAGCGATAAATTGTTTTAGAAAGTAAATGATGTGGACACTGTTTTTGGTAAACCATTTTCAAAAAACCTTACGAAAACTGGTTGGAAAAATGGATCAGTTTTTTTAATTACCATACTAGAATTGTCTGTACATCAGAAATTTTCTTGATGTTATTCCTATTGAAAAAAATATGTGATAGTGTCATCGGCACATTGCTAAATGCACCCAGAAAAAAAAGGATAGAATTAAGGCATGGTTTGACATGGTTGACATGGGAATACAAGAAGAGTTGGCACCAATGAAGGGTGAAAATGAAATTTTCTTCCTCCAGCCACTTACACTCTTTCCAAGTAGGAGAGATATCAGTTTTGAAACTTCTTGAAAGATGTAAAGGTTCTAAATGGGTATTCATCGAATATCAAGAACATTGTGTCAATGACCAATTTAAATTCAAAGGGTTGGAAATAACATGATTGTCATGCTTTTATGAAAGATATAATTCTTATAGATTTACATTTCATTTTTTTCAAGAATGTTTATTATACATTAATCGTGTTGTGTTTCTTCTTCAATGCTATATGCAGTAAAGTTATAAACCCAACAAAATTACCGACTATGGAAGGAGAAATTTTTGTTATATTATATGAATTGGAAATGTTCTTCCTACCAACATTATTTGATATGATGGTTCATTTAATGGTTCACTTGGTGAGAGAGATTAGACTATGTGGTCCTATACACTATAGATGGATGTACCCCATTGAATGGTATATGAAGATTTTTAAAGGGTATGTAAGAAATCAAAGTTGGTTAGAGGGTTGTATTATAGAGCGATATATTGTTGAGGGAGCCATAGAATTATGTACTAAATACCTATTCAGTTTGGAAATCATTGGTCTACTAAAATCTCGTCACACTGGGCAGCTTCTAATTAGAGGAATTTCTGGAAGAGATATAGTCACAGTTAGAATTACAGATTGGGAGCAATCCCACCTTTACATTTTTCATAACAGTTTGGAGGTTTTTTCATATGTTGAAACACACAAATAAATTCCTATGAATTTAAATACATCAAGGGATGAAATATGGATATCAAATACATATAATCGACGGTTTATAAGATGGTTTCATGGCCATATTTTTAAGGAGTAATATGAAAATACATATTAAATTTTAAAATAACTTCAATTGCTAGATGGAGGACCAAGTGTGTATTTATTATCTTAAAATGGTTATGTAATTAATGTTTATACATTCTATAAAAATTAACATGATGAAAACAATACCATACAAAATAGTGGAGTTACACTTGTGGCTGAAGCGATGCATATTTCTTGTACTAACGGAAAAAATCCAATTTATGAAAATCTTTCATACTTTAGCATCATCAAACAAATATGGGAGTTGTATTATACAACATTCTAAGTGTCAATTTTTCAATTAAAGAGGGTTGAAAATAGGAGTGATATTAAAATATATGAATTGGGATTCATGAAAGTTGATTTCAGTAAGGAAGGGTACAAAGAAGAACTATTTATAATGGAATCATAGGTTTTATGGGTATTTTATCTTCCAGATCCTACAAACTGAAAGTATTCAGTTATTCTGTTATTGAACAAAACCACTAAAGGGTCAGATGAAAATTCAAATGAGGTTGACCCTTTCATTAGGATTCCATAATCATTTCACAGTGGTTCCAATGTAGACAACATTTTTTATGTCATTAGAGACCATAATAAAGGGATTTAGATAGTCGATAGAGGGTTCAAATACCTCCAACCTTTAAAAAAAGATATTTTAATAACCAAGTTATATTTTTTTTAATATGCATCATGTAACCTAATTTTATTATCCATTTTCTGTTGTATTTATGTACTCTAAATTATATGTTAAACTACTTCCATGGAAAATGACTTATGAACATGCAGGTGCTCCCAATCCCAAGGAACAATAGGTCTCTGAACCTGCTACTGCTCGCAGTGCAGAGGAACAATGACCTTATGCTCATGCTGGTGCTCCCAATCCTAAGGAACAACAGGTTTCTCAACCTTTTGTTTCTCCCACTGTAGAGGTACAATTTCCATCTTCACATACTGATGCTACCTCTCTAAAGGAACATATTGACGATGTTGAATCCAAGGAAATGGTAGGCGATGAAGGACTGGTGATGCAGAAAAAACAGGAGCACCATAGTTTGAAGGTGTAAGAAAAAATCATTAAGGTAAAAATCAAAGGCATCAAATATGAGGTCAAATAGAATATACAGGGCCGTCATGTTAACCCCAACAAGTCCATGTTTATTAGTTACATTGGAATCGTCACTCGGCAACGCATGTAGATTGATGTAGATTCGTGGAACCATTTTGTGGTTGGGCTTAAGTCACTGATGTGGGAATAGATTATGGTAACATTATGATATCATTTATTTATTTTAATAAAAAATAAAACAATGAAACATTGACTTACTCTTCATCATCCCTTGTAAAGTGCATTTATAGTAGATTACTACCACAATAAATATGTATTAATTTTTTCTGGAAGGATTCACAGAGGCATTCGCACAATTCTAATGAGAAATTAACTTAAATATGATAAAGGGAAAATAAACCCACACCCACCACTTATATATGCACACCTAATAACCCAAGAATCATGGGATGTGTTTACTAGTCGTTGTGCGGATGTGTCTTTTTAGGTACATTGTGGCTAGTGATACGTTATTTGATGAAAGGTGGATTCATCATTTGATTGAAAATTTTTCATTTATGAAATAGAAACTGAGTGTTGTAAATAAGTAATGGGTAGTAAACCAATGTACCCATACCATAAAGAAATTATGGGGCATGCTTCACTTGAAAAAAAATTGGTATGTATTTTAATTATACCATAATACTTTTATGTGACATAAACAACATAATTATATTCCTTTGTTTATATGAATATTAATGACTCCAAATCCAAAGACACTTAAATCCCATGGCATGTGCTATTGAAGGAGGAACATGTAAATAAATATGGGATACTAATAGATGAAAAAGAACAAAAATTAAGGGAAACATGTGTAAGTATGATGTAATAAATAAATTTTTTTCTTTAAATCTCTATTATATAAAAATTATTAATCATTTTACTATATTTTCTATATGACATATTCACAGGAATTAGAAAAAACTATAATGGATGAACACCTACTTTCAGTGGAATTAAAGAGGCTAGAATAGTATGGCCGCATTAGAGGTACAGGTTTTGGGGTGACACCTCGAACATATTTTGAGAAAAAAATAAGAGGAGGATCAAAGTGGAGAAATGAAATAGATGATATAAATAATAACTACCCTTTAAGAACAATTCCAATAGTGGAGAGAGTTTCTAGAAACTTTTATGGGGGGAGGAAAAGAGAAGAAACAACTTAAGAACAACCATCGCATGAAGATCCAACCCCACCAGTTTTGAGGTGAGCCATTCCCCTAAAAAACTATCTTAGATGAGGTAATAAATGTTCTAATAATTGTTTTTGTGAAATGTGAATCAGATAGAAACTGATACATTTCTTGCACTGATATTCTATGGGGTGATAATGGATGTGATTTATATCTATCAACACTCACCCATTTCTTTATAGAGAGTTCTATGATGTTCAATATCAAAGAAGATTGTCTACACAACAGAACACTTCCATTAGGGCATGTGAGAGTTTCAATTAGCATATCCCATGAGTTGAACATCGAACTACCTATTCCAATCGGTGAGGAATATATTCAAAAGGTCAAACAAGTTTTTGTAGCATTCATCACATGGTTGTCACATCTTGTAAAAAACATGTCCATAAGGAGGTATTCCTTTACAATTTATTTTTTAAGTTAAACCTTTAAAAATTAATGAAAAAAATGTCAGGACTAATGAATTGTATTATATATGGAAAAAGGGAAGGGGTAAAATGAAATACCAACTCAAAAGAATCTAAAGGATTGACCAACCGATTGAAAATATCTACTGAAATAACCTTAACCCCACTCATTATATATCAGTATTTACTATCATTAAAGGTTAATGTGGATACAAAGTTAAAAAATGGTCATACACAGATAGTTGATTTTGAAGAGAATGTGTATGAAGAGGAAGTTCAAGACTTCATTAGTGTTGAGAATGTATGTGAAATCATCAAATATGATTGTCTAGAAAACTCAGTTGTAAATGTATACATGAAGTATGTTTTCATGATTTGATTTTCCAAAATATATTATACTATGTTAATTATGACTAAATAAATTTCCTATTTACTTACAGATGTAAGACTCTTCTTAATATCAATGATACAGGGGTAAAACTCTACAATTTAATCATATCAAATATATTTTCATTTATTTCATTACTTATTCCTTTTTGTGTTTTAGGAAACAATGGATGCTCATTGTGGTCAATTTGGATACTCCAAAGATTTATTTCCTAGATTCAATGCATGGATATCCAACAAACTGACCACAAATGATAGAATTTTTCAATTTACAATACACTACATCCAATATATTATAACTAAACATCAAGTTATATAATTTATATTATGTTTTAATGATTATTTAGTTATGATAGGGCGGTGCATCAATATCGTGAAAAAAAAGGAATGAGGTCAGGGGCTTAGCACGAGAAACATGAAAAGTACTAAAAATAGAAAATTATCAAGGTATATGTTATAATATTTCACTATCCAAACACATATCAATGAAAATTACTTATTCCCATTAATTCTTATACAGTTTCCAAAAAACAAATGGAAAATATTGTGGTTATTATGTTTTTGAATTTATGAGAGAGATCATATCCCATCAACAAACTATCATCCCCAAAGAGGTATTTTTGAAGATAATTACTATTTAATTTAAAATATTTATTAATCCTGTATGTATTTATATTTTTCTATTACTACTATGACTATCAAAAATAATCATATTTACAAGATGATATAGATTTTCATAGAAACATATCTAATGGAAGAATGTACACACGTATCATGAAGATGTGACTTCCATAAAAGTAGTGTAATATTTTATATTTATATTTAATTTACTTATTTTTATTATTACTCACATAAGAATTGTTTTCTTATACAGGTGGATTTCTTTGTTTTGGTTGGGGTGTTTTGTTAAAATATTCTCATTCTTGTGAGAGATAGGACTTTGGGGCTGTAACTCAGAATTTAATGATAAAGTAATGTTTTTTTAATATATTATGTTATCATCATAATATTATCTATTCACTACTAAATTAACATAATCTAAGTGCTTATTTTTATTTAAAATTTTCATCATTTTATCTACAATTTTTAAGTTAATTTCCTTATAATTTTTATCTAACAATTTTTTAGTTTTTTTATAGATCTTTACACTTTCCATTGCTTCTCTTTGTCGAGCTTCCAACATCGTATAGAGTCGATGTTATTTAGAATAGAAAAATTTCTTGTTGAAATCTAGATGAATGTAGGAAGATCAAGTACTCACTGTGGTGACTTCTTATTATATAATGGGAACATTATCTTCCTCCACTCTCCTGGAATTCAACAACAAGAAAGTTTTTTCTGCTAATAACATCAAGTTAATATACAGTGTTGAAAATTAAAAAAAATAAAGGCAATGGAAATCATGATAAAATACACAATTGATGTTTTTTTCGAGACTTTGGGACATGTATCATTCAGCTACACCTCAAACTTACACATGGTGTGACAGTTATGACTCAAAGTGATTCTTTTTATTTAAAATTGGCATATATTTTATTAAAACATACAACTGACATACTCAAAACCAAGAAAACTTGTTCAGATTGTTTTGATACTTTAAGAAAATGGTCCATAAGTCATTTGTGACATTTATAAATCTACCTCACCTCAATATGATACACTATGTTCCTAGTATGACTCAAAGTGTATCTTTTTATTTAAATTTGACATTAATTTTAGTAAAAAGAACAACTAGCAAATTGAAAACCAATAAAACGCATTCAGATTGTTTTGATACTTTAGTAAAATGATTTATAAGTCATTTATGATGTGTAGAAATAAACTTCTCCTCAATATGATGCATGGTGTGATCAGTATAACTCAAAGTGTCTCTTTTTATTTAAAATTGATATTAATTTTAGTAAAAAGAACAAGTGACATACTAAAAAATAAGAAAACACATTAGGATTGTTTTTATACTTTGGTAAAATAATCCATGAGTCATTTTCAATTTTTAGGAATCAACTCCACCTCAATATGATGCAAGGTTTGATCGGTATGACTAAAAGTGTCTATTATTAGTTTAAAATTAACATTTTAGTTCAAAAAGTGTCACTCACTAAAATCCAAGAAAATTCACTCTGATTGTCTTGATAATTTAGTAAAGAGATTCATGAGTCATTTTCGATGTGTATGAAGCATTCTCACATCAAACTGATGCATGATATGACTAGTATGACTCAAAATGTGCGTTTCTAGTTTGAAATGACATTTTAGTAAAAGACACAACTTGCATACTAAAAACTGAGAAAAAGAATTTATATTGTTTTGATACTTTAGTAAAATGATCCATGATTCATTTTTGATGTGTATGAGTCAACCAAACCTCAATAAAATTCATGGTGTGATTGGTATGACTCCAAGTGAGTCTTTATATTTAAAATTGACATTAATTTAAGTAAAAAAGAACAAGTGACATACTGAAAAACTGAGCAAATTCATTAAAACTATTTTGATAATTTATGAAAATGATCAATGAGCCATTTGTGACATCTAGAAATCAACCATGCTTCAATCTGATGCACAGTGTGACTGGTACGACTAAAAGTGTCTGTTATCAGTTTAAAATTGATATTTTAGTTCAAAACATGTCACTCACTGAAAACCAATAAAAAACCCTCTCGATGTCTTGATAATTTACAAAATAGATTCATAAGTCATGTGTGACATGTATGAAGTATTATCATATTAAAACAACGCATGATGAGATCGATATGACTCAAAATGCATGTTTCTAGTTTGAAATGAAATTTTAGTAACAAAACACAACTAGCATATTGAAAACCAAGAAAGAACAATCATATTGTTTTTTATAAATTATTAAAATTATCCATGGGTCATTTTTGACATGTATGAGTCAACCTCACATCAATACGATGTATGGTGTGACTGGTATGACTCCATGTGTGTCTTTTTATTTAAAATTGGCATTAATTTTAGTAAAAAGAACAAGTGACATATTGAAAATTGATCACACAAATTATTGTTATTATTACGATTTAGTAAAATGATCTGTGATTCATTTTTGATGTGTAGGAATCAACCACAACTCCATCTAATGCACGGTGTGACTAGTATGACTAAAACTACCTGTTATCTATTTAAAATTGACATTTTAGTTTAAAACATGTCACTCACTGAAAACCAAGAAAACATGATCCAATTGTATTGATAATTTATTAAAAGTGATTCATAAGTACTTTTTGACATGTATAAAGTAGTCTCACATCAAAATGATGCACGATGCATCTGGTATGACTCAAAATATATGTTTCCAGTTTGAAATGACCTTTTAGTAAAAAAACACAACTGACATATTAAAAATGATCAAATGCATTCAGATTGTTTTGATACTTTAGTAAAATGATCAATGAGTCATTTTTTGACATGTAAGAGTCAACCTCACCTAAATACGACACATGGTGTGACAGGTATGACTCCAAGTGTGTCGTTTTATTTAAAATTGACATTAATTTAACTAAAAAGAACAAATGACATGCTAAAAACCAAGAAAACACATTCAGATTGTTTTGATACTTTAGGAAAATTATTCTTGATTTGTTTTTGATGTGTAATAATCAAACCCACATCAATATGACTCATGGTGTAACCGGTATGACTAAAAGTGTTTGTTATTAATTTAAAATTGATATTTTAGTTCAAAACTTATCACTGACTGAAAACCAAGAAAACATGCTCTGATTGTCTTGATAATTTAGGACATCAATTCATAATTCATTTTTTACATGTATGAAGTAGTCTCATATCAAGCTAATGCAAAATGAGACCGGTATGACTCAAAATCCATGTTTCCAGTTTGAAATGACATTTTACTAAAAAAAACCCAAATGGCATACTAAAAACTAACCAAATGCATTCATATTGTTTTGATACATTAGGAAAATGATCCATGAGTCATTTTTGATATGTAGGAGTCAAAATAACCTCAATACGATGCACAGTGTGATAGGTATGCCTCTAATTGTGTCTTTTTATTTAAAATTGATATTAATTTAAGTAAAAACAACAAGTGACATACTGAAAATTCAGAAAATGTTGTTGGATTGTTTTGACACTTAATCAAAATGATCCATGGGTCATTTTTGATGTGTAAGAATCAAACACACCTCAATCCGACACACGATGTGATTATTGTGACAAAAAGTGTTTGTTATTAGTTTAAAATTTACATTTTAGTTGAAAACGTGTCACTCACTGAAAACCAAGAAAACACATTCTGATTGTCTTGATAATTTAGTTCATCAATTAATAAGTCCTTTGTGGAATGTATGATTTATTCTCATGTCAAAACAATGCACAATGCAACTGGCATGGCTCAAAATGTGTGTTTCAAGTTTGAAGTGATGTTTTAGTAAAAAAACACAACTCGTATATTCAAAACCAACCAAACTCATTTGGATTTTTTTGATACTTTAGGACAATAATCCATGAGTAATCTATGATGTGTAGAAATTAAATCCACCTCAATCCGGTGCATGGTCTGACCAATGTAACTCCAAATGTGTCTTTTTTATTAAATATTGGAATTTTATTAATGTATTATTTCATATTAATGATTAATTTATTTCTTTATAGTATTATTAACATAATATTTATTTTCTTATATAGGTAGAATACTTTTCTTGGGTTGAGATGATTTATTTGGCCACTGATACCATAGGAAAAAAATTTGAGAGGGGATCACGGGCATCAAAATATGAAACATTAATGTTTTTAAATGTTTGTTGGATAATTCTAAATGTAATTATATAAAACATTATTTTAAATGTATATAGAAGTGTTTTTTTGTATATACCATGGGCAGACATTTTTGTATTCATGGTGTCACATTAAATTTATATAACATTTTTTGAAATTACAGTTTTTTTTTTATATTAATAGAACATTGTAGCCAGCTAGACCTTTATCAGTTCTATGATTAACAACACTTTTTTAGTGCTGTTAAAATCCATTTTTCATGTTGTTAAATAGAATATTCATAGTAGTGTCTTTTCCAATATTTTAGTAAATAGTATGGAGCCCCTTTGCTAAGGAGATGGTTATTTTTTCATGCTTGGAGATTTCCACTTCCCATGGGTGGAAGGACATTATCACCGATTCATATTGTTGTATTATTATCAATGCTCTTAGTGGTATGGAGGGGAGTGGGTTGGTGTTTGAATCTATCCTAGATAGAATTTGGATTTTGACATCCTATGTCTCATCTTGTTTGTCATCATCTTTTCCTTAGGATCATAGTAAGATTGATTATGCAGATTTATAAAAAGAATATTTATGTTTCAAAGAAAATAACTTATTCCCCATAATTCTTATACAGTTTCCATAAAAACAAATGGAAAATATTGTGGTTATTATGTTTTTAAATTTATGAGAGAGATCATATCCCATCAACAAACTATCATCCCCAAAGATGTATTTTTGAAGATAATTATTATTTAATTTAAAATATTTATTAATCCTGTATGTATTTATATTTTTTCAGTACTACTATGACTATCGAAAATAATCATATTTACAAGATGATATAGATTTTATTAGAAACATATATAATGGAAGAATGTACACACATATCATGAAGATGTGACTTCTATAGAAGTAGTGTAATATTTTATATTTATATTTAATTTACTTCTTTTTATTATTACTCACATAAGAATTGTTTTCTTATACAGGTGGATTTCTTTGTTTGGGTTGGGGTGGTTTGTTCAAAGATTCTCATTATTATGATAGATAGGACTTTGAGGCTATAACTCAGAATTTAATGATAGAGTAATGTTTTTTTAATATACTATGTTATCATCATAATATTATCTATTCTCTACTAAATTAACATAATCTAAGTGATTGTTTTTATTTAAAATTTTCATCATTTTATATACAATTTTTAAGTTAATTTCCTTATCATTTTTATCTAACACTTTTTTAGTTTTTTTTATAGATCTTTACACTTTCCATTGCTTCTCTTTGTCGAGCTTACAACATTGTATAAAGTCGATGTTATTTGGAATAAGAACATTTCTCATTGAAATATAGAAGAACGTAGGAATCTCATGTACTCACTGTGGTGAATTCTTATTATATAATGGGCACATTATCTTCCTCCACTCTCCTGGAATTCAACAACAAGAAAGGTTTTTCTGCTAATAACATCAAGTTAATATACAGTGTTAAAAATTAAAAAAATAAAGGCAATGGAAATCATGATAAAATTCACAATTGATGTTTTCTTCGAGACTTTGGGACATGTAGCATTCAGTTTCACCTCAAACTGACACATGGTGTGATAGTTATGACTCAAAGTGATTCTTTTTATTTAAAATTGGCATAAATTTTATTAAAAAATACAACAGACATACTCAAAACCATGAAAACTTATTCATATTGTTTTGATACTTTAATAAAATGGTCCATAAGTCATTTGTGACATGTAGGAATCTACATCACCTCAATATGATACACGATGTTCCTAGTATGACTCAAAGTGTATCTTTTTATTTAAATTTGAAATTAATTTGAGTAAAAAGAACAAATGTCATATTAAAAACCAAGAAAACGCATTCAGATTGTTTTGATACTTTAGTAAAATGATTTATAACTAATTTATGATGTGTAGAAATAAACTTCTCCTCAATATGATGCGTGGTGTGATCAGTATAACTCAAAGTGTCTTTTTTATTTAAAATTGATATTAATTTTAGTAAAAAGAACAAGTGACATAATAAAAAATAATAAAACACATTATGATTGTTTTTATACTTTAGTAAAATAATCCATGAGTCATTTTCAATTTTTAATAATCAACTCCACCTCAATCTGATGCATGGTTTGATCGGTATGACTAAAAGTGTCTATTATCAGTTTAAAATTAACATTTTAGTTCTAAAAGTGTCACTCACTAAAATCCAAGAAAATTCACTCTTATTGTCTTGATAATTTAGTGAAGAGATTCATGAGTCATTTTCGATGTGTATGAAGCATTCTCACATCAAACTGATGCACGATATGACTAGTATGACTCAAAATGCGCATTTCTAGTTTGAAATGACATTTTAGTAAAAAAACACAACTTGCATACTAAAAAATGAGAAAAAGAATTTATATTGTTTGGATACTTTAGTAAAATTATCCATGATTCATTTTTGATGTGTAGGAGTCAACCACACCTCAATAAAATTCATGTTGTGATTAGTATGACTCCAAGTGAGTCTTTATATTTAAAATTGGCATTAATTTAAGTAAAAAAGAACAAGTGACATACTGAAAAACTGAGCAAATTCATTCAAACTGTTTTGATAATTTAGGAAAATGATCCATGAGCCATTTGTGACATGTAGAAATCAACCATGCTTTAATCAGATGCACAGTGTGACTGGTATGGCTATAAGTGTACGTTATCAGTTTAAAATTGATATTTTAGTTCAAAACATGTCACTCACTAAAAACCAAGAAAACACCCTCTCTATGTCTTTATAATTTACAAAATAGATTCATAATTCATGTGTGACATGTATGAAGTAGTATAATATTAAAACAATGCATGATGAGATCGATATGACTCAAAATGCATGTTTCTAGTTTGAAATGACATTTTAGTAACAAAACACAACTAGCATATTGAAAACCAAGAAAGCACAATCAGATTGTTTTTATACATTATTAAAAGGATACATGATTCATTTTTGACATGTATGAGTCAACCTCACATCAATACGATGTATGGTGTGACTGGTATGACTCCATGTGTGTCTTTTTATTTAAAATTGGCATTAATTTTAGTAAAAAGAACAAGTGACATATTGAAAATTGAGCACACGAATTATTATTATTATTAAGATTTAGTAAAATGATATGTGATTCATTTGTGATGTGTAGGAATCAACCACAACTCCATCCGACGCACGGTGTGACTGGTAGACTAAAAGTGCATGTTATCTGTTTAAAATTGACATTTTAGTTTAAAACATGTCACTCACTAAAAACCAAGAAAACATTCTCCAATTGTATTGATAAATTAGGAAAGTTATTCGTAAGTACCTTTTGACATGTATAAAGTAGTCTCACATCAAAATGATGCATGATGCATCTGGTATAACTCAAAATACTGGTTTCCAGTTTGAAATGACTTTTTAGTAAAAAAACACAACTGGCATACTAAAAAATGATCAAATGCATTCAGATTGTTTTGATACTTTAGGAAAATTATCAATGAGTCATTTTTTGACATGTAGGAGTCAACCTCACCTCAATAAGACACATGGTGTGATAGGTATGACTCCAAGTGTGTCGTTTTATTTAAAATTGACATTAATTTAACTAAAAAGAACAAATGACATGCTAAAAACCGAGAAAACACATTCGGATTGTTTTAATACTTTAGGAAAATTATTCTTGATTCATTTTTTATGTTTAATTATCAAACCCACATCAATATGACTCATGGTGTAACCGGTATGATTAAAAGTGTTTGTTATTAATTTAAAATTGACATTTTAGTTCAAAACTTATCACTGACTGAAAACCAAGAAAACATGCTCTGATTGTCTTGATAATTTAGGACATCAATTCATAATTCATTTTTGACATGTATGAAGTAGTCTCATATCAAACTAACACCCAATGAGATAGGTATGACTCAAAATGCATGTTTCTAGTTTGAAATGACATTTTACTAAAAAAACCCAAATGGCATACTAAAAACTAACCAAATGCATTCAGATTGTTTTGATACATTAGGAAAATGATCCATGAGTCATTTGTGATATGTAGGAGTCAAAATCACCTCAATAAGATGCACAGTGTGATAGTTATGACTCCAATTGTGTCTTTTTATTTAAAATTGATATTAATTTAAGTAAAAACAACAAGTGACATACTGAAAATCGAGAAAATGTTGTTGGATTGTTTTGACACTTAAGGAAAATGATCCATGGGTCATTTTTGATGTGTGGGAATCAAACACACCTAAATCCAACACACGATGTGATTATTGTGACTAAAAGTGTTTGTTATTAGTTTAAAATTTACATTTTAGTTGAAAACATGTCACTCACTGAAAACCAAGAAAACACATTCTGATTTTCTTGATAATTTAGTTCATCAATTAATAAGTCCTTTGTGGCATTTATGATTTATTCTCATGTCAAAACAATGCACGATGTGACCGGTATGGCTCAAAATGTGTGTTTCTAGTTTGAAGTGATGTTTTAGTAAAAAAACACAACTCATATATTCAAAACCAACCAAACTCATTTGGATTGTTTTGATACTTTAGGAAAACGATCCATGAGTCATCTATGATGTGTAGAAATTAACTCCACCCCAATCTGGTGCATGGTGTGACCAGTATAACTCCAAATGTGACTTTTTTATTAAATATTGACATTTTATTAATATATTCTTTCATATTAATGTTTAATTTATTTCTTTATAGTATTACTAACATAATATTTAGTTTCTTATATAGGTAAAATCTTTTTCTTGGGTTGAGATGATTTATTTGGCAACTGATACCATAGGAAAAAAATTTCTAGAGGGGGTCACGGGCATCAAAATATGAAACATTAATGTTTTTAAATGTTTGTTGGATAATTTTAAATGTAATTATATAAAACAATTTTTTAAATGTATATAGAAGTGTTTTTTTTTGTATATACCATGGGCGGACATTTTTGTATTCATGGTTTCACATTAAATGTATATAACATTGTTTGAAATTATAGGTTTTTTTTGTTATATTAATATAACATTTTAGCCAGGTAGACCTTTATCAGCGCTATGATTAACAACACTTTTGTAGTGCTGTTAAAAACCATTTTTCATGTTGTTAAATGGAATATTCATAGTAGTGTCTTTTCTAATATTTTAGTAAATAGTCTAGAGCCCCTTTGCTAAGGAGATGGTTATTTTTTCATGCTTGGAGATTTCCACTTCCCATGGGTGGAAGGACATTATCACTGAATCATATTGTTGTATTATTATCAATGCTCTTAGTGGTATGGAGGGGAGTAGGTTGGTGTTTGAATCTATCCTAGAGAGAATTTGGATTTTGACATCCTATGTCTCATCTTGTTTGTCATCATCTTTTCCTTAGGAGCATAGTAAGATTGATTTTGCAGATTTATAAAAAAAATATTTATGTTTCAAAGAAAATAACTTTTTTTAAAAAATCACATATGAGGGGTGAAATAAAATTTAGTATTGAATGAGTGTAGTTGTAAAAAATAAAATAAAAATATTATTTCCCCAATTATATCTTATCAATAATTAAAATTAGTTTTATATATTGAGTGAGATAATTTTTTAATATATATTGTGTGTGTGTGTGTGTGTGTGTGTGTGTGTAATATTTTTCAAGTTTCTGTATGAAATTTGGCATAGTCAATGTGTGAGATAAATTTAAAATATTTTTAAAACATATTGTATTTATTTTTTCACATTTTATGAGTAAGTTCAGTACGATAAAATTCAGAAATTTTATATATTTTTTATAAATATCATAGAGACATACACACATCCACATATGTACAAATAGATTATTTGTTTCCAATTAATTTCATTTGACAAAATTTAGTTTTGTATGGGAGTGTAAAAGATATTTCAAAATAAAGAAGTTCTGTTACCATTACATTTTATAAATTAATAAAATTAACTATATCTAATTTTAATAAATTTATACTATATGCCTTAAAAAATATTGTGTTTTTATGATTTTCTTTTAAATGTTATCATGTTATGTGACTAAGATAAATATTTTTTTTTTGATAAGTTCTTGTAAAAAAATTTCATACCTTGAGCATAAAATGTTTATTAAATATGATGACTTATTTTTTCGATATGAAATCTTGATGGGAGAAAAGGTGAGATTCTATGTATGGAAATAAATCAAATGTTCCCCCATTAACGTTTTTAATTTGAAATTTTATTTTTTTGTCAATGAATTAAAATATATTTTGATATATCAATGGTCAAGAATTGAATTATAACTTTAATATTTGCACTTTGCTTGTAAAAGTGAAAGATTCGATGATTTAAAAAATATATATGGAATCATTAAAAACATTGAACGAATTACAGAAAAGAAAAAAATAAATAATTTTTTATCAAAAAACCAAATACCCTAATTATAGAAACTAGTAATGAAAAAGTTAATGGGAGGAAATTACACATTTTTAACATAGTTTCAATCTCATATAAAAATTAGATGAAGTTAATTACATTTGCACTGTGAAATAATTAATTAAAGGAATAAAATATTTTAAAAATTTACCAATAAAAATCTAAAATTTTGAAGAACCCAATTTAATTAATATTTACATAATTATATATCTTTGAACTAATTAATTTTCACAAATTAAAATAATTAAGTAAAAAACAATGAAAAAAAGTTGGTAAATTTTAGGATAGTTTTTTTCTAGGAATATATGATGTAATGTTTGTAATTTTAAAATTTTCATTCCATTATGAAATAAAATAGTTTGTTATTCAGTCAAACATTCAACTCTTTTTAATGCACCCATTCAAATTTATAAAGTGCCTAAAATACATTATGGGGAAAATAGTATTCATAATATTAAAATATTTCTTTAACAAAAAATTTCTTTTGTATTTTAATTGTTTTATCTAGTGATCACAAAATACATTTTAAAATTTTTACATGCATAAACTATACTTAAAAGGTGGTAAAAATATTTATGATTTATTATTCTTAAATATTTTCATTATTTGACTAACTTTTTACGACTTCCATAAAATTGAGTTAGTCAATTCTAATTGTATATTTAGATTCTGGGATATCCCCACTATTAATATGCTTCATAATGACCACAATTTGTTTCCATGCAATCCCCACTTTGTTTTTTTATAAATTTGTAAATTTAGATGATAAATATATTAATTATATATAATTATAAAATTAAAAATATAATAAATATTTTTATTATAATTTTAAAATTATTTAAATAAATATGTATTTATTTATAATTATATATATAATAAATATATTTATAAGTATTTGTATATATTTATATAATTATATATAATTATAAAATTAAAAATATAATAAATATACTTATTATGATTTTATAATTATAAATAAATATTTTATTATTTATAGTTACAATTATAAATATAAATTTATTTATTTAAATAATAATAAGATTATAATAAATATATTTATTATATTTATCATTTTATTATATATAATTATAAAATTATAAATATAATTAATATATTTATTATAATCTTATAATTATTTAAATATATATTTATTTATTTATACTTATAACTATAAATAAATATTTATTTATTTATAATTATAAAATCAGAATAAATATAATTATTATATTTATACTTTTATAATTATATATAATAAATATATTTATTATAATTTTATAATTACTTACATATATATATTATTTATAATTATAATTATAAATATTTGTATATATTTATAAATATATTTATATAATTATATATATTTATAAAATTATAAATATTATAAATATATTTATTATAATTTTATAATTATTTAAATATTTATTTATTTATTTTTATTTATAATTATAAATAAATGTATTTATAAATATTTGTATATAATTATATATTTATTTATTTATTTATTAGTATATAAATATATATATTTATAAAATTATAATAAATGTATTTATTGTAATTTTATAATTATATATATATATATATACTCAAAATGGCTTAGTCATGGAATTGGAGACCAATCTCATAATTATATATATATATATAGTTATAATAATAATTTTCAGTAAATATATTTAAAAATTATTTTGTATATAATTAAAAATTTATAATTTCAAATATAATAAATATATTTATTAATTTAAATATATTTATTCTAGTTTTATAAGTATTTATGCGAACATAATAAGTTCATGGGTATAGCATGAATGAATCATACGGGTGTTAATTTATAAATCAACATTCATAATGATGAATACGTAACATATGAATGTGCACATCATAATATGGGTAATCCTAACATTTGGAACATAACTCACAATCACATCCACAAATAAAATTTATGATCATATAGCATCAATTATACTCAGACATCAATTTATAAACATAAATAACGACAATCATGTCCATGAATATCATCATTATCTCATGATATATATATATATAGACTAAATTCATTAGACATTTATTATTTAAATATATATAAAATTATAATTATAAATAAATATAGTTAAAATTTATTTATATATAATTATAAATGTAATAAATATATTTATCATTGAAAAAAATTATTATAATTTTATAATTATTTAAATATATATCTATTTATTTATAAACATATAAATACTCTTTTTAAAACATTATATATATATATATATGTATATATATATATATATTTGAATTATTAAAAAAATTATATTATAATACATCATATTTATATTAATTATAAACATTCTCTTTTTAATTAATGTATATAAATGAACATTATTTTTGAATATAAATATAATAATTATATATATATATATATTAATAATATTTTTCATTTAAATCATTTATCAGCGTTAATAATAGCGATGGTAAAGTTGTCCTTTATAAGCGCTAAAAAACGTTGATAAAGGATACACCTTTATGAGTGTTTTTTTAGCGCTCATAAACATGACATTTATGAAGCGCTTTTAATTGGTGCTAATAGAGGTGAGGATTTTATTAGCACTTTCTGCTTAGCGCTGTTAAAAGTCGGTGCATCCCTTGCTCGAATTTGTGGTAGTGATTATAAGATTGAATCTTCTAATTTATAAAATTTATTTGTTCATGTTTAAAAAAATCAATTTTTTAACTTTTCTTAAAGAAATTCCCAAATAAGGGGAGGAATAAAATTTAGTATTGAATGAGTGTAGTTGTAAAAATTAAAAAAAGTTATTTCCCACCTTATATCTTATCAAAAATTAAAATTATTTATATGTATTGAGTGAGATAATTTTTTAATATATGTTGTACATATATATAATATTTTTCTTGTTTTTGCATGAAATTTGGCTTAGTCAATGTGTGAGATAAATTTAATATATTTTTAAAAACATATTTTATTTATTTATTTATTTAAATTTTATGAAGAAATTCAGTATGATTAAATTCAGAAATTTTATATATGATTTATAAATATCACATAGACATACATGTACCCCTAGATAGAGAGAGATGATTTGTTTCTGATTAATTTTAGTTGACAAAGTTTAATTCTGTATTGGAGTGTAAAAGATATGTTAAAATAAAGAACTTGTGTTACCATTACATTTTATAAATTAATAAAATTGATTATATCTACTTTTAATAAATTTATACTATATGTCTACAAAAATATTGTGTTTTTATGATTTTCTTTAATATTTTATCATTTTATGTGGCTAAGATAAATTTTATTTATTGATAAGTTCTTGTAAAAATTTTGCATACCTCGAGCAACAATTTTAAAGTAATAAAATGTTTATTGAATATGTTGACTTTTATTTTTTGATACAAAATTTTGATGAGAGAAAAGGTGAGATTCTATGTATGGAAACAAATCAAACGTTCCCTAGTTAACATTTTTAATTTAAAATATCATTTTTTTGTCGTTGAATTAAAATATATTTTTATATATAATTGGTCAAAAATTCAATTATAATTTTAATGTTTACACTTCACTTATAAAAGTGAACGATTCAATGATTTAAAAAAAATACGAAATCGTTAAAAACTAGAACGAATTACAGAAAACAACATAAAAAATATTTTTTCATCCAAAAATACAAACATGTTAATTATAGAAACTAGCAGTAAAATAGTTAATGGGGATAAATTTCAAAATTTTAACGTTGTTTCAATCTCATATAAAAATTAGCTGAATTAATTGCATATTAAAGAAAAAATAAGATTAATTTTATGTTGCACCGCAAAATAATTAATTAAAGGCATGAAATATTTTTTAAAAAGGCCAATAAAAATCTAAAATTGTGCATCACGCTATTTATTTTATTTTTACATAATTATATATGTTTGAAGTAATTAATTTTCACAAATTAAAATAATAAAGTAAAAAAAGAATGATAAAAAAGTGGTAAATTTTAGGATATTTTTTTCCTAGGAATATACGATGTTATGTTTGTAATTTTAAATTTTCCTTTCCATTATGAAATAAAATAGTTTGATGTTCAGTCAAAAATTCAACTCTTTTTAATGCACTCATTCATATTTGTAAAGTGCTTAAAATACATTATGGGAAAAAATGATATTGATAATATTGAAATATTTCTTAAATAAAAAATTGTTTTCGGTATTTTAATTGTTTTATGTGGTGATCACAAAATAAATTTTAAATTTTTTACATACATTAACTATACAAAGGTGGTAAAAATAGTTATGATTTGTTATTCTTAAATACTTTCATTATTTGACTAACTTTTTACTACTTTCATAAAATTAAGTTGGTCAATTCTAATTGTATATTTAGATTCTCAGATATCCCTGATATTAATATGCTTCATAATAACCACAATTTGTTTCCATGCAATCCCCACTTTTTTTTCTATTTAATTTTGCCCATCCCATAGAGCTTCTTCGTGGCTTTCCTCTCCCAACATTCTCTTTTCCATCTCTCCCTTTGCAAGCTGCTACCGTCCTCCATTAACTTCAATGTCGAGAACAATGCCTTTAGTTTCCTATGGCATCCTAGAGTGCAAGAATCCCTCTCTCCACCACCCCTCCACCATTGCTTCGACGTCGACAGCGAGACGATCATACCCTTCTCCCATGTTCATGAGGAGACCTACATTCTCATCGGCACTTCTTGACTACATAGATGCCTCCTTGGACCAACACCACAGCGGCATCACCTATCCCCCCTTGTCAACGCTGGGTGGCTATGGCTTTAGAAGAATGGTTGAAGGGATGGATGATTCGTGGGGTGACATCTCTCCGGTGAGAGTTCCTTCAAGTCGGTGCAGTGTGGGGAGTACCACTTCAATCTCTGCCATTTCAGACTTTTCATCATATCCCTGTTCCGAGCATACAAGTGGGATATGTTCCACCGCCAAGGTAGAGTCACATTCGAAGGATTGGTCTCAGGAACCGCAGTTGAGTTCCACCATGGCAGGCGCTATCCCCGGTGAGGTTTCTGTATCGACGATGATTGTTCCTTTGGGGGAAGAGAGTATCCATTCTCGGCACCACAATTTTGAACAGCCCATGTTGGTGAAGGAGAAATCCAGGGCACAGAAAATGTACACCAGTTTGAAGAACATTACACATTCCTTTTTCTTCGGCTCTCGCCGTGCCATGAAATCGGATAAGCCTTCTTCAACTGCCACCACACCATCCCGACGTTCTTGTTTGAAGAGTGGGACGTCGGGCTCTTCTGCCACATCCTCAAATGTCAGTGGCGATCAGACTAAAAGCGTGCACTTCTGTACACCGGTGAGCCAGGTTGTTCAACCTCCCTCGAGCGTGAAATCGGACACCCCTTCTTCTACTTCCCACACCCCATCCCTGTGTTCTTGTTTGAAGAGTGGGACGCCAGGCTCCTCTGTTGTCTGTGGCGACCGGGCTAGAACCGTGCACTACAGTACTCTGACGACCAATGACGTGAAATCGGACACCCCTTCTTCCACCTCATTCCCACGTTCTTGTTTGAAGAGTGGGACGCCAGGGTCTTCTGCTGTCTGTGGCGATCGGGCTAGAAGCGTGCACTTCAGTACTCCGGTGACCAAGGGCGTGAAATCGGACACCCCTTCTTTTATTGCCCCCATCCCATTTCCACGTCATTGTTTGAGGAGCGGGACGTCGGGCTCTACTGCTTCATCCTCGAAAGTAAGCAGCGATCGGGCTAAACACGTGCACATCCGTACTCCGGTGAGCAAGGGCGTTCAACCTCATCGAAAAAATTGTTTAATGCCGATGATGGCACACATGCCTGCGTAAGGCGGAAACCATCCTCGACAAAAGGTGTGGGGACCCGGCGACAAGGTCATCCGATCGAAGAAGCCGGTGCAAGATGCTGGTTGTGGAAGTGGAATCGTCTTTCTTTATTATTTACAAATAATAATTGTTGATCATATTTTTTTGTGAAATAAAATAAACATGTTTTCCAATTATCGATATTAGCTGAATATTCTTTTTCCTGTTTATCATAAATTTTCAACTCGATATATTTAGGATAATAAAACCTATATACATCCGAAGGAAATTAAATATCTTGAATTGATAAATTTGGCTTGCATTAAAATAAAACAATGTCAACAATCTTTAAAATTCCTAAAAAGTCAAACATTTATTATCCTGAAAATACTGCAATCATTTATTTTATTAATCTTATGTACAAACCATTTTTTGAAATAACAATACCTTCATTTTTTAGTCAATATGATATTTATTATATGATATCTCAAATATGATATTTCTTAATAATATAAATATGCATAAAAAGTCACTGAAACTGGGAAACTTGAATAATTACGGAAGAACACAGCAAGGGAAGAACACTGAAACTGGGGAGAGACGCGGGCAGGGGGGAGACGCGGGCAGGGGGTCGGGTATGGGGTCGCCAGCAATGGAGCGGGTCACAGTGATGGGTGCGGGCAGGGGAGATACGTGGGCAGGGGGTCGGGTATGGGGTCGCCGACTGCAGAGCAATGTGAGGGAAGATGCGGCAGTGAGGAGAGATCCGCTGACGGAATGTATTTTACAACATAAATTTTATAATGTATTTTTTTTATCACACATATATGCAATCATACATACAATATAATTTTAAAATGTTTTTTTTTGTATACACTGTATATACTATTTATGTTTTTGTATACTTATATGTTGATAAATGTATTTTAATTTTTTTATCACACATGTAAAAATCAATGAATATATATATATATATATATAATGCATTTTTACATAAGCACTTGAACTCATTTTAAATTTGGTACCCAAAATGCCACTCAAATATTATATATATGTTTGTGTATATATAAAATTATAAAAATGAATCACTGTCTACATTTGTGTATACTTCTAAATACTCACAATAATATTTTATGTATATTTTACTAATTATAATTATATATATATAGTATTAATTATATTTCAATATAACTACATATTGTGTGTGTGTGTGTCTATAGTTATGAAAACGAATGAGTGTATACATATATACATAACCGTATGTGATGTATATACCTACAATTACGGACATACATATATATTGATATATGTATGTGATGTATATACATACATACTTTCACCCAAATATTTTACACATACATGCTTTCATACATATATTTAAATATAAGTACATACATACATACATAGATATATAAAATCTATTTTAATACAAGTACATAAATACATATTAGTTCAATTATATAAAAATATACATATATAACATCATGTACAATTAATGCATGTGCACACATGAATCTAAATCTTATTATACATACACTATCACAAAAAAGACCTATAACGACCGCCAAACGATGGACACTTTTGACCCGTCCCTATTGCCTATAGCATTCGTCAAATTGTGGACACTATAGACCAAGTTGGGGGCACCTATAACGACAGCCAAATGACCGCAGCTATAGACCAACACTACACAACACAGGGTAAGGGAAGCACTGCCCTTTATCAACGCTAAGCAGAAAGCGCTGATAAAGGGGTGGGCCTTTATCAACGCTATCTAAAAGCGCTGATAAATGTTCCCTTTATCAGTGCTATTATTAGCGTTGATAAAAGTTTTTATTATTAATTTATATAAAAATATTATATTTATATTCAAAAATAATGTTTATTTATATACATTAAATAAAAAAACAAATGATTATAATTAATATTTTTTTTTTAATAATTCAAAAAATATATATTTTTTTAATTGAAAAATGTATTTCTAAGATTATGATTAAATATATATATATAATTAAATAATTATAAGATTATAATAAATTACATTAAATAATAAATATATTTATTATATTTATTAGATTTATTTGATTAATTCATTTTATTTATTATATTTATTATATTTAATATATTTATAAATATAAAATACTTTTTAATATATATATTTACAATTAAAATTATTGAATATATATGTGTTTTCCAATGAATTTGGTCAACAAAAAAAGTGCTAATAAAATAAGTATTTATCAGCGCTATAATTTTAGCACTGATAAATAGGTATTTTATCAGCGCTATAATTTTAACATTGATAAAAGTCTATTTTATCAGCACTATAATTTTAACATTGAAAAAAGTCTATCTTTATCAGCGCTCAAAAAGTGGTGATAAAGGTTCCAGTAGTTTTTATAAATGAACCTTAAAGGCCCTTCCTCCCTCGAAATCGTTCAAGCCTTCGCGAAAGCTGTACCCTGCAGTGTCGCCCTCTCCTCCGCCACGACCGTCCTCCTCCTCCGCCACTGATGCCTTCTCCTCCTCCTCCGCTGCGACCCCTCCTCCGCTGCGAGCCTGCTCCTCCTCCTCCTCCGCCGCGACCGCCTCCTCCTCCTCTGCCTCCTTCTCCTTCTCTTCCTTGTGCGGTCCCCTTGACCACGTGACCTTCTCTGGCGTGCCCTCTTCATCCGACGACCGTCCCGACAACCTCCTTTACAGCGCACATATTCCCCCTAGTAAGTCTCTTATGTAATGAATTTTTACTCTTCTGCATTAGAAAGACAATTGGTGTGCAGAGTTAGGTCTAATGGACCCTATAGTGGTATTGGTTCATGTTATTAATTACTAATAGCGTAGGTTGAAACTGTATGAATCGGATTATGATCAATCATGTTATAAGAGTCATGGGTGGAGGTTTTTGTGAGAAAATAATTATGGTAATCACATGGAAAGGGTCTTTATATGGATTGTTAATTGAGGTATAGTGATAGTGATGTGAACATTATTGGTAAAGACCATGCATTTACTAGAGATCTGAATATCCTGAGTTGTGACACTTTGTGGTAGTACTGCATAGTGTGATCGGGGGGATTCCTTGGTGGGTACTAGTGATGGAATAACCAGTGGGTAGGTTGTTTTGTGAGATATATCAAGGATTATTTTAAATCTGATATCATATTGAGTACATGATTTGTATTGATTATCCCACAGAAAATATTTATCATGGCTATATGAAATGTTGACATCTCCCTTGGAACCCTTATTGGTATAGTACATGGAAATGGGGTGATTATGATGTTAGTGGAAATGATAATGTGGATTCCTTATGACCTTAAGGGTAGGGAAATCCACACATGGGGTGGTGTAGATTGGTAACTAAATATGAATAAAGCGATTTATTATTGATATATTGTTACCTATAGGTCTTGGGATCATCATGATATATATTTTTTAACTATAGGATATGCTAATGATGGATACGCTTAGTGAGGCGTCTTAGGATGGTTCAAGTATGATCTTCTTATGTAATAGCCTCTTGCTCGATGCTAGGTATCAATCATTGGCTAGCTAAGATATAGGATGAGGCTTATATTCCATGCTTGTGTTGGACGGAGAAAGAAAAGAAGTGATGGCAAGAGGGGGGGTGAATTGCCTTTTAAAAAGTAATTAACAATTTAAAAACAAAGTTAAAAGTGCAGCGGAAATAAAAGAGGCAAGACACACAACTTGATAACGGAGTTCGGCTTAAACCCAAACCTACGTCTCCTCTCCCAACTCAACCGTTGAGAGATTTACTACAGCTTGCTTTTTAATGGTTTTAGCAAGAAACCCACTAGACTTTAAGGTTAGTCTAGAACCTATTACAGCTTGCTTTTAATGGTTGAGCAAGAACTCATTAGCCTTCTTACAGGTGAAGGCTAACTCACCTATGACTCAAGCCTTTTAAAAGGGAAGGCTTGACTAACCTCTTCACACCTTGAAGGTGGTGTGAAAACCCAAAGAAGAGAGGATGAGAGAAATGAGATGGGGGTTTGTAGGCACAAACCCAAATTAAAGCTCAAAATAGATAAAACAAGAAAAACCGTAATGGGGAAGCCTTGGGCGCCAAAGGATTGATTGGAGTTGATGAAGGGCGCTCCCAAACTTCTATGGTGGTGCTCCTTGGTTGTGGAATTGAGTTGGAGCAAGAGGAGGTTCCTTGAAGGAATGCGCCGGAGGTTCGCCAAATGATCAAAAATGTGTCTGTGGGCTTCCGTGTGTTTCGCTGGTGTTCCGGGGCTTCCTAGTCCTTTATTTATAGAGGGGGAACCCTCAAATGGCCTTTGGGAGGCTTCGGAGCCGTTGGAGAGGCTCTCGGAGCTGTTGGGAGGCAAGTGGAAAGGTCTGGTCAAAGCCCAACGGCTAGTTTGACTGGCTCCACCGACTGACCGGTGCTTGGCCACCGGTTGGCCGGTGCTTTGAAAAAGGAGAGGCCTTCGGGCTCAGGCACCACCGGCTGGCCGGTGAGGAGGCCACCGGTTGGCCGGTGATGAGGCAGTAGCAAACACTATTTGTCTGGGTGCCACCGGCTGGCCGGTGGTGGGACACCGGTTGGCCGGTGGTCTGGACAGAAATGATGCCTTCTGTCCAGGCTCCATCGGCTGGCCGGTGGTCTTCCACCGGTTGGCCGGTAGGACTAAAATCAGTCTACTTTGGCTTTTCTTGGCCCAATTCCTTGGCCACCTTTTGCCTATCAACAAAAACACTTAAAACAATATTAGATAAATAAGAGAGTGATTGTGATCATGAAAATTAAACCACGAGGGGTACGAGAGGTACAACAATCTCCCCCTATTTTGATGATCACAATCACCAAAACAAACAATGTAAAAATGAAATGAAAGGCATGCTTTAAAGGATAAATGGGAAAGTAAAGCAAAGCATGAGAGAAAGATTTCTCCCCCAATCAACCAAGAATTTATCCCCCTTTGTGTTTATCAAAATAGCACGGGGCATAAAACTTGATTGAGGGAAACGTTAAAAAACGAGATAGAGATTTTAAACCAATTGAAATTTTTGAAATTTGAATTGAAAGTTTTGAATTGAAAATTTTGAATTGAGAATTTTGAATTGAAAGTTTTGAATTGAAAATTTTGAATTGAAATTTTTGAATGAAAAACGCAAAAAAAAGCTTAAACAATCCTAACTCCCCCTAAATAAAAACAACAAATCACCGGGGAGTGGTTTTTGAAACCGAGACAAATTTTGGCCTAGAGAGACTCGCTAAAAGGGATTTTTCAATCCATACTTGTCTAGTGGCGGGTCGTCTCCTAAAAAATTCATCATTAAATGAAATGGTTTTGGGCCTACCATACCGGGCATTTTTGCAATCGCACTCATAAATTAAGTGCCCGGGTTTTTTGCAATAGTTACAAAATTTAAATTGGGAGCTCCCCCTTACAAAAATAGTTGGAGCATGGGAAGAGGAAGCTTCCTTGGAATAGCCAAGCCCTTCGGTGGTTCTAGATATGCGTTGGGAACCTAGCAATTTGGTCAAATTTTGTTCACCTTGGGTGAACTTGGCAAGAGATTCCCTTAAATCTTTGATTGTTGATTCCATAGAATCAACATTGGGAAGATTTTGGATTTTGAGGGACAACTCTTCCTTCTCTTTGAGAAGTTGTTCCTTTTCGGAAGAAAGTTTTTTGAAATTCTTTTTTAAAGAAACAAATTTGGAAGAAAGTTCGTGAAAACCTTCCTCCAATTGATCTCTAGCATGTTGGAGATCCTCATAAGACAAATGATTAAAAGAATTTGAAGAACTAGAGGATGAGGAGTCGGAATAGGTTACCTCATTAAATGCCATTAGGCATTTTTTACCGTTGTCGCTTGAGGAGGAGGAGGAGGAGGATGTGGAGCTATCACTCCATGTGGCCTTGAATGCCTTCTTCTTTTCCTTTTGCTTGGCCTTTTTCTTGTTGAGTGGACAATCGGGCTTGTAATGGCCTTTCTTGCCACACCCGTAACATGTTACCTCGGGCTCGGATTTTTCGTTGGGTTGAGCCTTGCGGGATTTCTTCTTCTTGTGCTTCTTCATGAAGTTGTGCATTTTGCGGGCAAGATTCTCCATTTCTGAATCGCCGCTTGAAGAGGAAGACGATGAGGAGGATGAGATTTCTCCTTGTTGAACTTTGAAGGCGATGTTCTTTGGAACTTTGATCGGTTTGCCTTCCTTTTCAGCTTGCCTCCTCATGGTGATCTCGTAGGTCATGAGGGATCCGATGAGCTCTTCGACCGGCATGTTCTTGATGTCTTTTTCTTCTTGGATTGCCATGACTTTTGGTGCCCATGTGCTTGGTAGGATCCAAAGGATCTTCTTGACCATCATTTCTGCAGACACATCATCACCAAGGGACTTTCTCCCATTGCAAACATCAGTAAAACGAGTAAACATTTCAGTCATAGATTCGGATGGATTCATGGTGAAAGAATCAAAATCTTGACGGAACATATCCAATCGAGTATCCTTCACTTTGTTGGTCCCCTCATGGGTAACCTCCAATAGTTTCCAGATTTCATGTGATGAGGTGCATGTGGAAACTCGATTGAATTCATTACGATCAAGGCCGCAATGTAGAGCGTTCATGGCTTTGCCATCAAGCTCGAAATTTTTAATATCGGCTTGAGTCCATTTGGATTCATCGGGAGAGGAAAGAGAATAACCATGCATGAAAATTTTATAACTAGGGTATCCAATACTTCTAAGAAAAGTAGTCATGCGGGTTTTCCAATATGTATAGTCGGTTCCATCAAAAAATGGAGCACGACCCAAAGAATAGCCTTCGGGGGCGAAAGAAGTTGAAGCCATCACAATGGATCTTAAATTTGAAACCGGTTAGGGTATTACTCAAATTTTTCCTCTGATACCAATTGTTGGACGGAGAAAGAAAAGAAGTGATGGCAAGAGGGGGGGTGAATTGCCTTTTAAAAAGTAATTAACAATTTAAAAACAAAGTTAAAAGTGCAGCGGAAATAAAAGAGGCAAGACACACAACTTGATAACGGAGTTCGTCTTAAACCCAAGCCTACGTCTCCGCTCCCAACTCAACCGTTGAGAGATTTACTACCGCTTGCTTTTTAATGGTTTTAGCAAGAAACCCACTAGACTTTAAGGTTAGTCTAGAACCTATTACAGCTTGCTTTTAATGGTTGAGAAAGAACCCACTAGACTTCTTACAGGTGAAGGCTAGCTCACCTATGACTCAAGCCTTTTAAAAGGGAAGGCTTGACTAACCTCTTCACACCTTGAAGGTGGTGTGAAAACCCAAAGAAGAGAGGATGAGAGAAATGAGATGGGGGTTTGTAGGCACAAACCCAAATTAAAGCTCAAAATAGATAAAAGAAGAAAAACCGTAATGGGGAAGCCTTAGGCGCCAAAGGATTGATTGGAGTTGATGAAGGGCGCTCCCAAGCTTCTATGGTGGTGCTCCTTGGTTGTGGAATTGAGTTGGAGCAAGAGGAGGTTCCTTGAAGGAATGCGCCGGAGGTTCGCCAAATGATCAAAAATGTGTCCGTGGGCTTCCGTGTGTTTCGCTGGTGTTCCGGGGCTTCCTAGTCCTTTATTTATAGAGGGGGAACCCTCAAATGGCCTTTGGGAGGCTTCGGAGCCGTTGGAGAGGCCTTCGGAGCCGTTGGGAGGCAAGTGGACAGGTCTGGTCAAAGCCCAACGGCTAGTTTGACTGGCTCCACCGGCTGACCGGTGCTTGGCCACCGGTTGGCCGGTGCTTTGAAAAAGGAGAGGCCTTCGGGCTCAGGCACCACCGGCTGGCCGGTGAGGAGGCCACCGGTTGGCCGGTGATGAGGCAGTAGCAAACACTATTTGTCTGGGTGCCACCGGCTGGCCGGTGGTGGGACACCGGTTGGTCGGTGGTCTGGACAGAAATGATGCCTTCTGTCCAGGCTCCATCGGCTGGCCGGTGGTCTTCCACCGGTTGGCCGGTAGGACTGAAATCAGTCTACTTTGGCTTTTCTTGGCCCAATTCCTTGGCCACCTTTTTCCTATCAACAAAAACACTTAAAACAATATTAGATAAATAAGAGAGTGATTATGATCATGAAAATTAAACCACGAGGGGTACGAGAGGTACAACAGCTTGTTCATTATATCTTAATCGTTATTATATATCTATGATGTGGATAGGGCCTAGAGACATTGGGATTGTAATGTAGAGATACTCCACTAAGGTGAACATTCTTTCAAATTTTGTAAAGTTTATGTTTGGCTATAAATCATGGTGTATATGCGATTTTCCACAAGACATAAATTATTTTAGTGGTTCGGATTGTGTTGGAGGTTAGATATGTTGTACCCTCCCTAGGATCTTCTTTATTTATGTTCATGTAGCCAAGGGATATGTCTTACATTGGTAGTCCTTCTCAGGCAGTAAGTTGGCTCTTTTATGACCTTCTCACGATCCACTTCTAGTATATCTTATTAGCCATGCAGAATACCTTGTATTGGTGATTTAGATTGTTTTATAGGTTAGATTGGTTATTCCTCTTTAGGTCCTATATGTATGTGAGTTTATCCACGGGACCCGCCTTATGTTATTGTTTTGGATCATGTGGGAGGGTGGCTATGTTATGCCCTTCATACTGTTTTTTGGGGGTGGATGTTATTCCATGAGGCATATAGTCACATCACAATTCATGATCAAGATTTAATGGTTCTACCTAGGGGAGGAGTGTTGCAGTGTATACCTTGTGGTAATTCAACAATGTGACATCATAGGGTGACTATGTAATAGACCCTTAGGCTACACCGTAATGTACCCTATTCTTGAAATGAAAAGAGATTTTTTAGTATTTTTAATGAGGTTCCCCTTTTCTTTATTAGCCACTCGACCCCATCACCTGAACCCCTCTTCCCCATAATTTTCTTCTCTCATAATTCACTCTTTAGGATCCCTAATGGTCGTTTCATAGTGGAAACCCCCCCCCCCTCCCTGGACAGCCCACACGTAAAGACCCGAAATTTCCATGTAATGTTTTTTAATATATGAGAATTTTACGAATATGTGAAAATTGGCAGCGTGTGATTCCGAGGCTCGGAGTGCCCAGAATGAATTTTTGAACTTTATTTCGGGTACGTTCAGTAAACGTACGAGCGGGGTTTTCTAACTTTTGAACCGGTGCTCAGAATTGAAATTCGAGGACACCGTTGAAATCGCAGCGCCGATATTCTCTTAAGAATACTTTCACCTCGACGATAGTTGGTCGAGAGTTAAAGATAATTTTTGGGTTTTTCGTGAAAAGAATAAAATAAAATAAAGTATGAAACATTTTAATTTATTTTGTTTTGAAACATCCATGCGGAAGTTTCACAGGTGGGGACCACCTGAATTAACCTCCCATGAGAGGTTATAGAGGTGGGGACCACCCGAACTAACCTCCAACGAGAGGTTATGGTGGTGGGGACTACCCGCGGTATAAACCTCTTGAACTCCCTATTAAGTGGGGAGAAACCTTTTGAGATCCCCACTTAATTATGCCAACCCTCCTCCAACACTTAATTATGCCACCCTCCTTTAATTAATTTTGTGCCAACCTTATCAATTAATTAAGTGGAGCCAACTTAATTAATCCAATATAAAATTGTGTCAATGATTTAATTAGGGAAACATATCACATTTTGGCTACTTGGCATTTTTGGTGGATTTGGGAAAGAATGAGCTCTTGGGAGAAAGCTCTCCAATGAAGAACATGTTCTTCCACGAAGAACACCTTCAACTACGACAAGCCGACGCACAAGCCTGGGATTGGAGGTGTGTGGCGGACGAGACGAACGTCGACAACTTCACCTTCTTCTCTCCTCATCGATGTCAACGAACAACCCGAGGTAGGGGTGTGTTTAAAAATTGATCAATTCTACTTTCTGTTGGAGTTGGTGGTCTAGAACCAACTACTTTATACTTTATTCATTAAATAAAAGCCTTATCACATCTTGATTGTTCTTATGCGTGACATGTCATGTGATAATGTCCTAAGGACAGCTGTTGCATTAAAGGGTCGTAGTGGATCCCTGCTATGATGAGAACCCGAAAGTGCCATAACACTGTTCTTGAATGTATGTTCTATGGCCGGATGATATTATTTGAGGGACACAAATAATACAGGTCATTAGGGGTGAGGACTCATAAAACTTTGAGGCACCTTCTCATGGTGTGCGCCCTTGGTAATATCCAGGAGGATATTATAAGAACGAGAGCCGCCAGTAGGAAATCCACATTTCATAGTGTCATTGGATGTTCCTATCTACGGACGTGTGTATTGATCCTTAGACTTTAAGATTATTATTAATGGGTATTACAACTCACGCACTTAGATGTATTGACGAAAACTGTGACGACACACTGTTGAGCGAGGTAGGATACGTTGGGTGCGTCACGAGTAATACCGCATTAATAGATAATGCGAGAAAGGATTTGTCCCTTCCGTTCCATAACGGAAGTAGATATCTCAAGCCCTTTGATGGAATTGATATAGCCTAAATAATCCATGGCCATGGTAAGGTATGGGAAAGTTCAATTCCGGGAAGTCAAAGAAAGAATAATCAAGCACATGGGTTGATGGCACTAGCATGCAACCCGCTTGATTGGAGATATCGAGACAAAGGGATTATATTACACGGTAAGCGTTCGTAGGAGGTGACACGTCATTGCGGCGTTAACTTCTTTCTCTATGGGTGCCTTGGCGTGTTGCTAGACGCTAACCTTGGACTTTAGGCAGGCTCAGCCTAATGCCACTGAGAAAGAGGCCTAGAGGGTCACACACTAAGTGTGTCCATGTATCTCAGTTAAATATTAATTTAACAAGTTAAATAAATATTATTCCCGACCGTGGTTTAATAATTATTTAAGGATGTCTGATCGCATTTATTTTGACACTAGTTATTCGAGAGAATATACTGTGGATAAAATAATATATTTATTAGCGAGTAATGCAGTTACATTTATTTAAGAAATAAATAGTCATTACTCAAGGTCTAATAAATGTGGTGGAGAAAAATGGAAAATAAAAGTACACGTCGTGTATATTAAATATACACGCTGTGTAGTTTTATGGAAAACAAGTACACACCGTGTATTAATTATTACATGCCGTGTAGTTTTTCCAATTGGGATTTTGAGTATTTAATATTGTTTTATTAAATTATATTTATTATAATCAGTGTGGGCGCATGTCAAGGAATTAATAATTCAACATGGGGGTTTTCAATAAGAGTTAATGAAATAAATAAAACGCGTAACGCGTTTATTTATTGTCATAACTCTATTAACCTCAAACCTGATTATAAATATCCTCGCAACCCCAACATTTTTTTTGTGAGCCATTGTTGTGCACAACGGATTTGGAAATACTCTCAATCCAAGAGAGAATTCCCTTTCCACCAAGAACGCCCTCAAGTTACGAGAGCAAGATCCTCCACCGGATCAAGGCGGTCGAAGGTGGACATCGCAAGCGAAGGTTCTTCCGCGCTAGCACTCGGAGATCTCTTCGGCGATGTACGGAGATACGTGACACACGTGTGGATCACCGCTAAAGGAATCCTACACTTGGATTCTACGACGCAACGATGGATCACAGAATCGTGACCAGACACATCAACGAAGAAAGAATTCCAACGAGGTAATTCTTATGCATTAATTAAATTAATTATAATCAACATATGATGATCCTCCTCAAGGGTTCCGGGACTCATCTTTTCTTTTTGTTCTTCGTTCTATTCCGAAGATTCAGCGTTTTATATCGTGACAGATCTCGGATTGAACATTGTTTAACGAAAAATTAAGTTGGGCAAACCCACCAACGCGCTTCCGCTGCGCCCGGAACCTACAAGTGGTATCAGAGGCAGGTCATATCGTTGGTTATAATTATTTAGTTTTTTTGTTGGTGATTTACGCATTTAATAATTTAGTTATTTCAATTCATGTTTAATCATTCTGGAAATCTGGATATCGAGATCTGTTCCTCCTCTCTCGTTTCTCGTTCACCTCACAGAAACAGATTTTTCTTTTAATTTTGATTAAAATAAAATAGAGGAACTCATCCGGAGGAGCCAAATGTTTCTGGCCGTATAACACCAGAATACACGACGTGTATTCAGAAGTACACACCGTGTAGTCTAGGTTCAATGCATTGACTGATCCACCAAATCAGGCCGTGTATTGGATTCTTTCTACGAATTTAAGACACCGTGTGTTGACCAGAAACAGGTGGCACACGGTTTCCAGAATACATGCCGTGTGGTCCAATGAACACGGCGTGTAGTCCCTTCGGGTTAGGGTTGGGTCGTGTACTCCGTACATAGCCTGCCCGACTAGAAACCGTGTAACGTGGAAACTACACGGCGTGTGTCCCACTGTACACGCCGTGTACTCCGAAAATTTCTGAAGTACATTAACACGCCCTATCCCCGGGCGTGTACTTCAGATGGACGATGAAGAAAAAGTACACGCTTTGTAGTCGGAACTACACACCGTGTACTCACCCAAATTACGCAGATTTATTAAAATTTCTTATTATATTATACAAACCCTTGAGACGTGTACCATGGTGCAGGCGTAAAGCTGAGGCACAACACGTGATAGGTGTTTTATATATATGTGTTTAATTTAACATCTGCGTAATAAATGGGAATTCACCGGGTTGCCTCCAAGGTACAAGTTGTGTACAAGGATAATTTTAAATGAATTTATTTGTTTAAAATTATGATGGATGAAAATCTCAAGGAAATTCAGAAAAGGGATTTAAGATAAAAGGATTGATTAATTAAAGATAATTAATTGATTCGAGCGTGATTTATCTTAAACAAGAACGATTAAAGAATTGAATGCTAGTTTTATTTATGTGTAAATATCGTTGCATGTATGGATGATCATGAGCTAGACCAAGACCTTTTTATGTGAATGGTTTCTTTTAATTTATTTATTTAAATTAAATTTGTTGGCCTGCGTGCCATCTCCTCATTAATATGTAGGGCCTGCGCGCCCAAGGATTCTTTTATGTAAAAACCCCCTTTTTTCCCCTCACCTATGTGTGAGATAAATGCATATGTAATTGATGGAGCTCCCAAGCTAGTGGAGGTGGCTCAAGTCAGGAGCCAAGATGAAACCAATCCATGGAGATACAAAGGTGGATAGGTGGAAAGCTGTAAACACGAATTCGAAAGGTTCAAGGTGTTTCTCCCCTAGGTCTTGGGTTAGTTTATCAACCGCTAGATAAACTAACCAATAGAAAAGCTCATGATCATACCATTTATTTTATTTCTATCAGTTGCATGGTTTATTTATTGTGGGTGTGTTGTCACTATCACACAATTAATGAATTAAACGAGCATGCAAGATGAAACTAAAATAAAATTGGCTTATACGTAAATATTATCTTAGACATGGTTAATCACTTAAGTATATCCCATTTAATATTAACAAGCATGTAATCAAAGATAATAAAATGGCAATTTACGTATTAGGATAAAATCCCTCAAAATAAATATTAAGTCGGCATAGCCTTCTATAATCTTGGTTAGAATCGAACCATAGTTCAAAGTGCTTGACCAACCCTAGTTGGGGTGATTTCAATTATCGGGGAATTCTAATTCAAGGTTTTGGGTTGAATTGACTTGGTTCGCATCAAGGGTTGACTGCCACAGCAGGACTTGGTGTGACCAAGAGGCAAAGGTTGAGGAAATCCAAAAAGGATTTCAGGATTGGGGAGTCCACTCAGCGGATCAAGGAACTGCGAGTTAATGCAGTTGACATTTGGAATGCCTACCTAAAACCCTTCAATTTGCTTGACCAACCCTAGTTGGGGTAATGCGAAGGGCAATATGGATCCTTTCCACTAGAATATTCACGCAATAGAATATTCCGAAGTCAATGGTGAGGGCTATTGGATTTTGATAAAATATTGGGAGACTGATAAGTATTAATTTATTTATTTGTATCAATTTTTATAATAAAGTACTAAACCTTTGCTCATCTTAAATTGTAGAAACGGCAAGAAAATGACTTCAAACATATCATTGCGCACCATACTCGAAAAAGAAAACCTTCTCACCGGCACCAATTTCCAAGAGTGATAGAGGCGTTTACGCGTCGTCCTTCGCCACGAAAGGAAATTATATGTGCTGGAAGAGCCTATTCTAGTTGCGCCTAGGAAAGAGGCTAGTGATGAGGAATTATCTCTCTACATGAAACACATGGATGATTCCACAGATGTCCAGTGTTTCATGCTATCGGCCATGTCTAATGAGCTCCTGAAGAAACATGAAAACATGGATGCGTATAGCATGATGTCTCACCTTAAAGATCTCTACCAAGAGAAGGCGAGACATGAGAGGTATGAGATCTCCAATGCTTTGTTTACCACGAAGCTTGGAGAGTCTGCGCCAGCTGGGCCTCATGTGGTCAAGCTTATTGGCTACATTGAATGCTTGGACATCTTAGGGATTAAATTCTCAGACGAGTTGCGTACAGATCTCATCCTATCATCATTGCCCAAGACCTTCTCTAGCTTCATTGTCAACTATAACATGAGCGGCAATGAGAAGAGTCTATCGGAGCTTCTGACCTTGATTCGCCAGGTAGATAAGGACATGGGGCGTGAAAAACCCGCGGTCCTTATGGTGAACAAGAAAAGGAAGGACAAGGCAAAGGGGCCAAAGACTTATAAACGGTCTGAAGCCCCCGAGCACCGTCCCTCCAAAAAGGGGAAGATCTAGAGGCAGGGTAAGGAATGGGAAGCAGTGTGTTTTGCATGTGGCAAGCAGGGCCACTGGAAGAGGAACTGCACCCAGAAGCGTGGGGATGCTAAAGGTGCGTTCGTTATCGAGTGCAATCTTTCTATTTCTACACATTGGGTATTAGATACAGCTTGTGGGGCTCACATCTTTATTCAAATGTAGGAACCAAGTAGATTTAGAAAGATCGCCAGAGGAGAGGTGGATCTTCGAGCTGCCAATGGCGCAAGGCTGGCTGCGTTGGCTATTGGCGACTATCACCTCTCATTGCCAACTTGCATGATTTTGGTTTTACAAAACTGTTATTTTGTGCCTAGTGTTACCAAGAACATAATTTCTGTATCTTGTTTGGATATGGATGGATTTATTTTCAAGTTTGGAAATAAGGGTTGTCTCTTTTATAAGAACAACGTATGTTATGGTATGGCACATTTGAATAATGGTTTGTATGTATTAAATTAAGAAAACCAAGTGTTGGCAATCGATAACGAAACAAACTCACATGACTCATACATCACCCAGTTATGGCATCACCGCCTTGGTCATGTGAACGAGAAGCGCTTGACAAAGCTCTGCCAAGATGGCTATTTAGACTCTACTGAGCTAAAACCACTTGATAGATGTCACGCTTGTTTACAAGGAAAAATGACCAAGACGCATTTTGGTGGACAAGGTGAAAGGGCCACAGAGCTTCTAGGATTGGTACACACAGATGTGTGTGGACCATTTCCAGTAGAAGCTAGAGGTAGACATTCTTACTTTATTACTTTTACTGATGATTTGAGTAGATATGGCTATGTCTACTTAATGAGGTATAAGTCAGAGTCCTTAGAGAAATTTAAGGAATTAAAGAATGAAGTAGAGAATCAACTTGGTAAGAAGATAAAGAAGCTTCGATCAGATCGAGGTGGAGAATATCTGAACCAAGAGTTCATCGATCTTCTACGGGAGTCTGGGATTCTATCTCAGCTCACTCCTCCTTATACACCACAGTGGAATGGTGTTAGTGAAAGGAGGAACCACACCTTGTTGGACATGGTGAGGTCGATGATGAGTCATGCAGATCTTCCATTATCCTTTTGGGGATATGCATTACAAACTACAACATACACATTAAACCGAGTACCAACTAAGGCGGCAAATGGAATTCCATCCGAGTTATGGAATGGAAGGAAACCCACTTTGTCGCACACACATGTATGGGGATGCGAGGCGTTTGTTAAGGCCTTCTCAGGCAACAAACTAGCACCCCGGGGCATGAAGTGTATCTTTATAGGATATCCCAAGGAAACAAAAGGATATTACCTATATAACCCCCAAGACAAAAAAGTGATTGTTGCCAGACAAGCCGTCTTTATTGAGAGGGAGAACATCCTCAAGAAGGATAATGGGAGCAAGATTTACTTCGACGAAGTTGATGCTCAAGATACACAGGAGTTGGTACAGGAAAAAGTTCCACAGGTCCCCGTGGAAGAGGTTCCAGAAACACAAGTACTGCGTAGGAGCTCAAGAGAGGTAAGAGAACCAGAGAGATTTGGTTTCCTAGTCACCGAGGATGGTGAATCATTATTGTTGGACAATGATGAACCTCTCTCCTACAAGGAAGCAGTAGAAAGCTCAGAAGCTACAAGATGGCTAGAAGCTATGAATTCTGAGATGGATTCCATGTATCAGAACCAAGTTTGGGTTCTGGTCGATGAGCCAGTTGATGTAAAGCCTGTTGGATGCAAATGGGTATTCAAAAGAAAGATGGACATGGAAGGTCAAGTTAGCACCTATAAAGCAAGGCTAGTGGCTAAAGGATTCAGACAGCGTCAAGGAATTGACTATGATGAAACCTTCTCGCCAGTTTCCATGTTTAAATCCATAAGAATCATACTTGCCATACCATCTTACCATGACTACGAGATTTGGCAGATGGATGTCAAAACAGTATTCCTTAACGGGAACCTTCAGGAAGATGTCTATATGACACAACCAGAAGGGTTTGTGACACCAGGTGAAGCCAAACGAGTTTGAAAGTTGCATAAATCCATTTATGGATTAAAGCAAGCATCCAGGTCATAGAACATTCAATTTGATGAAGCCATAAAGGAATTTGGTTTCATTAAGAAAGAATGTGAGCCATGTGTTTATAAGCAGTTTAATGGGAATGCGGTCGTCACCCTAGTGGTATATGTTGATGACATATTGCTTATTGGAAACGATGTACCAGCCTTACAGTCAGTTAAGGACTGGTTGAACAAGTGTTTCTCCATGAAGGACTTAGGAGAAGCAGCCTACATTCTAGGGATCAAGATCATTCGTGATAGATCCAAGAGGATGCTTGGACTAAGTCAGGATACATACATTGACCAGATACTAAAGAGATTTAGTATGGAAAAATCCAAGAGGGGATTGGTTCCAGTGTCACATGGCTTACATCTTTCTAAGAAAATGTGTCCCCAGACACAATAGGAGAAAGATAGGATGAGAAAGATCCCATACGCTTCGGCTATAGGATCCATCATGTATGCCATGTTATGTACCAGGATTGATGTTGCCTATACACTGAGCATGGTAGGCAGATATCAAGAAGATCTAGGAGAACAACATTGGACTGCTATTAAGACTATCCTTAAGTATCTGAGAAGAACTAAGGATATGTTCCTGGTGTATGGAGGAGATGATGAGCTTGTCATCAGAGGGTATGCTGATGCTAGTTTTCAAACAGATCATAATGATCTGAAGTCGCAATTTGGATATGTTTTTTGTCTCAATGGAGGAGCTGTGAGCTGGAAGAGTTCAAAGCAGCCAGTTGTCGCTGATTCTACAGTGGAGTCCGAGTATATAGCGGCTTCTGATGCATCCAAAGAAGCCGTTTGGATTCGGAACTTTGTCCAGGAGCTTGATGTGGTTCCTAGAAGTAAAGATCCCATTACATTGTATTGTGATAATACTGCAACGGTGGCTCTTGCAAAAGAACCAAGGTCACATCAACGGACAAAGCACATACTCCGGAAGTATCGCCTCTTGAGGGATTTTTATCAAAGGGGTGAAGTTGCAGTGAGCAGAGTGTCCATGGAAGAGAACGTGGCGGACCCCATGACTAAAGGCCTATCTCAGCAGAAGCATGAATATCATGTGAGAGCTAGCGGGTTAAAGGTTGTTAGCAGTTGGCTCTAGTCCAAGTGGGAGTCTGTTGGAGTTGGTGGTCTAGAACCAACTACTTTGTACTTTATTCATTAAATAAAAGCCTTATCACATCTTGATTGTTCTTCTGTGTGACATGTCATGTGATAATGTCCTAAGGACAGCTATTGAATTAAAGGGTCGTAGCGGATCTCTGCTATGATGAGAACCCGAAAGTGCCATAACACTGTTCTTGAATGTATTTTCTATGGCCGGATGATATTATTTGAGGGACACAAATAATACAGGTCATTAGGGGTGAGGACTCATAAAACTTTGAGGCACCTTCTCATGGTGTGCGCCCTTGGTAATATCCAGGAGGATATTATGAGAATGAGACCTGCCAGTAGGAAATCCACATTTCATAGTGTCATTGGATGTTCCTATCTACAGACGTGTGTATTGATCCTTAGACTTTAAGATTATTATTAATGGGTATTACAACTCGCGCACTTAGATGTATTGATGAAAACTGTGACGACACACTATTGCAGCGAGATAGGATACGTTGGGTGTGTCATGAGTAATACCGCATAAATAGATAATGCGAGAAAGGATTTTTCCCTTTCGTTCCATAACGGAAGTAGATATCTCAGGCCCTTTGATGGAATTGATATAGCCTAAATAAATTCATGGCCATGGTAAGGTATGGGCAAGTTCAATTCCGGGAAGTCAAAGAAAGAATAATCAAGCACATGGGTTGATGGCACTAGCATGCAACCCGCTTGATTGGAGATATCGAGACAAAGGGATTATATTACACGGTAAGCATTCGTAGGAGGTGACATGTCATTGCGGCATTAACTTCTTTCTCTATGGGTTCCTTGGTGTGTTGCTAGATGCTAACCTTGGACTTTAGGCAGGCTCAGCCTAATGCCACTGAGAAAGAGGCCTAGAGGGTCACACACTAAGTGTGTCCATGTATCTCAGTTAAATATTAATTTAACAAGTTAAATAAATATTATTCTCGACTGTGGTTTAATAATTATTTAAGGATGTCTGATCGCATTTATTTTGACACTAGTTATTCGAGAGAATATACTGTGGATAAAATAATATATTTATTAGTGAGTAATGCAGTTACATTTATTTAAGAAATAAATAGTCATTACTCAAGGTCTAATAAATGTAGTGGAGAAAAATGGAAAATAAAAGTACACGCTGTGTAGTTTTATGGAAAACAAGTACACGCCGTGTATTAATTATTACACGCCGTGTAGTTTTTCCAATTGGGATTTTGAGGATTTAATATTGTTTTATTAAATGATATTTATTATAATCAGCGTGGGCGCATGTCAAGGAATTAATAATTCGACATGGGGGTTTTCAATAAGAGTTAATGAAATAAATAAAACGCGTAACGCGTTTATTTATTGTCATAACTCTATTAACCTCAAACCTGATTATAAATATCCTCGCAACCCCAACATTTTTTTGTGAGACATTGTTGTGCACAACGGATTTGGAAATACTCTCAAGCCAAGGGAGAATTCCCTTTCCACCAAGAACGCCCTCTAGTTACGAGAGCAAGATCCTCCACCGGATCAATTCGGTCAAAGGCGGACATCGCAAGCGAAGGTTCTTCTGCGCTAGCACCCGGAGATCTCTTTGGAGACGTACGGAGATACGTGACACACGTGTGGATCACCGCTAGAGGAATCCTACACTTGGATTCTACGATGCAACGATGGATCACAGAATCGTGACCGAACACATCAACGAAGAAAGAATTCCAACAAGATAATTCTTATGCATTAATTAAATTAAATATAATAAACATATGATGATCCTCCTCAAGGGTTCCGGGACTCATCTTTTCTTTTCGTTCTTCGTTCTATTCCGAAGATTCGGCGTTTTATATCATGAAGGATCTCGGATTGAACATTGTTTAACGAAAAATTAAGTTGGGCAAACCCACCAACGCGCTTCTGCTGCGCCCGGAACCTACACTTTCTTCTCATATTAAATCATTCTATGTTGAGTCGCTTGTTACTGCTCTAATTTGGAGAGTGTAGACCAAACTAACAAGGCCCATCCTCTCCGTAATTCTTGTGTTGAATTATGGTGTTCTTCGCGATGGGGGAGGACGGCGACCAACCACGAAGGGGCACAAGATCGGCAGCCAGCACCGCTGCTGGCTGCGACGAAGGCGACGACGCCGCCCCGCGGCCCCCACGGCCGCCCTGCGGCCTCCGCGCCGTCCGCATCCCCCTCTGCCGTCCGCGGCTCCGCACCGCCCCGTGGCCGGACCGCCCCCCCGCAGCCTTCGCGGCCGAGCCGAGCCGAGCCGGACCGCCTCGCGGCCTTTGCGGCTTCCGTGACCCTCTCCGGCCCTCGCGGCCCCCGCGGCCTACTGGACCGCCCAGCGGGCCAGGCCGCCTAGAGGGCTGGGCCGGACCCAGCGGGTCAGGCTGGGTCAACCCAAACCAGGTCGGCCCAGGCTGATTCAGGTCAGGTCAGTCCGACCGGGTCAGACCGGACCCGGACCAGAGACGACCCTATACTTTACTTAGGACATATCTTTGGCACCAGATGTCCGTTTGACGAACCGTCAGCGGCGTTGGAAATATTGGAGCGAGACGACCCCTTTGAGTATACCCCACTGTATTTTTGGATTAAGATGGTGAACAGTCGGGTTGGATTGAGCACGAATCCAACCGAGCCCCCGGGACTAAAAAGATAATAACTAATAGACCAGGCGTCCGATTGACGCGCCGTCTATTATATTGTGACCCCTATGATGTGGAATTCCTTTTAGATACTTCTATGTGGGACTTCTTTGTAGTTGGAGTATCGAACAATATCTTGTGGAGTGAATCCTCCTGGAGACGAGCGAGCATAGTGCGAGAACTCAGTAGCTGGCTGAGACTTGAAGACTGCTGACCTTTTCGACTTGAAGTGACTTGACAGGCCCATTGGGGAGTGCCTCTGTGTGACATGGAAGACCCACAGTGGGGAGAGCCTCTGTGTGACGTGGAAGAACCACAGTACACGGCAGGAGGAGTACCTCAGCAGGCCACGGTGGGGAGCGCCTCTGTGTGACGTGGCAGACCCACAGTACTCGACAGGAGGAGTACCTCAGCAAGTCACGAGGGGGAGCGCCTCTATGTGACGTGACAGGCCCATGGTGGGGAGCACCTCTGTGTGATGTGGCAGAACCATGGTACTCAATAGGAGGAGTAACTCAGCAGTCCAAGGTTTGTGGGAAGCGCCTCTGTGTGACGCGACAGACCCAAAATACTTGATAGAGGAGGGGATCTCCAGCAGCCGAGGTGTTCGACGATGTGACTGGGGATGTTACTTGTACTACCTCTAGAATAAATCTTGGTGTGATCTGAGTTTGTATATCAGTGTTTTCCTCATGATTGAGATTGATTACTTGATAACTTAGGTATATGTATGAGAATATACCTACGTAGGGTTATCTGTTAATTTCATACTTTGTGGTTTATCCTTGGTGGATTTTTGTGAGAACTTGAGGGTCTAGAGATCCTTACTGAGTATCTTTATACTCACCCCTACATAAGCTATGCCTACACCTTGTTGTGTTGGATGTAGATGACAGACAACGCTGACTAAGGCTAAGAGTACTAGGACTGGACGGTGCCCGGAGGTGGACCATATGGCGTGTCGGTACGCAAAGGAGATGGGTGGACGTGGTGTGCTGAAGAGGCGATCTGTACCTACCTTTCAGGTAGGATCCTCAGAGGACAACCCAGTAGTTGAATTTTCCTTTTCTTCAGTTGTATTGTATTTCAGTTGTACTTGTACCTTTACTATTGGGCTTGTATTCCGGCCCCCTTTACTTTCAGCACTCTTTTGGTTATATAGTTTTCTTGTGTTTGTATCTTGCTGTGTCCATGGTTACGTGAGTTTACAGGTTATTAAGGAAATACCTTCCCAATTTTAGGGAATATACCTTTTGGTGCTAGTCGCCAGCCCCTAGCCTATGGAAGGTGGGCTTGGGTAGTCACGGTACAGGCCCCGAGGGATGGATCGTGACAAATTGGTATCAGAGGGGCCGATTCTACCGCATAACATAGGACTCTGATCTATCTTTTAATGGCAATAGTTTTAAGTGAAGTGAGTGTGGTTATCAGTTTAGGGAATCTAGTGTTGGTGCGGCGGCCAACGTATCCATAAACCAGGACCCTGACTTCTTATTTTTGACTCAGTGCACGAAAACACTGATTGCGTGTGTGTTTCCAAGAGTTTTCTTTGTTATCTCTTGAGTCAGCTCACCAAGTATAACTTATTGACCATGACGCACCTGTTTCTTTTCAGGATGCCTCCACGAAGACAGCCAACTAGGGTTCCAAGAGTTGTATGCACTAATAGCCCACCGAGCGATGAGGCCTCGGTTCAGGGCCCTCTTCGAGTAGAGGCACCAGCGGAGCCACCAATGGTATCATTACCTGTTGGGACACCGATGCCATGAGCCCCAACAACATAGGATGCACGCCGCTTGAGTTCATTGCACAAGTTCCAGTGCCAGAGTCCACCCAGGTTCAGGGGAGAGACGGACCCACAGGCGGTTGAGGATTGGATGGAGGCTGTGGTGAGAGTCTTCCGACTCATAGGGACACCAGCCGATCTCATGGGGATCCTTGCCGCCAGCCTTCTACAGGAAGGAAAAGGCAGATGGTGGTGCTTGATTCTCTAGGTTCATGATGAGGTGAGGCTTCTCTGGGCAGACTTTGAGAGCCTATTTTGGGCAGAGTTTGTTCCAGCGACTCTTCGCGCAGTGCGCAAACAGGAGCTACTTCATCTGCAGTAGGGCAGCATGACTTTAGCCCAGTATTCAGCGAGGTTCTCTGAACTCTCACGATACTCCACATATATGGTACGAGACCCATTCTTCAGGGATCTAACCTTCGAGTAGGGTCTCAGGTGGGAGATCAGGGCTTCGATGATCTCACTCAGCATCCCGACACAGGTGAGGGTGTTAGAGCGAGCCCTCTTGGTAGAGAGTTTCCTTGCTGAGTAGTCACCAGCAGCGAGACCCACTACCAGTCATCACGTAGCATAGTCTTCTATAGCTGGTAGCAGACAGACGTCCAAGAGGACTATACCTACAGAGTTTGTTCCAACGACTCTTCGCGCAGTGCGCATACAGGAGCTACTTCATCTGCAGTAGGGCAGTATGACTGTAGCCCAGTATTCAGCGAGGTTCACTGACCTCTCACGATACTCCAGAGATATGGTACGAGACCCATTCTTCAGGGCCCAAACCTTCGAGCAGAGGCTCAGGCGAGAGATCAGGGCTTCGATGATCTCACTCATCATCCCGACACAGGTGGGGGTGTTAGAGCGAGACCTCTTGGTAGAGAGTTTCCTTGCTGAGTAGTCACCAGTAGTGAGACCCACTACCAGTCTTCACGTAGCAGAGTCTTCTGCAGCTGGCAGCAGACAGACGTCACAGAGTTTCAAGAGGACCATACCTATAGGTGGATGACAGCATGACTTAGAATCGGTTGTGCGAGGCACCCGAGGCAGAACCAGTCAGGCAAGGATCATGCAGTGTTACTCATGCAGCGGGTAGTGTCACATGGCTCGTGACTGTTCAACCCGTTATATGGATGATCAACAGATGGTCGAAGGATCACCCTAGCAAGGATAGAGGTTTGAACGAGGAGGTCTGCAGGGAGCAGGCAGACGTGGAAGAGGAGATGGTCGTGCAGCTGGCGGTGGGCGACGATTCGAGATGTTACCGCCACCACCACCAGGAGGTCCACCCTGACCGTAGGGAGCAGGTGGAAAGGGGCGAGCTCAGCTCCAGGAAGCTAAGGCCTATGATCACAGTGCTCCACATATGATATGAGGTATGATCTATGTATACTCCAGCTTATCTGTAGTACTTATAGACACAGGTGCCAGTCATTATTTTATTGCCACTGCCCTCGTTTGGAGCTCAGAGATTCTAATGGAGCCGTTGGATCAATCCTTACAGTTAGATACTCCTACGAGAGAGGATTCGATGATTACGCACTGGTGCTGGTAGTGTGAGCTTACTTTAGGAGGCAAGAGCTTTGGCTGGGATCTCCTAGTAGCAGCGTCGAGGCCTTACAACGTCATCTTGGGTATGGAATAGTTATCTATAGTCCATGCTTATATTGATTGTATTAGCCACAAAGTGTGATGTGTCTGAACGGATGGGACCAGGTTTACCTTCACCGGCAAGAAGGGAGCCTTTGAAGCGTAGGATGGACATACTTAGAGGAGAGTGTAGCTGATCACTCATCATTTGGCTAGCCTTACCCTCAGAGTTGTTGATGTGGAGAGTCCGAACTATCCTGTAGTGGTGGACAAGTACGTGGATGTTTTCCCTGATGATGTTCCGGGTCTACCTCATCGTAGAGAGGTAGACTTTTATATTGAATTGTACCCTGGGATGACACCAATATCTACACCAACATATAGGATGGCTCCTGCAGAGTTTCGTGAGCTGTGGGTACAGCTAGAGGACTTGCAGGGGAAGGGATTCATCTGGCCCAGTATTTCACCTTGGGAAACCCCGATTTTGTTTGCCAAGAAGGCGGATGGGATCTTGAGACTTTGTGTCAAATATCGGCGCCTGAACCAGGTGACCGTGAAGAACAAGTACCCACTTCCGAGGATTGACGACCTGCTTGATCAGCTGAAGAGAGTACAATGGTTCTCAAAGATAGACCTCAGATCAGGTTATCACCAGCTCATAGTGCGAGATGAGGATGTGTAGAAGATGACTTTCAGGTGTCGGTACAGACACTACGAGTTCTTGGTTATGTAATTCGGTGTAACAAATGCTCCAGCAGTGTTCATGGGACTCATGAACATGATCTTTCATCTGTATCTTGATTGCTTCATAGTAGTCTTCATTGACGACATTATGATCCACTCGACTACTGAGGAGGATCATGCCTATCATTTGCGGGTAGTACTTGACACACTTTGAGAGCACCATCTTTATGGTAACCTCTCAAATTGCCAGTTTTGGATCCGAGAGGTTCACTTTCTGGGACATGTCATATCAGAGGCTGGAGTTGCAGTGGATCCAACGAAGATTGAGGCAGTACTTGCTTGGGAGCCAACTAGGAGTGTGATGGAGGTACGAAGTTTCCTGGGTTTGGATGGATACTACCGAAGGTTTGTGCCAGATTTATCTAAAGTTTCAACACCACTTTCAGCATTGACGAAGAAGGGGAAACCCTTAGTGTGGCCAGAGAGATGCCAGCAGAGTTTTCAAAAGCTGAGGCAGAGGCTGACTAGTGCCCCCATCTTGAGGCTTCTAGGGGAGGGCGTGGGGCACGCAGTTTACTGTGACGCATTAGGGACCGGACTCGGATATGAATTGATGTAGGAGAATGCAATGATCACATATGGTTCTCGAAATCTGATACAACATGAGAAGAACTACGGTACCCATGACCTGGAGTTAGCAGCAATGGCCTTCACCTTGAAGATGTGGCGAAACTATCTGATGGGCGAGCGTTTTACCGTGTACTCTGATCACAAGAGTCTCGGGTATATCTTCTCCTAGAAGGACCTGAACCTGAGACAACGACGTTGGATTGAGTTCCTCCAGGACTATGACTTCGAGATATTTTATACTCTTTGGAAGGGGAACATTTTAGCAGATGCAGACAACAGGAGGTCTGGTATATAGCTGCTAGGCGAGGTGACAGAGCAGCTGGCTGCTTTACAGATATCCCTTGTGGATAGAGATAGAGCAGATTTTCTTCAGTCTCTTACAGTCGCTCCCCCACTCCTTCAACGAGTCAGGGAGGCACAACACGGGGATGATGACTGTGAGACATGACAATCTCAAATATCCATAGGACATGCACCTGATAGATTTTCTGAAGGTGGGGAGCACGTCATCCTCTTCAGAGGATGTACCATGGTACCAGTGTCACTTCAGGAGGAAGTGTTGAGGGAGTTCCACAATTCCCCTCTAGAGGTACATCAAGGAGTGGCAAAGATGTACTAGGATCTCCGACGATAGCACTGGTGTCTGGGAATAAAGAAAGCAGTAGCAGAGTTTGTCTCACGATACCTCACTTGTCAGCAAGTGAAGGCGGAGCATCAGGTACCACCAAGCTTGGTTCAACCTTTAGAGGTCCTAGATTGGAAGTTGGATGAGATATCCATACACTTTGTGATGGGTCTTCCACATACATCCAGAGGTCATGACTCGATTTGTGTGATCATCTATCGACTCACCAAGTCAGCCCACTTCCTACCGACCAGAGAGCAGGGTTCAGTAGAGAGCTTGGGACTCTTCTATGTGAAAGATATTATACAGCTACATGGAGTACCCTCGACGATTGTCTCCGATCTAGATGCACGTTTTACTTCTCAGCTATGGAAGGGGTTGTAGGAGGATTTCGAGACGTAGCTTTGTTTGAGCACTGCCTTCCATCCTCATACGGATGGTCAGACTAAGCGGACCATTCAGACCCTCGAGGACATGCTGCGTGCTTGTGTCCTCGACTTTGGTCACAACTGGGAGGATCACTTGTCTTTGGTGGAGATTGCATACAAAAACCACTATCACTCTACCATAGGGATAGTACCTTTTGAGGTGTTGTACGAGTGAACTTGAAGATCACATTTGCACTAGAATGACCCAGGGGAGTCTGTACTTGTGGGACCAGAGATGGTACGGGCTACCATAGAGAAGGTGCAGATCATCCAGGAGCGGATGAAGACTGCACAAAGTAGGAAGAGGTCATATTCCTATAGGTGATGGAGACCTCTGGAGTTTAAGGATAGAAACCATGTCTTTCTACGGGTCTCACCTTGACGAGGTTTGCAGATATTTGGCCGAGGTGGAAAGTTATCTCTGAGATTCATTGGACCTTTTCAGGTCATCAGCAAAGTTGGAGAGGTGGCATACTGCTTAGCTCTTCCACCTCAGTTGCACCAGGTGCACAACGTCTTCCATGTATCCCAGATGAGGAGATACGTGCACGACCCATCCCACGTCATTGGCCATGGCGAGCTGGACGTCGACGATGGGGAGAATTTTATGGAGGTTCCAGTTGAGATTGAGGATCAACAAGAGCGGGTCCTTCGTGAATGGTCGATACCTCTGGTGCACATTCATTGGCAGCACGAGAACCTCCAGGACAGCACATGGGAGCAGGAGGCTCAGATATGTGCTTAGTACCCCCACTTGTTTACCTAGTTTGAGTTGTGGCATATGGGGACGTAGATCCCTGAGGTGGGGAGAATGTAAAGACCCGAAATTTCCATGTATTTTTTTAATATATGAAAATTTTAAGAGTCCAAGAAAATTGAAGGCACGTGATTCCGAGGCCCGGAGTTCCCAAAATGAATTTCTGAACTTTATTTCGGATACGTTCAGTAAACGTACGGGCGAGTATTTCTAACTTTTGAATCGGTGCCCGAAATTGAAATCTGAGGACACAGTGGAACCTACAACGTTGGTATTCTCTTAAGGAGACTTTCACCTCGATGGTAGTTGGTCGAGAGTGAAAGATAATTTTTGGGTTTTTTTGTGAAAAGAATAAAATAAAATAAAGTATGAAACATTTTATTTTATTTTGTTTTGAAACTTCCATGTGGAAGTTTCATAGGTGGGGATCACCTGAATTAACCTCCCATGAGAGGTTATAGAGGTGGGGACCACCCAAACTAACCTCCAATGAGAGGTTATGGTGGTGGGGACCACCCGAGGTATAAACCTCTCGAACTCCCTATTAAGTGGGTAGAAACATCTTGAGCTCCCCACTTAATTATGCCAACCCTCCTCCAACACTTAATTATGCCACCCTCATTTAATTAATTTTGTGCCAACCTCAAAAATTAATTAAGTGAAGCCAACATAATTAATCCAATCTGAAATTGTGCCAATGATTAAATTGGGGAAACATTTCACATTTTGGCTACTTGGCATTTTTGTGGGATTTGGAAAAGAAGGAGGTCTTAGGAGAAAGCTCTCCAATGAAGAACGCATTCTTCCACGAATAACGCCTTTGACTAAGACGAACCGACACATGAGCCCAGGATTGGAGGTGTGTGGAAGATGAGATGAACATTGAAAACTTCACCTTATTCTCGGTGGTTTCTTCATTCACCCCATACGCACTGCACACCATCATGCCTTACTTCAATATTGATTTGTTCAAAGATCAATAATATGAATCCAGGGATAGAAAAAATTGAGTAATAAATTAAGATTTCAATACATAGGAGCATTCTCAATTCACCAAAGAAGGTTGGAGGATAATCAATGATCATATATAGATAACATAAGTGGTAGGAATTCACCTTCATCTTATTTGTGTACAATCTTCCATTAGGTATGTTTCCCATTCGTTTCTAAACACATGTATATCATCTTCTAAATATGAGTTTTTGCGACAGTCATAGTAGAACTGAAAAAATATAAATACACAAAGGATTAATAAATATTTTAAATGAACTCATAATTATTTTCAAAAATACCTTATCAGGGATGCTAGTTTGTTGATGAAATACGATCTATTTCATAAATTTAAAAACATAATAACCACAGTCCTTTCCGTTTGTTTGTTTTGGGCACTACAGAAACATCAACAACAATAAGTAATTTGTTTTGATATGTGTTTGGATAGTGAAATGTTATTATATATACCCGGATACTTTACCAGTTGTAGATCTTGTAGGCGTTCTCATCCTTATGCCATGGATTCATTCCATGCATTAGACAATATTGATGCATCGCCCTATCATAACAGAATCCTCATTAAAAGATAACATAAATTATATAACTATATGTTTAGTTTTAAAATGTTGGATCTATTGTATTAAAAATTAACAAACGCCATCATGCGTGGTCGGTTTGTTGGATATCCATGCGTTGAATCCAGAAAATAAATCTTTGGAGTATCCAAATTGACTGCAATCAGCATCCAATGCTCCCTAAAAATAAAAAAAGGAATAAGTAAAGAAAGAAATGAAAATAAGTTGATATGATTAAATTGTAGAGTTTTACCCCTGCATCGTTGGTATTAAAAAGAGTCTGTCATCCGTAATTTTGTTTTCAAACAATTTGAGCAGGGATGACATTATTGTAGCCTCTTTAACAGAATCTATTTCGTCTTTTGAAGATGTGGTGTGAGGACTAACGATTCCACATTTTTTTTCATGGGGAAATCCCTTCAATTGTTCATCATATATATGTCTGTGACAAATATAAAATGTATTTAGTCAAAATTATCAGAGTATATCAGCTTTTGTAAAATCAAATCATGAAAACTTACCTCATGTATACATTTACAACTGAGGCGCCTAGCCATTCATACTTGAGGAGTTCATTTACATTTTCAATACTAATGAAATCTGATATCTCCTCTCCATATATATCTTTTTCAATATCAACTATGTGAGTACTGTCGTCTTTCAACTTTGTATCCACATGAGCCTGCAATGATATTAACTGTGGATATAGAACGGGCGGGGTGAAGGTGCTCTCAGTAGACCGTTTCAATCGGATGGTTGATCCTTGAGATAGTTTTGAGATGATATTTCGTTTCACCCCACAGTCTTTTTCATTCTGTAATAACATTCATCAGTTCAGACCTTTTTTCATTAAATGTTAAAGGTCCATCTTGAAAAATAAATTAGAAATGAATACCTTTTTTTCGACATGTTTTTTTACAAGAACTGTCAGCCATGCGATGAATGTTCCAACAGATTGTTCAACTGTATGAATGTCGTCATCGTCATTTGAAATAGGTAGCTCGGCACTTGGCTCATTAGCTACGTTAATTGACACTCTAATATGATCTTTTGGAAGCTGTCTGTTGTGTAGCATGTCGTTTTGCGTAGTGAACACCATAGCCCTCGCTATAAGGTGATAGGTGGGAGTTGATAAATATAAATCACAGTCATTTTCACCCTATGGAATATTAGTACAGAAAAGTTATCAGTGTCTATGTAAATCACATTTCATAGAAACAATTATTAAAACATTGATTACCTCATCTAAGTCAGGTTTTTTAGGGGAATGGCTCGCCTCAAAGCTGGTGGGGGGTGGGGCTAGATCATCACGCATGGGTTGTTGTTGAGTTGTTTCTTCTCTTTGCCTCTCCCCCATCAATTTTGCTATCATCTCTCTCTGTTATTGTAATTCTTCTTGAAAAATAGATAATTTTTCTTACAGCTTTTCCATTTTTTTCATTTTGATCCCTCGCTTGTTTTTGTTTTTGAAAATATGTTCGGGGTGTCACCCCAAAACCCGCACCTCTGACACGGCCATACTTTTTTGGCTGCTTCAAGGCTGCTGAAAGTATGTCTGCATCTGGTGTGGTTGTTGTTGATTCTTGTGACTATTTTAGATAGAAAATATATAAAAATAAGTAGTTATTGTAATTTAATAGCGATTTAAAGAAACTCAAATTTATATTATGTCATACTTACACATGTTTCCCACACTTTTTATGTGTTTTTATCTATCAATGTCCCCTATTTATTTACACGATCCTCCTTCCATATCACATGGTGTGGGATGGATATGGATTTCGATTTCGATTCATCAATCTGCATATAAACAGAGAAACATGGTTATGGTGTTGTTTTATGTCACATACTAGTAGTAGGGTAGATTTAAAAGACGTACCAATTTTTTCTCAAGTTCATCATACCCCATCCTTGCTTTACGGTAAGGGTACGCTGGTTCTGTTGTGCGTTTTTTATTTTCAGCACTCAGTAGTTGTTTCATAAATAAAAATCTGTCAATCAGAGTGATGAATACAAGAAAACGTCAAACAACGTATTACCCCACAAAATTTACCTGAAAATTATGCTCCCCATGACGGTTTATAAATGCATCCCATTCTCCTTGGGATATCAAGTGTGCGTAAAGAGGAGTTGGGTGCGGCTTTATTTTCCCTTCTGCATCTTTAAGATGATATTTTGTTAAAATTGTGCAGAAACCTCTATGAATCCTTCCTGCAACTCTTAATACATATTCCTTGTGTGAGACATCTACTATAAATGTACTCTACAATGGATGATGAAGAGTAAGTCAATGTTTTGGTATTTTATTTTATTTTAATAAATTAAAAAAATGATATCATAATGTTACCATAATATCTTCCCACATTAGTGTCTTCAGCCCGGTGACAACATAGTGCCACAACTGTACATCAATCGGCACGCGTTGCCGAGTGATGATTCCAATGTAGCTACTAAAGATGGCTCTGTTGGGGTTAACATTTTGGACTCGCTTATTCCATCCCACCTCAAATTTGATGCCTTTTGCTTTTGCCTTAAGGATTTTGGCCAACACTGTCAAAATACGACGCTCTTGTTTTTTTTTGTGCTTTAAGGGTTTCATTTCCTACCATTTTTTCAGAAGTAGCATCAATATATTCCCCCAGAGCGCTATCATCGGCAATAGGACCAGCAGCAACAGGTTGAGAAACCTGTTGTACCTCAGCACTGGGACCAGCAACAACAGGTTGAGAAACCTATTGTTGCTCTACAATGGGACCACCAGCTGCTGGTTGAGAGACCTTTTGTGCCTCGAGATTGGGTACATCAGCAGGTGCATAAGTCATTATCTACAGAAGTGGTTTAATATTTAACTTATATTACATAAAAACAGTAGTGAACAGATAATAACATAACATAACACAATGTATGTTATAATAAACAAATAACCTGATTATTGTACTCTCTTTTTTTTCTTTAAAGGCTGAAGTGATTTGACTCCTCTATCGACTATGTAAATTTCTTCATTGTGGTCTCCTCTGACATATAAAATTCCGTCTACATTTAGACCACTGGGAAATGATTGTGAAGTCCCTATAAAAGTTTCAACCTCCATTGAACTTTCATCTGACCCTTCGGTTGTTTTGGTCGATAACAGAACAATTGACCAATTTCGGTTTGCGGGGTCTGGAACATAAAATACTTGTACTGCCTGTGATGCCATTATAAATGGTTCTTCTTTCTCCCCGTCCTTACTGAAATCAACTTTAACGAATCCTAATTCATCTATTTTAATATCACTCCTGTTATCAACCCACTTGCATTGAAAAATTGTCACTTTGAATTTTGTATAATCCAACTCCCATATTCGTTTGATGATGCCAAAGTATGACATATTTGCATAAATTGGATTTTTGTCCTTAGCACCAGAAACATGCATCGCCTCAGCCAAAAGTGTAACCCCACTATTCTGCATGGTATTATCTCTATCATGTTCATTAGTATAGAATGTATAACCGTTAACTGCATAAGCATTGTAAGATAATACGTACACACTTACTCCTCCGGCCAGCCATCGAAGTCATTCTGAAATTGAGTCTGGATTTTCATCTAACTGCTTAAAAATATGGTCTCAAAACCATCCTATAAACTGTCAATTATATGTATCTGATATTCATTTTTCAGACCTAGAAGGATTCAAATTCCTAAGAATTTCTTTGTGGGTTTGAACATATGGGTCAACGTCGAAACTATTATGAAAAACGTAAAGGTGGGCCTGCTCCCGATCTGTAATATTGATTGTGACAACCTCTCTTCCAGAAATTCCTTCACCCTCAAGCCACTCAGTGTGACAAGATTTCGGTAGTCCAACGATTACCACACCAGACAAGTTTTCGGTAAAAAATTCAATAGCTTCCTCAACAATATATTTCTTCGCAATACAACCCTCTGGATGACTTCGGTTTTTGACATACCCTTTCAAAATCTTCATATACCGTTCAATGGGGTACATCCATCTATAATGTATAGGACCACATAGTCGAATCTCTCTCACCAAATGAACCATCAAATGAACCATCATATCAAAAAATGTCGGCGGGAAGAACATATCCAATTCACATAATATGATGGAAATTTCTCTTTCCATAGTTGGCAATTTCGTCGGGTCTATAACTTTGCTGCATATAGCTTTGAAGAAGAAACAGAGCTTCGTTAATGTATGGTGGACATTCTTGGGAAAAATGAAATGTAAAGATATAGGAATTAGATCTTGCATCAAAACATGGCAGTCATGTGATTTCAGAACCTTTAATTTTAAATCTCCCATTGCCATGATGTTCTTGATATTTGATGAATACCCCTCTGGAACCTTTACGTCATTCAAGAAGTTGCAAAACTAATATCTCTCCTGCCTGGAAAGAGTGTAAGTAGCAGGAGGAAGAAATGTTCATTTTTCACCCTTCACTGGTGCCAACTCTTCTCGTATTCCCATCTCAACCATGTCCAATCTGGCCTTAATTCCATCCTTTGTTTTTCCGGGTTCATTTAGCAACGTGCCAATGACACTATCACATACATTTTTTTCAACATGCATAACATCAAGAAAATGTCTGACATACAGAAAATCCTAGTATGGTAATTCAAAAAAACTGATCTCTTTTTCCAACCAGTTTTCGTAAGGTTTTTCGAAAATGGTTTACCAAAATTAGTGTCCAAATATTTCACTTTCTCAAACAATTGATGACCTGTTAGTGGAGATGGTGTTGTACATTCCTCTGAACTTCCGTCGAATGATTTCGTCCAAGATCGGTACTTATGTCATCGGGGTAGAAATCTGCGATGTCCTAGAAACACAGTTTTCGATGAATGTTTCAACATAATTGACTGTGTACCTTGTTCGCAAATGGGACACCCTTGAGTTCCTTTAATGCTATATCCTGACAAATTTCCATAAGCAGGAAATTCATTTATCGTCCCATACAACATGGCTTTCAAAGTGAACTGTTCATTTTTGTAAGCATCATACATCGTAACACCTGAATCCCACAATATTTTCAAATCCTCGATCAATGGGGCCAAATAAACATCAATATCATTACCCGGTTGTTTTGGTCCTGATATAAGCATAGATAACATGATGTATTTTCGTTTCATGCATAACCACAGTGGTAAATTATAATTTACCAACATAACCAGTCATGTACTGTGACTACTGCTTTGAAAACCAAAAGGATTCACCCCATCTGTAGATAACTCCAGACGAAGGTTTCTTGGCTCATTCCCAAATTCAGGATACTCGTGATCAATTCTCTTCCACTGAGGAGAGTCTGCAGGGTGATGTAGTTTCCCATCTTTAATTCTTGTATTTTCATGTCATGTCAATTGTCCTGCAGTCTCCTCACTTCCATATAGGCGTCTAAACCTAGGAATGATTGGAAAGTACCATACAACTTTCGTAGGACTAGAATCATCTTTCTTGTATCGGGAAGCACCACACTTTGGGCATTCTTTAAGTGATTTGTGGTCCTTTCGAAACAATATACAGTCATTCGGGCAAGCATGTATTCTTTCAGATATCATACCCATCGATCGTAGCATTCGTTTGGAATCATATGTTAGGGTTGGGAGTTCATTATCTTCTGGGAGCATGTCATTCAGGAGAGCAAGTAGTTCCGTAAAACTGGCGTTACTCCACCCATTGACTGCTTTCAAATTATACAGCTTTAATATGGCTGACAATGCTGTATATTTAGTGCAACCAGCATACAATGGTGTTTTTTCACAACTCTTTAACTTCTCAAAATTTTTTGGGAAATCATGAAGTTCATCTTCAACTGTCCTTGTCATTTCCTCAATACGATCTTCATCATCATTCACATCTGTAATCACACCCTCCATATGATCGTCTTCATTGTTCACGCTTCTAATCATATCAGATGATCTATAAAATGTCGTGTTCTCTGAGTCACTACTTACATTGGTTTTTTTCTCATGTTTATTCCAAAATGTATAACTTCGATCTATTCTATGACAGATTAGGTGTTCTTCCAACTCCTCTGGACTAATTTTTCTTGAATAACAACAGCGTAAACATGGACAAAGGATTTGAGAAGGGTCACATGCATGATCTTCTGCAAACTTGATAAAATCTTTCACGCCATCTTCATACTCTTTTGTCAACCGATTGACATTCATCCATTCTTTATTCATATTCATCGTCTTTATGGGTTCTATCTCAAGAACTTTCTTAATATTATGTTTTAATTAATCAGGTAGCATTGTTTGGGTTTTATAAAAACAAATCATGGTACGAATGCCTTTAAACACATGTGAAATCCATATACATGGTGTGTCCAGTTGGGTGAACATCGTGTATGTATAAGATACCTGATTTAATATGACATATATCAAATTTATTCCAAGTTAGTCTTACAAAGACTGAATGATGCCTTAGAAAATACATGACATGCGAACAAGAGGAAACCAATGAGTAACAGGAGAAAACAGTAATAAATATGATGTTATCTCAATGTACTCAAGGTGATGATAAGATGTTGGTCAAGATCAACTATGGGTTGGGAGTAAACTAATATTTAATTGAAAAAAAACTACTGAAAACTGATCCAGAAAAGGATGAAATATCCTATTCATCAAGTCCCTTAATACAACCAATGCATTAGTTAAACCAAAAATCATCGCTAAAAAATCATACAGGCCATAACTACTCCTAAAAGCAGTCCATGGTAGGTCCATCGATGTCCAAATCAACTAATGGTATCCTAATGTCAAATATATCTTGGAGAAGATCATATAACATCATAGATGATCAATGTGACTATCAATGCGTGGATGAGGATACATATTCATGACTCTCATCAGGTTCAATCTCCAATAGTCCAACAAAAGAATAAATACCAATCAACCATCTATTTTAGAGAACTATAAAACCCCATGGTAAAGTACTATGCCATATGAAACCATTATATTCTATATCATCAAATTGTAATTCAAACAACTGATGCTCTTTTGGTGTTATTTTAGAAATTGTGATAGAAACTGAATTTTCTCCCAAAACTAAATAGATTATAAAGTTTATCTCTTTATTAAGAAGTAAATTTTATACCTCATCAGTGAAAACATCCTAAAAATTTACTACCATTGGGGAAAAAGAATCCTACAACATTCTAGAAACATCTACAATATGCCTAACTATTTAAGCCATTAGGGTACAGTAAATATATAATTATAACATGCTATTTAAAATGAAATGTGGAAATAGGAAATCATACAGACTCCTGATAAACCCATAATACAAAACATATCACCTAGTATGTCTGTCACATATACAAATAAATAAATTATAAAAAAACATGCTACAAAGCATAAAGGTACCATTAAATACTTAAATTGGTCAACTTGTTTTGGAAATTGTTTATCTTCATTTGTGCCTTGTACTTGCACCCATGAATTTGAAGGTGAGTATGCGTACACGATAGTTGACCTTCTTAGAGAAGATTTTCTGGAAGAGTATAAAGGTACCATTAAATAATTACATTGGTCAACTTGTTTTAGGTTCTTTTGACAGCCGAGGGGAAAGGGTGGGGTCTGCAGACATTAGAGGATATGTCGAAGGGTGATTTTGTGTGTGAATATGTTGGAGAAATGGCCTCTTTTCCCTTCAAGCTCCCCGAACCCCGATCACCATCGGGGTTCGGGGAGCTTGAAGGGCAAAGAGGCCATTTGGTTAGATGTTAGATACTATGGAAATGTTGCAAAAATATAGGATGTAATTTCCCATAAAGTCACCCTTCGACATATCCTCCAATGTCTGCAGACCCCACCCTTTCCCCTCGGCTGTCAAAAAAACCTAAAAGACAATAAATAGCAATGATCATTCCAAAATGCATTTACACTGAAACCCTCTAGAAAAAAATAAAGCACAATACCTGCAAGTTGTAACTTAGGCCGCGTTGCACAAGCCGATTGCCACATTGTTTGTAGCAACCACATTTTCTCCAACACTCTAATGATCTTCATTGCTTCATGTCTCTTATACTCTTCCAGAAACTCTTCTCTAAGAAGGTCAACTATCGTGTACGCATACTCACCTTCAAATTCATGGGTGAAAGTACAAGGCACAGATGAAGATAAAAAATTTCTAAAACAAGTTTACCAACATGCATCATCCTCGACACTCATCACTAATTATGAATCGCAACCCTAGACATAATCATAATCACATTAAGACCACACTATATATTATGGAAATCCTTACTAGAATTAGGCTCAAGATATGGTATCATTCCTATCTCACATCTATATTCACTATTTGGTCCTCACACACACAATATATAAATAATATACCAAGGGAATACCATCCATGGAACTCACATCCCACCTTGAGAGCACAAGGAGGAGGAGGATGAGGCGGCGGCGGTCGTGGCAGCGAGGGTGGAGGCAGCGGCGGCGACAGAGGGGGAGGCGGCGGAGAAGGAGGAGGACGAGGAGGACGAGGAGGAGGAAGGAGGAGGACGAGGAGGACGAGGAGGAGGAAGGAGGAGGAAGGAGGAGGACGAGGAGGACGAGGTCGTGCGGCGAGGGGCCTGGTTCAGCTTCCGCGAGAGCTTGACCGCGTGCAAGCGAGGATGGCCTGTTAGAGTTATTAAATAAAAACCGACATAACCTTTATCAGCACTCGTTAAAAGCACTGATAAAGGTATGTTTTATCAGCGCTAAAATAAAAGCGCTGATAAAACATTCATTTATCAGTGATTTTTTAGTGCTGATAAAGAGCTACCTTTATCAACGCTAAAAAAAACGCTGATAAATGTTACCTTTTATCAGCGCTTTTAGATAGCACTGATAAAGGCATACCCCTTTATCAGCGCTTTTTGTTTAGAGCTGATAAAGGGCAGTGCTTCCCTTGCCCTGTTTTGTGGTAGTGAAATTTAGTTTTGTATGGGAGTGTAAAAGATATTTCAAAATAAAGAATTTCTGTTACCATTACATTTTATAAATTAATAAAATTAACTATATCTAATTTTATATAACTTAAAAAATATTGTGTTTTTATGATTTTCTTTTAAATGTTATCATGTTATGTGACTAAGATGAATATTTTTTTTGATAAGTTCTTGTAAAAGTTTTTCATACCTCGAGCATAAAATGTTTATTAAATATGATGAATTATTTTTTCGATATGAAATCTTGATGGGAGAAAAGGTGAGATTTTATGTATGGAAATAAATCAAATGTTCCCCCATTAACGTTTGTAATTTGAAATTTTATTTTTTTGTCAATGAATTAAAATATATTTTGATATATCAATGGTCAAAAGGTGAATTATAACTTTAATATTTACACTTCGCTTGTAAAAGTGAAAGATTCAATGATTTAAAAAATATATATGGAATCATTAAAAACATTGAATGAATTACAGAAAAGAAAAAAAAATAATTTTTTATCAAAAAACCAAATACCCTAATTATAGAAACTAGTAATGAAAAATTTAATGGGAGGAAATTACACATTTTTAACATAGTTTCAATCTCATATAAAAATTAGCTGAAGTTAATTACATTTGCACTGTGAAATAATTAATTAAAGGAATAAAATATTTTAAAAAATTACCAATAAAATTCTAAAATTTTGAAGAACCTAATTTAATTAATATTTACATAATTATATATCTTTGAACTAATTAATTTTCACAAATTAAAATAATTAAGTAAAAAAACAATGAAAAAAAGTTGGTAAATTTTAGGATAGTTTTTTTCTAGGAAAATATGATGTAATGTTTGTAATTTTAAAATTTTCATTCCATTATGAAATAAAATAGTTTGTTATTCAGTCAAACATTCAACTCTTTTTAATGCACCCATTCAAATTTATAAAGTGCCTAAAATACATTATGGGGAAAATGGTATTCATAATATTAAAATATTTCTTTAACAAAAAATTGCTTTTGTATTTTAATTGTTTTATCTGGTGATCACAAAATACATTTTAAAATTTTTACATGCATAAACTATACTTAAAAGGTGGTAAAAAGAGTTATGATTTATTATTCTTAAATATTTTCATTATTTGACTAACTTTTTACGACTTCCATAAAATTGAGTTAGTCAATTCTAATTGTATATTTAGATTCTGGGATATCCCCACTATTAATATGCTTCATAATGACCACAATTTGTTTCCATGCAATCCCCACTTTGTTTTTTTATAAATTTATAAATTTAGATGATAAATATATTAATTATATATAATTATAAAATTAAAAATATAATAAATATGTTTATTATAATTTTAAAATTATTTAAATAAATATGTATTTATTTATAATTATATATATAATAAATATATTTATAATTATTTGTATATATTTATATAATTATATATAATTATAAAATTACAAATATAATAAATATACTTATTATGATTTTATAATTATAAATAAATATTTTATTATTTATAGTTACAATTATAAATATAAATTTATTTATTTGAATAATTATAAGATTATAATAAATATATTTATTATATTTATCATTTTTTTATATATAATTATAAAATTATAAATATAATTAATATATTTATTATAATCTTATAATTATTTAAATATATATATATTTATTTATTTATACTTATAACTATAAATAAATAAATATTTATTTATAATTATAAAATCATAATAAATATAATTATTATATTTATACTTTTATAATTATATATAATAAATATATTTATTATAATTTTATAATTACTTACATATATATATTATTTATAATTATAATTATAAATATTTGTATATATTTATAAATATATTTATATAATTATATATATTTATAAAATTATAAATATTATAAATATATTTATTATAATTTTATAATTATTTATTTATTTATTGATATTTATAATTATAAATAAATATATTTATAAATATTTTGTATATAATAATATATTTATTTATTTATTTATTAGTATATAAATATATATATTTATAAAATTATAATAAATGTATTTATTGTAATTTTATAATTATATATATATATATACACTCAAAATGGCTCAGTCATGGAATTGGAGACCAATCTCATAATTATATATATATATATTTATATATTTATAAAAATAATTTTCAGTAAATATTTTTAAAAAGTATTTTGTATATAATTAAAATTTTATAATTTCAAATATAATAAATATATTTATTAATTTAAATATATTTATTTTAGTTTTATAAGTATTTATGCGAACATAATAAGTTCATGGGTATAACATGAATGAATCATACGGGTGTTAATTTATAAATCAACATTCATAATGATGAATACGTAACATATGAATGTGCACATCATAATATGGGTAATCCTAACATTTGGAACATAACTCACAATCACATCCACAAATAAACTTTATGATCATATAGCATCAATTATACTCAAACATCAATTTATAAACATAAATAATGACAATCATGTCCATGAATATCATCATTATCTCATGATATATATATATATATATTGACTAAATTCATTAGGCATATATTTATTTAAATATATATAAAATTATAATTATAAATAAATATAGTTAAAAATTATTTATATATAATTATAAATGTAATAAATATATTTATCATTGAAAAAAATTATTATAATTTTATAATTATTTAAATATATATCTATTTATTTATAAACATATAAATATTCTTTTTAAAACATTATATATATATATATATATATATTTGAATTATTAAAAAAATTATATTATAATACATCATATTTATATAAATTATAAACATGCTCTTTTTAATTAATGTATATAAATGAACATTATTTTTGAATATAAATATAATAATTATATGTATATATATATATATTAATAATATTTTTCATTTAAATCATTTATCAGCGTTAATAATAGCGATGGTAAAATTATCCTTTATAAGCGCTAAAAACGTTGATAAAGGATACACCTTTATGAGTGCTTTTTTTAGCGCTCATAAACATGACATTTATGAAGCGCTTTTAGTTGGCGTTAATAAAGGTGAGGATTTTATTAGCACTTTATGCTTAGCGTTGTCAAAATTCGGTGCATCCCTTGCTCGAATTTGTGGTAGTGATTATAAGATTGAATCTGCTAATTTATAAAATTTATTTGTTCATGTTTAAAAAAATCAATTTTTTAACTTTTTTTAAAGAAATTCCCAAATAAGGGGAGGAATAAAATTTAGTATTGAATGAGTGTAGTTGTAAAAATTAAAAAAAAAGTTATTTCCCACCTTATATCTTATCAAAAATTAAAATTAATTATATGTATTGAGTGAGATAATTTTTTAATATATGTTGTACATATATATAATATTTTTCTTTTTTTTGCATGAAATTTGACTTAGTCAATGTGTGAGATAAATTTAATATATTTTTAAAAAAATATTTTATTTATTTATTTATTTAAATTTTATGAAGAAATTCAGTATGATTAAATTCAGAAATTGTATATATGATTTACAAATATCACACAGACATACATGTACCCCTAGATAGAGAGAGAGATGATTTGTTTCTGATTAATTTTAGTTGACAAAGTTTAATTTTGTATTGGAGTGTAAAAGATATGTTAAAATGAAGAACTTGTGTTACCATTACATTTTATAAATTAATAAAATTGATTATATCTACTTTTAATAAATTTATACTATATGTCAAAAAAAATATTGTGTTTTTATGATTTTCTTTAATATTTTATCATTTTATGTGGCTAAGATAAATTTTATTTATTGATAAGTTCTTGTAAAAATTTTACATACCTCGAGCAACAATTATAAAGTAATAAAATGTTTATTGAATATGTTGACTTTTATTTTTTGATACAAAATTTTGATGAGAGAAAAGGTGAGATTCTATGTATGGAAACAAATCAAACGTTCCCAGTTAACATTTTTTATTTAAAATATCATTTTTTTGTCGTTGAATTAAAATATATTTTTATATATAATTGGTCAAAAATTCAATTATAATTTTAATGTTTACACTTCACTTATAAAAGTGAACGATTCAATGATTTAAAAAAAATACGAAATCGTTAAAAACTAGAACGAATTACAGAAAACAACACAATAAATATTTTTTGATCCAAAAATACAAACATGTTAATTATAGAAACTAGCAGTGAAATAGTTAATGGGGATAAATTTCAAAATTTTAACGTTGTTTCAATATCATATAAAAATTAGCTGAATTAATTGCTTATTAAATAAAAAATAAGATTAATTTTCTGTTGCACCGCAAAATAATTAATTAAAGGCATGAAATATTTTTAAAAAAGGCCAATAAAAATCTAAAATTGTGCATCACACAATTTATTTTATTTTTACATAATTATATACGTTTGAAGTAATTACTTTTTACAAATTAAAATAATGAAGTAAAAAAATAATGATAAAAAGTGGTAAATTTTAGGATATTTTTTTCCTAGGAATATACGAAGTTATGTTTGTAATTTTAAATTTTCCTTTCCATTATGAAATAAAATAGTTTGATGTTCAGTCAAAAATTCAACTCTTTTTAATGCACTCATTCATATTTGTAAAGTGCCTAAAATACATTATGGGAAAAACGATATTGATAATATTGAAATATTTCTTAAATAAAAAATTGTTTTCGGTATTTTAATTGTTTTATGTGGTGATCACAAAATAAATTTTAAATTTTTTACATACATTAACTATACAAAGGTGGTAAAAATAGTTATGATTTGTTATTCTTAAATACTTTCATTATTTGACTAACTTTTGACTACTTTCATAAAATTAAGTTGGTCAATTCTAATTGTATATTTAGATTCTCGGATATCCCTGATATTAATATGCTTCATAATAACCACAATTTGTTTCCATGCAATCCCCACTTTTTTTCTATTTAATTTTTTCCATCCCACAGAGCTTCTTCGTGGCTTCCCTCTCCCAACATTCTCTTTTCCATCTCTCCCTTTGCAAGCTGCTACCGTCCTCCATTAACTTCAATGTCGAGAACAATGCCTTTAGTTTCTTATGGTATCCTAGAGTGCAAGAATCCCTCTCTCCACCACCCCTCCACCATTGCTTCGACGTCGACAGCAAGACGATCATACCCTTCTCCCATGTTCTTGAGGAGGCCTACATTCTCCTCGGCACTTCTTGACTACATAGATGCCTCCTTGGACCAACCCCACAACGGCATCACCTATCCCCCCTTGTCAACGTTGGGTGGCTATGGCTTTAGAAGAATGGTTGAAGGGATGGATGATTCGTGGGGTGACATCTCTCCGGTGAGAGTTCCTTCAAGTCGGTGCAGTGTGGGGAGTACCACTTCAATCTCTGCCATTTCAGACTTTTCATCATATCCCCGTTCCGAGCATACAAGTGGGATATGTTCCACCGCCAAGGTAGAGTCACATTCGAAGGATTGGTTTCAGGAACCGCAATCGAGTTCCACCATGGCAGGCGCTGTACCCGCTGAGGTTTCTGTATCGACGATGATTGTTCCTTTGGGGGAAGAGAGTATCCATTCTCGGCACCACAATTTTGAACAACCCATGTTGGTGAAGGAGAAATCCAGGGCACAGAAAATGTACACCAGTTTGAAGAACATTACACATTCCTTTTTCTTTGGCTCCCGCCGTGCCATGAAATCGGATAAGCCTTCTTCAACCGCCACCACACCATCCCGACGTTCTTGTTTAAAGAGTGGGACGTCGGGCTCTTCTGCCACATCCTCAAATGTCAGTGGCGATCGGACTAAAAGCGTGAACTTCTGTACACCGGTGAGCCAGGTTGTTCAACCTCCCTCGAGCGTGAAATCGGACACCCCTTCTTCTACTTCCCACACCCCATCCCTGTGTTCTTGTTTGAAGAGTGGGACGCCAGGCTCCTCTGTTGTCTGTGGTGACCGGGCTAGAACCGTGCACTACAGTACTCCGACGACCAATGACGTGAAATCAGACACCCCTTCTTCTACAACACCCACCTCATTCCCACGTTCTTGTTTGAAGAGTGGGACGCCAGGGTCTTCTGCTGTCTGTGGCGATCGGGCTAGAAGCGTGCACTTCAGTACTCCGGTGACCAAGGGCGTGAAATCGGACACCCCTTCTTCTATTGTCCACATCCCATTTCCACGTCATTGTTTGAGGAGCGGGACGTCGGGCTCTACTGCTTCATCCTCGAAAGTAAGCAGCGATCGGGCTAAACACGTGCACATTCGTACTCCGGTGAGCAAGGGCGTTCAACCTCATCGAAAAAATTGTTCAATGTCGATGATGGCACACATGCCTGCGTAAGGCGGAAACCATCCTCGACAAAAGGTGTGGGGACCCGGCGACAAGGTCATCCGATCGAAGAAGCCGGTGCAAGATGCTGGTTGTGGAAGTGGAATCGCCTTTCTTTATTATTTACAAATAATAATTGTTGATCATATTTTTTTGTGAAATAAAATAAACATGTTTTCCAATTATCGATATTAGCTGAATATTCTTTTTCCTGTTTATCATAAATTTTCAACTCGATATATTTAGGATAATAAAACCTATATACATCCGAAGGAAATTAAATATCTTGAATTGATAAATTTGGCTTGCATTAAAATAAAACAATGTCAACAATCTTTAAAATTCCAAAAAAGTCAAACATTTATTATCCTGAAAATACTGCAATCATTTATTTTATTAATCTTATGTACAAACCAATTTTTGAAATAACAATACCTTCATTTTTTAGTCAATATGATATTTATTATATGATATCACAAATATGATATTTCTTAATAATATAAATATGCATAAAAAGTCACTGAAACTGGGAAACTTGAATAATTACGGAAGAACACAGCAAGGGAAGAACACTGAAACTGGGGAGAGACGCGGGCAGGGGGGAGACGCGGGCAGGGGGTCGGGTATGGGGTCGCCAGCAATGGAGCGGGTCACAGTGATGGGTGCGGGCAGGGGAGATACGCGGGCAGGGGGTCGGGTATGGGGTCGCCGACTGCAGAGCAATGTGAGGGAAGATGCGGCAGTGAGGAGAGATCCGCTGACGGAATGTATTTTACAACTTAAATTTTATAATGTATTTTTTTTTATCACACATATATGCAATCATACATACAATATAATTTTAAAATGTTTTTTTGTATACACTGTATATACTATTTATGTTTTTGTATACTTTTATGTTGATAAATGTATTTTAATTTTTTTATCACACATATATGTAAAAATCAATGAATATATATATATATATAATGCATTTTTACATAAGCACTTGAACTCATTTTAAATTTGGTACCCAAAATGCCACTCAAATATTATATATATGTTTGTGTATATATAAAATTATAAAAATGAATCACTGTCTACATTTGTGTATACTTATAAATACTCACAATAATATTTTATGTATATTTTACTAATTATAATTATATATATATATAGTATTAATTATATTTCAATATAACTACATATTGTGTGTGTGTGTCTATAGTTATGAAAACGAATGAGTGTATACATATATACATAACCGTATGTGATGTATATACCTACAATTACGGACATACATATATATTGATATATGTATGTGATGTATATACATACATGCTTTCACCCAAATATTTTATACATACATGCTTTCATACATATATTTAAATATAAGTACATACATACATACATACATATATAAAATCTATTTTAATACAAGTACATAAATACATATTAGTACAATTATATAAAAATATACATATATAACATCATGTACAATTAATGCATGTGCACACATGAATCTAAATCTTATTATACATACACTATCACAAAAAAGGCCTATAACGACCGCCAAACGATGGACACTTTTGACCCATCCCTATTGCCTATAGCATTTGTCAAATTGTGGACACTATAGACCAAGTTGGGGTCACCTATAACGACAGCCAAATGACCGCCGCTATAGACCAACACTACACAAAACAGGGTAAGGGAAGCACTGCCCTTTATCAATGCTAAGCAGAAAGCGCTGATAAAGGGGTGAGCCTTTATCAACGCTATCTAAAAGCACTGATAAATGTTCCTTTTATCAGTGCTATTATTAGCGTTGATAAAAGTTTTTATTATTAATTTATATAAAAATATTATATTTATATTCAAAAATAATGTTTATTTGTATACATTAAATAAAAAAAATGATTATAATTAATATATATTTTTTAATAATTCAAAAAAAATATTTTTTAATTGAAAAAAGTATTTCTAAGATTATGATTAAATAAATATATATATAATTAAATAATTATAAGATTATAATAAATTACATTAAATAATAAATATATTTATTAGATTTATTTGATTTATTTGATTAATTCATTTTATTCATTATATTTATTATATTTATTATATTTATTATATTTAATATATTTATAAATATATAATACTTTTTAATATATATATTTACGATTAAATTTTTTGAATATATATGTGTTTTCCAATGAATTTGGTCAACAAAAAAAGTGCTTATAAAATAAGTATTTATCAGCGCTATAATTTTAGCACTGATAAATAGGTATTTTATCAGCGCTATAATTTTAACATTGATAAAAGTCTATCTTTATCAGCGCTCAAAAAGCGCTGATAAAGGTTCCATCAGTTTTTATAAATGAACCTTAAAGGCCCTTCCTCCCTCGAAACCGTTCAAGCCTTCGCGAAAGCTGTACCCTGCAGTGTCGCCCTCTCCTACGCCACGACCGTCCTCCTCCTCCGCCACCGATGCCTTCTCCTCCTCCTCCGCCGCGACCGCCTCCTCCTCCTCTGCCTCCTTCTCCTTCTCTTCCTTGCACGGTCCCCTTGTCCACGTGACCTTCTCTGGCGTGCCCTCTTCATCCGACGACCGTCCCGACAACCTCCTTTAGAGCGCACAGATTCCCCCTAGTAAGTCTCTTATGTAATGAATTTTTACTCTTCTGCATTAGAAAGACAGTTGGTGTGCAGAGTTAGGTCTAATGGACCCTATAGTGGTATTGGTTCATGTTATTAATTACTAATAGCGTAGGTTGAAACTGTATGAATCAGATTATGATCAATCATGTTGTAAGAGTCATGGGTGGAGGTTTTTGTGAGGGAAGAATTATGGTAATCACATGGAAAGGGTCTTTACATGGATTGTTAATTGGGGTAGAGTGATAGTGATGTGAACATTATTGGTAAAGACCATGCATTTACTAGAGATCTGGATATCCTGAGTTGTGGCACTTTGTGGTAGTACTGTATAGTGTGATCGGGGGGATGCCTTGGTGGGTACTAGTGATGGAATAACCAGTGGGTAGGTTGTTTTGTGAGATATATCAAGGATTATTTTAAATCTTATATCATATTGAGTACATGATTTGTATTGATTATCCCACAAAAAATATTATCACGGCTATATGAAATGTTGACATCTCCCTTGGAACCCTTATTGGTATAGTACATGGAAATGGGGTGATTATGCTGTTAGTGGAAATGATAATGTGGATTCCTTCACTAGTGCAGAAAACGTTATTTACGTCACCATTTTTTACGTCGGTTATATATAACTGACGTGATAATCTGTGAAACGTGGTTTTTTACGTCGGTTATTTTAATAACCGACGTTACAAATCACGCGTGTTTGGTTTTTACGTCGGTTATAAATTAACCGACGTTAAAACTCAAAGCGCAAGGGTTTTTTACGTCAGTTATTTTATAACCCACGTAAAAAACCAAAGCGCTGGGGGTTTTTTACGTCGGTTATTTTATAACCGACGTAAAAAACACGTAGATATCTCGTTTTTTATGTTGGTTATAAAATAACCGACGTAAAAAACCCCCCGCGCTTTGGTTTTTTACGTCGGTTATTTTATAACCGACGTAAAAAACGAGATATCTAGGAGTTTTTTACGTCGGTTATGTTATAACCGATGTAAAAAACCAAAGCGCGGGGGTTTTTTTACGTCGGTTATTTGATAACCGACGTAAAAAACAAGATATCTACGCATTTTTTACGTCGGTTTTAAAATAACCGACGTTATAAATTTAAAAAATAGTTTATAACGTCGGTTATTATATAACCGACGTTATAAAACATTTAAAAAATTAAAGCTCCGTGGACTGTCATTTACGATTTTTCGATTGACAGTCTGCCTGCTCGTCTCTCTCGCACGGTAAACCCTAATCGGCTCGTCGATCGACCTGTGTTAAACTCAATTTGGCTTCATCGTTTATCTTCTTTACTCCTCTCAGATCTATCATCTCAACTCGCAACACTCAAGTAAGCCTTCCACGAATTTATTTCGTTCGTTTTTTTCACGGATAGTCTATAATTATGTTTTGCGATTTTTTTGTTTAAACTAGGTTAGATTCTTCCATTTCGAACCCTATTACATCTTTTTGAATATCGTTGGCTTTTTATTTCCTAACCATCCACTATGAATAAAATAATTTCTATGTATGAATTATGAAACGTTATTTTCTATTATAGGAGTGATCCATCACTGGCTTTTTATTTCCTAACCATCCACTATGAATAAAAAACAAAATTATTCTTATTCCATTCATTTTTGAATACCATGTTTTCTATTCCTTTGATTGAAGGGTGTTCAACAAGATATCATAGATAAAATGATTGAGAAAATTATTGACTAAACTATATACTCATTATTTATACGGTTTCAATACTATATAATCATTGAATGGTATCTACCAAGAAATTTATTTAGTATCATTTGGAACCCATTTATATTACATGGGATTATCATGTTTATTGATTGAATTATAAATTTTTTATTTATATGATTCCATTTTAAATGGATATTAAACCCATTTTTTCCATGTATTCTTTGTGATATAATGATTATTGATTTTATATCTCACACATACGTATGGATGTTGATGGGTGGGGTCATATATCATCATCCACTTCATTGATTTTGTTTTATATCTCATAAGATAGTAAGGTGTGGATATAATGAGTTTGTTCAAAATGGCATGGGAATAATATTTTTTCACACATGTTAATGTGTGGACATAATGTGTGGACATAATGAGTTTATTTGATGTAGGTTTTTCTTTTTCATGGATTACTTCATAAAGTGGTCTTGGTTCATTTGATTTTGTGTTTCCTTTGACACCATCCCCCCTTAATGACTATGATCTCTCATTGCCAAGTTTTTCTCTAATTGTTCTCTCATACACCTTTTGGATTTGATGGTTGATTACAAACATATTTATTCAAATATTTAAGCTGGATTATATGCATTTTCTAGGATTATATTGTTGTTTTATGCCACTTTATTTACTATTCTATCCAATACTAAGACCCTTTCTAGTAAGAAAAATTTCATAAAAAATACGATTGGACACTTCATCATATTTCACGAAACGTTTTAAAAAAAAATATGTTATATCAAAGATGTGGAAACGGGTGGTGTCCGGGGGGGGGGGGGGGTATCCAAGGGGGTGGGTGGGTGTGAGTGGCTGTCCACATGGGTGGGGGCCTGTCCATAGGGTTTTGGGGGTTGTCCGGTGGGGTGGGGGGCTGTCCAGAGGGTTGGGGGGTGTCCAGGGGGGTGTTCAAGGGGTAGGGGTGGGGGGTGGTGTCCAGGAGGGGTGGGGGGTGCTGTCTAGAGGGGTGGGGGGCTTTCTGGAGGGTTGGGGGGTGTCCAGGGGTGGTCCAAGGGGGTGGGTGGGTGTGGGGGGATGTCCAAGGGGGTGGAGGCCTGTCCATAGGGTTTTGGGGGTTGTCCGGGGGGTGGGGGTGATTCTCAGGTTTACTCCATTTTCTCCAATTTTCTGTCAACTATGTAGGCGTCATGGTTTTCTTTGATTCAATGAAATTTAAAACTATTATACCTAACTATATTTTGTTTTAAAAATAATATTCAAACATATTTTTTTAAATACCCATAGATTTTTTTTATATTTTAAATTGTTTTACATTCAAATTATGATTTTTTCATATAAACATATATTTGTCTTATCTTAAAAATATATATTTTTTGTTGATATTTGTTATAGGTAATAATGAGTCGAAGTTGTATTACGACACATCGAATGAGCAATGAATTTGAGGAAGGTGTTGATGCCTTTTTGGAATTTGCAAAACGAAATGTTCCAAGTAGTGACATTTTTTTTCTGTCCATGCCTGAAATGTTTGAATATGAAGAAGTTGAAAAGTAGAGAGATAAAAGATCATATGATTTGTCATGGTTTTAATCCGAGTTAAAGCCCTTGGATTTGGCATGGTGAAACTGGACGGAATGTCACTGATGATGATGATTCGCAAGATGGTAACTCCGATGGAATTGAAGAAATGATTCGCGATATTGTAGCAGAACAAATTGAGATAGAACTGAAAGTTGCGCGTCTATATGGTGATGCTGAAAAACCATTATATCCTGGTTGTACAGATTTTACGGTTTTGATGGCGGTGTTAAGATTGATTAACCTGAAGGCAAAACATGGATGGAGTGACATAAGTTTTACAGAGCTGCTACAATTGATGAAAGACATTCTTCCAGAAGATAACGATCTTCGAGATTCACATTACAAAGCCAAGAAAATATTATTCCCGATGGGATTGGGATACAAGAAAATACATGCCTGTCCGAATGACTACATTATATATAGGAAGGAATATGAATTTCTGTCAGAGTGTCCTAAATGTGGGACATCACAGTATAAGGTGAAATAAAAATCACAGGCTGGTGTAGAGATTACAAAGCTCCCTTCAAAGGTATTTTGGTATCTTCCTATAATTAATCGTTTCAAACGTTTATTTGCTAATTCACATGATGCAAAAAGGTTAATATGACATGCTGAAGAGTGGATATGTGATGGAAAAATACGTCATCCAGCTGATTGTCCACAATGGAAGAAAATTGATGCGTAGTATTCTACATTTGGAAATGAAATTAGAAATCTCAGACTAGGGTTGTGCACAGATGGAATGAATCCATACCGAACACTCAGTAGCACACATAGTTCATGGCCTGTTTTATTGGTAATTTACAACCTCTCTCCTGAAGTTTGTATGAAGCGCAAATATGTCATGTTGTGTACAATGATCTCTGGTCTAAAGCAACCCGGTAATGATATTGATGTTTACTTGTCACCGTTGATTGATGATTTGAAACTATTATGGGCTGATGGTATTAGGGTGTATGATTCTTATAAAATGGAATATTTTCAACTGCATGCAGTGCTTCTGTTCACTATAAATGACTTCCCAGTGTATGGAAATTTGTCTGGATACAGTGTTAAAGGGCATAAAACATGTCCAATTTGCGAACAACAGACGTCATATTGTCAATTTCATCATGGGAGGAAAATAGTGTACATGGGTCATTGAAAGTTTTTGCCTATGGAACACCCTTATAGAAGACTAAAAAAGGCATTCAATGGCTCACAAGAATTTGATACTGCTCCAAAACCTTTATCCCCTGATCTGTATTTTGAGAGGGTGAAAAACCTTGACGTGACATTGGGAAAGACACAACAATCTGGTAATGATAGAAATGTTTGGAAGAAAAGATCAATTTTTTTTGAGTTACCATATTGGAGGTATCATGAAGTTAAACATAATATTGATGTCATGCACGTGGAGAAGAATATCTGTGATTATTTTATTGGAACATTGTTAGATATTAAAGGAAATACTAAAGATGGGTTGAATGCAAGATTAGACTTACTATCAATGGGAATACGTTTGGAGTTAGCTCCCACTCCTAAAGGAAGACAAACATTTCTTCCCCCGGCTTGTCATACATTATCGAAGAGGGAGAAAATTAGCTTCTGTCAGTGTCTTCATGATACCAAAGTGCCTCAAGGTTATTCTTCTAATGTAAAAAATTTTGTCTCATTGAAGGACTTGAAGTTGATAGGTATGAAATCACATGATTGTCACGTCATGATGCAACAAATTCTACCAGTTTCATTGCGTGGAATATTGCCCATTCGTGTCAGAAAGACTATAATGAAGTTGTGTTATTTTTTCAATTCAATTTGTAACAAGGCGATTGATGTGAATGCTTTGAACATTTTGGAAAAGGATGCAATTTTTATACTTTGTCAATTGGAAATGTATTTTCCTCCAACTTTTTTTGATATAATGGTGCATTTAATGATTTATCTGGTTCGAGAAATAAAGCTTTGTGGACCTGTATATCTTCGTTGGATGTATCCTTTTGAAAGGTATATGAAAATATTAAGGGGGTATGTTAAAAATCTATATCGACCTGAAGCCTCTATTATTGAAAAGTATATTTCTGAGGAGGTAGCAGAGTTTTGTACGAGCTACTTGGCTGCGGCGCAACACATAGGTTTGCCTCCATCTCGCCATGAACGAGTTAATAATGAGGGAAAGGGGATTCGTGGCTTGAAAGTCAAATCATTGTCAGCTGAACAGATGAAGAAGTTATAATCATACATCTTGAATAACATAGCTGATGCTCAACCGTATATCACATTGCATATTAATGAGTTGAAACAATGTCATCCAAAGAAGAAAGAAATGTGGATTCTGAATGAGCACAACAAAACTTTTTTGTCATGGATTAAAAAGACTTTGCTTGGTAGATCAGATGTATCAGAGACATTAAAATGGATAGTGGGTGGTCCATGTTTAAATGTGATAACATGGTCCAGTTATGACATTAATGGTTATACATTTCATACGAAAGCTCAGGACAACAGAAGTGCAGTTCAGAATAGTGGTGTATCAGTGTTTGCAGAAGCAATGCATTTTTCGAGTGCTAAGGACAAAAACCCAATTTTTGCATCAAGTGCATATTATGGAGTGATTGAAGACATATGGGAGGTTGATTACTTTAAAATTAAAGTTCCCGTTTTTAACTGTAAATGGTTTAACGGTAACAACAGTGTCAGACACGATGAATTTGGAATGACACTTGTTAATCTGAATAGATTGGAAGACACAATTGATTCTTTTATAATGGCAACACATGCAAAACAAATTTTCTATATAGTATATCAATCAGATATGCAATGGGCTGTTGTTTTACAAGGGAAAAAACAATATATTGGTGAGGATGAACTTGATGAATATGCTTATTTATGTGAGATCTCTACTTCCATGGAAAGATTAACAGAACATAATGATGATCATGTTGAAGACATAGTTTGTGCCATAAGGAACGATCACGACGAAGAAATTTGGGAAAACAATCCATTTGTAAATTCCTAAAATTACAGGTAACATATGTTTATTTCTTGTTTACATTTATTTTTTCCATAAATGTTAGATATTGTAAGTTTTTTATTTATTAAAACATGTTTTAAAACAAAATAAGTATATGTTTTTGTTTGTTTTAAGTTTGTTTAGTTTACTTTATCATGTTTATAACCATTACATGAATTATATATCTATTTTTTTGTTCACTGACAATTACTTTACCATGTTTACCATGTTTACTAGGTTTACCATTTTTACCATTTTTACCATCTTGAACATCTTGACCATCTTTACCATCTTTACCATTGTTTAACATGCTTACCATATTACCAATGTTTACTATTATGTAACTTAGTACACTTTTCTATTTTCTGATTACAGTAGTATTAAAATATTTGAATTTTTATATTTGTGAACTGACGTTTGTTTTTTTGATTTGAAGGATAATGACAGATCATTCAGATGATCAACCACATGATTCTGGAGAGGAGCATATTGCTGGTCATACCTCTGGGGATGAACATTCACATGCTCCTATTACGACAAAGAGTTCAAAGGTTGGTAAACGTGGGTGCACACGTTTACCAAAATTATCACTTGCCCGTACGCAGGATCAGAGGATAGTCATTGAGTTTGATGATGATGATATTCCTAGAGGTCCGAATGCAAAAGATTTTAAGAGTTTTGTAGCAACTCAGGCTAAGATCAAAGTAAGCATTCTGTATGATGATTGGAGAAGTGTGGATAAAGAGATTATCTCTCAGTTGTGGGAGACGATTTTGGTAAGATCTTTTTTCATTGTTTGACCATTCTTTTAATGTTTCTAGTATATATAATATGTTTAACCACTTATTTATCAGATAACATTTGATATTCCTGACACTGGAGGAGTCAGGAAGAAATGCTTATCATTGGCTGCCAGGAGATGGAGGGATTTCAAATCAACCCTCTCATCTGATTTCATTTATGGTCATAGGAGTCATGACAATCCATGTCGTATATATCCTTTTATAAATGAAGAAACATGGAGACAGTTTTTTGAAAGTAGAAGAAAAAAGTCATTTCTGGTAAGGTCAATGTAAACTTTTATAAACTTTCTTATATAAATGATTTTATTAATGTTTTGTTAATGATTTATTATTCTTAAATTACATCAAACAAGGAAAGCTCATCAGGAGATCCAATCTAAAAATGTATACCCTCATAGTTTATCTCGGGGAGGGTATGCATTATTGGAAGAACAAATGATGGCGGAAAAATTTCAACAACTAAGAGCTGAGTCTTCAATCTCTAGAGAGGTGGCCCCTCCATCCTCTCCATTTAGATATGAAAAATGGAAGAGAGCTCGGAAGGGAAAAAAGGGCAATATCTTTTGGAAGAATCGAGAATCGTAGCTGATAGGATTGTAAGATATCTATTTAATTTATTTAAGTTAACTATTTTCTTCATATAATTTCTATCATTACAGAAATGTTCAATTAATTAATACAGGACTGTCTTGAGGAGAAAAGTTCAGAGGGGATATTTACTGCTACTGGGAGGGAAGATATTTTATTTGCAGCATTGGGAAGGCCCGAACATCCTGGTCATGTAAGAGGATATCCGGCAGGTGTATCGGTAAGAAAAGTGTTTCCACGTTCTTCAACTTCTAACATTGAGGGGGTTTATAAAAAAAATAGAATCCTTAGAGGCTGAAGTTCATAATATTAATGCGATGATGGAGGACAAGATTAGAGAGTCGGTGCAGTCTATGTTTCCAGAAATGAAAAGACAATTTCAGACTACAGCTCCCACTCCTCCACCTCCCCCTGCAGACCCCATTATTTATCCTCCACCTCCGCCAATAGCTCCCACTCCCCCACCTCAGCCTGTGGACCCCATTTTTTATCCTACGCCTCCGCCGCAGCTTCCTACATATTGCGAGTTGTATGTTGATGATTCTCAACATCATATAGTATCATATGGGTTGGTATATTGTATAGGAGATACAGTTCATCATCAACAATTAGAGGTCGAGAATCAGAGGGTCACTGTACAGGATATATAGATAGATCAGCTAGGGTACCGATACCTACAGATGAGGTGGCGACAGTTGGACAGAGTATCGACCATTTTTTATTTTGGCCATCCAGACTTCTTTGACTCATTACCATAGAGGTATGAATGTTATATATTTTATTTTATTTTTTATTAAAGTTGTTTTATCATTTGAAAACTAATATATTTTTCAATTTTTTTACAGGAATACTTCAAAGGTAAAGAAATACTGTATAGACAACAACAAAGATAAATGGCTATGACATCAGATACAGATTCAAATGGTCTTGACAGATTGTCAAGATATTCGCATTTTTTGTTGGGTTATTATGAGTTTCCAATGGAAGCTCATGTTTGTGGACGTGAAATAACTGTGGGGATTATAAAAACTGATATCATAGAGCTTGTTGCTGGAGATAAGTTGGGCATCAACGTGGTGCAAATTTTTTCCATGTAAGTCTTAACACCTTTTCCCTGCGTTATATTTATTAAAAATGTATACTTATGTATGTTTTGTATTAGGTATATTTATAAAATTTGTGAGAGGAATGAGCTGACAGAAGTATATGGATTCATGGACCCGCAATTGATTTCCCCTGAACCATGTGCATTGAATGAGGAACAAAGAATGGTTTATATTGCTGAAAGATTTGAAAAGAATATAATCACACAATGTTGGATGATGCCTTTTTGTGAGAGGTATGAAACACATTTCTCTCAAAGAGTTAATTATCTTTTAACATAAAAAACCACTAACGTTAAATTTCCTTTTATCAGTGATCATTGGCTGTTAGGGGTTTTTTGCCCAAGGGAGAAAGCTCTTTATTGGATATGATCTGTCCATGGTGATGTGCGGGAAAGTTTTAATAATATATTGGAAAAGTAAGTTTCAATTTCTCAATAGTTTTATATATTATAATGAATTTTAAATTTACCCCATTCGTATTATTTTCTAACAGTGCATGGGCCTACTTTCGAAAAAACACAAAGAAAAGAAATGCAAAGATCAAATATGTAAATGCGAAGGTAAATTTCCATTTATAATTTGTACTTTTTGATTTATTACATAAAAATAATATATTGAATTTACACTCATTCAAACAGAATTGTCATGAACAACAAGGCCTCATCGAATGCGGATATTATATGTTAAGATTTATGTATGAAATAATAACAACTGGGACAGTTGTGAATTTTGACCTGGTACGATTTCCTCTTAAACTTTGCCATAATATTTCAATTTGATTTATTCATTATACACGTTAACTACCTTCTTTTTCATTTGTAGCTTTTTGATGATCCTAAACCCTATACTTCTGAAGACATAAAACACTTACAAGTGGAGTGGTCAAATTATTTTACAGGTTTGATTGAATTTTAGTTGTTTGTAATGTAAAATGTAATTTTGAATATTGTCGTTGTAATTGTGTATTTGGTAGTTGTTTAGGTTGGATTTAGTTTTTTTTAAGTTGACAGTGTAAGTTTTGAATGTTATATAAGTGAATGTTTAATTTTGCTATACTTCTTGTTTTGGTTTACTTTTGATGGTTTTTCTGGTAAGGATTTGGGTATGTGGGGGAGGGGTTCCAAGGGTGTGGGGGTGTGTTCAGTGGGGTTGGGGGGTGTCCAGCGGTCTGGGAGGGATGTTCGGTGGGGTGGGGGGACAGTCCTGGGGGGTGGCAGGGCTGTCCAGGGGTGTGGGAAGGCGGTCCAGGGGTGTAGGAGTGCTGTCCAGGGGTGGGGGGGGGGTATACATGAGGGTGGGGGGTTGTCCAGGGGTGTTTGGGGCTGTCCAGAGGTGTGGTGGGGGCTGTCAAGTGGGGTGAGGGGGTGCTGTTCAGGCGGGTGGGGGGTTGTCGAGGGGTGTTTGGGGCTGTCCGGGGGTCGGGGGGCAGTCCATGAGTGTGGTGGGGGCTCCAATGGGGTGGGGGAGGGTTGTCCAAGGGGTATACATGAGGGTGGGAGCTCCAATGGGGTGGGGGAGGGCTGTCCAGGGGGTATACATGAGGGTGGGTGCTCCAACGGGGTGGGGGAGGGCTGTCCATGGGGTATACATAAGGGTGGGGGCTGTCTAGGCGGTAAGTTTTATATGTTATCAATGTACATGCTTAATTTTGATCTACTTCTGTTTTTGTGGTACGATTTCTTGATTTGTTTTCTGGTTGATTCTGGTGGAGAGAGGATGTCTGCATTCAATTTTTTTTTAAAAAAATTGGGTTTATCATGTCGGTTATTTAATAACCGACGTTATAAAAGGCCTGGAAAATGGTTTATCACGTCGGTTATTTAATAACAGACGTGCTAAAAGGCCTGGAAAATGGTTTATCACGTCGTTTATTTAATAAATGACGTTATAAAAGGCCTGGAAAATGGTTTATCACGTCGCTTATTAAATAACCGACGTGATAAAAGGCCTGGAAAATGGTTTATCACGTCGGTTATTTAATAACCGACATGATAAACCCCCTCCTGCGGGTTTATCACGACGGTTATTATATAACCGACGTGATAAACCCCACTCCCTCGGTTTTTCACGTCGGTTATATAATAACCGACGTGATAAACACCCCTAACCCCGGTTTATCACGTTGGTTATATAATAACCGACGTGATAAACACACCTCACCCTGGTTTATCACGTCGGTTATATAATAACCGACGTGATAAACACCCCTCACCCCAGTTTATCACGTCGGTTATATAATAACCGACATAATAAACACCCCTCACCCCGGTTTATCACGTCGGTTATATTATAACCGATGTGATAAACCCCCCTCACCCCATTTTATCACGTCGGTTATATAATAACCGACGTGATAACCCCCCTCCCCCGGTTTATCACGTCAGTTATTAAAAAACCGACGTGATAAACCCCCCTCCCCCCGGTTTATCACGTCGGTTTTTTAATAACCGACGTGATAGACCATTTCCCCATCCTTTTATCACGTCAGTTTTTTAATAACCGACATGATAAACCATTTTCTAGGCCTTTTATCACGTCGGTTGTTAAATAACCAACGTGATAAAACCTTCCCATTTTCTTTATCACGTCAGTTCTAAAATAACCGACGTTATAAACATCGCGATTTTATTTTTTTGACGTCGGTTTTTAAATAACTGACATCAAAAACGTTATTTATAACGTCACCCGTATTAACGTCGGCTAGAAACCGACGTAAAAAATGAAAAATAACCGACGTAATTTTTTTTTCTGCACTAGTGCTTATGACCTTAAGGGTAGGAAAATCCACACATGGGGTGGTGTAGGTTGGTAACTAAATATGAATAAAGCGATTTATTATTGATATGTTGTTACCTATAGGTCTTGGGATCATCATGATATATATTTTTTAACTATAGGATATGCTAATGATGGATACGCTTAGTGAGGCGTCTTAGGATGGTTCAAGTATGATCTTCTTATGTAATAGCCTCTTGCTCGATGCTGGGTATCAATCATTGGCTAGCTAAGATATAGGATGAGGCTTATCTTCCATGCTTGTTCATTATATCTTAATCGTTATTATATATCTATGATGTGGATAGGGCCTAGAGACATTGGGATTGTAATGTAGAGATAATCCACTAAGGTGAACATTCTTTCAAATTTTGTAAAGTTTATGCTTGGCTATAAATCATGGTGTATATGCGATTTTCCACAAGACATAAATTATTTTAGTGGTTCGGATTGTGTTGGAGGTTAGATATGTTGTACCCTCCCTAGGATCTGCTTTATGTATGTTCATGTATCCAAGGGATCTGTCTTACATTGGTAGTCCTTCTCAGGCAGTAAGTTGGCTCTTTTATGACCTTTTCACGATCCACTTCTAGTATATCTTATTAGCCATGCAGAATACCTTGTATTGGTGATTTAGATTGTGTTATAGGTTAGATTGGTTATTCCTCTTTAGGTCCTATATGTATGTGAGTTTATTTATGGGACCCGCCTTATGTCAATGTTTTGGATCATGTGGGAGGGTGGCTATGTTATGCCCTTCATACTGTTTTTTGGGGGTGGATGTTATTCCATGAGGCATATAGTCACATCACAATTCATGATCAAGATTTAATGGTTCTACCTAGGGGAGGAGTGTTGCAGTGTATACCTTTTGGTAATTCAACAATGTGACATCATAGGGTGACTATGTAATAGATCCTTAGGCTACACCGTAATGTACCCTATTCTTGAAATGAAAAGAGATTTTTTAGTCTTTTTAATGAGGTTCCCCCTTTTTTTATTAGCCACTCGACCCCATCACCCGAACCCCTCTTCCCCATAATTTTCTTCTCTCATAATTCACTCTTTAGGATCCCTAATGGTCGTTTCATAGTGGACAACCCCCCCTCCCTGGACAGCCCACACGTAAAGACCCGAAATTTCCATGTAATGTTTTTTAATATATGAGAATTTTACGAATATGTGAAAATTGGAAGCATGTGATTCTGAGGCTCGGAGTGCCCAGAATGAATTTTTGAACTTTATTTCGGGTACGTTCAGTAAACGTACGAGCGGGGTTTTCTAACTTTTGAACCGGTGCTCAGAATTGAAATTCGAGGACACCGTTGAAATCGCAGCGCCGATATTCTCTTAAGGAGACTTTCACCTCGACGATAGTTGGTCGAGAGTTAAAGATAATTTTTGGGTTTTTCGTGAAAGGAATAAAATAAAATAAAGTATGAAACATTTTAATTTATTTTGTTTTGAAACATCCATGCAGAAGTTTCACAGGTGGGGACCACCTGAATTAACCTCCCATGAGAGGTTATAGAGGTGGGGACCACCCGAACTAACCTCCAACGAGAGGTTATGGTGGTGGGGACTACCCGCAGTATAAACCTCTTGAACTCCCTATTAAGTGGCGAGAAACCTTTTGAGCTCCCCACTTAATTATGCCAACCCTCCTCCAACACTTAATTATGCCACCCTCCTTTAATTAATTTTGTGCCAACCTTATCAATTAATTAAGTGGAGCCAACTTAATTAATCCAATATAAAATTGTGTCAATGATTTAATTAGGGAAACATATCACATTTTGGCTACTTGGCATTTTTGGTGGATTTGGGAAAGAATGAGCTCTTGGGAGAAAGCTCTCCAATGAAGAACGTGTTCTTCCACGAAGAACACCTTCAACTACGACAAGCCGACGCACGAGCCTGGGATTGGAGGTGTGTGGAGGATGAGACGAACGTCGACAACTTCACCTTCTTCTCTCCTCATCGATGTCAACGAACAACCCGAGGTAGGGGTGTGTTTAAAAATTGATCAATTCTACTTTCTGTTGGAGTTGGTGGTCTAGAACCAACTACTTTGTAATTTATTCATTAAATAAAAGCCTTATCACATCTTGATTGTTCTTCTGTGTGACATGTCATGTGATAATGTCCTAAGGACAGCTGTTGCATTAAAGGGTCGTAGCGGATCCCTGCTATGATGAGAACCCGAAAGTGCCATAACACTGTTCTTGAATGTATGTTCTATGGCCGGATGATATTATTTGAGGGAGACAAATAATACAGGTCATTAGGGGTGAGGACTCATAAAACTTTGAGGCACCTTCTCATAGTGTGCGCCCTTGGTAATATCCAGGAGGATATTATGAGAACGAGACCCGCCAGTAGGAAATCCACATTTCATAGTGTCATTGGATGTTCCTATCTACGGACGTGTGTATTGATCCTTAGACTTTAAGATTATTATTAATGGGTATTACAACTCACGCACTTAGATGTATTGATGAAAACTATGACGACACACTGTTGCAGCGAGGTAGGATACGTTGGGTGTGTCACGAGTAATACCGCATTAATAGATAATGCGAGAAAGGATTTGTCCCTTCCGTTCCATAACGGAAGTAGATATCTCAGGCCCTTTGATGGAATTGATATAGCCTAAATAAATCCATGTCCATGGTAAGGTATGGGCAAGTTCAATTCCGGGAAGTCAAAGAAAGAATAATCAAGCACATGGGTTGATGGCACTAGCATGCAACCTGCTTGATTGGAGATATAGAGACAAAGGGATGATATTACACGGTAAGCGTTCGTAGGAGGTGACACGTCATTGCAGCGTTAACTTCTTTCTCTATGGGTGCCTTGGCGTGTTGCTAGACGCTAACCTTGGACTTTAGGCAGGCTCAGCCTAATGCCACTGAGAAAGAGGCCTAGAGGTTCACACACTAAGTGTGTCCATGTATCTCAGTTAAATATTAATTTAACAAGTTAAATAAATATTATTCTCGACTGTGGTTTAATAATTATTTAAGGATGTCTGGTTGCATTTATTTTGACACTAGTTATTCGAGAGAATATACTGTGGATAAAATAATATATATTTATTAGCGAGTAATGCAGTTACATTTATTTAAGAAATAAATAGTCATTACTCAAGGTCTAATAAATGTGGTGGAGAAAAATGGAAAATAAAAGTACATGTCGTGTATATTAAATATACACGCTGTGTAGTTTTATGGAAAACAAGTACACGCCGTGTATTAATTATTACACGCCGTTTAGTTTTTCCAATTGGGATTTTGAGGATTTAATATTGTTTTATTAAATGATATTTATTATAATCAACGTGGGCGCATGTCAAGGAATTAATAATTCGACATGGGGGTTTTCAATAAGAGTTAATGAAATAAATAAAACGCGTAACGCGTTTATTTATTGTCATAACTCTATTAACCTCAAACCCGATTATAAATATCCTCGCAACCCCAACATTTTTTCTGTGAGCCATTGTTGTGCACAACGGATTTGGAAATACTCTCAAGCCAAGAGAGAATTCCCTTTCCACCAAGAACGCCCTCATGTTACGAGAGCAAGATCCTCCACCGGATCAAGGCGGTCGAAGGCGGACATCGCAAGCGAAGGTTCTTCCGCGCTAGCACTCGGAGATCTCTTCGGTGATGTACGGAGATACGTGACACACGTGTGGATCACCGCTAGAGGAATCCTACACTTGGATTCTACGACGCAACGACGGATCACAGAATCGTGACCAGACACATCAATGAAGAAAGAATTCCAACGAGGTAATTCTTATGCATTAATTAAATTAATTATAATCAACATATGATGATCCTCCTCAAGGGTTCCGGGACTCATCTTTTCTTTTCGTTCTTCGTTCTATTCCGAAGATTTGGCGTTTTATATCGTGACAGATCTCAGATTGAACATTGTTTAACAAAAAATTAAGTTGGGCAAACCCACCAACGTGCTTCCGCTGCGCCCGGAACCTACAAGTGGTATCAGAGGCAGGTCATATCGTTGGTTATAATTATTTAGTTTTTTTGTTGGTGATTTACGCATTTAATAATTTAGTTATTTTAATTCATGTTTAATCGTTCTGGAAATCTGAATATCGAGATCTGTTCCTCCTCTCTCGTTTCTCGTTCACCTCACAGAAACAGATTTTTCTTTTAATTTTGATTAAAATAAAATAGGGGAACTCATCCGGAGGAGCCAAATGTTTCTGGACGTATAACACCAGAATACACGGCGTGTATTCATAAGTACACACCGTGTAGTCTAGGTTCAATGCATTGAATGATTCTCCAAATCAGGTCATGTATTGGATTCTTTCTACGAATTTAAGACACCGTGTGTTGACCAGAAACAGGTGGCACACGGTTTCTGGAATACATGCCGTGTGGTCCAATGAACATGGCGTGTAGTCCCTTCGGGTTAGGGTTGGGTCGTGTACTCCGTACATAGCCTTCCCGGCTGGAAACCGTGTAATGCGGAAACTACACGGCGTGTGTCCCACTGTACACGCCGTGTACTCCGAAAATTTCCGAAGTACATTAACACGCCCTATCCCCGGGCGTGTACTTCGGATGGACGGTGAAGAAAAAGTACACGCTGTGTAGTCGGAACTACACGCCGTGTACTCACCCAAATTACGCAGATTTATTAAAATTTATTATTATATTATACAAACCCTTGAGACGTGTACCATGGTGCAGGCGTAAAGCTGAGGCACAACACGTGATAGGTGTTTTATATATATGTGTTTAATTTAAAATCTGCGTAATAAATGGGAATTCGCTGGGTTGCCTCCAAGGTACAAGTTGTGTACAAGGATAATTTTAAATGAATTTATTTGTTTAAAATTATGATGGATGAGAATATCAAGGAAATTCAGAAAAGGGATTTAAGATAAAAGGATTGATTAATTAAAGATAATTAATTGATTCGAGCGTGATTTATCTTAAACAAGAACGATTAAAGAATTGAATGCTAGTTTTATTTATGCGTAAATATCGTTGCATGTATGGATGATCATGAGCTAGACTGAGACCTTTGTATGTGAATGGTTTCTTTTAATTTATTTATTTAAATTAAATTTGTTGGCCTGCGTGCCATCTCCTCATTAATATGTAGGGCCTGCGCGCCCAAGGATTCTTTTATGTAAAAACCCCCTTTTTTCCCCTCACCTGTGTGTGAGATAAATGCATATGTAATTGATGGAGCTCCCAAGCTAGTGGAGGCGGCTCAAGTCTGGAGCCAAGATGAAACCAATCCAAGGAGATACAAAGGTGGATAGGTGGAAAGCTGTAAACACGAACCCAAAAGGTTCAAGGTGTTTCTCCCCTAGGTCTTGGGTTAGTTTATCAACCGCTAGATAAACTAACCAATAGAAAATCTCATGATCATACCATTTATTTTATTTCTGTCAGTTGCATGGTTTATTTATTGTGGGTGTGTTGTCACGATCACACAATTAATGAATTAAACGAGCATGCAAGATGGAACTAAAATAAAATTGTCTTATACGTAAATATTATCTTAGACATGGTTAATCACTTAAGTATATCCCATTTAATATTAACAAGCATGTAATCAAAGATAATAAAATGGAAATTTACGTATAAGGATAAAATCCCTCAAAATAAATATTAAGTCGGCATAGCCTTCCATAATCTTGGTTAGAATCGAACCATAGTTCAAAGTGCTTGACCAACCCTAGTTGGGGTGCTTTCAATTATCGGGGAATTCTAATTCAAGGTTTTGGGTTGACTTGACTTCGTTCGCATCAAGGGTTGACTGCCACAGAAGGACTTGGTGTGACCAAGAGGCAAAGGTTGAGGAAATACAAAAAGGATTTCAGGATTGGGGAGTCCACTCAGCGGATCAAGGAACTGCGAGTTAATGCATTTGGAATTTGGAATGACTACCTAAAACCCTTCAAGTTGCTTGAACAACCCTGGTTGGGGTAATGCGAAGGGAAATATGGATCCTTGCCTCTAGAATATTCACGCAATAGAATATTCTGAAGTCAATGGTGAGGGCTATTGGATTTCGATAAAATAGTGGGAGACTAATAAGTATTAATTTATTTATTTGTCTCAATTTTTATAATAAAGTACTAAACCTTTGCTCATCTTAAATTGTAGAAACGGCAGGAAAATGACTTCAAACATATCATTGCGCACCATACTCGAAAAAGAAAACCTTCTCACTGGCACCAATTTCCAAGAGTGGCAGAGGCGTTTACGCGTCATCCTTCGCCACGAAAGGAAATTATATGTGCTGGAAGAGCCTATTATAGTTGTGCCTAGGAAAGAGGCTAGTGATGAGGAATTATCTCTCTACATGAAACACATGGATGATGCCACAGATGTCCAGTGTTTCATGCTATCGGCCATGTCTAATGAGCTCCTGAAGCAACATGAAAACATGGATGCGTATAGCATGATGTCTCACCTTAAAGATCTCTACCAAGAGAAGGCGAGACAGGAGAGGTATGAGATCTCCAATGCTTTGTTTACCACGAAGCTTGGAGAGTCTGCGCCAGCTGGGCCTCATGTGGTCAAGCTTATTGGCTAAATTGAATGCTTGAACATATTAGGGATTAAATTCCCAGAAGAGTTGCGTACAGATCTCATCCTATCATCATTGACCAAGACCTTCTCAAGCTTCATTGTCAACTATAACATGAGCGACAATGAGAAGAGTCTATCGGAGCTTCTGACCTTGATTCTCCAAGTAGATAAGGACATGGGGCGTGACAAACCCGCGATCCTTATGGTGAACAAGAAAAGGAAGGACAAGGAAAAGGGGCCAAAGACTTATAAATGGTCTGAAGCCCCCGAGCACCGTCCCTCCAAGAAGGGGAAGATCTAGAGGTAGGGTAAGGAATGGGAAGCAGTGTGTTTTGCATGTGGCAAGCAGGGCCACTGGAAGAGGAACTGCACCCAGAAGCGTGGGGACGCTAAAGGTGCATTCATTATCGAGTGAAATCTTTCTATTTCTACACATTGGGTATTAGATACAGCTTGTGGGGCTCACATCTGTATTCAAATTCAGGAACCAAGTAGATTTAGAAAGATCACCAGAGGAGAGGTGGATCTTCGAGCTGCCAATGGTGCAAGGCTGGCTGCGTTGGCTATTGGCGACTATCACCTCTCATTGCCAACTGGCATGATTTTGGTTTTACAAAACTGTTATTTTGTGCCTAGTGTTACCAAGAACATAATTTCTGTATCTTGTTTGGATATGGATGGATTTATTTTCAAGTTTGGAAATAAGGGTTGTCTCTTTTATAAGAACAACGTATGTTATGGTATGGAACATTTGAATAATGGTTTGTATGTATTAAATTACGAAAACCAAGTGTTGGCAATCGATAACGAAACAAACTCACATGACTCATACATCACCCAGTTATGGCATCACCGCCTTGGTCATGTGAACGAGAAGTGCTTGAAAAAGCTCTGCCAAGATGGCTATTTAGACTCTACTGAGCTAAAACCACTTGATAGATGTCACGCTTGTTTACAAGGAAAAATGACCAAGCCGCATTTTGGTGGACAAGGTGAAAGGGCCACAAAGCTTCTAGGATTGGTACACACAGATGTGTGTGGACCATTTCAAGTAGAAGCTAGAGGTGGATATTCTTACTTTATTACTTTTACTGATGATTTGAGTATATATGGATATGTCTACTTAATGAGGTATAAGTCAGAGTCCTTAGAGAAATTTAAGGAATTCAAGAATTAAGTAGAGAATCAACTTGGTAAGAAGATAAAGAAGCTTCGATCGGATCGAGGTGGAGAATATCTGAACCAAGAGTTCATCGATCTTCTACGGGAGTCTGGGATTCTATCTCAGCTCACTCCTCCTTATACACCACAGTGGAATGGTGTTAGTGAAAGGAGGAACCACACCTTGTTGGACATGGTGAGGTCGATGATGAGTCATGCAGATCTTCCATTATCCTTTTGGGGATATGCATTACAAACTGCAACATACACATTAAACCGAGTACCAACTAAGGCGGCAAATGGAATTCCATCCGAGTTATGGAATGGAAGGAAACCCACTTTGTCGCACACACATGTATGGGGATGCGAGGCGTTTGTTAAGGCCTTCTCAGGCAACAAACTAGCACCCCGGGGCACGAAGTGTATCTTTATAGGATATCCCAAGGAAACAAAAGGATATTACCTATATAACCCCCAAGACAAGAAAGTGATTGTCGCCAGACAAGCCGTCTTTCTTGAGAGGGAGCACATCCTCAAGAAGGATAGTGGGAGCAAGATTGACTTCGACGAAGTTGATGCTCAAGATACACAAGAGTTGGTACAGGAACAAGTTCCAAAGGTCCCCGTGGAAGAGGTTCCAGAAACACAAGTACTGCGTAGGAGCTCAAGAGAGGTAAGAGAACCAGAGTGATTTGGTTTCCTAGTCACCGAGGATGGTGAATCATTATTGTTGGACAATGATGAACCTCTCTCCTACAAGGAAGCAGTAGAAAGCTCAGAAGCTACAAGATGGCTAGAAGCTATGAATTCTGAGATGGATTCCATGTATCAGAACCAAGTTTGGGTTCTGGTCGATGAGCCAGTTGATGTAAAGCCTGTTGGATGCAAATGGGTATTCAAAAGAAAGCTGGACATGGAAGGTCAAGTTAGCACCTATAAAGCAAGGCTAGTGGCTAAAGGATTCAGACAACGTCAAGGAATTGACTATGATGAAACCTTCTCGCCAGTTGCCATGTTTAAATCCATAAGAATCATACTTTCCATAGCAGCTTACCATGACTACAAGATTTGGCAGATGGATGTCAAAACAACATTCCTTAATGGGAACCTTCAGGAAGATGTCTATATAACACAACCATAAGGGTTTGTGACACCAGGTGAAGCCAAACGGGTTTGAAAGTTGTAGAAATCCATTTATGGATTAAATCAAGCATCCAGGTCACGGAACATTCGATTTGATGAAGCCATAAAGGAATTTGGTTTCATTAAGAACGAATGTGAGCCATGTGTTTATAAGCGGTTTAATGGGAATGCGGTCATCATCCTAGTGGTATATGTTGATGACATATTGCTTATTGGAAACGACGTACCAACCTTACAGTCAGTTAAGGACTGGTTGAACAAGTGTTTCTCCATGAAGGACTTAGGAGAATCAACCTACATTCTAGGGATCAAGATCATTCGTGATAGATCCAAGAGGCTGCTTGGACTAAGTCAGGATACATACATTGACCAGATACTAAAGAGATTTAGTATGGAAAAATCCAAGAGGGGATTGGTTCCAGTGTCACATGGCTTACATATTTCTAAGAAAATGTGTCCCCAGACACAACAGGAGAAATATAGGATGAGCAAGATCCCATACGCTTCGGCTATAGGATCCATCATGTATGCCATGTTATGTACCAGGATTGATGTTGCCTATGCACTAAGCATGGTAGGCAGATATCAAGAAGATCTAGGAGAACAACATTGGACTGCTATTAAGACTATACTTAAGTATCTGAGAAGAACTAAGGATATATTCCTGGTGTATGGAGGAGACAAGGAGCTTGTCATCAGAGGGTATGTTGATGATGGTTTTCAAACAGATCAGAATGATCTGAAGTCGCAATCTGGATATGTTTTCTGTCTCAATAGAGGAGCTGTGAGCTGGAAGAGTTCAAAGCAGCCAGTTGTCGCCGATTCTACAGTGGAGTCCGAGTATATAGCGGCTTCTAATGCATCAAAAGAAGCCGTTTGGATTCAGAACTTTGTCTAGGATCTTGATGTGGTGCCTAGCAGTAAAGATCCCATTACATTGTATTGTGATAATACTGCAACGGTGACTCTTGCAAAAGAACCAAGGTCACATCAACGGACAAAGAACATACTCCGGAAGTATCGCCTCTTGAGGGATTTCTATCAAAGGGGTGAAGTTGCAGTGAGCAGAGTGTCCACGGAAGAGAACGTGGTGGACCCCATGACTAAAGGCCTATCTCAGCAGAAGCATGAATATCATGTGAGAGCTAGCGGGTTAAAGGTTGTTAGCAGTTGGCTCTAGTCCAAGTGGGAGTCTGTTGGAGTTGGTGGTCTAGAACCAACTACTTTGTACTTTATTCATTAAATAAAAGCCTTATCACATCTTGATTGTTCTTCTGTGTGACATGTCATGTGATAATGTCCTAAGGACAGCTATTGAATTAAAGGGTCGTAGCGGATCTCTGCTATGATGAGAACCCAAAAGTGCCATAACACTGTTCTTGAATGTATTTTCTATGGCCGGATGATATTATTTGAGGGACACAAATAATACAGGTCATTAGGGGTGAGGACTCATAAAACTTTGAGGCACCTTCTCATGGTGTGCGCCCTTGGTAATATCCAGGAGGATATTATGAGAACGAGACCCGCCAGTAGGAAATCCACATTTCATAGTGTCATTGGATGTTCCTATCTACGGACGTGTGTATTGATCCTTAGACTTTAAGATTATTATTAATGGGTATTACAACTCGCGCACTTAGATGTATTGACGAAAACTGTGACGACACACTGTTGCAGCGAGATAGGATACGTTGGGTGCGTCACGAGTAATACTGCATTAAAAGATAATACGAGAAAGGATTTTTCCCTTCTGTTCCATAACGGAAGTAGATATCTCAGGCCCTTTGATGGAATTGATATAGCCTAAATAAATCCATGGCCATGGTAAGGTATGGGCAAGTTCAATTCCGGGAAGTTAAAGAAAGAATAACCAAGCACATGTGTTGATGACACTAGCATGCAACCCGCTTGATTGGAGATATCGAGACAAAGGGATTATATTACACGGTAAGAATTCGTAGGAGGTGACACGTCATTGCGGCGTTAACTTCTTTCTCTATGGGTGCCTTGGTGTGTTGCTAGACGCTAACCTTGGACTTTAGGTAGGCTCAGCCTAATTCCACTGAGAAAGAGGCCTAGAGGGTCACACACTAAGTGTGTCCATGTATCTCAGTTAAATAAATATTATTCCCGACTGTGGTTTAATAATTATTTAAGGATGTCTGATCGCATTTATTTTGACACTAGTTATTCGAGAGAATATACTGTGGATAAAATAATATATTTATTAGCGAGTAATGCAGTTACATTTATTTAAGAAATAGATAGTCATTACTCAAGGTCTAATAAATGTGGTGGAGAAAAATGGAAAATAAAAGTACATGCTGTGTAGTTTTATGGAAAACAAGTACACGCTGTGTATTAACTATTACACGCCGTGTAGTTTTTCCAATTGGGATTTTGAGGATTTAATATTGTTTTATTAAATGATATCTTATTAGCCATGCAGAATACCTTGTATTGGTGATTTAGATTGTGTTAGAGGTTATATTGGTTATTCCTATTTAGGTACTCCTGTATGTATATGAGTTTATCCACGAGACCCGCCTTATGTTAATGTTTTGGATCTTGTGGGAGGGTGGCTATGTTATGCCCTCCATACTGTTTTTTGGGGGTGGAAGTTATTCCATGAGGCATATAGTCACATCACAATTCATGATCAAGATTTAATTGTTCTACCTAGGGGAGGAGTGTTGCGGTGTATACCTTGTGGTAATTCAACAATGTGACATCATAGGGTGCACTATGTAATAGACCCTTAGGCTACACCGTAATATACCCTATTCTTGAAATGAAAAGATATTTTTTAGTGTTTTTAATGAGGTTCCCCTTTTCTTTATTAGCCACTCGACCCCATCACCTGAACCCCTCTTCCCCATAATTTTCTCCTCTCATAATTCAATCTTTTGGATCCCTAATGGTCGTTTCATAGTGGACAACCCCCCCTCCCTGGACAGCCCACACGTAAAGACCCGAAATTTCCATGTAATGTTTTTTAATATATGAGAATTTTACGAATCTGTGAAAACTGGCAGCGCGTGATTTCGAGGTTCGGAGTGCCCAGAACGAATTTCTAAACTTTATTTCGGGTACGTTCAGTAAACGTACGAGCGGGGTTTTCTAACTTTTGAACCGGTGCTCGGAATTGAAATTTGAGGACACCGTTGAACTCGCAGCGCCGATATACTCTTAAGGATACTTTCACCTCGACGATAGTTGGTCGAGAGTTAAAGATAATTTTTGGGTTTTTTGTGAAAAGAATAAAATAAAATAAAGTATGAAACATTTTATTTTATTTTGTTTTGAAACTTCCATGCGGAAGTTTCACAGGCGGGGACCACCAGAATTAACCTCCCATGAGAGGTTATAGAGGTGGGGACCACCCGAACTAACCTCCCACAAGAGGTTATGGTGGTGGGGACTACCCGCAGTATAAACCTCTTGAACTCCCTATTAAGTGGGGAGAAACCTTTTGAGATCCCCACTTAATTATGCCAACCCTCCTCCAACACTTAATTATTCCACCCTCCTTTAATTAATTTCGTGCCAACCTCATCAATTAATTAAGTGGATCCAACTTAATTAATCCAATTTGAAATTGTGTCAATGATTTAATTAGGGAAACATATCACATTTTGGATACTTGGCATTTTTGGTGGATTTGGGAAAGAAGGAGCTCTTGGGAGAAAGCTCTCCAATGAAGAACGCGTTCTTCCACGAAGAACGCCTTCGACTACGACGAACCGATGCACGATCCTGGGATTGGAGGTGTGTGGCAGACGAGACGAACGTCGACAACTTCACCTTCTTCTCTCCTCATCGACGTCAACGAACAACCTGAGGTAGGGGTGTGTTTAAAAATTGATCAATGTTACTTTCTTCTCGCATTGAATCATTCTATGTTGAGCCGCTTGTTACTTCTCTAATACGGAGAGTGAATACCAAACTAACAAGGCCTGTCCTCTCCGTAATTCTTGTGTTGAATTATGGTGTTCTTCGCGATGGGGGAGGACGACGACCAACCACGAAGGGGCACAAGATTGGCGGCTAGCACCGCTGCTGGCTGCGATGAAGGCGACGACGCCGCCCCACGGCCCCCGCGCCCACTCTGCGGCCTTCGCGCCGTCCGCGGCTCCGCACTGCCCCGTAGCCAGACCACCTCCCCACGGCCAGACCGCCCCCCGTTGCCTTCACGGCCGAGCCGAGCCGAGCCGGGCCGCCTCGCGGCCTTTGCGGCTTCCGCGGCCCTCTCCAGCCCTCGTGGCCCCCGCGACCTACTGGACCACCCAGCGGGCCAGTCCACCTAGAGGGCTGGGCCGGACCCAGCGGGTCAGGCTGGGTCAACCCAAACTAGGTTGGCCCAGGCCGGGTCAGGTCGGGTGAGTTTGACCGGGTCGGACCGGACCCGGACCAAAGACGACCCTATACTTTACTTAGGACATATCTTTGGCACCAGATGTCCGTTTGACGAACCGTCAGCAGCATTGGAAATCTTGGAGAGAGATGATCCCTTTGAGTATACCCCACTATAGTTTTGGTTTAAGATGGGGAACAATCAGGTTGGATCGAGCACAAATCCAACCGGGCCCCTGGGATAAAAAGCTAATAACTAATAGACCGGGCGTCTGATTGGCGCGCCGTCTGTTACGTTGAGACCCCTATGACATGGAGTTCCTTTGAGATACTTCTATATGGGACTTATTGGTAGTTAGAGTATCGACCAGTAGCTTGTGTAGTGAATCCTCTTAGAGACGAGCGAGCATAGTGCGAGAACCTAGTAGTTGGCTGAGACTTGACGACTGCTAACCTTTTTGACTTGAAGTGACTTGACAGGCCTAGTGGGGAGCACCTCTGTGTGACACAGCAGACCCATGGTGGGGAGTGCCTCTTTGTGACGTGGCGGAACCATGGTATATGACAGGAGGAATACCTCAACAGGCTATGGTGGGGAACACCTCTGTGTGACGTGGAAGACCCACGGTACTCGATAAGAGGAGTACCTTTATCAAGTCACGAGGGGGAGCGCCTCTATGTGACGTGGAAGACCCATGGTGGGGATCACCTCTGTGTGACATGACAGACCCACGATACTCAATAGGAGGAGTAACTCCGTAGTCCAAGATTTGTGGGAAGCGCCTTTGTGTGATGCGGCAAACCCACAATACTTAATAGAGGAGGGGATCTCCAGCAGCCGAGGTGTTTGACGATGTGAATAGGGATGTTACTTGTAATACCTCTAGAATAAATCCTTGTGTTATTTGAGTCTGTATATCAGTGTTTTCCTCATGATTGAGATGGATTACTTGATAACTTAGGTATATGTATGGGAATATACCTACGTAGGGTTATCTGTTAATTTCATACTTTGTGGTTTATCCTTGGTAGATTTTTATGAGAACTTGAGGGTCTCGAGATCCTTACTGAGTATCGTTATACTCACCCCTGCATGGGCTATGCCCACACCTTGTTGTGTTGTATGTAGATGACAGACATCGCTGACTGAGGCAAAGAGTACTAGGACTGGACGGTGCCTGGAGGTGGACCATACAGCGTGTCGGTACGCAAAGGAGATGGGTGGACGTGGTGTGTTGACGAGGTGATCTGTACCTACCTTTCAGGTAGGATCCTCATAGGATAACCCAGTAGTTGACTTTTCCTTTTCTTTAGTTGTACTTGTACCTTTACTGTTGGGCTTGTATTTCGGCCCCCTTTACTTTCAGCACTCTTTTGGTTATACAGTTTGCTTGTGTTTGTATCTTGCTGTGTCCTTGGTTACGTGAGTTTACAGGTTATAAAGGTAATACCTTCCCAGTTTTAGGGAATATACCTTTCGGTGCTAGTCGCCAGCTCCTAGCCTATGGAAGGCGGGTTTGGGGTAGTCATGGCACAGGCCCTGAGGGATGGGTTGTGACAAATTGGTATCAGAGGGGTCAGTTCTACCACAGAACATAAGACTCTGATCTATCTTTTTAATGGCAATAGTTTTAATTATAGTGAGTGTGGTTATCAGTTTAGGGAATCCAGTGTTGGTGCCGCGACCAACGTATCCATAAACCAGGACCCTGACTTCTGATTTCTGACTCAGTGCATGAAAACACTGATTGCGTGTGTGTTTCCAAGAGTTTTCTTTGTTATCTCTTAAGTCAGCTCACCAGTTATAACTTATTGACCATGGCGCACCTGTTTCTTTTCAGGATGCCTCCACGAAGACAACCAAATAGGGTTCCAAGAGTTGTATTCACTAATATCCCACCGAGCGATGAGGCCTCGGTGTAGGGCCCTCTTCGAGTAGAGGCACCAGCGGAGGCACTAATGGTATCATTACCTGTTGGGCCACCGATGCCACGATCCCCAAAAACATAGGATGCACACTGCTTGAGTGCATTGCACGAGTTCTAATGCCAGAGGCCACCCAGGTTCAGGGGAGAGACGGACCCACAGGCGGCTGAGGATTGGATGGAGGCTGTGGTGAGAGTCTTCTGACTTGTAGGGACACTAGCCGATCTCATGGTGATCCTTACCGCCAACCTTATATAGGAAGCAACAGGCAGATGGTGGAACTTGATGCTCCAGGTTCATAATGATGTGACGCTTCTCTAGGCAGACTTTGAGATCCTATTTTGGGTAGAGTTTGTTCCAACGACTCTTCGCGCAGTGCGCATACAGGAGCTACTTCATCTGCAGTAGGGCAGTATGACTGTAGCCCAGTATTCAGCGAGGTTCACTGACCTCTCACGATACTCCAGAGATATGGTACGAGACCCATTCTTCAGGGCCCAAACCTTCGAGCAGAGGCTCAAGCGAGAGATCAGGGCTTCGATGATCTCACTCATCATCCCGACACAGGTGGGGGTGTTAGAGCGAGACCTCTTGGTAGAGAGTTTCCTTGCTGAGTAGTCACCAGTAGTGAGACCCACTACCAGTCTTCACGTAGCAGAGTCTTCTGCATCTGGCAGCAGACAGACGTCACAGAGTTTCAAGAGGACCATACCTATAGGTGGATGACAACATGACTTATAATCGGTTGTGCGAGGCACCCGAGGCAGAACCAGTCAGGCAAGGATCATGCAGTGTTACTCATGAAGCGGGTAGGGTCACATGGCTTGTGACTGTACGACTCATCATATGGATGATCAGCAGATGGTCGAAGGACCACCCTAGCAAAGATAGAGGTTCGAATGAGGAGGTCCGTAGGGAGCAGGCAGACGTGGCAGAGGAGATGGTCATGCAACTGGCAGTGGGCGACGATTCGAGATGTTACCGCCACCACTACCAGGAGGTCCACCCCGACCGTAGAGAGCAGGTGGACAGGGGCGAGCTTAGCTCCAGGCAGCTAAGGCCTACGATCACGGTGCTCCACAGATGATACGAGGTACGATATATGTCTACTCCAATTTAGCTGCAGTACTTATAGACACAGGTGCCAGTTATTCTTTTATTTCCACTGCCCTCTTTTAGAGCTCAGAGATTCTGATGGAGCTGTTGGCTCAATCCTTATGGTTAGAGACTCCTACGGGAGAGGATTCGATGATTAGGCACTGATGCCGGCAGTGTGATCTTACTCTAGGAGGAAAGAGCTTTGGATGGGATCTCCTAGTAGCAGCGTCGAGGCCTTACAACGTCATCTTGGGTATGGAATAGTTATCTACAGTCCATGATCTGATTTATTGTATTAGGTACAAAGTGCGGTGTGTCTGCATGGATGGGACCAGGTTTACCTTCAACGAAAAGAAGGGAGCCTTTGCAGTGCAGGATGGACATACCCGGAGGAGAGTGCAATCGATCACTCATCAGTTGGCTAGCCTTACCCTCAGAGCTGTTGATGTGGAGAGTCCAAACTATCCTGTAGTGGTGGAAAAGTACGTAGATGTTTTCCCTAATGATGTTCCAGGTATACCTCTCCACAGAGAGGTAGAATTTTATATTGAATTTTACCCCAGGACGACACCAATATCTACACCAACATATCGGATGGCTCCCGCAGAGTTTCGTGAGCCGTGGGTATAGCTAGAGGACTTGCAGGGTAAGGGATTCATTTGGCCCAGTATTTTACCTTGGGAAACCCCTATTTTGTTCACCAAGAAGGAGGATGGGATCTTGAGACTTTGTGTCAACTATTGGCACCTGAACCAGGTGAACATGAAGAACAAGTACCCACTTCCAAGGATTGATGATCTGTTTGATCAGCTGAAGGGAGCACGATGGTTCTCAAAGATAGACCTCAGATTAGGTTATCACCAGCTCATAGTGCGAGATGAGGATGTGCAGAAGATGACTTTCAGGTGTCGGTACGACCACTACGACTTCTTGGTTATGCCATTCGGTGTAACAAACACTCCAGCAGTGTTAATGGGACTCATGAACATGATCTTTCAGCCGTATCTTGATTGCTTCATAGTAGTCTTCATCGACGACATTCTGATCCACTCAACTACTGAGGAGGATCATGCCTATCATTTGCGGGTATTACTGGACACACTCTGAGAGCACCAACTTTATGGTAACCTCTCAAAGTTTCAGTTCTGGATCTGAGAGGTTCACTTTCTGGGACATGTCATATCAGAGGCTGGAGTTGCAGTGGATCCAGTGAAGATTGAGGCAGTACTTGCTTGGGAGCCAACCAGGAGTGTGATGGAGGTACAGAGTTTCCTGGGTTTGTATGGATACTACCGGAGGTTTGTGCCAGATTTATCCAAAGTTGCAGCACCACTTTCAGCATTGACGAAGAAGGGGAAACCCTTAGTGTGGTCAGAGAGACACCATCAGAGTTTTCAGAAGCTGAGGAAGAGGCTGACTAGTGACCCCATCTTGAGGCTTCCAGGTGAGGGCATGGGGTACGTAGTTTACTGCGACGCATTAGGGACCAGACTCGGATATGTATTGATGTAGGAGCATTCAATTATCACATATGGTTCTAGAAATATGATACAACATGAGAAGAACTATGTTACCCATGACCTGGAGTTAGCAGCAATGGTCTTCGCCTTGAAGATGTGGCAAAACTATCTGATGAGCGAGCGTGTTACCGTGTACTCTGATCACAATAGTCTTAGGTATATCTTCTCCTAGAAGGACCTAAACCTGAGACAACGACATTGGATTGAGTTTCTCCAGGACTATGACTTCGAGATAGTTTATACTCCTGGGAAGGGGAACGTTATAGAAGATACACTCAGCAGGAGGTATGGTATACAGATGCTAGGCGAGGTGACAGAGCAGCTGGATGCTTTACAGATATCCTTTATGGATAGAGATAGAGAAGATTTTCTTTAGTCTCTTACAGTCGCTCCCCCACTCCTTCAACGAGTCAGGGAGGCACAATATGGGGACGATGACTATAAGACACGACGTGCTCAGATATCCACAGGACATACACCTGATGGATTTTCTGAAGGTGGAGAGCACTTCATCCTCTTCAGAGGATGTACCATGGTACCAATGTCACTTCAGGAGGAAGTGTTGAGGGAGTTCCACACTTCCCCTCTAGAGGTACATCCAGGAGTGGTGAAGATGTACCAGGATCACCGACGACAGCACTGGTGGCCGGGAATGAAGAAATCAGTAGCAGAGTTTGTCTCACGATGCCTCACTTGTCAGCAAGTGAAGGTGGAGCATCAGGTACCAGCAGGCTTGGTTCAACCTTTATAGGTCCCAGAGTGGATGTTGGATGAGATATACATACACTTCGTGACAGGTCTTCCACGTACATCCAGAGGTCATGAATCGATTTGGGTGTTCATCTACCGACTCACCAAGTCGGCCCACTTCCTACTGATCAGAGAGCAGAGTTCAGTAGAGAGCTTGGGACTCCTCTATGTGCAAGATATTATACATCTACATGGAGTACCCTTGATGATTATCTCTGATATAGATGCACGTTTTACTTCTTGTCTATGGAAGGGGTTGTAGGAGGATTTCGAGATGCAGCTTTGTTTGAGCACCGCCTTCCATCCTCTGACGGATGGTCAGACTAAGCGGACCATTCAGACCCTCGAGGACATGCTGCGTGCTTGTGTCCTTGACTTCGGTCACAGCTGGGAGGATCACTTGCCTTTGGTGGAGTTTTCATACAACAAAAACTATCACTCCACCATAGGGATGAAACCTTTTGAGGCGTTGTACGAGCGAACTTGCAGATCAACTTTGCACTGGACTGTCCTAGGGGAGTCAGCACTTGTGGGACCAAAGATGGTACGGGCTACCACAGAGAAGGTGCAGATCATCCAGGAGCAGATGAAGACTGCACATAGTAGACAAAGGTCGTATTCCGACAGGTGATGGAGACCTCTGGAGTTTGAGGATGGAAACCACGTCTTTCTACGGGTTTCACCTCGACGTGGTTTGCGGAGATTTGGCAGAGGTGGAAAGTTATCTCCGAGATTCATCAGACCTTTTCAGGTCATCAACAAAGTTGGCGAGGTGGCATACTTCTTATCTATTCCACCTCAGTTGCACTAGGTGCACGACGTCTTCCATGTATCCTAGATGAGGAGATATGTGCACGACCCTTCCCACGTCATCGACCATGGCGAGCTAGACGTTGACGATGGGGCGACTTTTATGGAGGTTCCAGTTGAGATTGAGGATCAACAAGAGCGAGTCTTTCGTGGACGGTCAATACCTCTGGTGCGCATTCATTGGCAGCATGAGAACCTTCAGGAGAGCACATGGGAGCAGGAGGCTCAGATATGTGCTTAGAACCCCCACTTGTTTACCTAGTTTGAATTGTGGCTTATGGGGATGTAGATTCCTGAGGTGGGGAGAATGTAAAGACCTGAAATTTCCATGTATTTTTTTAATATATAGGAATTTTACGAGTCCATGAAAATTGAAGGCACGTGATTCTGAGGCCCGTAGTTCCCAAAATGAATTTCTGAACTTTATTTCGAGTACGTTCAGTAAACGTACAAGTGAGTATTTATAACTTTTTAACCAGTGCTCGAAATTGAAATTCAAGGAGATAGTGGAACTTGCAGCGCTGGTATTTGCTTAAGGAGACTTTCACCTCGACGACAGTTGGTCGAGAGTGAAAGATAATTTTTGGGTTTTTTGTGAAAAGAATAAAATAAAATAAAGTATGAAACATTTTATTTTATTTTGTTTTGAAACTTCCATGTGGAAGTTTCATAGGTGGGGATCACCTAAATTAACCTCCCATGAGAGGTTATAGAGGTGGGGACCACCCGAACTAACCTTCAACGAGAGGTTATGGTGGTGGGGACCACCCGAGGTATAAACCTCTTGAACTCCCTATTAAGTGGGGAGAAACATCTTAAGCTCCCCACTTAATTATGCCAACCCTCCTCCAACACTTAATTATGCCACCCTCATTTAATTAATTTTGTGCCAACCACAAAAATTAATTAATTGGAGCCAACTTAATTAATCCAATTTGAAATTGTTCCAATGATTAAATTGGGGAAACATATCACATTTGGATACTTGGCATTTTTGGTGGATTTGGAAAAGAAGGAGGTCTTAGGAGAAAGATCTCCAATGAAGATGGCATTATTCCACGAAGAACGCCTTTGACTAAGATGAACCAACGCACGAGCCCAGGATTGGAGGTGTGTGGAGGATGAGATGAACATTGAAAACTTCACCTTATTCTCTCCTCGTCGATGTCAACGAACAACCCGAGGTATGGGTGTGTTTAAAAATTGATCAATGTTACTTTACTATCGCATTGAATCATTCTATGTTGAGTCGCTTGTTACCGATCTAATGCGGAGAGTGCGGGCCAAACTAACATGTCCCGTCCTCTCTGTAATTCTTGTGTTGAATTATGGTGTTCTTCACGATGGGGGAGGATGGTGGCCAGCCACGAAGGGGAACGTGAATGGCGGCCGACACCACCGCCGACCGCGACGAAGGCGATGACACAATGGTGCCACACTGTCGCCCCGCGGACTCTGCGCCATCCGGGGCCACCGCCGCCGTCCGCGGCTCCGCCCCACCCTGTGGCCAGACAACCCTCCCACGGCCGGACCGTCGCCCCGCGACCGGACCGCCGCCCCGTGGCCGGACCGCCACCCCACGGCCGGACCACCCTCCCACGACCGGGCCACCGTCCCATGGAAAGATCGCTGCCTCGCGGCCTTCGTGACCGAGTTGGGCCACCTTGCGGCTTTCACGGCTTCCGCGACCCTCACGACCCTCATGGCCCTCGCGACATACCAGACCGCCCAGTGGGCCGGGCCGCCCAGCGGGACGGGCATAACCCAATGGGCTGAGCCGCCCAGCGGGCCGAACCCAGCGGGTCAGGTTTGGTTGACCCAAACCAGGTCGACCCAAGATGGGTCAGGTCGGGTCGATCCGACCGGGTTGGACCAGACCCGGACCAGATACGACCCAATACTTTACTTAGGCCCTATCTTTGGCACTAGACGTCCGTTTGAAGAACCATCAATGGCATTGGAAATCTTGGAGTGAGACGGTCCCTAAGAGTATATCCCACTGCAGTTTTGTATTAAGATGGGGAATGGTCAGGTTGGATCGAACACGAATCCAACTGGGCCCTGGGACTAAAAGGCTAATAACTCACAAACCGGGCGTCCGATTGACGCACTGTCTATTAAGTTGAGACCCCAATGACGTGAAGGTATTTTAAGATACTTCTCCATGGGACTTCATGGTAGTTGGAGTATCGACCATTAGCTTGTGGAGCGGATCCTCCTAGAGGTGAGCGAGCATAGTGCAGGAACCAAGTAGCTGGCTAAGACTTGACGTCTGCTGATCTTTTCGACTTGGAGTGACTTGATAGGCCCATTGGGGAGCACCTATGTGTGACATGGTAGACCCACGGTGGGGAGCACCTCTGTGTTACCTGGCAGACCCACGATACATGACAGGAGGAGTACCTCAGTAGGCCACGGTGGGGAGCACCTCTGTGTGACGCGGCAGACCCACGGTACTTGTAACGCCCCTACCCGAGTTACCTATAGTCGGTGCATTATTACATAACATTGACATGATCACAAGAGATCAAATCCCAAAAGACCGATCAATTTAGTAGCCTTGGAAGTACTAGATACATTCATAAGTCTTACATTACATCATAAAGTGAAAAACTACAACAACATCTTGTCTCCATAGACCACACTCATATCCCCTCATACTATCCCTGTAGGTCATTCATAAAATACTTTTTCACATCCTGGAAAAAATAAAACATAGAAAGGGGTGAGCTCAAATGCTCAATAAGGATAACAATACAGAGGAAACTTTCATAAATAAGCATAAACATTTTAGGCAATGTATAACTAAAACAAAAGCCTTTTAAACTTAAACTTCAGAATAATATGACAAAGATAAAATGAAATAATTCCATTTACTTATTCACATGGATATTCTACTAGTCGAATAATCACATGCAATATCAATAACCTCTTTTATAATAATGGAATGCATAATGCCATAATTTCATAACCACATAGTGAAGGCCTTGTGCCAAGACTACAAATAAGATTTTGTCAAGGCCTTGTGCCAAGACACTAGTTTGTCTAATGAGACATACCGATACATCGAGGAGCTATAGTGGGCTCCACCCATCACTTACTAAGTCCAATGCATTCCTCATATGAAAAGGTTTAAACATAACATAAACATTCGCATTAAAAATAGCATACGAAATGTCAATACTTTATCCATAAACCATGAATAGTACAAAAATAACACATCCGCAGTCAAACATATCACAAAACCTTCAATACAATATTTAAGCTTTGTATCATAATAAATCAACTTCAAATAAGCTTAAAATCCAGCAAAGGATGTTGACATAGATGAAATCAAAACTATTTGAGAGAAATTTCTCTTTTTGAAATCATTTAAAAGTCACATAATTATAAGAGAAAAAATTTATTTTGAAAATATTATTATAAGATTGTAAGGGAAGCTTCGAATATTTTATAAAGGCGGAAAATAGCCGCACCCGCCGTATAAGTTAAAAAAACATTTTTACCTTAATTTTGTCAAAAAGGTTAAAAAGGACCTTGTTTGGAAAATGACGGAAAGATTCCTTTAAAAAGAATATAAGGTCAAATAAGGGTATAAATGAATTTAACCCACTATATATTAAATAGTAAAAATGTTTTGAAAGACATTTTTAAGAAACATAGATGTGGATGATAAAGAGTTCCTAATAGATACTTACGTAAAAACAACCTCAGATAATAAGGAGATTGTGAAATTAACCCTTAACTTGTACTTATCCTTGGTCGAGGGTAGGTTAACCTCCTGTATAATAGTTAAATCATTGTTATTAAATTTTACAAGAATAATATACATAAATATGATATCATATATGATATTTTAACATTGCTTTGTTAATAATATTTTAGTATTATCGTCGTTTCGGGTGTTAACTTACTCGCTTTATTTTATATGTTACATAAGCCATGTTTTTTATGAATAGGTTGTATCTTATTCATATCCAAAATGATATAAAGTCCTTAAAAATTATTTTTAATCATCAAATGATAATTATTCCTGAATGGATACGATGGAGAATGAATCTCATCGTGTTCGTGGAGACGGTAGTCCGTACGTACGCACGAGCGACAATATCATTATTTTGATATTAAAATAATATATAATTGGATGGTATATCATATATAAAGAATCATAATAATTTTATATTTATTATTTTCATCAATTACCCATCATTATCATACCCATCCTAATAATAATATTTTGAATAACAATTACACCACGACGTGGAGACGGTAATTCGTACGTACACACGTATGGTGACATGTCATTCAAAGGATGGATAGAATACTGAATATGGTTGTACCATATTTATAATAGCATCACAATATATAGAAGATACTGGAGTTATTATTTTATAATGGAAATAACAAAGAAAGAAGAAGTGGAAGAAGAAAGGAACTTGAAAGAGGGTGGTGAAAACATTACCTCTTCTTCAGGTTCTTCCTTTTGATTTGATCAAAAGGGCTCCTTAGGTTGGATTTATGATCAAACTAAGGCCTCTAGGTTGAATTGAGGGAAGTTGAGAGGATATTTGGGTAGGTTTTGGCTGAGCCAAATGGCTTTGAAGGTGTGAATTAGAGAGAAGGGAGAGTGCCCTTTTATAAGAGGGGTGAGGGGAACCTTAGGAAAAGCTAGAAATATTATTTTATAATAAATTCATATTCAGTTTATAATGGATCCAAAGTGACTTATTTCAAGGATAAGGTGGGGATAGGTCGAAAAACACTCAACCAATAGGTTTTAGACAGGTTTGGGCCACTATATTAACCTTATCTTTTAAATTTAACTCTTAGTTAATTTGTTTGACATTTACCATGTCTCTTTGTATTTTTATATTATATGTTTAATAAACTTACTATAAAATTCCAAGAGAACCCCAATTGATTCATTAATGATACACCTATCATTATATAAGTCTTTTGGCAGAACCTTATATTTTTAGGAATAGAATATAAATTAATAATATAATATTTCTTTTAAAAACTCTTTTATGTCAATTTTGACACTATTTGGTATTTGATTTTTTTGTGAAAATCATAACATCATGATTACTTTGAACAAAGTTAGTTAAATCAATCCTAACATGTCATATTAACCTATAAAATTAGTAAAACTCATAAAAAGTCTCAAATTACATTTATTTGGGTATTTATAATATCAATTATTTTAATATTTCATTAATAAGGTAATTACTGCATCATCATTGTGTCATAAATAAATTAACTTATTTAGTGTCTAAAAATTATAAATAAAATACCATTATGTAGGAAATATTTTTAGATTTCTAATTAATGTTTATAATCAAATTTATCTTATGTATAACCCTATATTAAAAATGTTTTAGTAATTAAACATTGATTTTAACTCTTTTAACTATTCTTTAAATAAAATAAAAATAAATGTCCTAATCTAATCCAAGTGGACCAAAGAGGTTCATATTTTATTCCTAGGGTTGTTTTTGGTCAATATACACTTATACAATAGAATTAGGACATGTGTTAGGGTAAAAATAATATCATTTTTACCTTTAATTACCCTATTTACTTTTAACCGTGGTAAATAAAATTAAAAAGTTACTATTCACCAAAAATTAATTTTATCTCATTGAACCACATTTTACTTACTGATATCAACTGTGTCTCTCAGATTTTTGAAATTCAACTCACAGAAGCGGTAAAATTAAGTTTTATGCAATTTTACAAAAGCTCCTAGGAGGTGGGTAAAAGACGGTAAAAGTTCAATAAAATTTTTATATATCTAAAATTAATATAAATTGACTCCAATGAATTAAATTGAACTTATATAGATATTATGTATATATTTTGACCTAAAATTAATTTAAATAAAATAAATAATTATTTAAATAAAAAGTCGGTTTTAACTAATAACTCAGTGTTTTTCACTATTCATCAAAAATTGAAAGTTTTCAGAAAAATACAAAAAATTCACCCTAGGATAATTTTGATATTCCGAATCTAAAAATGAAGTCCATTTTGAAAAATAAAATTTATAAAATTTCAAAAAGTGGGTATTACTATTCATAACGGCTATTTTGATTGGTTGTGGTGTTTTAGAACTCAAAGTTGCGTATAACACATGCTATTGTATTATTCAAAGAGAAGCGTATCGTGGAAGCTTGGGGTGTTACATTCTCTCCTCCTTCAAATAATTTAGTCCTTGAAATTTCTAGAGTATTACTGCATAAAAAGACTCGGGTGGTTCTTTATTATAAGTTCCTTGGGTTCCCACATTGCCTCTTCCATCTTATGGTTTCTCCATAGAACTTTTACTAGAAGAGTCGTCTGGTTTCTCAAAAATTATTCTTAGGTATCAAGAATCTTGACTAGCTCTTCCCAATAAGACAGATTGGGTTCTAGTTCTAATTCCTCATAGGTGAGTACATGCGTTGGGTCAGACATGTATTTTCTCAATAGTGATACGTGGAACACATCGTGAACTTTGGAGAGACTTGGCAGCATTGCCAAATGGTAAGCCACAACCCCAATTCATTCTAGAATTTCGAAAGGTCTGATGTACCTGGGACTCAATTTACCCTTCTTACTGAAACGTATAACACCCTTCCATGGAGATACCTTCAAGAAAACATGATCACCGACTTGAAATTCCAAATCATTCATTCGATTATTGGCATAGCTCTTCTGACTGCTTTGAGATGCTTTGATGTGGGTTTGGATTACCTTCACCTTTTCCATTGTTTCCTCCAAAAGTTCTGGGCCTACGAGTTTTCTTTCACCAACATTATCCCAACAGGTTGGTGTGTGACATCTCTTTCTGTATAACGCTTCATATGGTTCCATATGAACACTTGAATGGAAGCTATTGTTATAGGAAAATTCTACCAGAGGTAAATATTGATCCCACATACCCTGAAAGTCAAGTGAGCAGGATCTCAACATGTCTTCTAATGTTTGAATAGTTCATTTTGATTGTCCATCTGTTTGAGGGTGGTAGGAAGTGCTCAAACGAAGTTCAGTATCCAAGGCCTTCTGAAGAATTTTCCAGAATCTTGATGTAAAATGGGGATCACGATCAGAAACAATAAATAGGGGTACTCCACGAAGTCTCACAACTTCATTAATATATAGTGACTCCTCCAGACTATTGCCTTCCAGCTTTCACTTGTTGGAAAACCATACATCTTGACACAAAATCAACAATCTCCCTCTTCATGTTGTCCCACCAAAAAATGTTCCTTCAAATCTCTATACATATTGGTTCTACCAGGGTGTATGGAGAAATTGGAGCTATGAGAATCATCTAACAATTCTCCTTTTAGATCAGGTATATCGGGAACACAAATTCTCTTCCCAAATTTCAAAATTCTATCTTCATATATGAATTCAATCAATCTCTCGTCATTCACAACTTTAATCTTCTTTTGAAACTCTTTATCATCGGTCTGAGAACTCTTTATCCTTTCTAGTAAAGATGGTTTAGAAACCATTTGAAAAAGTATTGATGTTTCACCTTCCATGGTTATTCCCATATCCATCTTCACTAGATCCATGAAAATAGGATACCTTTCAACTCTCATCTTGTTCAAAACTCCATGATCCTTTCTTCTCAAAGAATCCTCCACCTTGTTTTCCTTCCCCGGGTGGTAGTGTATAGTGCAATCGTAATCCTTGAGTAATTCAAGCCATCTTATTTTCCTCTTGTTGACTTCTTTCTGTGAGAAAATATATTTCAAACTCTTGTGATCGGTATATATCTCACATTTTTCACCATAGAGATAATGTCTCCATATATTCAAAGAAAAGATTACAGCTGCTAACTCAAGATCATGAGTAGGATAGTTTTTCTCATGAATTTTTAGCTGTCGTGATGCATAGGCAGTAACCCTATCATTCTGCATAAGGACACAACCAAGTCCTTTCTTTGAGGCATCACTATAAATAACAAACCCATCATTCCCCGATGGTAGATTCAATATAAAAGGATTGACTAATATTCTCTTCAATTCTTCAAAACATTATTCACACTCTTTTGTACAAACAAATTTAACCCATTTACGTGTGAGATTCGTTAATGGGTTAGCCAATCGGGCAAAATTATGGACAAAACATCGATAATAATCTACTAAACCAATAAAACTACATACCTCAGTTATACTCATTGGTGCTGGTCATTCTTGGATTGCTCTTGTCTTGAAAGGATCAATGGATATTCCTTCCTTAGAGGCAATATGGTCAAGAAAAGAAATCTCCTGAAGCTAGAATTCAAACTTTCTAAACTTCCCATATAATTCATTTCTTCTGAGGGTTTTAAGAATGGTGCGCAAGTGATTTTCATGATCTTCGTAGCTTTTGGAGTATACCAAGATATCATTAATAAATACCACTACGAATTCATAAATATATTCCTTGAAAACTCTATTCATTAGATCCATGGAGACAGAGGGTGAATTAGTCAATCCAAAAGGCATTACTGTAAACTCGTAATGCCCGTACCTGGTTCGAAATGCTGTTTTCGGAATGTATTCCTTCTTCACACACAACTGATGATATCCATATTGAAGGTCAATCTTTGAAAAGTATTGAGCTCCATGAAGTTGGTTGAATAAATCATCAATGCGATGCAGTGGATACTTGTTCTTTATTGTTATAGCATTGATCTCCCTGTATTCAATGCACAACCTCATAGATCCATATTTCTTCTTAACAAAAAGAACAGGGGCTCCCCATGGAAAAACACTAGGGTGAATAAATCCCTTATTACTCAATTCCTCTTGTTGTTTCTTCAGTTCCACTAATTCCACAGTGGCCATTTTATAAGGGGTCTTTGATATGGGCCTTGAACCAGGAATTAAGTCAATGGAAAACTCAATTTCTTGTTCTAGAGGATGTCCAGGTAAATCTTCTAGAAACACATCAACATATTCTAGAAAAATAGGTACATCCTCTATTTGAACATTACTTTCCTCACCCATAGTTATTTCATTCTCTTCCTCCCCAATAATTGAATTTAGTTGAGCTACTGGGGGTGGATATAGATAAGAATTAGGTGGTGAAGTTTCTTCTCTAAAGATAAGTTACTCCTTATCATCATCAAAAATTGTAACCTCCTTCTTCTTACAATAAATTTTCTCATCATGGTCTGAAAGCCAATCCATACCAAGGATTATATTAAAGTCAATCATGGGTATGCCGATGAGATCAACAGATAAAGAACATTTATATGCTCTAATGGGAACTTATTCACAAAACTTTGTTGCAATGATACTTCCCTTAGGATTTTTGACTGAAAACTCCCTTATTAAATCAAATTGGAAATATCTAATTTTCTTAGCAAACTGTGAAGATATGAAACAATGTAATGATCCAGAATCAAATAATGTATTGGATAAACTTGAGGAAAATATTAAATTACCTGCCACAATGTCTTTAGGAGCTTCAACCTCAACAATAGTGATAGCATAAGCTTGGCCTTGATCCCTTGGCCTCTTCTAAGGTAATTTTCCCTGACGCTTAAGACATTCATTTTCATAATGCCCATCTCCCTGCAATTGTATAATTGAAAATTAGTAGCTTCTTTCTTCCCCTTGCAATCATGAGCTTGGTGGCATTTTTCACCACACTTGTAACAGACTCCCATACCCTTCAGACAAGTACCAGGGTGTTTCTTCCCACATTTACTATAGGATAGATATTCAACTTTTCCCTTCTTCCCCTTATTTCCATTTCTAGAGTGATCATCAGATCTCTTCTTCTCTTGCTTTGCTTTAAATTCATAAGAATTAGATAATTCCTTTTCCATCTTGATAGCACATAAGACAATGTATTCATATAACGAGAAGGATTGTGAGACCAATTCTCGATGGAGAAATGGTTTTAACCCACAAAATAAACGATTGATATTACTTATTGGGTTACGTATATAATCTGTAGCATGCCTTTCTAACCTTGTAAAGTTAGCCTCATTCTTTGCAACATTCTCATCCTCCTTTTTCCATAGACTGAGAAATTGCCTTTCCATATCTACTCGATGGTCATGAGGAAAGTATTTTTCTAAGAAAATACCTTTAAACTCCCTCCATTCCATACTTGATACTTCTTCAAATTCCTTTTTTATTTTCAATCAATGACCACCATTGATCAGCATCTCTAGTGAGGTGGTAAACTGCCATGATAACTTTTTCCCTTTCACTACTCCCCAAAGCCTGAAATATTTTCTCTAGGGAATTTATCCATTACTCAGCTACTAGTGGATTTGTACCCCCATTGAATGTTGGTGTTTGTTTCCTCATAAAGTGATCTAACATTGATCCTCCACGCTGCGGATCAGGGTGCTCCATAGGGGTAATGTTATTATTCATAACCTGAGTGAGTTGTCCCAGTATAGTGATAAGCAGATCATCACCAGTTGTATCACCATCTCCACTATAATTATCTTGAGCAGGAGGGAAATCCCTACACGGGGTTCGTGCATTGATATGGTTTCCATTCCTTCCACTAGGTGCCATTTCTAAATAATGGCATAAACTAGATTAATTTATGAATCAAAATACATAATTCCATACTTGTAAAACAATTAACATAAATTGAACAGTTTATGGATATAATCCATAATCATAAAAATGTTTTCTTTGAAGAAGTATATACTCATAAACGCTTCATAATGGTTTTTAAAGAAAATTAAAATTATCCCAAGCATATCCCCCAGGAGTGTTTGTAACCAAGAGTGCAACATGGACTGTTGTCATACACCAGTTCCCATTTGAGTCTAGCTCAAAGCGGTGTTTTCAGGTTTTACCCCTAGGTACATCTGTGCCAGAGCCGCCTCTACCTGCTCATATCCAGACATGGATGTATCTCTTGGAAAACTCACAAAATCTCTACAATACCAAAATTCTAGGAAGTTCTTCTACAATAATCCTCAAAGTCTATCTTAGGTCTATGTGCTCTAATAATATTTTATCTAAATCTAGCTTCCAAGGTTTATTACTAAACTTCCTCTGATACCAACTGTAACGCCCCGACCCCAATTACTTAGAGTCGGTGCATTATTACATAACATTGGCATGATCACAAGGGATCAAATCCCAAAAGACCGATCAGTTTAGTAGCCTTGGAAGTACTAGATACATTCATAAGTATTACATTACATCATAAAGTGAAAAAACACAACAACATCTTGTCTCCATATACCACACTCATATCCCCTCATACTATCCCTGTAGGTCATTCATAAAATACTTCTTCAAATCCTGGGAAAAATAAAACATAGAAAGGGGTGAGCTCAGATGCTCAGTAAGGATAACAATACAGTGAAAACTTTCATAAATAAGAATAAACATTTAAGGCAATGTATAAATAAAACAAAAGCCTTCTAAACTTGAACTTCAGCATAATATAACAAATATAAAATTAAATAAGGCCATTTACTTATTCACATGGATATTCTACTAGTCGAATAATCACATGCAATATCAATAACAACTTTCATAATAATGGAATGCATAATGCCAGACTTTTATAACCACATAGTCAAGGCCTTGTGCCAAAATTACTAATAAAATTTTGTCAAGGACTTGTGCCAAGATACTAGTTTGTCTCATGAGACCTACCGATTCATCGAGGAGCAATAACGTGCTCCACCTGTCACTTACTAAGTCCAATGCATTCCTCATATGAAAAGGTTTAAACATAACATAAACATTCATATTAAAACTAGCATACGAAATGTCAATACTTTATCCATAAACCATGAATGATATAAAAATAACACATCCACAGTCAAAAATATCACAAAACCTTCAATAAAATATGGAAGTTTTGTATCATAATAAATCAACTTCAAATAAGCTTAAAATCTAGCAAAGGATGTTGACATAGATGAAATCAAAAATATTTGAGAGAAATTTCTCTTTTTAAAATCATTTAAAAGTCACATAATTATAAGAGAAAACCTTTATTTTGAAAATATTATTATAATCTTTTAAGGGAAGCTTTGACGATTTTATAATGTCGGAAAATATCCGCACCCGCCGTATAAGTTAAAAAAATATTCTTACCTTAATTTTGTTGAAGAGGTTAAAAAGGACCTTGTTTGGAAAATGACGAAAATATTCCTTTAAAAAAACGTATAAGGTCAAATAAGGGTATAAATGACTTTAACCCACTATCTTTTAACTAGTAAAAATGTTTTTAAAGCCATTTTTAAGAAACATGGATGTGGATGATAAAGAGGTCCCAATAGATACTTATATAAAAACAACCTCGGATAATAAAGAGATTGTGAAATTAACCGTTACCTTGTACTTTTCCTTGGTTGAGGGTAGGTTAACCACCTGTATAATAGTTAAATCATTGTTATTAAATTATAAAAGAATAAAATACATAAATATGATATCATATATGACCTTTTAACATTGCTTTGTTAATAATATTTTAGTATTATCGTCGTTTCAGGTGTTAACTTACCTGCTTTCTTTTATATGTTACATAAGCTGTGTTTGTTATGAATAGGTTGTATCTTATTCATATCCAAAATTATATCAATTCCTTAAACATTTTTTTAATCATCAAATTAGAATTAGTCTTGAATGGATACAATGGGGAATGAATCTCATCGCTTTCATGGAGACAGTAGTCCGTACGTATGCACGAGCGACAATATCATTTTTTTGATATTAAAATAATATATAATTGGATGATATATCATATATAAAGAATAATAATCATGTTATATTTTTTATTTACATCAATTACACATCATTATCATACCCATCCAAATAATAATATTTTTAATAACAATTACACCACGACGTGGAGACGGTAAGCCGTACGTACGTACGTATGGTGACATGTCATTCAAAGGATGGATAGAATACTGAATATGGTTGTACCATATTTATAATAACATCATAGTATATATAATATACTGGATTTATTATTTTAGAATGGAAATAACAAAGAAAGAATAAGTGGAAGAAGAAAGGAACTTGAAAAAGGGTGATGAAAACATTACCTCTTCTTCAGGATCTTCCTTTTGATTTGATCAAAAGGGCTCATTAGATTGGCTTTATGATCAAACTAAGGCCTCTATGTTGAAGTGATAGAAGTTGAGAGGATATCTGGGCAGGTTTTGGCCTAGAAAAATGGCTTTGAATGTGTTAATTAGAGAGAAGGGTGAGTTCCCTTTTATAAGAGGGGTGAGGGGCACATTAGGAAAAGCTAGAAATATTATTTTGTAATAAATTCATATTTGGTTTCTAATGGATCCAAAGTGAATTATTTAGATCCTAAGGTGGGTATGGGTTTAAAACCACTCAACCAATAGGTTTTAGATAGGTTGGGGTCACTATATTAACCTTATCTTTTAAATTTAACTCTTAGTTAATTAGTTTGACATTTTCCATGTCTCTTTGTATTTTTATATTATAAGTTTAATAAACTTACTATATACTTCCAAGAGAACCCCAAGTGGTTCATTAATGATACAAATATTATTATATAATTCTTTTGGCCTAACATTAGATTTTTAGGAATAGAATATCAATTAATAATATAATATTTGTTTTAAAAACTCTTTTATGTCAATTTTGACACTATTTGGTATTTGATTTTTTTGTGAAAATCATAATAGTATGATTACTTAGAAAAAAGTTAATTAAATCAATAATAACATGTCATATTAACCTATAAAATTAGTTTAATTCATAAAATGTCTCAAATTACATTTATTTGGGTATTTATAATATCAATTATTTCAATATTTCATTAATAAGGTAATTACTGCATCATCATTGTGTCATAAATAAATTAACTTATTTAATGTCTAAAAATTATAAATAAAATACAATTATGTATGAAATTTTTTTAACTTTCTAATGAATATTTATAATCGAATTTATCTTATGTATAACCCTATATTAAACATGTTTTAGTTATTAAACATTGATTTTAACTCTTTTAACTCTTCTTTAAATAAAATAATAATAATTGTCCTAATCTAATCCAATTGGACCAAAGAAGTTCATATTTTATTCCTAAGGTTGTTTTTTATCGAGATAAACTTATCCAATAGAATTAGGACATGTGTTAGGGTAAAAATAATATCATTTTTACCTTTAATTACCCTATTTACTTTTAACCGTGGTAAATAAAAGTAAAAAGTTACTATTCACTAAAAATTAATTTCATCTCATTGAACCACATTTTACTTTCTGATATCAACTGTTTCTCTTGGATTTTTGAAATTCAACTCACAGAAGCGGTAAAATTAAGTTTTATTCAATTTTACAAAAGCTCCTAGGAGGTGGGTAAAAGACGGTAAAAGTTTAATAAAATTTTTATATATCTAAAATTAATATAAATTAACTCTAATGAATTAAATTGAAATTATATAGCTATTATGTATCTATTTTGACCTAAAATTTATTTAAATAAAATAAATAATTATTTAAATAAAATAAATAATTATTTAAATAAAAAGTCGGTTTTAACTAATAACTCAGTGTTTTCCACTATTCATCAAAAATTGAAATTTTTCAGAAAAATACCAAAAATTCACCCTTGGGTAATTTCGATATTCCAAATCCAAAAATGAAGTCCATTTTGAAAAATAAAATTTATAAAATTTCAAAAAGTGGGTATTACTATTCATAACGGCTAGTTTGATTGGTTGTGGTGTGTTAGAACTTGAAGTTGTGTACAACACACGCTATTATATTATTCAAAGAGAAGTGTACTGTGGAAGCTTGGGGTGTTACAATAATCTATAGGAGGAGTACCTCAGCAAGTCACAAGGGGGAGACCCTCTATGTGATGCGGCAGACCCATAGTGGGGACCGCCTCTGTGTGACGCGGCAGACCCACGGTACTTGACAAGAGGAGTACCTCAACAGTCCAAGGTTTGTGGGAAGCGCCTTTGTGTGACGCGGCAGGCCGACAATAATTCATAGAGGAGGGGATCTCCATCAGCCGAGGTGTTCGACGATGTGACTGGGGATGTTACTTGTACTACCCCTAGAATAAATCCTAGTGTGAGCTGAGTCAGTATCTCTATGTTTTCCTCATGATTGAGATGGATTACTTGATAACTTAGATATATGTATGGGCATATACCTAAGTTGGGTTATCTGTTGATTTCATACTTTGTGGTTTATCCTTGGTGGATTTTTGTGAGACCTTGAGGGTCTTGGGGTCCCTACTGAGTATCGTTATACTCACCCCTGCACGGGATATGCCCACACCTTGTTGTGTTGGATGCAGACGACGAACAGCGCTGACTGAGGCTAAGAGTACCGAGACTGGATGGTGCCCGGAGGTGGACCATATGGCGTGTTGGTACGTAGAGGAGATGGGTGGATGTGGTGTGCTGAGGAGGCGATCTGTACCTACCCTTCAGGCAGGATCCTCAGAGGATGACCCAACAACTGACTTTTCCTTTTCTTCAGTTGTATTATATTTCAGTTGTACTTGTACCTTTACTGTTGGGCTTGTATTCCGGACCCTTTTACTTTCAGCACTCTTTTGGTTATACAATTTTCTTGTGTTAGTATCTTACTATGTGCTTGGTTACGTGAGTTTACAAGTTATAAAGGCAATACCTTCCCAGTTTTATGGAATACGCCTTTCGGTGCTAGTCGCCAGCCTCTAGCCTATGGAAGACGGGATTGGGGAGTCACGACACGGGCCCCGGGGGATGGGTCGTGACACCACACCCCCCTCTCCCACACCCCTGCATCCCCCACCTAGAACCCCCCCCCACCTGGGAAGCCCACCCCCTCCTTGGACAGCCACACCTCTACAGCCCCTACCCCTCGGACAACCCACCCCCCTCCTTGGACAACCCAAACCCCCTCCCCCACACCCCTGTATTAAGTTATATATTTTTCCTCCATTTATCTTGTTTTTTTTTCATTCTTTTACTCTTCAATCTTGATTCTAGTCTCTCATTTGGGTTCTCATCCTTGAAGGTGAAATGTTTTTTAAGGTTTTAAGTCAATTTACACATCTTTAAGGTGTGTGTTTCAATGAAATTATTTCATTTTGAATTAAATGTTTTTTATTTCATTCTAAATTTATTTTTATTGAATATATGGATATTTTTAATTATTTAAAAGAATATAAATGTTTCTATTTTGAATTTAAAATTTAAAACTGAATATTTTTGTTTGTAAGAATTTATTAAATACAATTGAGACCTTTTGAAATGGATTTAATGGTGTGTGATATATTTTGATCAGATTTCATTATTCATGGAGTGAAAACTATTTTCTAAATATGAAATTGATTTAATGTGAGGTTTTGAACTTGAAATGTTTAAAAAAAATTCTAATGAATTTGAAACATTTGATTGAAATGAGCATGTGGTTTTCCCCTTGAGATAATGAATTAATTGACATTTGAAAATTGGTTTGATGTAAAATGAATGCATTGATAAAGGTTAATGATTTTAAAGATAAAGATTCATGTTTTTTGTGGTATCTTTGAAATGTTTTAAATTTTATGTGAGATTTTTACTAGTTTGTAAATAATTTTTTATGTCATATTTTATAAAAAGTAAAAGAACATGGGATTCTGAATCATGTTTTATCATTAAATACATATTTGGAATAATGTTTCTAAATGGTTGGTTTTGAAATAACATGTTAATTATTCCATTTAGTTGTTTACCTATTATGTGGGTTTTTTGGATAGTTATAACATATGATTTCTTATTTTATGTTTTATTTTTTGTTGGAAATCTCCTCTACTGCGCACCTCTCCTCTACCGCGAATGCACCTCTGCCACGCGCTGAACAAAAATTTTGTGGTGAGTTTTCTCATCTTAATCATTGTTTTCCTCTTGTTTTCATGTTTTTACTGTTTGATATTGATGGTTATGTTGTGAAATGTATGGGCTAAACGCCCCACTAAAAATCATGGCCGTTTGTGGTCCTTATTTTCACACTAAATGAATTGCATTTTGGTTGGTTCCTGTTGAAAATTTGAATATAAAAATTGGTTATTTACGTATACTTGACTAATTAATGAATGCCCCAAGATGATAAAACTTCTATGATTACCCCTAATTTAACAAACAGAATTGAATAAGGGATGCTTTTTAAAATATGAAATTGTGTTTTTTTGGTTTGTATGGTGTTGCGATTGTGAGCACAATTATGTGTTTGTATGGTGTTGCGTTTATTAGAATGATTGGTATGCCATTTTTTCCATGTTTTAGTTCCTCCACCATTGAATATCAATCCAAACATTACCCATTTCAATGGAATCACCACTTTTTTACTAGTGCAATTCCACTGAATGATAGAAAACCACTTCACTAGAGGATTCTATGAGACACTTTATGGACACCCTAGTCAAATAAACATAATAACACATGTAATGAATCCTTCCACCCACAATAACTCTATTGAAAATCATACCATCTATTAGTTTAGTACCATCATTCTTGACTCGAGACATTATGTTTCTAGAGAAGCACTAAAAAACCGGTTTACAAAAATACATATAGATCACACGTGGGATACTAAAAAATTCTAGTGCAAGGGCTTCTCATAACTAGTTCCATTGATCAGGTAGTTGGGAAGATGGGTGTGATCAACTGGCCGATTGAAATTATCTACTGAGAGCACCTTCACCCCACCCGTTCTATATCCAAATTTAATTTCATTGTAGGCTCATGTGGATACAAAGTTGATAAACTACAATACACACATAGTTGATTTTGAAAAAAATATGTACGGAGAGGAAAAAGCATATTTCATCAGTGCTGAAAATGTAATTGAAATCCTCAAGTATGAATGGCTAGGAACCTTAGTTGTAAATGTATACATGAGGTATGTTTTCATGATTCGATTTTACAAAAGTTGATATAATATGATAATTATGACTAAATACATTTCATATTTTTCACAGACGTATATATGAAAAACAATTGAAGGGATTTCCCCGTGAACAAAAATTTAGACTCGTTAGTCCTCACATCACCTCTTCAAAAGAAGAAATAAATTATGATAAAGAGGGTGAAATAATGTCATCCCTGCTCAAATCGTTTTAAAACAAAATTAGGAATGATAGAATCTTTTTAATACCAACAATTTAGGGGTAAAACTCTATAATTTAATCATATCAACTATATTTTCATTTCTTTCATTACTTATTCATTTTATTAAGAAGCATTGGATGATGATTGTGGTAAATTTGGATACCCCAAAGATTTATTTTCTGGATTCAATGCACAGATATACAACAAATTGACCACACATGATGGTGTTTCTCAATTTTTAATACACTAGATCCAAAATTTTAGAACTAAAAATATAGTTATATAATTTATATTATCTTTTAATAAGGATTCTGTTATAATAGGGTGGTGCATCAATATCATCCACTTCATGAAATGAATCTAGGGTCTAAGGATAAGAACACCCACAAAATCTATAACTGGACAAGTATATTGGTATATATAATAATATTTCACTATCCAAACACATTTAAAAAAAATTACTTATTTTTCTCGATGTTTCTGCAGTCTCCAAAACAAAAAAACAGAAAGGACTGTGGTTATTATGTTTGTAAATTTATAAAAGAGATCGTATTTCATTAGCAAACTAGAATCCCTGAAGAGGTATTTCCAAAAATAATTACTAGTTCATTTAAAATATTTATTAATCCTTTGTGTATTTATATTTTTTCAGTACTACCATGAAGGTTGAAAAAAATCATATTCACAAGATGATATAGATGTGTTTAGATATGAATGGGCATCATATCTGATGGAAGATTATACACAAATAGAATGAAGGTGAATTCCTACTAATTATGTTATCCTTATATGATCAATTGATATCTCCCTTATTTATACTTATTGAGAATATATGATCACCCTTTATTATGTTTTATATCCTTAGGTTATGAAGAATGGTTTTAGAAATTATTTGTCTTTCTAATAAAGCATAACATAATGAGTGACTCTTATGAACTAGTTCTTTATGTTTCCATGTTTCAAAAATTACTAGACCTAAAATATTATGGCATGGATCATTTATATTATGTATTTTGGTAATTTATGTAGGTTTTTATACTTATTTAGTGTTTTGGAAGAATATTGGCTGTGAAACACTCACAAATTTAATAACAAAACTAAGGATTATTCACTACTGTTGGTTAACTACTGCTTACCATAACATCTGATCTGAACTTCCTATATTGCATCCCCCTGATGATCTCATCCGACACCATTTATATGATCTCATCATTCAGTATTCAGTTTTCCTTCTCTTCCTACACTCATTTACTAGGTAAATGGGTGTAGGAAGAGAAAGAAAAGTGAACGCTGAATGATGACATCATAGAGATGATGTCGGATGAGAGAATCACGGGGAACCCTGATCAGAAGTTCATATCAGATGATATGCTATGAGGTAGTTAAAAAATAGTAGTAAATTGCACAAAGAATCAATAGTTTTGTTATTAGCTTATATTTGGACCAAATAAACCCTTTGGAAAGATGTAAAGGTAATGTTACCATATAATATGTATATTTTAATGAACAATTATATAGTGATACATTGACTTGATTTTCATTATTCCTTATAGTGTTCATTTATTTTAGAAGATTAATGTCCATGTGAAATGACTTTATAGGAAGAGCAACAATGCTGTGTCTGATCAATCACAGAGGTAATCATTATGTTTTCACAGTAAAATCATTGTCCATAGAATTAATGCATCATTTCATATTTATGTTTAATTTATTTTTTTATGTAAGGAATATTAATCTACACATATGTGATATCAATGTATGAAATTTTTAGGTCATTATAGTTGGTATCAGAGTAAATGGCCCTATGACCATGTCTCTAAACTAATGATGGTCAACACCATATCAAGTCTCGAGATCCATGACCTTTTCCCAACGACTTCATCACCTCAAATCCAGATGACCAAGTTGCTTCAACCTGGTGATCATCATCACTCCAAATATATGATCCAATCCCCACCTGATGAACCAAATCACCTCAATCTAGACGATCAGCACCCACCTCAATCCTATGGCCAATCCCATTACATTCCCATGAAATCTAGTAACCAATATAACAATTCAATTTAATTCAAATTTACACTCAGCCTAAAATTTCCAAGATAGCCCAAAACTATTACGTAACTTAAGAAATCGTAGTGGAGTAAGAGAATTCCCATATTCATCTCATATAATCATTAGAACAATTTAATAAGAATTTATTTAATTAATTAGGTTCTTGCTCGAACAACCCACACAGTGTATATGAACACACCCCCAAAACACTCTTGAAATCAAGAAGAAAGCTAGGAACCACCTACCTTGTACTAGTATGTGCTCACTCATTTGATATCTTCCTCAAAATCGATCCAAATTGGAAGAAAATGACATTTTAGATGAATGCCCAGAAAATAGGAAAAAAGGGCTCACATGGATTTACCACTCCATATAGCGAGATAAATAGAAAAGAGAAGCTAGAATAATACCACATCATATATACATATGCATGACTATCAAAATCTGGGTGCCTATGCACCTCATATAGAACCTACATCACATCAATGCCCAGATGCATACACACCTTGCATAAAAATATTCATCACTTCCATTCCCATGTAAATCTTGATGCCAACACACCTCATATATATATATATATAAACATATCAAATAATAATTGATGGAAACATAGTAAAAAGTTCCTAGTTAGTCCAAAAACAATACTCATGCACCTTAGGCACCAAAACCGGCCATATCCAAAATGAAATAAAAGTGTGGTCACACCCACAATGTACCACTAACTATCATTAGATCACCATCCTACTCTGACCCTAACAACTTGATAGTGTGCTTCTGGCCTGATTCTCAACTACCTGAGTTCTGGCCTCCCTATGGAGCTCCACCATCCACTAGCCACTAATCCCACTATTGGGTCTTTCTATCTTTTACATGACCTCCATGTATAGATAAATCCCAATTACCCACTCCTGGTACTACTCTCAGTCTGACCTCAGATCCCTTAGTCTTCCTTATTCCCTGGCTCCCACCTGTCCGATAAGGCTTCTTACAGAACCTCTCCAAATGGCTCATCTGGTCACACACATGAAACTCCTTCAAAACCTGATCACATTGGGCCACAATTGATGCCATATGATCTACCATATTATTCCATTTACTCCATGTATTCTTTACCCATGTATTTGAGTGAATGATCCTTATTTTACTAATGTAGTATGAGATGGATCAAGGGGTAGGGCAAGTGCCTCACAGTGAGTTGAGGAGAATGAGGGAGTCCATTTTAGCTTCGGTGATGACAAGGCCCCCTACCAGAAGAGGGAAAGTTCTGAAAGGAGGGAGAGGGCTTCTGCCTGGATAGAGGTACCCTTTCCTAGGAAAGCAAAGAAAGAGAACACAAAGGATCCCCTGGCATCACAGACCACCCCTACACCCTTCATGATCTCCTCAGAACATGATCCATCCATGTCGAGCTTCAAACCATAGGAAGGGGGATGCCACAAGACCCAATTGCTACGAGGGACAATAGTTGGGAGACTGTGGAAAAGTGGTTGTAGAAACTAGAGTGAGATAGCATCATTCCACCCCTTAATGTATCTGATCATATCGAGAACAAGGAAGCAAATGTGGGCAATGATGGTACACCCTGAGGAGACGATCCCTTCATAGCGCTCTTTGTTCCACGCTTTCCAAATACACCATGCACCTGCATGAAAAATGATATCCCTGGCCATCCAATCCACCCTGTTATCACCCGAACCCTGAAGCCACCAGGTAATGAAAGGCGCATCATTTGGATCGCAGTTGTGCATAGAAGTGAATGCACCAAAGGTATTCCAGACCTCTTGTTCCCAGACCCCCTCATAGAAAAGATTCTCCATACTTTCCTCATTGTGATCATTATAGTACGAGCAGTGGGAAACAATTAGGATACCATAGTTTTTGATATTTTTGTCTATGGAAAGGGAACCATTCCTCAGCCTCCACGTAAGAAAGTTGAATTTTGAAGGGATTCACTTGAGACAGAGAAGATTTTTCTATTGATCGTGTTGGGATGGGGGAATGAGGATGCTACGACTGACTTTAGAAGAGAAGGATCCTGATCGATTTCATTGGAAACACATTAGAACCACATGTTTGGGTTGGCTGAGTATAATTACACCAAAATAGGCTAATTAAGAAAACACTATTTAGATTTTTTGCTGACACTTTAAACAGTCTAACCCCTCTTAGCTCAATCCAGTTTCCCAATGAAAATCATAAGAAAGCATACATCATATGAGCCTAAGTGCCTATCATATTGTGTAATCAAACCTCACTTTCCATACTAGTCCAAGAGTCAAAATCAACATAATATCTAAATATCACACCCAATTGTGCCACTCGAGGTTGAAATCAAATCAACTGTAAAAGAGAAAAGTAAAAAAAATCAATTTACAGCTGTTGGAAACTTAGTCTGTCCCCTGTACATGGGGATAAAAGCACCCAAACATAAGATCTGTACCCAGTACTAACATACTCAAAAGAATAAGTGACATACTCAAAACTGAGTAAACCCATTTGGGTTGTTTTATCATTTTAAAACAATGATATATGAATCATTTGTGACATGTAGTAATCAACCCCACCTCAATATGATGCACGATGTGACCAATATAACTCCAAATGTGTCTTTTATTAAAATTTGACATTTTATTAATGTATTATTTCATATTAATGTTTAATTTATTTCATTATTATATTAATAACATAATATTTGTTTTCTTATATAGGTGTCATTTTTTTTCTTGATTTTGGATGCTTTGTTTGACAACTAATACCATGGATAACACTTTTTGGGAGGGGATCACATATGCAAAAAAGATGAAAAATTAATGTTTTTATTTGTTTATTGGATAATTGTAATTTTAACCATGTAAAACATTATTTTAAATGTATATAGAAATGTGTTTTTTTTGTATTCATGATGTCAAGTAAATGTATATAGCATTTGAGAAACTCTTGTGCGGTGCTGTTTTGTTCTTCTATGCTTTGTTTTTGTAGGTGTTGTTTTGTGCAGTTGTTTTGTGTGCAGGTGTTGTTTATTTCTATTTTGTGCAGGTGTTGTTTGTGTGAAGGTGTGTAGGTGTGAAGGTGTGTAGGTTCCGTGTAGGTGTTGTGCAGGTGTTGGGTGTGCTATTAAATAAACAACACATCACATGATACTTGTCCTTTATCAGTGCTAAAAATAGCACTGATAAAGGTCACCCTTTATCCGCGCTTTTTTAACACTATTAAAGGTGACCCCCCTTATCTTTGCTATAATTAACAATGATTTTATAGAACTATTAAAGGCGGTTTCTAGCACTTTGAAAATCCATATTTTTAGAAGTTCAAATCGGGGGTCAACATTAAAGACTTCCATTTGGCGGTCTCTATAGTCTAACCAAAACTATATTTCAAAAATACAATAAATATTTCCAAGATATGAAAACCCATAGGCTCAAAAATCTATTTTCCTAATCATCTTCCAAACTCTATACCCATCATTGAATAAAATTGCATATGAAAAAATTTAATAAAATAATTAGTTCAGTAAAAAATATCACAACAAGATAATAATTGAAATGCGATAACATATTTTAATTAAAACTTAGTACAACATACTAATGTTATCTGATTTTTAAAATATATTAATAATTTATAATAATTTTTTTAAAATATCAAATCATTTATATGGTCGTTCTGAGTAGACTGCTTGTCATATTCACCTTCCATCTTCTCGTACTTGTTAAAAATAATAACAACTCAATTTTCTATTGATGTCAAGTTATTCTGACGTCTTTTTCTATTGATACGATCATTATTTCTTTTAATTCTTTATGAAACTAAAAGTGCGATTTCCATAATCCCAATAAAACGAAACATCTAGTTGATGTATCGTATACTGAACCATTTAATAATTCAATATAGACCTGTTGTAGTCTGATTTTATGGCATTCAGATGTTTTTCAGTTGGTTTGACCACCCCACATGTTTTTAAAGGGCGTAAAACTTTTAAAAACTGCATATTCAGTTATTCTGGATAGACCTCACATCTGATTGATATTCTGTTTGTTCGTACACATCACAAATAATAATAATAAAATGGTTTTATTCTAATTTAAGGTCATTTTGAGGTTGTTTTCTATATATCTGACCGTTAAATGCACATTTTAGTGTTTTATGACACTAAAAGTGTGTTTTCCGTTATACAAGGAAAAAGAAACATCTAATTGACGTTATTTCTACTTTCCCATTTTACAATTCACTCTATGGCTATTTTCTTCTGATTTCATATCATTTAGAGGTCGTTCAGTTGGTCTTGTTCCCTCCCGTGTTGTCGTTTTAGGGAAAATGTATGCTCGATTGATGCGTCGTCTGATCATACACATCCCAAATAATAATAAAATGAGTTTCCTATGATATCAAGTAATTATTTGGTTGTTTTATATGTATTTGACCATTAAAGGAACTTTTTAGTGTTTTATAACACTAAAAGCACGTATTCAGTCCTCTTGGAAAAATTCCATCTCAGATTGACGTTCCGTCTGCTCGAACATTTCACAATTAAATCCATGGATGGTTTAGTGTAATTTTATACTATACAAATGTCATTTGGTTGGTTCTGACCCTCATACACAACTTTTTAAAAGGTAATTAAACCTTTAAAAATTTCATATTCAAACGTTTCTTGCAGACCTCATGTCTGATAGACGTGTCATCTACTCATATACATCATAAATAAAAATATGATAGTTTTCTTGTGATTTTAAGTCATTCTGTGATAGTTTTATATATATCTGACTATTAAATGTATGTTTTGGAGTTTTATAACACTAAAAGTGAGTTTTTCATCATCCCAGGAAAATGATATCTCTCATTGACATACTTTATACTTGAGAATTTTAAAATTAACTCTATGGTTTTTTTCATCTGATAACACTCCATTCAGATGTCGTTTAGTTTATTTTGACCCCTGTGTTTTTTTAAAGGGAATCAAACCTTCAAAAATGGAATATTCAGTTGTTTTAGTCAGACCAAGCACCCATTTAATGTTCCGTATCGTCATACATATCAAAAATAATAATAAAATGGGGTTTCTATGATTTTACATCATTCCAGGGTTGTTTTTTATAGATTCGATCATTAGACGTGTGTGTTGGTGTTTTATGATACTAAAAATGAATTTTTGGATCTCTTAGGAAAACGCCACCTTAGATTGACATTCTGTCTACACAATCTTTTCAAAATTTACCCTATGACTATTTTTATCTAAATTCATGGAATTCAGATGTCTGTTGGTCGGTTTTGACCCATGGAAACACTTATTTAAAAGGTCTCAAACCATTAAAAACCTCATATTCCATCATTCTGGGTAGACCGCATATCTGATTGATATTATGTTTACTCATACACATCATGAATAATAATACGACATTTTTCCTATGATTTCAAGTCATCATGAGATTGTTTTCTATAAATATTACCGTTAAACGCATGCTTTGGTAATTAATGACACTAAAAATTTGTTTTTTGTCATCTAGGGAAAACAACACCTCCAATTGATTTACTGTATGATCAACCATTTCAAAATTCACTCTATGCTTTCTATCATAATATTTCATGGAATTATGAGGTCATTTAGTTGGTTTAGACCACCCCACATGTTTTTAAAGGGAGTCAAACCTTTAAATTTATATATTCAGTCATCCTAGGCATACCAAAAATTAGATTGACATTCCATCTCATCATACACATCAAAAATAATAATTATGTGGTGTTCTTATGATTTCACATCATTTTGGGGTCATTTTATATGGATTTGATAGTTAAACATGTGTTTTGGTGTTTTTTGACACAAAAAGTGCATTTTTAGTCCTCCTAGGAAAACACCACCTCAGATTGGAATTCTGTGTACTCGACCATTTCAAAATTTACTCTATGGTTATTCTCATCAAATTTCACAACATTCGGATTCTGTTTGGTTGGTTTTGACCACTGGATGAAAATTTTAAAGGGTGTAAAACCTTTGAAAACTACATATTTGTTTGTTTTGGGTAGACCACATGTCTGATTGATGTTTGTCTTCTCATAAACATGAAAAATAATAATACGATAGTTTTAATGTTATTTCAAGTTATTTATGAGATCTTTTTCTATATATCTGACTGTTAAACACATGTTTTGGTGTTTTATAAAACTAAAAGATCATTTCCCATCATCTTAGGAAAATAACACCTCCTATTGACGTACCGTCTACTCAAACATTTCTTAATTAAATCTATGGTTGTTATCGTATGATTTCAAAATATTTGGAGGTTGTTCATTTGGTTTTGATCCCCCATGTTTTTAAAGGGCATCAAAACATTAGAATTCCCATATTATATCATTCCAGGCAGACCACACATCTGATTGATGTGTCAAATACTTGTACATGTAAATAATAATAATAATATGGTTTTACTATGATCTATGGTCATTCTAGGGTCGTTTTCTATGGAGCTGACCACTAGTGTTTTATGTTACTAAAAGTGAATTTTTGGTCCTCCTAGGAAAACACCACATCATATTAACCTTTTTTCTACTCAACCATTTTAAAATTAAATCTATGGTTGTTCTCATCTGATTTCACGGTATTTAGATGTCGTTCGGTTGGTGTTGACCCACATGCGCACTTTAAAAACTGTATATTCAATCCATTTGAGCATACCTCACCTCTGATTGACACGTTTTCTACTCATATATGTTATGAATAATAATAACTTTTTTTCCTATGATTTCAAGTCATTTTGAGGTATTTTTTCAATAAATGTAACCATTAAACACATGTTTTGGATTTCTATGACACTAAAAGTGCATTTTTCGTCATCCCAGGAAAACAACCCCTATAATGGATGTATTATCTACTTAACCATTTCAAAATTCAATCTATAGTTGTTTTTATCCAATTTCATGGCATTCAATGGTTATTTGGTTGGTTTTCACCCCCTCATGTGTTTTTAAAGGGCGTTAAACTTTTAAAAACCACATATTTGGTCGTTCCAGGTAGACTGTAGGTCTGATTGATGTGTCATCTATCCATACATTTCAAAAATAATAATTAGATAGTTTTATATGATTTCACAACATTATAAGGTTTTTTTATATGGAGCTGACCATTAAGTATGCATTTTGGTCTTTTATGACACTAAACATACGTTTTTAGTCCTCTTGGGAAAACACCACATCGTATTGATGTTTCATCTAGTCAACTATTTTAGAATTCACACTATGGCTGTTTTCATATGATTTCTCGACAATTAGATGCCGTTTGGTTGGCTTTTATCCATAGAAACACCTTTTTAAAGGGCATCAAACCCTTAAAAACTGCATATTCAATCGTTCTGGAAAGATCGCACATCTGATTTATATTTCATCTGATCATACACATAAAAAAATAATAAGACTATTTTCCGATGATTTCAAGTCATTATAAGGTCATTTTCTATAGATTTGACTGTTAAATGCACATTTTGTTGTTTTATAACACCAAAAGGGATTTTCCATTATCTTAGGTAAACGACACCTTCGATTGATGTACCATATATTCAACCATTTCAAGATTCACCCTAATTTTGTTTCATCTAATTTCTGTGAATTTGGAGGTTGTTCATTTGGTTTTACCCCCCATGTGTCTTTAAAGGTTTTCGAACCTTTAAAAACTGCATATTCAGTCATTCTAGGAATAACACTCATCCGATTGATGTTTTATATCACTGTACATGTCACAAATAATAATAAGACAGTTTTACTATAATTTCACATCATTCCAATGTTTGTTTCTATGGATATGACCATTGAATGTTCGTTTTGGTGTCTTAAGACACTAAATGTTTGTTATTGGTCCTCCTGGGAAAATGCTACCTCGGATTGACATTTCATCTACTTAACCAATTCAAAATTCACTCTACAATTGTTATCATCAAATTTGAAAACATATGGATGATGTTAGCTTCGTTTTGACCCTAGAAAAAATATTTTTAAAGGGTTTCAAACCTTTAAAAATCACATATTTAGTCATTTCAGGTAGACCGAACATTTGATTGACATGTCATTTCCTTGTTCACGTTAAAAATCATATCAAGAGAGTTTTTATTATTTCAAGTCATTATGAGGTTGTTTGTTATAGATCTGATATTTAAACAAACATTTTTGGTTTTTATGACACTAAAAATTGTTTTTTCATCATCCTAGGAAAATGACACATCTGATTGATGTAACTTATACTCAACTATTTCACAATTCACTCTATGATTGTTTTGTTCTGATTTCATGGTATTTGGAGGTCGTTTGGTTGGTTTTGACCCCCGCATGTTTTTAAAGGGATTCAAACCTTTAAAAACAGAATATTCGATCATTCTAGGCAGACCATACATCTGATTTATATTTTATCTCCTCATACATGTCAATAATAATAATAATTAAAGAGGTTTCCTATAATTTCATGTCATTTCAAGTTCATTTTCTATGGATCTGATCATTAAATGCCCGTTTTAGTGTTTTTTAACACTAAAAGTGCATTTTCGACCCCCCTCAGAAAACACCACATCAGATTGATGTTTCATATACTGAACCAATTCTCAATTTACTCTACGATTGATATCATCTAATTTCATGGCATTAAGATCTATTTTAGTTGTTTTTGACTCCTGGACGCACCTTTTTAAAGGGCACCAAACCTTTAAAAACTATATAATCAGTCGTTTAGGGAAGACCACACATCCTATAGACATGTCGTCTATTGGAACACATTAAAAATAGTAATAAGATAGTTTTACTATAATTTCAAGTTATTCATAATTCATTTGTTATAGAAATGACTGTAAAATGAATGTTATTTTATTTTATGATACTAAAAGTGTATTTTCTATCATCTCGGGAAAATGACACATTCAATTGATGTACCGTTTGCTCAAAAATATCAAAATTCACTCCATAGTTATTTTTGTTCTATTTCATAGTATTCAGAGGACTTAATGTCATTTTTTTTCTATACTAAGGGTTTTCATGTGTCAGGTTGGGTTGATCATAGTTTTGGACTCGACTCGACCAAGATAGAATGGGTTGGGTCACATGATTCATGAGCAGAAAACCTGAACCAACCCAACCTATGGGGGCCAGGTTACATGATTCATGGACAAATGACATGACATGACTGGACTCGTTGTGGGTTAGGTTGTGTTAATTGGGTTATTGATGCATTGATGTTCAATAATCCACTATGAAGGACTGAGACCAACCACTATTGGTGGGATTTAAAAGCCCTGGAATTTTTCATCTAATATATGTATTACTATCAGACACAAAAATAAACACTTGGTACTTATATTCTAGAATAAATCCACTTCTATAAGTGATAGAAAAGAACTTCTGCACTAATAAATTTGGAGGAACTTACCAAGAATAACTAATTCAAAAAACCTTTTCAAAAATAAAACAAAGAGGATTTATTGAAAGAGCTTATCAAAAGACCCTAAGTAGCTCCAAGAAGTGTATTTTAATAGTTAAAAATAGTATAATGGAAATATGTGATAATAAAAATAGCCCTTATTTAAATAGATCATCATAAGTTAGTGATAAGTGTTTGAAGAAACTTCAAAAAGTGTAATTAAAAAGTCAAATAATTATAAAGGTGTCCATTGGTAATTGAAAAAATAAATAAAAAAGTTATCTATATGGTTCCCTCTTATATCAAAAAAATCCACAAGACCTAGAATAAGGTCACGATTGGGTTCTAAATATCAGTTTGGATTGGTAATGAATATTGGTCATGATGTATATTACAATCCAAGAAAACTGTGGCAAACTAAAATACTCAAGCCATATTCTTATCACATAATAGAAACATGAATTAACAGAAGAGATCAACAATATAAGGTATAAGAAAAAATAACTAAAATCATTTCAAAGTGGGAGTATATTAATTGAAAAATAAGCAACACAACTTGGGGTAATTTTTGAAGACCTTTAGTAATGTTGAGACACCATACATTTTTAGGAATAATTCTACCCAGATTTGAGAAATCAATTTGACACACCTTTCAAGGAATCAAGATTTCTTAAGTGATGATAGAATTTATGGAATCAAATGTAATTTTCCATCAATGCAATAAGAGTTTATATATAAAGTATTGAATAAGTAGTCCAACTATCCAATACACCGTTGATAAGTGAATAGAAATTACAACATCCTAAAAATTTGAAAAGTTATAATCACTTAAAGTGAGCTATAGATAATATTTATATAGGAAGGCATCCCACTAAATGACGTGTGAATGGTCATATTGAATAAACCCTACCCTAGGACCATTTTGTAACCTTGTCTAAAATGCCCAAAAACAACTATAATGAATCCCAAAAAACATACAGTGAGCTATACCCCAATCATGAAGCCTATAGTGAGCTACAAAGAATTTATTTTCTCAAGAACATATATATGATGTGTCTAATTTAAATCAATAAAAAACAAAAGATAAGATAACTAGATGGATACATGTTTGAACTAATGAAATGGGAAATATGATTAAATATATTAAAGAGGAAGTGGTCACATGAATGAGTAAATTTAAAAGTGATCCAAATATGGAAATATGATGTTTAGATTCATAAAAAGTTGTGATGGTTACAAAAAATTAATAAACCTCCAAATAAAATTGAAATATGTATAATAAGTATATGATCTATTTAATGGGAGTGAATTTTCTTAGTGATGATAGAAAACCATTAAAAAACGAAATACAATGGAAATTATAGAATTAATCATTATGAAAGTAAACTAAATGGATAAATAAAACACTTATAAAAATTTAGTGAGAGTCTTTCAAAAATCATGGACAATTCCAGCTAAACTTTTAAAAAAATTGAATAATATTTTCTTATTGGATATTTCCTGATTTTTTGGCTATTTGGGTAATATAATGACATGTTTCAAGTAATCTAGAAATTATTTGATATGTAATGTTCTTATAAACAAAAAAATATGGTAAATAATTACCTTGTCATGGACTTTTTGGCTATCATTTGAAGATGTGAGAGTCTAGGAGGGTTTAATAAAGGGTAAATAATTACTTTTAAATATACTATTTTCCTATAGTAGTTTCACAATGTTTAAATTATATTGAAACATGAACATTTTGGTGGTATTAACACTATGAATAAAAAAAAGAAAAGTTTGTTTTCCCAATGACTAAAGAAATGAATTCTCTAAAGAATTTATAAAACAATTATAAAAATATACCTTCATAAAGAGTGATTCATTCTTCTATTTTAGATACTGTAACTTTTATCATGAGTTTTGGATGATGGCATATCTTAAAAAAAATAAACATCATTGATATTTATGCTCACAAATATATTTATAGGAAAATTTCATGAGGTAAAGTTAATTTAAATCATGATACAAAATTTCATGGTATACCCAAGCGAAGGTAATAATTTTTTCTATTCATCTATGTACCAAGTTGATAAATAATTCTGATATAGTGGAATTACTAAGAAACATAAATTATAAGAATATAACCTTACCTTTGTATTCAATTTCTAATGAGGAAACTACATTGATGATGATGTGAGATGTCAAAGTATATGAAATTGGTCCATGAGAGTAAATGGATGATTATACTCTATAGATGAAATAGGTTAAAACTAAGGAAAAGGTGGAATAACCTATAGTAAAATCAATTATAAATTAGAAAATAATTTAATATTTATACCTAACGGAAAAAAATTCAACACTAGTAATATTATCTAGTGTAATAACCTACACCCATATTAAATCTAAATTATAGATTATAATAAATTATTTTATGTAGATAAAGGTTTAATGACCTTCCATATATAAAAAATTCATAATATTATTAATTAATAAAACATTCTTAGAATCTGTAAACTTTGTAAATGTAAAAATTACAAATAATATGATTACATGAAACTTAAATATAAGGATATGATATTCTTGAAGCCACCACATGAAATTCACTATCTTCCATCAGGACTATAATGATATAAATAAAATGAACAACAAACAAATTAATATAGACTAATGAAGGATAAATAAAATTAAAAGAAAATAGATGAATCCAAACTAAAAACGGAACGTTTAATTTGTAATTTAAAGACTCATACCATAATTTATCAAGACATGCCTTGATTAAAGTTAGAGTAATCGAGTTTAATGACTTGTTATTGATTTAGAATTAATCTAATAAGAAATAAAAATATTGAAAACTTTTATACAATTCATACATATTAATAACTCATAGAAGACTAGTGATATTGAGAACTTAAAGGGAATGAGAATAGTGATGAAAAGAAAAGTCCAAAATATGGGTTAGATGTGTTATGATGAAGGTGGAAATGAATGAACAAAAAAAAAATATATTAAATAGATTGTATGATATAATAGATGTAGTAAATAAAAGTATTTTTAAGAAAAAATAATCAAATAACATATCTAGAACATAAGTAATTGGATGAAAATATGAATTAATAACTAAACTAATAAAAGTTATAAAAAAGTTAAAAAAATATATATGATAATTATATTTTTACCATTTTTATATAAATACCACATTTTGTTACAATGTAAACTACTCTCTAACCTTTTAAGAAATCATATTTCCATGAGTATGAACTTTAGAAGCTGGAAATGACACATGTAATGATAAAAATTAATGCCACAAATGTAGATAAGTACACCATAATTCATAGTATTGTCTAATGTTTGGATGTTTGGGTGAAAACAAAATATTAATGTGATTAAGACATCATGTAACAGGAAATGACATGAAAATTGTAAAACTGGGAGAGGTTTGAAGATACCGCACCAGATTTAGATGGTTTTCTCTATCTGGATATTGGGATATAACATTAGCATCATGTCATTTAAACTTAAACACTACAATAGGAAAGGAATGTAGTAATAAATTAAATATATGCTTTGGATTTCATTAATAAACCTACAAATGAATAAATGAATGCAACAAAGACATTATCAAAATTGTTATTATATCCAATAATGTAAGTAGATAATATATTATGAAATTATAAAATAATAAATAAATTTAAATCATAATATTAATTGTTAAAGATATCTTTAAATATAGCTATGATTTTTTTTAAAAACTCTTATTACATGAAAAAAGGATTCAATATAGTGTTTAATGAAATAAATAAAATACATAAAGTGAATATGAAATTGGTTTAATCAGTAATCAATAACATTAATCATTATTAAATGGGTTTAACTACATATAGTTTTGAGGAATCTTTATTCAATCATCTTAGTTAGTAATATGAACCCATAATCCTTATTTTATGAATTAGGTCAAGTATTTTATAAATTATTGAAGTTTAATATACCACTTTCCATTATATGAATGTGTGCATATTGAAAAAATGCACTGAATACATAATGAGTACAATATATTGCATAAAAATATAATTTTCTTCAAATAAAATATGTATAAAACTCTTACCTAAATAGATATATGGTCTATGATAATGAAAAAAATAAGGGATTATATCTATCACATCAATATTCTATTGCATTGTACATTTTAAATTTAACACATAAAACCTATAACTAAATACATATTGACTTCACTATTGTCAAATATTAAAGAAATTATTAATACATTAGAATGTCAATATGTCAGTAATGAAGCATTTATATAATGATATAAACTACATAATGATTTTCATGAATTTTTATGTAAGCAACTTAATCCCTAAAATACACCCCTAATCTTTATTCAACGAGTTATATCATGTGGTTTAAAAAATAATGAATTTATACATTTCACAGTAAATAATATAAATTATACTTTAAATTTAATGTAATGAATTCAAAATGGGTACAATATACAACATATATATTACATAAACTAAATACAATAAGAGGGATTATATAAGAGACACCAATATGGGAATGCAGTTTATATTTTTAATTTGTTATCTAAAACATATATCTAAAAACATTCTAATATGACTCATTTTAATTATAACATAAATTACAAATATATTAGAAAGGTAGCATTTTTAAATTTTATTTAAGTGCATATTATTTTCCTATAATCTGTATGCAATTATTTTAATCACTAAACTACACTCTTGATATTTATTCAATGAATTTGAACATTTATTTAAAAAAATAAAAAAGCAGAATATGTCATAGTTAATTATATGAAGCATATACAGATTTACTAAGATATAATGAATGTTTTGGAGTTGGTTCTCTAGAACCAACTTCTTTGTACTTTATGATAAATTGTATTAAATGTTTTTGAATATTAATAAACTTATTATCATATCATGATTGTTTTTCTGCATAACATAGTTTGTGATAATGTCCTAAGAGTAGTTTTCACACTAAAAGGTCATAGCAGTTCCCCACTATGATGAGAACTTGGAAGTGCTATGGAACTATTCTTAAATATATGTTATATAGCTGGATGATATCATTTTAGGGATACAAATGATATAGCATATCAGGGGTGGAGACTCATAGGACTTTGAGGAACCTTCTCATGGTGTATTACCTTTGTAATATCCAGTAGGATATTATGAGAATGAGACCCTCCAGTAGGAAATCCACATTTATATGTGTCATTGGATGTTCCTATCTATGGATGTGTGTATCGATACTTTGACTTTAAGATTATTATTAATGAGTATTATGAATCACATATATTGATGTATTGATGAAAACTATGATGATTGATGTTTAGGGTGAGGTAGGATATGTTTGGTGTGTCATGATTAATATTTCATTGATGAATAATAAGAGAAGGGATTTTTTCCTTTCCTTTTTAATAGAATTTGATATTATAAGACCATTTATAAAAATTATATATCCTAAATAAATCCATGTCCACAATGTTCTATAGGAAATTTATATTTCCAAAAAGTTGAAGAAAGAGAAATCGAGAACATAGGTTGATGGAATGAGAATAAAACCTATCAGATTTGAGATATCATGATAAAGAGATTATATTACATAGTAAGTGTCTGTATGAGGTAACATGTCATTGTGGAATTAACTTATTTCTCTTTGTGTGTCATAGTGCATTTCTATATGCTAACCATATACTTTAGTATGCTTCACCTATTTCCACTAATAAAGAGACCTAGAGTGTCACAAACTAAGTGTATCCAGAATCTCAGTTAAATAATATATTATTATTTATTATTTAACAAGTTTAGTGTTCCCACACATGGTTTAATAATTATTCATGTTTTCTTGATTGCATATAATTTAACAATAGTTTTTAGAGATAATATAATGTGAGCTTAATATTTAATAAATATTTATTTTCTATTTAAGTGTATATAATATTTATTTATTTATTGGGGAATAATGCAGTGATATTTATTTAATAAAAAATAGTTATTATTCAAGGCCCGATAAATATTGTAGTGTAATTGTCCACTGAGTTTAATTGTCCTGTAAGAAAATAATAAGTATTGAATATTATTTAATTAAGTAATATTTAATTTTGATTCTCAAGTTAAGTGAATTTTTAGAAATAATAATAACAATATAATTATTTGACATGGCCTTTTTACTAGGATTACATAAAAAATTAAGATCACTTTTGCAATTATTTTATTTTAACCCTATTAATATATAAACCAAGTTATATAATTTTCTCAAAAATCCCATTAATTTGTCTTGGTTGTACACAATGGAATTTGAGAATCCTCTCAATCCCTATAGGGAACACTTCTCCAAGAACACTCCCAAGAATAGAGAGAAACCTTCCTCCATCGGATCAAGGAGAATGATTTGGAAGCGATTCTCATAGAGATCAAAAGAGGATGATGCAAGCAAAAGTATATGTCATGCAACACCAAGAGATTATTTTGGTGGTGTCTGGAGATTCATGGAACATGTTGGGATCACCGCTAGAGGGAGTTTGTATTTTATTCATATAACGCAATGATGGTGCATCACAAATCTGTTTCCAGATCCATTAATGAAGAAATAATTTCAACAAAGGTAATTATTTATTTAATTAAATAAATTATAAATAATATGTGATGATGCTCCCTTTGGTTTAAGTGTGATTTTCCTTGTCTAATTTCATTGATCCAATTCTATAGATCATGAAATTTATCGTTGTGTAGATCTCATATTGTTATCAATCATGAAAAAAATCAATGTTGGTTACCACCTATGGAATGCTTCCATTGTGCCCATAAACTACAAGTCATATCAGAGTATTCACATAATTATTTATATCTGTTTAAAGATCATTTCTAATTTACACATTTAAATTTTGTTTCTCAATTCAAGTTTAATCTTTCTTCTAATCTGAATCATGAGATCTTCCTTTTCCTCATTCATTTATCGAATATCTAATCGAGACAATTAATTTTATGAATAAAATAAAATTGAGGAAATCATCAAGACTTTTCAAGAATTATGACTGGATAACACAGGAGTAGATTCCATGTAATTGGAATTACACGCCATGCACTCATGGTCAATGAACCAGAAGTTAATTTGGAAATTACACTAACCGTGTGCATTGATGACACATTGTGTAGTTAATTATTACAAAATGTGTTGAGTGGGACAAGGTGGCACATGATCAACTGGAGTACACACCGTATATCCCATGCGCACGTCTTGTAGTCTCTTTGAGTCACAAACAGGTCATGTATTACCATACACGGCCTACCTGACTGGTGACCGTGTAGTTTGGAGATCACATGGAATATATCCCATTGGACATGTTGTGTACTCTATTTTTTGAGGTACGATTAACACATCGAGTCCCTAGGAATGTTCCTCAGATAGTTAGTGAGAGATATACACACTGTGTAGCTCTGATGCACATGCTGTGTACTTATACCAAACTAAGAAGATTTAAAATTTAAATATTTTACTATGTAAACCATGAGACATGTACTTGCATGTTTTTGTAAATATAGGACACACTATGTGATAAGTTTTAATATATGATAATATATAAATGTTTAATTAATATCAATTTAATATTCATATTTTCATATCATGTATGAGTCTTATTATAATTTGTTAATCTACGTGCATTGAAGCATAACATGTGACCGAAAAATCATGTAATTCATGTAATCATCCATGAAGTACATGTCGTGAAAGTACATGATAATTCATTTATTCCATATTTCACAAGATTAAAATGCTATATGAGTATAATATATGTTTGGTAGAATCATATGTGTATTCACCGTGTTGCCTCTATGGTATATTTATGTACCCAACTAATTTTAAATGATTTTTTTTTAAATTATAATGGATGAGAATCTCAAGGAAATTCAGATGACAATTAAGATAAAATAATTGATTAATTAAAGATAATAATTAATCGATTCGAGTGAGATTTATCTTAAATATGAACAATTATGAATTGAATTCTAGTTTTATTAAATACGTAATTCATTGCATGCATGTAGATGATCATGAGATAGAACATACCTTTTTATGTGATTGGTTTCATTTAAATTATTATTAAATTAAACTATTGGAATTCATGTATTATCTTCTATTATTATGTAGGTCCTACGTTCCCATGGTTTCTTTTATGTATACCATTTTCTATCACCTACATGTGAGTAAAATAATATGTAATGGATGGAGCTCCCAAGCAAGTGGAGGCAGTTCATGTTTGGAGTTGAGGAAAAAACAATCCAAAAGAGATAATATCACACCCCAACCTCGGACACCTATTTATTTTATTTTATTTTTACTATTTACTCAGCCCCATGTCATTTGGATGAGGTTTAGTTGGGTCTAGGTTTCAATTTTCGAAGCTTGATGTTTTTGGTGGGCCTTGGACTGGTGTACGGTCACCGCACCGTTAGCGGCGACCATGCGTTTGGTCCTGGTGAATGCGCGGTGGTGTGACACTTCAAATAAATAATAAATTAAATAAATAAAATTAACTTAATTGAATAAGTAAGATAAATAAAATTATATATCGATAAAACAAGGTTAACGTTTCAATTATAATAATGAGAATATGATTGCGCAAATGGTAATATTATTATTATTTAATTTGATAATAATACTATTATTATTGAATTTTTATAATAAAATTATTAATGAAATGTGATAAAATTATCACTTTAATTATCATTTAGTTTTTTATTCATTTCCTTTGTTGTTATTAATATTATTATTATAATTTTTATATTAATATTATTAGTAATATTATTATTGTAACATTGATATTATTATCATTATTATTACTCAAAATAAAAAGGATAATAAATAATAATAATAATAATAATTTGTTTTATTAATATCTATTAGTTTTATTATTATTATTATTATTATTATTATTATATTTTTTTATTATTATTCTTTTTAACCCTAAACCTACCCCATACCCGCATCCCCCTCCCTTCCCATTTTGCGAGCCAGTCGCCCCCTTCCCCCGTCACTGTTCCACGCCGCAAGCCCCTACCCAGCCCTCATTCATTCAGCGTGAGACACCCCTCTTCTTCCCAGTAGTGTGACGAGCCCCTCCCCTTCATCCGCCGGTGCGCACCGACCTCCTCGGCGCACCAGACCAGCTGAACCAACCGACTCCACCTCGCCCTGCGGCTTCCCACCACCCAGCCTCCCTGTCCGATGCAACTCCCCCTCCTGGTCCGGCGCAACCCCCACTGTCCGGAACGACCCCTCCCAGTCTGGCGCAGCTCCCCTTCTCGGTCCAGTGCAACCCCCTGTCCGGCACGACCCATTCCGGTCCGGTGCAGCTCCCCCTCCTGGTCCAACGCGACCCCCCTACTTGGCGCGACCCACCGGCAGCGGCCCACTCCTTCTTCCGGCCAGATCCTCCTTTCGGCGAGTTTCCAACCGCTTACGGCAGTCTCCTTCCGACGCGCACATCTCCTGCTGGCGTGTGACCTGCCGGCGAGCCTCCCCTTACGGGTGTGTGCTTCCCTTATGGTATAACTCTATTATTCGTTTGCATTTAATTAGTTTGGCGTTTTTGTTTTGAGTGTCTTAATTTGATTTACATGATTTGGGTTCATTCTTGATCTGCAAAAGTGCAGTCAAGGTGTGAGCGAAGCTTTACGATGGTTTCTGAGTTTTCACCATCGTCGCACCTTGGCTTCAAGGTAGGTCTCCCTTGCACTCAACTTTATAATTTAAGAAATTTCTATTTCATTATTTTCTCACCTTATTTATATTCTAATTATGTGTCGTATGATCCTTGAATGAGCTGCTTAGTGTTCAATGGTTCTTTATTTAGTGTCTTGTAATATCAATGTTATTTATTCATGGATGTTCACACCTATCATTTCCAAAAAGAAATTTTCATTGGAATTTGCACATAGTTTTTAACAATTAAAAATGAGTTTTAGCACTTTAAATCAATTTAAAGCATGAAATTTGTGATTTGAACTTTGTTTAGTGGTAATTAGAAATTATTTTAGAACTTGTTGCATGTGCCACTGATAAATGCCCCATTTGGAATTTTTGTGAAATGTTTTTCTTCATGATGTAATGAAATTTTTTTGGGAGTTTTTGTGAACAGTTTGAAATGGTGTGTTTTATTGAGTTGTGGATACTGGGTGGTTAGGCTTTGTTTTGTATTAAATAGAAATTTATTTTTCTTGAAGTTATAAATGTGGTGTAAACATGAAAAATGAGGTTCTGGGTTCCCTAAATGGTTTCTAGAATGGTTTGGGATCTATAAATTAATGAGTTTCGGTTTTCAAAGTGTTTTGGTGAGCTTGAACCTCTTTGTGAAAAGTGTTTATGTGTGTTGGTAAACATGGGTTTTGTGAAATTTTTTTAGAAGATTTTAAATTAAAATAAGTAGTTGTGGTTTTTAAATTGGTTTGATGAGAAATGTTTTGAAGAATGGTTACGAATGTTTTTGAGTGTAAATGGTGTGCCTGACACCACTTTTGAAAAAGTGTTTGCATTTTGAGATAAGATTTTGTTTGTGAATGTCTAAGGGCCCATTTGACCATTTTGTGAAAATTTTGGAGAGTTTTTATTATGAAAACCCCCATTGTATATTCCTCATGCCTCAGTTGTATGAAATGGGTGGGAGGTCCTTGTTAAGGGATTCTTGGAATCCATTTTTAGGGTTCTTTGGTTGGAAACCTATTATAATTATTTTATTATAAGGCATGATAATGGTCCTAGGGGAGACTCGGGGTGAGACCTATTGTACATTATTATTATTATATATATATATATACTATGAATGGATGCTCGTATGGCATTAGTTGGCTCACCCCTTTTCTAAATACTTGAGACATTGGAACCTGACATATTGAGAGAATATTCTAAGAATGAGTGCCGCACTGGTAGGTTATGGTACTGACCAATGGCCCATAGTAGGTGCATATACTGGGTTTATTATTATAGTATTTTCCCTCGGCTAGCCTGAGAAAGGACGATCAAGTGTATTCGACGTTTGGATTTCATCACGTGTGACATGTCAACGAGGATGAGGTCTCATGTATTGGTGTATTCTGGATTATTCTTGATCTCCTAGGTTTACCCATGTCTATTTGGATTTTGTTTCTTGTAGTAGTGATTATGGTGTTTGTATGTATACATACATTGCCCTTGCCATGTGATTTCTATTGTGCCTTCTTGTATCTATTTTTCATGGAAAGTAGTAGGATGGTTTTGGTCGGGTTTCTAGAGCTGGTTTTCAAATGGAAATGTTTTATCCTCTTTATAAAAATATGAAACTTTAAACATCAATTTCCTTTTGAAAATGTCATTGACATTAATGAAAAGAACCTAGATTTGAAAATGGTTAAGGGCAATGGTTCATACTTTGTTTTTAAGTAAAATATGTCGAAAAACTTACTTTTATACATTGTGGTTAAAACTTGAAATGGTGTTTCTTTTATTTTAAAGGTAGTGAATTGGGAATAGATATCAGGATATCCTACTGAGTTTTAATAATCAAGCCTATAGTTATTTTCTGTTTTTAGTGTTTGTGTAGGCTACAACTTGAGTGTGTTTGCCCTGGGTGACACTTGATTGTTGAGTTGGAGAGTGACCTGTGAGGTCACATAGAGTTAGTTCAGAAGTTGAGTTTGGTTAGTTTCAATTTATTTTGTTTTTTCTTAGCTGTTTTGATTGGTTTTATTTTTGTTTCACTGATAGTTTTATTTTTATCGTCAGTTTTTATTTATCTGTCTGCCTTTTTTTCATGGTCCAAATCTTTCCCAACCATTAAATTTTGATGCTCAACACTAGTTTCCAGCCCGTGGGGATCGGGAATGCCCTTCGAGCCATGTTGCGGACCGTCTTGGGTGACTAGTTTGGAGTCGACCCATGTTGGTTCATTACAAAATGGTATCAAAGGTAGTTTCTTGTTATTTGGGGTTTCCGGTAGAAGGAGATTAGGATTGTCAGAGCTCAGGAGATAGGTTACGGGTCGGTTCCTAATCACCACCGCTCGCGATGAGACCTGAGTTACTAGGGGTAGTTCGGGTTTTTGAGTCTTTTGTCTTGGGTGGTTTTGAATTGAGGGATGACAATGGAGGAGAATCAGTTCACGTTGCGGCCTCACAAGGGGTGGTGACCCATGTGAAGTCCAAGTTCCTGGATCAATTTCCTCTTAGTGTTATGCCTTACTTAGAGCATGGCTCACCACCATGTCGTCGGGTTAGATGTATACACTAGTTCCTCAACCTAGTGGGTTATTGTTGGTGGTGTTTTGTTTTAATCTCAGTTTATGTGAGTGTGCGTTAAAAGTGAAATTGATTTTTGAAATTAAAAAGTGTTTCTTTTAAATTGTTTTTGAAATTGGTGAAGTGAGTTTTTAAAGGGCAAGTGTATCGGTTTGAAAAAACTTGGTATGTGTTTGGATTGGGTAAGGAAAAGAAGTGTTTGAACGTTGGAACTCCTTATGGAGGGTCAAATGTGTGTGGGTATGTACGGAGAGTGCGTGGGGGCACTTGTTCGTAGATTATGTGAGCGAGATTGAATGAAAACACACGTGACGGTTCATAAGGTTCCACAGGTGAGTTTTAAAATTTTAAAGAAATAACAGTTTTGGAAAAGTAATTTTTGCTTGTGTTTGTATATGTTTGACTTATGGGCCTGTTTCCCTTGGCTAGTGTTGTTTCTCTGATTGAGTTTTGGATTGATTCTCATTTCAGTTGTGTTGTTCGTGTTATGAGTATGCATCCAAGAAAGACTCCAAAAGTTGTTAATGAGTTATACCCAGTTCCCATTTATTTTTGTTTTTTGCCTGCTTATCGAGGTAATCTAAGTCAGTTAGAAGTAGTTTCGTGGTTCATAGAAATGGAATGCGTCTTTGGTTTGTTGCGAACTCCTAAGGATGATAAGGTTCATGCCATCTCGAGTCTAGTTCTGGACTAGTGAAGATGGAATGTCCAATGGCCGTTGCAGTTTGGGGTGTAGTTAGTGTTGGTCGACCTTTGTAAGGGTTCCCTATCTGGTGAGGGATGCCTGCTAGAGGAGCCTATTTCTGAAAAACCTTCTTCATCGATGTCGACCCCCAGTTTTTCATACCATTCTCTTGTGTGTCATCAGTGTGGCTAGTTTAGGCATTCTAAACCTTCATCTTGAATCCCCTTGAAAACATACCACCAATGTGGTTGTTTGAATCATAGAGTGAAATGAGTTAGGGACTGAAGGATGTGAATGCCTGACTGTGAGGCAAGAGATGCTTTAGCCATCAAGGCCCCAACCATAGGTCTTGGGGTGAAGCTCACGCATAGTCAGGAGTTTCCGAGGGTGTGTGGAACCTTAGTCTGAATAATGTTTTAGGATTTGGAATGGAAATACCCAAAACTTCCATTGTTGTATTCTCATTGTTTTCGTAATCTCATCCTTGTTGTGGTGGTGGGATGAATTCATTCCCCCACAATCCAAGCGGTCTTATTTTCTCTCAGTACGGTTTTTAAATTTATCATTCTCTTTGAATGGTGTGGGCCCGTGAATAAACTGACCTGTTCTGATTTTGAGTTGGTCTCATTAGTGTTCGTTAGGGGGATATTCGTTTTGTGAAATTGATGGGAGGTGTTGAGTTAATTTCTCATCCTCAAGTTTCTGGGTTGTTTCATATCAAGATTTTCATCAAAGTCTCAGGTGTGTTGTTCGGTCCATTTGGGGAAAATGAATGAGTTCGGTTTGGGAGTTCCCATAGCCCCCCTGGGGGGGGGGGGTGTTCGGGTTTCAAGGGTTTCTGTATTAGTGAATTCTTATGGTGGTGAGAACCCTCTCATGTTCTGCCCTCAATCTCGAGTAGTGGTTTTCCTTGAATTGGTCGGGTGTGATGTTTGTTGGGAATGGTCACCTCGAGGCTCTCGGTTCTCTATGTTTTTGTCTGGTCATGGACTCAAGTTGCGTCAATTATTGGCTTGATGGATTTATAGTGGCAGAAAGTGTCTTTAGTGGGGAGAATTTTCACACTACGTCCTCATATTCCTATTTATTTTATTTTATTTTTATTATTTACTCAGCCCCGTATCATTTGGATGAGGTTTAGTTGGGTCCCGGTTTGAATTTTCAAAGCTTGATATTTTTGGTGGGCCTTGGACCGGTGTACGGTCACCACACCGTTAGCGGCGACTGTGCGTTTGGTCCAGGTGAATGCGCGGTGGTGCGACACTTCAAATAAATAATAAATTAAATAAATAAAATTAAGTTAATTGAATAAGGAAGCTAAATGAAATTATATATTGATAAAACAAGGTTAACGTTTAAATTATAATAATGATATTATGATTACGCAAACGGTATTATTATTATTATTTAATTTGATAATAATACTATTATTATTGAATTTTTATAAATATAATTTTTAATGAAACATAATAAAATTATCAATTTAATTATCATTAAGTTTGTTATTAATTTCCTTTGTTGTTATTAATATTATTATTATCATTTTGTTATTAATATTATTACTAATATTATTATTGTAACATTGATATTATTATCATTATTATTACTCAAAATAAAATGAATAGGAAATGATAATAATAATAATTATTTGTTTTATTAATATCTATTAGTTTTATTATTATTATTATTATTATATTTTATTATTATTATTATTTTAACCCTAAACCTACCCCATACCCGCATCCCCCTCCCTTCCCATTTTTTGAGCCAGCCGCCCCCTTCCCCCGTCGCTGTTCTGCGCCACAAGCCCCTGCCCAACCATCCTTCATCTGGCGCGAGGCACCCCTCTTCTTACTAGCAGGGCAACGAGCCCCTCCCCTTCGTCCGCCAGTGCGCACCGACCTCCTCGGTACACCAGACCAGCCGACCCAGCTGACCCCCCTTGCCCTGTGGGTTCCCACCGCCCAGCCTCCCGGTCCAGCGCAACTCCCCCTCTCGGTCCGACGTAGTCCCCCTTGTCTGGCGTGACCCCTTCCGGTCTAGCACAACTCCCCATTCTAGTCTGGCACATCCCCCCCTGTCTGGCGCGACCCCTCCTGGTCTGGCGTAGCTCCCCCTCCCGGTCCGGCAGAGCCCCCTGTCCGGCGCGATCCCTTCCGTTCCGACGTAGCTCCCCCTCCTGGTCCAATGTGACCCCCCCCCCCAACTTGGCGCGACCCACCGACAGTGGCCCACTCATTCCTCTGAACATCTCCTCCTTCCGGCGAGTTTCCAACTGCTTACGGTGATCTCCTTCCAACGCGCACATCTCCTACTGGCGTGTGACCTGCCGACGACCCTCCCATTACTGGCGTGCACTACCCCTCTAGCATAACCCTCTTCTTCATTTTCATTTAATTAGTTTTGGGTTTTGGTTTTGAGTTTCTGCATTTGGTTTACATGATTAGGGTTCATTCTTGATCCGAAAAAGTGTGGTCGAGGTGAGAGCGAAACTTCACGCTAGTTTCCGAGTTTGTGCCATCGTCACGCCTTGGCTTCAAGGTATGTCTCCCTTTCACTCACCTTTATAATTTAAAAAATTTCGATTTCATGCTTTTCACACCTTAGTTATATTCTAATTATGTGTCATATGATCCTTGAATGATCTACTTAGTGTTCAATGGTGCTTTATTCAGTGTCTTGTAATATGAATGTTATTTCGTCATGGATGTTCACACCTAGCATTTCCAAAAAGAAATTTTCATTGGAATTTGCACCTAGTTTTTAACAATTAAAAATGAGTTTTAGTACTTTAAATCAATTTAAAACATGAATTTTTTGTTTTTCACTTTGTTGAGTAATAATTAGAAATTTTTCTATAACTTGTTGCATGTTCCATTGATAAATGGCCCGTTTGGCATTTTTGTGAAATTTTTCACTTCACGATGTAATGAAAAATGTTTTGGGGCGTTTTTGTGAACGGTTTGAAATGGTGTGTTTTGTTAAGCTGTGGATACTGGGTGGCTATGCTTTGTTTTGTATTCAATATAAATTGATTTTTCTTGAATTTATAAATGTGGTGGCAATATGAGAAATGAGGTTTTGGGTGCCCTAAATTGTTTATGGAATGGTTTGGGATCTATAAAGGAATGAGTTTCGGTTTTCAGAATGTTTTGGTGAGCTTGCACCCCTTTGTGAAAAGTGTTTGTGTGTGTTTGTAAACATGGGTTTTGTGAAAAATGTTTTAGAAGATTTTAAATTAAAAGGAGTAGTTGTGGTTTTTAAATTGGTTTGATGATAAATTTTTTGAAGAATGGTTATGAATGTTTTTGAGTGTAAATGGTGTTCCTAACACTACTTTTGAAAATGTGTTTGCATTTTGAGATAAGATTTTGTTTGTGAATGTACAAGGGCCCATTTGGCCATTTTTTTAAAATTGTGGAGAGTTTTTATTATGAAAACCCCCATTGGATGTTCCTCATGCCTCAGTTGTATGCAATGTGTGGGAGGCACTTGTTAGGGGATTCTCGAAATCCATTATTGGGGTTCTTCTATTGGAACCCATTATAATTGTTTTATTATAAGGCGTGAGAATGGTCTTAGGGGAGACTCGGAGTGAGAACTGTTGTGAATTATATATATATATATATATATATATATGTTTGCGCCCAAATTTACCCTACTAGTAACAGCGGTCGATGTAGTACATGTAGGGGTCGAATCCACAGGGACCAAAGAAGTAACCTTGAGATGCTATGATTTGGTGGAGGATGGGCTGTGAAGTGGCCAACTTTGGTTTTGATTTTGGATGGTTTTAAAGAACAATAAGAAACATAATTTAATTCAATTAAATAAAAATGGGTTGATCTTAGGATTATTCTCTGGGTGGATTGAATGAATTTTACTTCTTTAGACAATTTTGGTATTATTAATTCTTGATGAATCCATTCTTCAAAAATAACACTACCTTCATCATTTTTTGGTTTGGTGCTTAATAAACACAATTAATAATCACCTATACACTTAGAGAAAGAAATTCATGATCTCTATAAGGTATATGGTCATTTAGTACTTGAATTTATCTTGCTCAAACACAGTTAAGATGAAGAGTAGAAATAACTGAAGAATAGAAGTCTTAAATTAATTAGTCAATTAACAACAATTAGTTCATAAAATAACATTCAATCCAGCCTTTGCATCCTCCTAAGATCAACCCATTAAATGGTTATACCTCCATTGATGGTATACTCTCAATGGTGGGTGGAATATGGATAACAAGAATTGGACTGAAGAAATTAAAACCGCAGAAATAACGATCACTCCTTCGTGTGTGTGAATGAAATTCACACCTATGTGTGAACTAATTCACAAAAACACAGAGATATCAATGATCTTTGTGATAATAATGTTTTAATAAAATAAATGGAAAATATATAAGATAAATAAGTTTATTAATAACATAAAGATACAAAAAAGAACTTATATGGAAATGGAAAACATTACAAAGGAAATTTGGAAGCATAACCTTACAATGAAACAAGAAACACAAGATGATAAGAAAAATATATGACATCCTATTAAATTCACCACAAGATCCTTATATAGGAATATTATGAGCCTTAGGTCCACCCCCAATAATTAATTTACCCCCCAACAATTAAGAGAGTCAAAATGAGGGTGAAGAATTAAAAGGAAATTGACGTTACAAAGTTGACCACAAAACCAGCCAGATTCGTCCACTGTTTTGACTTGTGAATTTGTAATTACAGAAGGCTGAATCCGGAAGGGGTCATAAAAGAAAAATATGTGCGTCCCTCTGTCCTCTATTAGATGTAAAAATTTCAGGAAATTTGGCGCATCAGTTTGGAAGTTATGGTCGAAATGGTGGGACGCCTTTATGTGCATTCATGTCAGGCCCACCATTTAAATCTCAAATTAGGATCCCTTTATCATCATGAAAACTTCAGAATTAGCTCTAGACACAGTTGAATAAAATTATGTTCATTTTTTATATTTCTACTGTAAAAATTTGAGCTTCATTGGGATTGGTTTGTGGTCCCCACATTTGTTTGATGGGCCTTAGGCCCATTATGTTTTTTCTAGCTAATATCTGCATTCAGGTGCAAAAATATCCATCTTCCCTTGGGATTCATCCATCGGACCTAAAAGAAAATTTTTTCCAAATAAAGTAATGAATAATATACCAAAATATAAAATTAAAATGATGAATAATGTATTTTTCACAAGAAATTTATTGAGTGGGCCCAAATTGACACTTTAAGCATGAATTGCACAATAATGGGAAATGAAGTTCAATTTCTGAATTGGACTAAAATTGATGTTTATAAAAATTGAAACAAATTAATGTTAAGATATTAACAATGAATATTATCCACTTTTAGTGACTAATCACACCCCCAACTTTATTTTTTCTAGTCCCGAGAAAAATATATTACAAATACGAAATTCGAATCCCCTTTTTCAAAAACATTTTAATACACATTGCTCACCCAAATAACTCATACCAAAAAAATTTATGAAACCCATCAAAATAATTTAAAACAAGATAGGTACATAAGAATATCCCAAGCCCAAGCCCATTCCTTTGTTCAAATTCATCACCACATTTCATCCAATTTAAATTAAGCATGATAAAGTGTTGTGCATCACAAAAGATATGAGGCCCATTTTATTGTTCAAGGGGAAAAAATGGAAGCGCTAGGTGAGAGTCACATTAAACCTTAAGATGAGTATCCATTTTTTTGATTTTTTTGTTTGTTTGTTTTTTTTGTTTTTTTAACTACAATAGATATGAAAAGACTAACTCTGGGCAAGACAACTATGGAGTCGCGATCCCCAAGTGCTAGACGCCACACATATTGTCAATTCTAAGCTCTAAAATAGAGATATAAAGCCTAGCTCTGGGAAATAAAACTATGGAGTCATGATCCCCAAGTGACGGATGCCACACATTTGGACAAAAACATTGCTCTATGTGGTCATTATTATTATTATTATTTGGATACTCAAATTAAACTAAAAGTGACCCGAGTACCCTATGCTATAATGAAAGGGACCCAAGAACTCAAATTTACACCCACGATCCAGTATACATGCATTGTGGAATTTTTATTAAGGGGATGAAAATGTAAAGTTTGAAAAATCACATCGGACAACCGCACTTCCCAAAAACTATGCTCATGAACTTAAACTTGCATTAAAATCAGAATCAAGGCATTCAAAATTATTTGATATCCAATTTCAGAGTTTGAAATGTGTGTTATCATGTTCAAGGTTAATGGAATTTTTCTTTCCATGCATGTTCTTATTAAAAAAAATCATTTTTTTATTTCATCTCCCCCCAACATAGAATAACACTGTCCCCAGTGTTTAAAGAAAAGAAAAATTAGAAGGGGGGTAGGAGAGGAGTTCAAAGAGGAAATTGAAAATGATAAACATGGAACAAATTCACTTAGTTTTTGAAGTTGAAGTTCATGATGTTCCAGATTAATCCTTTGATCTCTTGGGGGATGTAGGCACCTCCTTGATTGAACATGTATCACCCAAGGTAGTTTCTGAACTATACAAAGAATAACAAAGCAGACAAATCAAACAACACAATGATTTAATTCCAAGTATCATCATTTTTATGGTTTTCCCTATTTTTTTTTGTTTTTTTAAATCAAACTAATGATACATTGTCTTCTTTTAAATTTATGGGTAAGGTATTACTCAGGGATCACACCGTGTGACACGGATGAATACGATTCTCCCCTTTCAAACCCATCCATACTCATAAAAGAAGAACAAGTCAAGAGTCTATTTTTTTAACCTAAAAAAACATAAATAAAATAAAATAAACTGATGATACATTGTCTTATTTTAAATTTTTGGGTAAGGTATTACTCAGTGATCACACCACATGAAACAGATGAATACAGTGCTCCCATTTCATACCCATTCTTACTCATAAAAGAAGAACAGGTTAACAGTTTATTAAAAAAATAAAAAAACGAAGTATAAGGAAACAAAAGATGATTCACAGTGATTGGAAACATGAAAACCACGAGTTTCTTCCCGTGAAATGATTTTATTTAATGTTTTTAGCCCGACATAGACCCTAAATCTATCAATTTTTATCTGGTTCATATGTTGGCTCAGTTAACTCCTCCTTGGTTTCTTGTTTATTGAATGACTCAATGAATGGTTTTAACCTATGAACATTGACTTTGAATACATGACCACTTGTGGGATCCTGAATCTCTATTACCCCATGAGGGTACACATGATGCACTAGGTATGGACCAGACCATCTAGACCTTAGCTTTCCTGGGTGTAGATGAAGTTTTGAACTATACACGAGCACAAATTTTCTTGGTTCAAAGTGTTTGACTTTGAGATTCCTAGATTGGTAGGCTTGAACTTTAGATTTATTGATCCTTGAATTTTCATAAGCCTCCATCCTATGTTCCTCAAGTTCATTAAGATCTAATTTCCTTTTTTGTTTCGGCTAAAGAAATTTCGAAATTCATTTTTTTGATTGCCCAAAATGCCTTATGCTCAATTTCAAAAGTTAAATGGCATGATTTTCCATAAACCAACCTATATGGTGACATTACTAGGATGGTTTTAAATGCTGTACGATATTCCCAAAGAGCATCCAAGAGTTTCTCAGACCAATCTTTCCTAGTGGTGTTGACAGTTTTTCAAGAATTTGGTTAATCTCTCTATTTGCTAACTCAGCTTGACCATTGGTTTGAGGATGGTACATAGTGGAAAATTTATGAGACATTCTATACTTAAACATGAGTGAAGAGAATGGGTGATTACAGAAATGGGTTCCTAGATCACTGATTATAGCCCTAGGAATTCCAAATCGAGAAAATATATGCTCTTTTAGAAATCGAATCACAACATAATGGACATTGGACTTGGTGGGAATGGCTTCAACCCATTTTGAGACATAATAAATAGCTAAGAGGATATAGAGGTATCCCTTAGAGTTTGGAAAGGGTCCCATGAAATCAATTCCCCAATCATAGATTTCAACTACCAGAATGAGAGTGAGGGGAATTTGATTCCTTTTAGTAATAGATCCTAATTGCTGACATTGAGGAAAACTTTTACAGAATTGGAAGGAATATTTAGTGAGGTTTGGCCAGTAGAAACCACTTTGGAGGACCTTTTTAGTGGTTTTCTTTGTAGAAAAGTGGCCACCACATGCCTCTCCATGAAAAATTTTTAGAATGAACTCTTGCTCACACTCGGGAACACATCTCCTGATGATTTGATCAGGACAGAACTTGAAGAGGTAAGGATCATCAAACACATAGTGTTTGAAATCAGAAAGAAATTTACTCTTATCTTGGGTCCTCAAGAATTTTGGAATGTCACCTGCCACCAAATGGTTTGCTATGTCAGCATACTAAGGGTAATCACTCACTGAATAGAGGTGCTCATCAGGAAATGAATCAGACACAGAGAGGTGGTGTGAGTTGTCTTTGAATTCCATCCTAGAGAGGTGATCAGATACAAAATTTTCAACACCCTTTTTATCCTTAATGGTTAAATAAAAATCTTTAAAAAGAAGGACCCACCTAATCAATCTATCCTTGGCATCTTGTTTTTGGAAAAGGTATTTTAGGGCTGAATGGTCAGTGAAGACAATGATGGGTGATTCTAAGAGATAAGACCTGAATTTCTCTAAGGAAAAGATAACAACAAGCAACTCTTTCTTAGTGGTGGTGTAGTTTATTTGTGCATCATTTAAATATTTTCTTCCATAAGCAATGAAACATGGAGTTTTCTCACACCGTTGTCCTAAGAATGCTCCTACAATGAAGTCACTTGCATCACACATGAGCTCGAAAGGAAGTTTCCAATTTTAAGATTGCATGATAGGTGGAGATAAAAGAGTTGACTTGAGTGTAGAGAATGATTCCTCACATATTTCTGTCCTTAAAAATGTAGCATCTTTTACCAATAGAGCACAAAGTGGTTGAGAAAGAGAGCTGAAATTACTAATGAACTTTCTATAAAAACCAGCATGTCCTAATAAGGACCTCACTTCCTTAAAAGTTTTTAGAGAGGGAAGGTGACGAATGATGTCAACCTTAGCTTTATCAACTTCAATCCCTCTACCAAATACCAGATGACCTAGAACAAGTCCTTCCCTTACCATGAAATGTCATTTTTCCCAATTTAGTATGAGATTCTTATCCTCGCACCTTGACAAAACATTTTCAACATTTAGAAGGAATCCCTCAAAAGTATCCCTAAATTTGGATAATTAATCTATGAAGACCTCTAAAAAATCCCCCACCATATCCGAGAATATTCCCATCATGCACCGCTGGAAGGTACCAGGGGCATTACATAACCCAAAGGGCATGCGATTGAAGGAAAAAGTGCTAAATGGATAAGTGAAGGTTGTTTTTCCTTGATCCTCTAAGGAAAATTTGATTTGACTATACCCTAAGAATCCATATAGGAAGCAATAGAATTGATGACCCGCCACTTGCTCGAGGACTTGATCAATAAAGGGTAAGGGGAAATGGTCTTTCTTGGTACAAGATTTGAGATTCCTATAGTCAATAAAGACTCTCCATCCACTAATAACCCTTGTTGGAAGCATCTCTCCATCCTTGTTGGTTACTACTGTGATTCCAGCCTTCTTTGGAACCACATGGATTGGGCTAACCCACTCACTCTTAGCTATAGGATAGATGATACCAGCTTTTAAAAATTTCAAAAGTTCTTTTCTCACTACTTCCATGAGATTAGGATTGAGTCACCGCTGAGGTTGACGACATGGATTTGACTCAGATTCAAGAACAATTCTATGAGTCCCGATAAGTGGACTAATCCTAGGAATATCAGATAGGGTCCATCCAATGGATTTCTTGTGTCTCCTAAGGACATCTAGAAGCATCCTCTCATGATCAGATTCAAGAGAGGAATAAATGACAACAGGAAAGGATTTATTATACCATAAGAATGCATTGTTTAGTTATAAAGGTAAGACCTTAAATTCAAGATCAGATTGGTCATCACTTTCCAAGAAAGGATGAGACTTTGTATTGAACTCAGTTTCTTTGTTCAGATTTCTTGACAAAATTGGTTCCTTGTGAACAGAATTTTCATCCACTAAATTTTCCAGAGTAGTGTCATGAATGGGTATGGACTCAATGTTATTGATTTCAACCATGATATCATTTATTGGTGATTCTAGAAATTCATCAATAGAGCTATCTGAAAGAGATTCAATCCAAGGAGAAAAATTTCCCTCATGTGAACAAAGAAAATCAATCTCTTCTTGACTTTCCTTCAGTAATTCCATGATGTTTCTTGAGTTCACTATCATCACTACCAATCAAATTCACCTCATGGATCTCTTCATCATCCGCAATTTGATAGTTTTCATTGTAGATGTTTGAGTCTAGACTCATGTTTCCAAAGGTGATGGTCATGTTCCCATTTCGGACTTGGATAACAGAGTTGATTGTTGCAAGGAAATGACGACCAAGGATGATTGGGGTTTTCTACCTAGGACCAAATATTGGGTGATTTTCCAGAACAATGAAGTCAGCTGGGTAAATGAAATTTTTAACTTTCACCAAAACATCCTTTAAGATCCCCTTTGGAACTCAAATACTACGATCAACAAGTTGAAGAGTGACAGATGTGGGTTGGAGTTATTCAAGGCCTAACTGACAATACATGGCATAAGGAATGAGGTTCACACTGGCTCCTAGATCACACAAGGATTTGACAACTTTGTTCTCTCCTAGTTTAACATTTATGTAAGGGTATCCTGGGTCTTTCATCTTTGGAGGAAGGGTTCCTTGGATTATTGTGCTAACATTTACTGCCTGAAGGACTTGGTTATTATGTGAGAATTTCCTTTTAAATGTGCAGAGGTCCTTAAGTTATTTTGAGTATGCAGGAATGGTTTTAATGGAACCGAGGAGCAGAATGTTCAACTTTACTTGTGAGAATATTTCCCTCAATGTTTCACTCAATTCCGGCTTGGTTTTCCCCCTCATGTGTTGAAGAAATGGTGCAGGTTGTGGGGTTATTTGTTGAAGTGTTGTTTCTTTCACATTGTTATCAGTTTATTCAGTTTGATCTTGTGGTTCATTTGAATTTTCATTAGAGTTTGAAGCTTCACATGGTTTCTGACTTATTTGTTTGGGTTTTTCAATTGATTTCTCACTTCTTAAAACTGTCACAGCCTTTAGTTGTTCATGAATTGTTTGAGTGAAACTTGTCTCTCCCCTTGATGTTTGTTGTGGAATGGCCTATGTGGGCATGGGTGCCTTTCCAGTTTTGATGGTTTGAAGTTCTTGTTTAATGGATAAGAATTCTGAGATCATTTTTTCCATTTTTTTCACAGTTGTTCTAGTAGGCTTTGTGGAACAATTTGGGTTGGTTCTTGAGCTTGTTGGTTTATCCCAGGAGGATACTTTGGTTGTTGGATATGTTGTGGAATGGGTTGTTGATATTGGACATGAGGATGTTGGAACTGGACCAGTTGTGGTGGGAACTGATTATGAGGTTGAAATTTTTGTTGAGGGTATGGGTTGATACATTATTGTTGTGTTGGTTGTTGATTGTACTTCCAACAAAAGTCTGGATGGTCATTATACCTTGGATTGAAGGTGTTTATGAATTTTGGATTTTGAAAGTTCATTGCATTAACTTCTTCTGGTGGTCCTCCTAAAAGAACATCCTTGATAGAAGGAATGGTTGGGCAATTATCAGTCTTTTGGTCATGTTTGTCACAAATTGTACAAACAAGCTCAATAGTTTGGGTTTTTTGGACCTTCCTAAGATCAATCTCCTCAACTTTCCTTGTGAGTGCATCAAGTTTTTCTCTAAGGTTTTATTCTTCTCCAAGATTGTACATTCCACCAGATTTGGGTGGATTCTCATAGTATGGTGATGTTCCCCATGTTTGGTTCTGTTCAGTAAGATTTTCTAGATACTCGTAAGCATTATTTGAGGCTTTGTTTTTGAAGGTTCCATTACACATCATATCAATGAATTGTTTGTTTCTAGGACCCAACCATTCATAGAAAATTATCACTTGTTCTGGGATTAAGAAACCATGGTGCGGTACCATGTTTAATGTGTCCTTGAATCTTTCCCATGTTTCATAGAATGTTTCTCCCTCTCTTTCAAAAATGTTTTGTATTCTATTTTTAAGTTCAATTGTTTTGTGATGGGGGAATTATTTTTTATAAAATTCTCATTGAAGTTGGTCCCAAGAGTAAATGGATGCTGGTATCAAATTGTTTAACCAATTATTTGCTCGATCCTTTAGAGAAAAATGAAAAAGTCTCATTTTAGCAGATTCAATTTGATTTGGAGGGCACATGGTTTCAACAATGTCATTAAATTCTTTAACATGAAGGTAAGACATCTCAGACTCCATCCCATGAAAGGTTGGAAGGTGGTTCAAGACATGGGGTTTGAAAACATATTGGGAATATCCTATGTTATCATGCCTAATGCATGAGGGTGCATTGGTGTAGGTTGGTGTGAGGTAGTCATTTTTTGTCAGGTCTGCAATAATTCCCAAGTTAGGGTGTTGCTCATTATTTCGGTTCCCTCCCTGCTTTATGATATGGTTTTGTGGGAGATTCTCCATTGTATCAAACTCAAATTCTGAATCTGGAGTATTGGGAATATTTGGATCTAATGGAAAAAGACCTCTATGATTGCTTGACTCCCTAGCCCTAGGACTATCCACCCTAACTAGTATGTTTGAGTTATCGCAGGTGCAGGCGGACATGCGCCAAAAGAAAAAAAGTGAGAAAGGTAAATTATAAGAGATATTGGGTGAGAATAGAAGAATGTGGGTGAGGAAAGAAGGTTTTGGTCTAAGGAACTTACTTGATCCCCGACAACGGTGCCAAAATTTGGTTGTGCCAAAATTTACCCTACTGGTAATAGCGGTCGATATAGTACATGTAGGGGTCGAATCTAGAGGGACCAAAGAAGTAACCTTGAGACGCTATGATTTGGTGGAGGATGGGCTGTGAAGTGGCCAACTTTGGTTTTGATTTTGGATGGTTTTAAAGAACACTAAGAAACCTAAGTGAATTCAATTAAATGAAAATGGGTTGATATTAGGATTATGCTTGGGGTGGATTGAATGAATTTTACTTCTTTAGACAATTTTGGTTTTATTAATTCTTGATGAATCCATTCTTCAAAAAATAACATTACCTTCATCATTTTCTGGTTTAGTGATTACTAAACACAATTACTAATCCCTTATACACTTAGAGAACCAAATTCATGATCTATCCAAGGTATATGTTCATTTAGTACTTGAATTTATCTTGCTCAAACACAGTTAAGATGAAGAGTAGAAATTACTGAAGAATGGAAGTCTTAAATTAATTAGCCAATTAATAACAATTCATTCATAAAATAACATTCAATCCAGCCTTTTCATCCTCCTACGATCAACCCATTAAAGGGTCATCTATTCATTTATGGTATACTCTCAATGGTGGGTGTAATATGGCTAACAAGAATTGGATTGAGGAAATTAAAACCGCGGAAATAACGAGCACTCCTCCGTGTGTGTGAATGAAATTCACACCTATGTGTGAACTAATTCACAAAAACACAAGGATATCACTGTTCTTTGTGATAATAATGTTTTAATAAAAGAAATTGAAAATATAGAAGAAAAATAATTTGATTAAGAAAATAAAGATACAAAAAAGAAACTTACATGGAAATGGAAAACATTACAAAGGAAATTTGGAAGCATAACCTTACAATTAAACAAGCAAGACAAGATGATAAGAAAAATATATGACATCCTATTCCCTTCACCATCAGCTCCTTATATAGGAATATTAGGAGCCTTAGGTCCACCCCCCAAAAATTAATTTACCCCCCAACAATTAAGAGAGTCAAAAGAAGGGTGAATAATTAAAAGGAAATTGACGTTACAAAGTTGACCACAAAACCATCCATATTCATCCACCGTTTTGACGTGTGAATTTGTAATTGAAGAATGTCAAATTCGGAGGGGTTGTAGAAGAGAAATATGCGTTTCCCTCTGTCCTCTATGAGTTTTAAAAATTTCAGGAAATTTTGCGCAGCTGTTTGAATGTTATGGTCAAAATGATGGGATGACTTTATGTGCATTCATGTCGGGCCCACCATTTAAATCTCAACTTCAGATCCTTTTATCATCATAAAAACTTCAGAATTAGCTCCGGACACAGTTGAATAAAATGATTCTCATATTTTTATATTTTTACTGTAAAAACTTGAGCTTTATTGGACTTCGTTTATGGGCCCCATATTTGTTTGATGGGCCTTAGGCCCATTATGCTTTTTCCAGCAAATTTCTGCATTCAGGCACAAAAATCTCCATCTTCCCTTGGGATTCATCCATCGGACCTAAAAGAAAAAGTGTTAAAAATAAAGTGATAAATCATATAAAAAAATATAAAATTAAAATGATTAAAAATGTATTTTTCACAAGAAATTTATTGAGTGGGCCAAAATTGACACTTTAAGCATGAATTGCATAATGATGGAAAATGAAGTTCAATTTCTGAATTGGACTAAAATTGACATTTATGAACTTTGAAAAAAATTAATATTAAGATATTAAATATGAATATTAGCTACTTTTAGTGACTAATCAATATATATACTGTGAATGGATGCTCAGCTGGCATCGGTTTTCTCACCCCTTTTATAAATACTTGAGACATAGGAACCTGGCATATTGAGAGAATATTCTAAGAATGAGTGCCGAACTGGTAGGTTATGGTACTGAATAGTGGCCCATATTAGGTAGATATATTGGGTTTATTACTATGGGATTTTCTCTCAGCCTGCATGAGAAAGGATGGTCGAGCGTATTGGGCGTTTGTATTTCATCGTGTATGACATGTTAATGAGGATGAGGTCTTATGTATTGGTGTCTTCAAGATTATTCTTGATCTCTTAGGTTCACCCATGTCTATTGGGATTTTGTTTCTTGTAGTAGTGATTATAGTGTTTGTATGTATACATACATTTCCCTTGCTATGTGATTTCTATTGTGCCTTCTTGTATCTATTTTTCTTGGAAAGTAGTAGGCTGGTTTTGGTCAGGTTTCTAGAGTTGGTTTTCAAATGGAAATGTTTTATCCTCTTTATAAAAATATAAAACTGTAAACATCAATTTCCCTTTGAAAATGCCATTAACAATAATGAAAAGAACCTATATTTGAAAATGGTTAAGGGTAATGGTTCGTACTTTGTTTTTAAGTAAAATATGTCAAAAAATGTACTTTTATACATTTTGGTTCAAACTTGAAATGGTGTTTCTTTTATTTTAAAGGTAGTTCATTGGGAATAGATATCGAGCTAGCCTAGAGGGTTTTAATACTCATGCATATAGTTATTTTTGGTTTTTAGTGTTTCTGTAGGGTACAACTGGAGTGCGTTCACCCTGGACGATGCTTGATCATTCAGTCAGAGAGTGACCTGTGAGGTCACAAGGAGTTAGTTCGGACACTGAGTTTGGTTAGTTTCAACTTATTTTTTTTCTTAGCCATTTTGTTCAGTTTTATTTTCGTTCTATTGATAGTTTTATTTTTATCATCAGTTTTTATTTATATGTTTGTCTTTTCTTCATGGGGAAAATCATTCCCAATGATTATACATTTATTCCCAACACTAGTTTCTAGCCCGTGGGGATCAGGAACTCCCTTTGGGCCATGTTGCGGACCGGCTCGGGTGACCGGTTCGGGGTTGACCCATGTTGGTTCGTGACAGATACATTGGTGGACAGGTGGAAAGCTGTAAACATGAACCTTAATTGGTTCAAGGTGTTTTTACCCTAGGACAATAGTTAGTTTATCAACCACTAGATAAACTAACCATTAGTATAATCTCATGATCATACCATTTATTTTTTCATTTCTATCAAGTTTCATGGTTATTTCCTTACAGATGTTTTGTCGTGATCACATAATAAATGAAATTAATGAGCATGAAATATAGAACTAAAATAAATTGTCTTATGTGTAAATATTATCTAATACATGGTTAATCACTTATGTAAATACACTTAATATTAAAAATAATGTGATAAAGATAATAATTTGAAATTTATGCATAAAAGATAAAATTTCTCAATTATATATATTAAGTAGGTATATCCTTCTAATACTTCAGTTAAAATTGAACCATAGTTCAAAGTGCTTGACCAAACAAATTTGGGGTGGTTTCAATTATCATGGAATTCTAAATTGATGTTTTGGGTTGACATAACTTAGTTCACATAAGGGTTGACTGCCAAAGCAGGAATTAGTACAATCGATAGGTAATGGTTAAGGAAATATAAATTAATGATTTCAAGATTGGGGAGTCCACTTAGAAGATCAAGGAAATGTGAGTTAATGTAGTTGGAATTTAGAATGCCTACCTAAAACCATTCAAGTTTCTTGACCAACCAATTTTGGGGTAATGATAAGGGGAATATGGATCCTTGCTACTATAATATACAAGAAACATGATATTTTGAAGCCAATGGAGAGAGCTATTGGGTTTCAATAAAATAGTGGGAGACTAATAAATATAATATTTATTTATTTTTCAAATTGTTATCAGATAATGCAATAAAATTATGCTCCTATTATTTGTAGAAACAATAATAAAAATGAAATAAAAAATATCATTGTGATCCAAACTTGATATGGAAAACCTTCTCACAGTCACAAATTTCCATGAATGGAAAAGGCACCAACATGTCATCCTTCTCCATGAAAGGAACTTATATGTGCTATAAGAACCTATTCCAGTTGTGTCAAGTAATTTGGAAAGTAATGAAGAGTTGTCTCTATATGATAAACATTTGAAAGATGCTAAAAATATTCAATGTTTCATGTTATCATCCCTGTCCAATGAGATTTTGAAGCAACATGAGGACATGGATGTGTATAACATGATGCATTACCTTCAGGATCTCTATCAAGATAAGGAAAGACAAGAGAGGTATGAGATCTCTAATAATTTGTTTACAACTAATCTTGGAGAGTATTTTCCAAACGGGCCTCATGTATTCAAGCTTATTATCCACATTATAAGATTACACATCTTAGAGATTAAATTCCCGGATGAGTTGAATACAAATCTCATACTTTCATCACTTTACAAGGCCTTATCCATTTTTATTTTCAATTACAATATGAGAAAATAATGAGAAGAGTATTTAAAAAATTATTACATTAATTCACCAACTGTATAAGTTCATGGGTCATGATAAACCCATAGTCCTTATGGTGAATAAGAAAAGGAAGAAAAAGGAAAAGGGTCCCAAGACCTATAAACTTTCTAAATCTCCCAGGCACCATCCTTCAAAGAAGACGAAGATCCAAAGGATGAGCAAGGAAAAGGAGGATGTATGTTTTGTATGTGGAATGTAAGGACAATAGAAGAGGAACTGCACCCAGAAGATAGGGGAATATAATGGTGCATTTGTTATCAAGTGTAATATTTAAATATCTACACATTGGGTTTTAGATACAACTTTTTGTGCTCACATCTGTATCCAAATGTAGGAACAAAGTAGATTCTAAAAGATTTCTATAGGATAGGTGGATCTGAGAGATGCTAATGGTGTAAGGATAGCTACTTTGGCTATTAGTGACTACCAACTTTCATTGATAATGAGAATTATTTTGGTTTTGAAATATTGTTATTATGTACCTATGGCTACCAAGAACATAATTTCCATACCATTATTAGATACAAATGGGTTTATTTTCAAGTTTGGAAATAAAATATGTTTCTTCTATAAGGATAAAATATGTTATGATATGACACTTTTAAATAATGGTCTTTATGTATTAAATGAAGTGTTGGAAATTGATAATGAATCATGTTCACTTGACTCATAGAACACCCAACTTTGGCATCACCTTCTTGGTCATGTAAATTAGAAGCATTTAAAACAGATATATCAATATGGTTATTTATAATCATCTGAGATAAAACAAATTAAAATATATAATTCTTGTTTACAAGGAAAAATGACCAAAACACCATTTTTTCGATAAGGTTAAAGGGTCACAGATCTTCTAGGATTGGCACCCACTGATGTGTGTGGACTGTTTCTAGTAGAAGATAAAGGTGGATATTCTTACTTCATAACTTTTACTGATGACTTGAGTAGATATGGATATATCTAATTGATGAGGGATAAGCACGAGTCCTTTGATAAATTCAAGTAATTTAAGAATAAAGTAGAGAATAAATATATAAAGGAGATAAAGAAGATTCGACCTGATTGAGGTGGTGAATATCTTAAACAAGAGTTAATAAACTTGATATGGGAGTGTGGGATTATATCTAAACTCCCTTTACCTTACACACCACAGTGGAATGTTTTTTGTGAAATTAGGAACTATACCTTGTTAGGCATGGTAAGGTCAATGACGAGTCATGCCGATCTTCCATTATCCTTTTGGGGATATGCATTACAAACTGTGGCATACATATTAAATTGAGTTACAAATAAAGAATAAAATGAAATTCCATTCGAGTTATGGAGTGTAATGAAATATGTTTTTTCGTATACATGTGTATGGGGTTGCGAGGAATTAATTAAGGCCTTCTCAAGAAAAAAACTATCACCCCGGGGCACAAAGTGTATCTTTATAGGGTATCCCATGGAAACAAAGGGATACTACCTATGAAAACCCTTAAATAAGAAAGTTCATGTTTCCAGACAATCTATCTTTCTTGAGAGGGATAACATCCTCAAAAGGGATAGTAGGAGATAGATTAACTTAGATGAAGTTGATGCTCGAGATACACCAGAGTTAGAAAAGAATATATTCCATAGGTCCCCATGGAAGAAGTAGTTTTGGAAACACAAGTACTGTGTAGGAGTGCAAGAGAGCTAAGAGAACCAGACAAATATGGTTTTCTAGTAACCAAATATAGTGAATCATTGTTGGTTGACAATGATGAACCTATATACTACAAGGAGGAACTATAGAGATCATAAGCTGTGAGATGGAAAGAAGACATGAATTCTGAAATGGATTCCATGTATCAGAACAAGTTTGGGTTTTGGTAGATGCACCAGCTGATGTAAAGCCCGTTGGATGAAAATGGGTATTCAATAGGAAACTGGACATGTAAGGTGAAGTAAATACCTATAAAGAAAGGCTAGTGGCTAAAGGGTTTAATAAACATTAAGTAATTGAATATGATTAAACCTTTTCACCGGTTTCCATGTTTAAATCTATCAGAATTCTACTTTCTATATTAGCTTACCATGACTATGAGATTTGGAAAATAGTTTTCAAAACTACATTCATTAATGGGAAACTTTAATAAGATGTATATATGAAAAAAACATAAGGTTTTGTGTCTCCAGGTGATTCCAAAAGTATTTTCAAGTTGCAGAGATACATGTATGGATTGAAGAAAGAATCCAGGTCATGTAAGATTTGATTTGATGAATCCATAAAGGAATTTAGTTTTGTTAAAAAAAATGTGATCTGCATGTTTACAAGATGTTTAGTGGGATTGTGGTAATTAACCTAGTAGTATATGTTTATGAAATACTACTTATTGGAAACAAAATACTAGTCTTACGATTAGTTAACAACTGGTTAAACAAATGTTTATCCATGAAGGACACAGATGAATCAACCTATACTCTAGGGATCAAGATCATTCATGATTGATACAAGAGGTTTCTTGGTATAAGTCAAAGTAAACATATTGACCATATATTAAAAATATTTAGTATGGAAAAATCCAAGAGGGGATTGGTTCCAATGTCACATGGTTTATATCTTTCTAATAAAATGTGTCCTCATAATCAACATGATAAATAGAGAATGAGTAAGATCCTATACGATTCAGCGATAGGATCAATCATGTATTCAATGTTATGTAATAGAATTGATGTTGCCTATGCATTGAGCATGGTAGAAAGATATCAATAATACCCAGGAGAACAACATTGGACTACTATTAAGGGTATCCTTAATTATTTGAGAAGAATGTATATGTTACTTGTGTATGGGGGAGACAATAAGCTTTTCATTAGGGATTATATTGATGCTAGTTTTTAAAGAGATCAGAATGATCTAACATCGTAGTTTGGATATGTTTTTAGTCTTAATGGAGGATCTATGAGTTGGAAGAGTTTATATCATCCAGTTGTTGCTAATTATATAGTGGAGTCTGAGTATATAGTGGATTTTAATGCATACAAGGAATCCATTTGGATTCTAAACTTTTCATAGGATCTTTATTTGGTACCTAGTAGTAAATACCCTATCACATTTTATTATGATAATACCACAACAATAGATCTTGAAAAATAGATAAGGTCACACAAATGGATAAAGTACATACACCAGAAGTATCACCTCTTGAGGGATTTTTATCAATGGGGTGATTTTGCAGTAAGAATAGTACCCATAGAAGAGAACATGGAGGAATACAAGACTAAATTCCTATCTTAGAAGAATCATGAGTATCATGTGAAAGATAGCATACTGAAACTTTTTAATAGTTGGATTTGGTGAAAGTGGGAGTCTATTAGAGTTGGTTCTCTAGAACCAACTTCTTTGAACATTATGATAAATCACATTCATATTTTTTTTAATATTAATAAATTTTTTATCACATCATGATTGTTATTCTATGTAACATTGTATGTGATAATTTCCTAAAAGTATTTGTCACACTAAATGGTCATAGTTTTTTCCCACTATGATGAGAACCTATAAGTCATATGAAATTATTCTCAAATATGTGATCTACATCAGAATGATACATTTGAGGGATTAAAATGATATAGCCTATGAGAGGTGTAGACTCATAGGACTTTGAGACACCTTCTCATGATGTATGCCCTTAGTAATATACAATAGGATATTTTTAGAAAAATACCCGCTAGTAGGAAATCCACATTTATACGTATCATTGGATGTTCATATTTGAGGATGTGTGTATTGATCCTCATAATTTAATATTTTTTTTGAGTATTATGAGTTTCATACTTTGATGTATTGATGAAAACTATGAAGAAAAAAGTTTACAGTGAGGTAGAATAAGTTGGGTGCGTCACAATTAATATTTCACTAATGAATAATGTGAGAAAGGATTTTTCCCTTATATTATTTAATAGAAGATGATATCTTAGTCCCTTTTATGTAAATGATATATACTAAATAATTCTATTGACATAGTGTTATATAGGAAATCTCTATTTTTAGAAATTCAAAGAAATAGAAATTGAGAACATAGGTTGATGGCATCGACATGGAACCTGCTTGATTTGAGATATCATGATAAAGGGATTATATTACAGAGTAAGAATCCATATGAGGTTACATGTCATTATAAAATTAACTTCTTTCTCTATGGGTGACATTGCGTGTTGCTAGATGCTAACCTTGAACTTTAGGCTACTTCGCCTAATGCCATGGAGAAAGAGGCCTAGAGGGTCACGCACTAAGTGTATCGAGAACCTCAGTTAAATAATATATTATAATTTATTATTTAACAAGTTGAATAATATATTATAATTTATTATTTAACAAGTTGAATAACTATTATTCCCACATATGGTTTACTAATTATTCATATTTTTTTGATCACATATATTCCGTCACTAGTTATTTGAGAGAATATAATGTGAGTAGAATATTTAATAAATATTTATTTGATATTTAAGTGAATATAATATTTGTTTATTTATTGGAGAGTAATTAAGTGATATTTATTTAATAAATAAATAGGCATTAATCAAGGCCCGATAAATATTGTGGAAGAATAGTAGACTTAATTTAATGGTCTGGTGAGAAAATAATAAATATTGAATGTTATTTGATTAAATAATATTTAATTTTAATTTTCTAATTAAGCGCATGTCGAGAAATAATAATAATAATAATATTATTATTTGATATGGGGTTTTCTCTAAGATTAAATAAATAATCAAGGGAATTTGTGCAATTATGTTATTTTAACCCTAGCAATATATAAACCCAGTTATGTTATTTTCTCAATAAGCCAACTCATTTTTGTTGGTTGTGCATAATGAAATTTGATAATCCTCTCAAGCACTAGATATACCTTATCCAAGAAAATTCACAATAATAGAGAGAAACCTTCCTCCACCAGATCAAGGATAACACTTTGGATGTGGTTCTCATAGAGATCAAAAGTAGATGACACAAACCCAATGATCTACTGTGATGGCACCTGAAGATTCATTTGGTGATGTCTGTAGATTCATGGAACACGTGTGGAACACCACTAGAGGGAATCCAAAATTTAATGCTACATCGCAATGATGGTGCCTCGTATATCAATTACCATATCCATCAACAAAGAATGAATTACAACAAAGTTAATTCTTTATTTAATTAAATTAATTATAAATAATATGTGATGGTCCTCCCTTTGCTTTTGGCGTGACTTACCTTGTCTGATTTCATTGATCCTATTTTATATATCACAATGTTTATTTCCATTTAGATCTCAGATTAGTCTTGAATTATGAAAAAAATCAATAATGGGGACTGCCCATCGCATGCTTTCGCTATGCCCGAAACCTACATAATGCACTATGAATACTATATATGGCATACAAATATAATTAAATTGATTCATTATATGCATAAAACTTTTATCTGGGTGTATATTAGGACTATAACAATGAAAAAATGGGAGATTCTATATGAAACATCAATATGATAATGATGTGTACATGTGAAATTTAACCTCTAAAAGATTTATGTAAACACATAATGAATGTATAAATATATTAGTAATATAATAACTCATCAAGGAAAAATTTATTGTGTATTAAACTGTATAAATATTGTTAGTTCACATTATTTAATTCAATGAACTAGAATCAGTAATAAAAAATTAGTGAAACTTGTTATTTCATGGTAAATTATATCAGGTTTGTGTATATTAAATAAATTCTAATGAATACACAATGAATAAAATATAAAAAATAAAGATAACATTAACTTTATAAAATATAGATATATAGTTCATACTTAAATCTATAGTAGTGAATAAATAAAAATGATAATATATGAGATAACATTAACTTTTAGGTTCCGGGCATAGCAGAAGTGCGTTGGTGGGTTTTCCCAACTTTAATTTTAACGTTAAGCAACATTTAATCCGAGATCCATCACGATTTAAAACGCCAAATCTTTAGAATAGAACAAAGAGTGAAAAAATTAAGAGGGAATCTCAAAACCACAGAGATAGGATCATCATATGTTGGTTATAATTAATTTAATTAATTCACAATAATTACCATGTTGGAATTCTTTCTTCGTTGATGTCTCCAGTAATGATCCGGTGATCCGTCGTTGCGTTGTAGAATCCAAGTGTAGGATTCCTCTAGTGGTGATCCACATGTGTGCCACGTATCTCTGGACATCGCCAAAGGGATCTCTGGGTGCTAGCGCGGAAGATCCTTCGCTTGCGATGTCCGCCTTCAACCACCTTGATCTAGTGGAGGATCTCGATCTCGTAACTTGAGGCCATTCTTGGTGGAAAGGGAATTCTCTCTAGGATTGAGAGTATTTCCAAATCCGTTGTGCATAGTAAAACGGCTCATCAAAAGTGTTGGGGTTGTGAGGATATTTATAATTAGGTTTGAGGTTAATAGAGTTATGACAATAAATGAACGCGTTACACGTTTTATTTATTTCATTAACTCTTATTTAAAACCCCCATGTTGAATTATTAATTCCTTGACATGCGCCCGTGCTGATTATAATTAATATCACAATAATGATATTAATTCCTCAAAATCCCGACTAGAAAAACTACACGCCGAGTAATAATTAATACACGACGTGTACTTGTTTTTCCTTAAAACTACACGGCGTGTATATTTATTATACACGGCATGTACTTTTATTCTCCACATTCCTTTATTTCCTCCACCATATTTATTATTCCTTGAGTAATGGATATTTATTTCTTAAATAAATGTAACTACATTACTTGCTAATAAATGTATTATTTTTCCCACAATATATTCTCTCGAACAACTAATGTCAAAATAAATGTGACCAGGCATCCTTAAATAATTATTAAACCATAGTCGGGAATAATATTTATTTAACTTGTTAAATTAATATTTAACTGAGATACATGGACACACTTAGTGTGTAACCCTTTAGGCCTCTTTCTCAGTGGCATTAGGCAGAGCCTGCCTAAAGTACAAGGTTAGCGTCTAGCAACACACCAAGGAACCCATAGAGAAAGAAGTTAACGCCGCAATGATGTGTCACCTCATACAAATTCTTACCGTGTAATATAATCCCTTTGTCTCGATATCTCTAATCAAGCGGGTTGCATGCTAGTGCCATCAACCCATGTGCTCGATTATTCTTTCTTTGACTTCCCGAAATTGAACTCGCCCATACATTACCATGGCCATGGATTTATTTAGGCTATATCAATTCCATCAAAGGGCCTGAAATATCTACTTCTATTATGGAACAGAAGGGACAAATCCTTTCTCGCATTATCTATTAATGCAGTATTACTCGTGACGCACCCAACGTATCCTACCTCACTACGAACAGTGTGTCGTCACAGTTTTCGTCAATATATCTAAGTGTGTTAGTTGTAATACCCATTAATAATAATCTTAAAGTCTAAGGACCAATACACACATCCGCAGATAGGAATATCCAATGACACTATGAAATGTGGATTTCCTACTGGCGGGTCTCGTTCTCATAATATCCTCCTGGATATTACCAAGGGTGCACACCATGAGAATGTGCCTCAAATTTTTATGAGTCCTCACCCCTAATGACCTGTATTATTTGTGTCCCTCAAATAACATCATCCGGCCATAGAACATATATTCAAGAACAATGTTATGACACTTCTGGGTTCTCATCCTAGTAGAGATCTGCTATGACCCTTTAATGCAACATCTGTCCTTAGGAAATTATCACATGCATTTTCACTCAGAAGAACAATCAATATGTGATAAGGCTTTTATTAATGAATAAAGTACAAAGTAGTTGGTTCTAGACCACCAACTCCAACAGACTCCCACTTGGACTAGAGCCAACTGCTAACGACCTTTAACCCACTAGCTCTCACATGATATTCATGCTTCTGCTGAGATATTCCTTTAGTCATGGGGTCTTCCACGTTCTCTTCCGTGGACACTATACTCACCGAAACTTCACCCCTCTGATAGAAATTCCTCAAGAGGTGATACTTCTGGATTATGTGCTTTGTCCATTGATGTGACCTTGGTTCTTTTGCAAGAGCCACCGCTGCAGTATTATCACAATAAAATGTAATGGGATCTTTACTTCTAGGCACCACATCAAGCTCCTGGACAAAGTTCCAAATCCAGACGGCTTCCTTGGCTGCATCAGAAGCCACTATATATTCAGACTCCACTGTAGAATCGGTGACAACTGGCTGCTTTGAACTCTTCCAGCTCACAGCTCCTCCATTGAGACAGAAAACATATCCAAATTGTGACTTCAGATCATTCTGATCTGTCTGAAAACCAGCATCAGCATACCCTCTGATGAAAAGCTCCTCGTCTCCTCCATACACCAGGAACATATCCTCAGTTCTTCTCAGATACTTAAGTATAGTCTTAACAGCAATCCAATGCTGTTCTCCTGGATCTGCTTGATATCTGTCTACCATACTCAGTGCATAGGCAACATCAAGCCTGATACATAACATGGCATACATGATGGATCCTATATCTGAAGCGTATGGGATCTTACTCATTCTATCTTTCTCTTGTTGCGTCCGAGGACACATTTTCTTAGAAAGATGTAGGCCATGTGACATTGGAACCAATCCCCTCTTGGATTGTTCCATACTAAATCTCTTTAGTATCTGGTCAATGTATGTACCCTGACTTAGTCCAAGCAGCCTCTTGGATCTATCATGAATGATCTTGATCCCTAGAATTTAGGATGCTTCACCTAAATCTTTCATGGAGAAGCACTTGTTCAACCAGTCCTTAACTGACTGTAAGGCTGGTATGTCGTTTCCAATAAGCAGTATGTCATCAACATATACTATTAGGATAACGAACACATTCCCATTAAACCGCTTATAAACACATGGCTCACATTCATTCTTAATGAAACCAAATTCTGTTATGGCTTCGTCAAATCGAATTTTCCATGACCTGGATGCTTTCTTCAATCCATAAATGGATTTCTGCAACTTGCAAACCCGTTTGTATTCACCTGGTGTCACAAACCCTTCTGGTTGTGTCATATAGACATCTTCCTGAAGGTTCCCGTTAAGGAATGCTGTTTTGACATCCATTCGCCAAATCTCATAGTCATGTTAAGCTACTATGGCAAGTATGATTCTTATGGATTTAAACATGGAAACTGGCGAGAAGGTTTCATTATTTTCAATTCCTTGACACTGTTTGAATCCTTTAGCCACTAGACTTTCTTTATAGGTTCTAACTTTACCTTCCATGTCCAGTTTTCTCTTGAATACCCATTTCCATCCAACAGACTTTACATCAACTAGCTCATCGACCAGAACCCAGACTTGGTTCTGATACATGGAATCCATCTCAGAATCATAGCTTCTAGCCATCTTGCAGTTTCTGAGATTTCTACTGCTTCCTTGTAGGAGATAGGTTCATCATTGTCCAACAATAATGATTCACTATCCTCGGTGACTAGGAAACCAAATCTCTCTGGTTCCCTTACCTCTCTTGAGCTCCTACGTAGTACTTGTTTTTTTGGAACCTCTTCCATGGGGACCTGTGGAACTTGTTTCTGTACCAACTCCTGCGTATCTTGAGCATAAACTTTGTCGAAGTCAATCTTACTCCCACTATCCTTTTTGAGGATGTGATCCCTCTCAAGAAATACAGCTTGTCTGGCGACAATAACTTTCTTGTCCTGAGGGTTATATAGGTAATATTCTTTCGTTTCCTTGGGATATCCTATAAAGATACACTTCGTGCCCCGAGGTTCTAGTTTGTTGCCTGATAAGGCCTTAACAAATTCCTCGCATCCCCATACATGTGTATGCGACAAAATGGGTTTCTTTACATTCCATAACTCAGAGGTAATTCCATTTGCCGCCTTAGTTGGTACTCGGTTTAATGTGTATGCTGCAGTTTGTAATACATATCCCCAAAAGGATAATGGAAGATCTGCATGACTCATCATCAACCTCACCATGTCCAACAAGGTGCGGTTCCTCCTTTCACTAACACCGTTCCACTGTGGTGTATAAGGAGTGAGCTGAGATAGAATCCTAGACTCCCGTAGAAGATCGATGAACTCTTTGTTCAGATATTCTCCACCTCGATCCGATCGAAGTTTCTTTATCTTCTTACCAAGATGATTCTCTACTTCATTCTTGAATTCCTTAAATTTCTCTAAGGCTTTTGACTTATACCTCATTAAGTAGACAAATCCGTATCTACTCAAATCATCAGTAAAAGTAATGAAGTAAGAATATCCACCTCTAGATTCTAATGGAAATGGTCCACATACATCCGTGTGTACCAATCCTAGAAGCTCTGTGGCCCTTTCACCCTGTCCACCGAAAGGTGGCTTGGTCATTTTACCTTATAAACAAGCATGACATCTATCAAGTGGTTTTAGCTCAGTAGAGTCTAAATATCCATCTTGGCAGAGATTTTTCAAGCGCTTCTCGTTTACATGACCGAGACGGTGATGCCACAACTGGGTGATGTATGAGTCATATGAGTTTGTTTCATTATTGATTGACAACACTTGGTTTTTGTAATTTAATACATACAAACCATTATTTAAATGTGCCATACCATAACATACGTTGTTCTTATAAAAGAGACAACCCTTATTTCCAAACTTTAAAACAAATCCATCCATATCGAAACAAGATACAGAAATTATGTTCTTGGTAACACTAGTCACAAAATAATAGTTTTGTAAAACCAAAATCATGCCAGTTGGAAATGAGAGGTGATAGTCGCCAATAGCTAACGTAGCCAGCCTTGCACCATTGGCAGCTCAAAGATCCACCTCTCTGCTAGCGATATTTCTTAATCTACTTGGTTCCTGCATTTGAATACAGATGTGATCCCCACAAGCTGTATCTAATACCCAATGCGTAGAAATAGAAAGATTTCACTTGATAAAAAACACACCTTTAGCGTCCCCACACTTTTGGGTGAAGTTCCTCTTCTAGTGGCCCTGCTTTCCACATGAAAAACACACTGCCTCCCATTCCTTGCCCTGCCTCTAGATCTTCCCCTTCTTAGAGGGACGGTGCTCAGGGGATTCAGACCATTTATAAGTCTTTGGCCCCTTTACCTTGTCCTTCCTTTTCTTGTTCACCATAAGGACCGTGGGTTTGTCACGCCACATGTCCTTATTTACCTGGTGTATCAAGGTCAGAATCTCCGATAGACTCTTCTCATTGCCTCTCATATTATAGTTGACAATAAAACTAGAGAAGGTCTTGGGCGGTGATGATAGGATGAGATCTGTATGCAACTCATCCAAGAATTTAATCCCTAAGATGTCCAGACATTCAATGTAGCCAATAAGCTTGAATACATGTGGGCTAGCTGGCGCAGAATCTACAATATTACTTTTAAACAAAGAATGGGAGATCTCATACCTCTCCTGTCTCTCCTTCTCTTGGTAGAGATCCTTAAGGTGAGACATCATGCTGTATGAATCCATGTTTTCATATTGCTTCAAGAGCTCATTGGACATGACCGATAGCATGAAACACTGGATATCTGTGGCATCATCCATGTGTTCCATATAGAGAGATAATTCCTCATCACTAGCCTCTTTCCCAGGCACAACAGGAATAGGCTCTTCCAGCACATACAATTTCCTTTCGTGGCGAAGGATGACGCGTAAACGCCTATGCCATTCTTGGAAATTGGTGCTGGTGAGAAGGTTTTCCTTCTCGAGTATGGTTCACAATTATATGTTTGAAGTCATTTTCTTGTCATTTATACAAATTAATATGAGAAAAGGTTTAGTAATTTATTACAAAACTGAGACAAATAAATAAATTAATACTTATTAGTCTCCCACTATTTTATCAAAAATCCAATAGCCCTCACCATTGATTTTAGAATATTCTATTGCCTAAATATTCTGGTGGCAAGGATCAATATTGCCCTTCGCATTACCCCGACTAGGGTTGGACAAGAAAGTTGAAGGGTTTTAGGTAGGCATTCCAAATTCCAACTATATTAACTTGCAGCTCCTTGATCTGCTGAGTGGACTCCCCAATCATGAAATCCTTTTATTTTATATTTTCTCAACCTTTGCCTCTTGGTCACACCAAGTCCTGCTGTGGAAGTCAACCCTTGATGTGAACCAAGTCAAGTCAACCAAAATCCTTGAATTAGAATTCCCGGATAATTGAAATCACCCCAACTAGGGTTGGTCAAACACTTTTAACTATGGTTCCATTCTAACCAAGATTATGGAAGGATATGCCGACTTAATATTTCTTTTGAGGGATTTTATCCTTATACGTAAATTTCCATTTTATTATCTTTTATTACATGCCTTTTAATATTAAGTGGGATATACTTAAGTGATTAACCATGTCTAAGATAATATTCACGTATAAGCCGGTTTTATTTTAGTTCCATATCTCATGCTCGTTTAATTAATTAATTGTGTGATCATGACAACACACCCACAATAAATAAACCATGCAACCAACAGAAATAAAATAAATGGTATTATCATGATCTTTTCTATTGGTTAGTTTATCTAGCGGTTGATAAACTAACCCAAGACCTAGGGAAGAAACACCTTGAACCATTCGGGTTCATGTTTACAGCTTTCCACCTGTCCACCTTTGTATCTCCTTGGATTGGTTTCACCTTGGCTCCTGACTTGAGCCGCTTCCACTAGCTCGAGAGCTCCATCCATTACATATGCATTTATCTCACACGCATGTGAGGGGTAAAAAAGGGTTTTTACATAAAAGAATCCTTGGGCGCGCATGCCCTACATTTTAATGAGGAGATGGCTCACAGGCCAAAAAATTTAATTTAAATAAATAAATTAAATGAAACCATTCACATACAAAGGTCTCAGTCTAGCTCATGATCATCCATAAATGCAATGATATTTACGCATAAATAAAACTAGCATTTAATTCTTTAATCATTCTTGTTTAAGATAAATCAAGCTCGAATCAATTAATTATCTTTAATTAATCAATCCTTTTATCTTAAATCTTTTTTCTGAATTTCCTTGAGATTCTCATCCATCATAATTTTAAACAAATAAATTCATTTAAAATTATCCTTGTACGTAACTTGTACCTTGGAGGCAACACGGTGAATTCCCATTTATTACGCAGATGTTAAATTAAACACATATATATAAAACACCTATCACGTGTTGTGCCTCAGCTTTACGCCTGCACCATGGTACAAGTATCAAGGGTTTGTATAATATAATAATAAATTTTAATAAATCTGCGTAATTTGGGTGGGTACACGGCGTGTAGTTCTGACTACATGACATGTACTTTTTCTTCACCGTCTATCCGAAGTACACGCCCAGGGACATGGCGTGTTAATGTACTTCAGAAATTTTTGGAGTACACGACGTGTACAGTGGGACACACACCGTGTAGTTTCCGCGTTACACGGTTTCCAGCTGGGCAAGCTGTGTACGGGGTACACGGCCCAACCCTAACCCGAAGGAACTACACGCCATGTTCATTGGACTACACGATGTGTAATCCAGAAACCATGTGCCACCTGTTTCTAGTCAACACACGGTGTCTTAAATTCTTAGAAAGGATCCAATACACGGCCTGATTTGGCAGATCAGGAAATGCATTGAACCTAGAATATACAGCGTGTACTTCCAAATACACGCTGTGTATTCTGGTGTTGTACGGACAGAAATGTTTGGCTCCTCCGGATGAGTTCCTCTATTTTATTTTAATCAAAGTTAAAAGAAAAAATCATTTCTATGAGGTGAACGAGAAAGGAGGGAGGAGGAACAGATCTCGAGATTCATATTTCCAGAATGATTAAACTTGAATTGAAACAACTAAATTATTAAATGTGTAAAACAACAACGAAAAACTAAATAATTAGAATCAATAATATGTCCACTCTGATACCACTTGTAGGTTCCGAGCACATCAGAAGTGCGTTGGTGAGTTTTCCCAACTTTAATTTTAACGTTAACCAACGTTCAATCCGAGATCCATCACGATTAAAAACGCCGATTCTTCGGAATAGAACGAAGAATGCAAAACTTAAGAGGGAATCCCAGAACCACATAGATAGGATCATCATATATTAGTTATAATTAATTTAATTAATTCACAAGAATTACCTTGGTGGAATTCTTTCTTCGTTGATGTCTTCAGTCATGATCCGGTGATCCATCGTTGCGTTATAGAATCCAAGTGTAGGATTCCTCTAGAGGTGATCCACACGTGTTCCACGTATCTCTGGATGTCGCCGAAGGGATCTCTGGGTGCTAGCGCAGAAGAGCCTTCGCTTTCGATGTATGCCTTCAACCGCCTTGATCTGGTGGAGGATTTAGCTCTCGTAACTTGAGGACATTCTTGGTGGAAAGGGAATTTTCTCTAGTCTTGAGAGTATTTCCAAATCCGTTGTGCACAATAAAATGGCTCATCAAAATAGTTGGGGTTGTGAGGATATTTATAATCGGGTTTGAGGTTAATAGAGTTATGACAATAAATGAACACGTTACACATTTTATTTATTTCATTAACACTTATTTAAAACCCCCATGTCGAATTATTAATTTCTTGACGTGCACCCATGCTGATTATAATTAATATCACAATAATGATATTATTTCCTCAAAATCCCGACTAAAATAACTACACGCCATGTAATAATTAATACACAGCGTGTACTTGTTTTTCCTTAAAACTACATGGCGTGTATATTTAATATACACGACGTGTACTTTTATTATCTAATTTTCTTTATTTCCTCCACCATATTTATTAGTCCTTGAGTAATGACTATTTATTTCTTAAATAAATGTATCTGCATTACTCGCTAATAAATTTATTATTTCACCCACAATATATTCTCTCGAATAACTAGTGTCGAAATAAATGCGATCATGCATCCTTAAATAATTATTAAACCACAGTCGGGAATAATATTTATTTAACTTTTTAAATTAATATTTAACTGAGATACATGGACACACTTAGTGTGTGACCCTTTAGGCCTCTTTCTCAGTGGCATTAGGCGGAGCCTGCCTAAAGTCCAAGGTTAGCATCTAGAAACACGCCAAGGCACCCATAGAGAAAGAAGTTAACGCCGCAATGACGTGTCACCTCCTACGAACGCTTACCGTGTAATATAATCCCTTTGTCTCGATATCTCTATTCAAGCGGGTTGCATGCTAGTTCCATAAACCCATGTGCTCGATTATTTTTTCTTTGACTTCCCGGAATTGAACTCGCCCATACATTACCATGGACATGGATTTATTTAGGATATATCAATTCCATCAAAGGGCCTGGAATATCTACTTCCGTTATGGAACAGAAGGGGAAAATCCTTTCTCGCATTATCTATTAATGCAGTATTACTCGTGACACACCCAACGTATCCTACCTCGCTGTGAACAGTGTGTCGTCACAGTTTTCGTCAATACATCTAAGTGCGCGAGTTGTAATACCCATTAATAATAATATTAAAGTCTAAGGACCAATACACATGTCCGCAGATAGGAACATCCAATGACACTATGAAATGTGGATTTCCTACTGGCGGGTCTCATTCTCATAATATCCTCCTGGATATTACCAAGGGCACACACCATGAGAAGGTGCCTCAAAGTTTTATGAGTCCTCACCCATAATGACCTGTATTATTTGTGTCCCTCAAATAACATCATCCAGCCATAGAACATATATTCAAGAACAGTGTTATGGAACTTCTGGTTTCTCATCATAGCAGGGATCTGCTATGACCCTTTAATTCAACAGCTATCCTTAGGACATTATCACATGCATTGTCACTCAGAAGAACAATCAAGAAGTGATAAGGCTTTTATTAATGAATAGAGTACAAAGTAGTTGGTTCTAGACCACCAACTCCAACAAAAATGATAATATATGAGACATCAATATGGTCATGAAGTCTAATTTTTAAAATTAACACCTAAAACATTTATCTAAAATGATATTGAGATGACTGAAATAAAAATTAACAAGAAATAAAAAATTTAACAGAACTGAAATATGTTAGGAAGCATTTAAATAGAATTTACATACATTTTTTCAACAATATATATGAAAATGGTGTAATCAATAAACTATCCAATTCAAAAAAATTTCAATAGTATAAAATAATATAGAAATAAAACTGCACCTTAGGCTTTTTAAAAATAAATCCAAAATGTGGGGGCTCGACGGTGACGAGAGGGGGGGCATCGTGACAGATGGAGAGGGGTAGAAGGAGGTGGAGGATTCACAATGTAGGAGGAGGGGGGAATAGTTAGGGAGTCTCCAAGGAGGTAGGTACTCCAAGGTGATGAAAAAGGGGGTAGAGGGTGGCTGGGGTCGATGTCTTGGGAGATGGGGGATCATAAGGTTGGGGTTGACATCGTGGGAGAGTGGGGAGCGGGAGGTGGGGCTCAACAGTTGAAGTAGAGTGGGGATAAAGTGATGAGGGATCCATGATGGTAGGAAAGGGGGAGCAGGCGAAGAGGGCTGCCCGATAGTGGGGGAGGGGGGAGCATTTGATGGGGGATCCATGGCGGTGGGGACTCCACGGTGATGGGAGAGGGGGGAGCGTGCGGATGGGGTCAAAGTATTTGGAGAGGGGGGAGTGGGTGGTTGGGGTTGACGTCAGGGGCAACCAGTTTTGATGGTGGAAAGAGGGGGGAGGGGGAGTAGGTGGCGGGTGTTTAGAGGGGGGGGGGGAGCCGACAGTGAGATAGGGGAGAGTGAGCAGCTGGGGCTCGATGGTGGTGGGGGTTGACGATGTAAAAGAGTGTGGAGCTGGAGGTGGGGCTCGACGGTGGTGGGTATGGGGGGATCAGGTGGCTGGGGATTGACAGTGCAGGAGAGGGGGGAGTGGGAGGAGGGTGGGGGAAAAGATACATGAGTGGGGCTTGACGTAGGATGGGAGAAATTTGGGAAAAAAATAGAGTGACTGACGTTTTACGGTTGCTAATATACTTAATAGAAAATGCCATTTGGTGGTCACCTGAACCTCCCTCACACAAAAATCCAAAATTCTAGTAGTGATACGTACATACATATACATAAAACCATACATACATATAAATACCAGTATATACATACATGTATGCATGCATATATATTAGTGTAATTATATATATATATATATAAGTATTTATATAATATTATATAGATATTCATACATACATATATATAAGGGTATACAAACATAGGAAAAAAACATACATACATATAAATATAAGTTCCCATAACCATGCATTCATGCATATATATTAATAAAATTATTTACAAATTTAATATATAAATCTAAGAATGTAAAAATATACCAGTGGATATTTCCTTGTGTTAATTGGTTTTGAGAATCTCCCATGGTAGATTTCCCAGTGTAGATTGGCACCGAGAATCTCCCAAGGGATATTTCCCAATATAAATCTTTTGTATGAATCTCTCATGGGAGATTTCCCAATGGTGATTTTTAGTATGAATCACTCATTGGAGATTACCTATTGGTGATTTGAATATAGTTATATATATATATATATGAATGCATTCAAGTACTTTTTTTTTGTATGTAACTATGTAGACGTATAATTGTAAATATTTAAATTAATAAATTTATATGCATGTAAATAATTACATTAATATTTTTGTATATACATCTCTATATGTATTTTTTATGCATGTTCTTATATTAATATATATTTTTATATGTATGTACATATGTACATATACTTAAAGATGTGTTTTTAACTATGTATCTATATGACTATATTAATTTGTATGTGTAGATGTATGTATGTGTGTTTGTATGTATGTTTGTGCATATATATATTAATTTGTTTTTATATATGAGTTTGATCAATAATTTTTTAGTATATAAAAATATACATATTTATAAGGATATTTTAATATTTATACATACATGAATCAAAATATGATTACATGTACATATATATATATATCTAGATATAATCATTCATACATATAAATATATGCGTGCTATTATTTAAAATTATACATATTTATAAGTATATACAGATATAAATATTTATAAGTGTATTTTAAAGTGTATTTGTTGTATACAAAATATATATCACTTATATATATATATTTACATTATTTATAGGTAATTATGTATGGATACATTATATATATATATATACATATTTATTTATTTATATATATGTGTGTGTCATGATGAATGCCTTTCCATATGATATGTAATCTTCCTTTACAAGAGGGCTTCTGGACAGGCGACTAATCATGAAAAATTGGAAATATCTTTCAGTTTTGGTGTTCCACCGAATAAGAGAGAATAGATTTGTCTCACTATATGAATTCAAATGGTAAAAAAAATAACAAATAACTTGGGCTCCCTATGATGGTAGGATGATAAAAAAAATTCTCATCCACTGTGTACAGAATTGAGAAAAAAATTTATGGTTGGTCTCCAAAGATAATTTCAAAAGAGGTAAAAGAAAATCTCATCAAGAAAGATCTTTAGTCTATACCAAGCTACACCATGTCATTGTTCAATCCTCTGTATGTGATTGTTGAAAATATTCACTCATGTATTTCCATTTTTTGATTAGGCCATATTAAAAGGAGGAATAAAATTCATTGGATTGAATGGAAGTCTCTATGAGAACCTATAATGGGTGGTGGTATGGGCTTCAAGGACCTCAATCTGTTCAATGATTCCTTGTTGGCTAAGAAAGGTTGGAGCCTTCTGACTCTACCTTCATCTCTTTGCACACAGATTCTACTTGAAAAATATTTTCCTCACTCTAACTTTTGGAACTCCTCTGTGGGCCCCCTCCCCATCTTTCTATGGAGAAGTATTTGGGGATCACAAAAATTACTTGATAAATGAATTGGCTGGAGGATTGGGGATAGAACTAAAGTTAACATTTGGAATGATCCTTGGTTGATTGATAAACATAGAATTATAGGTACTTCCCCATCCTTTCCTAGATATGAGGATGCCATTTCCCATTTCTTGATTGATGATAATGGTTCTTGTTCATGCTTGGATAAAATTAACTCTTGGTTTAATGAAAGGGATAAAAGGATTATTCTTAGAATTACCTGTGTGATGGATGTAGGGAAGAACTGTCTCTTTCGGAGTAGTGATATCTCATGATCATATTCAGAGAAATCAGGATACAAACTTTCTCCTGACTCTCAAATTGATGATAGAGTGGGGCTCTATAAAATTCATTGGTACATGGATATACCCCCAAAGATCCACTACTTCTAGTGGCATATTTGTATGGGTATCCTTCCCACCTGGAAATTCCTCTCCTTCTGCCATGTTACATACAACCATATATTACCCCTTTTCTCAGATGATACAGAATCCCCTATGCATGATATAATTCAATTTCTATGGGTTTTGGAGGTTTGGATTGCTTGGGGATCTATTACTGAGATTAAACTGGCCGCGACATCAGATCTCCCATCACTGATGATGATGCAGTCTTCCACATTCACTACGGATAGGGTACCCTCACTCTGCATAGTTTTTTTTGGATTTATGGGTTAGAAGGAATGATTTCATCTTTAATCACACCTCAAAAACATGTTGTTTTTTTATTGAATGAGAAACTTCCTAGATTTATGGGTGGAATCAGGACCCCGACCAGAATGTGTTCTTTGATTCTCGATCAGCTGAAGCTAGATGGAATCCCCATATAAAATGGATATTTAAAATAAATTTCGATACTTATTTACAATAAAGTGGAATTGTTGGAATTGTATTGATGGTCCGTGACTATGGTGGAAATATCACTGCGTCCAAACATGACTCGATCCATGCTTTTTTGGACTCCGCTATTGCTGAACCCATGCTGTCCTTGTTGATCTAACCTTTAAAAAAGATTATGGATGGAATGATATACCTGTTGAATTTGACTGTCTCAAAATCATCAAGTCCATCAACACAAATTATTTTGGATTTCAATCTTATGGCTTCCTCATCAGGAAAATCCAGTATCTCAGTCTTAGATTTGCAGTTTGCTCTTTCTCATTCATCAAAAGGGAGGGAAATGAAGCAGCACATCATTAGGCTTCTCATTGTGTGCCTGGAGAAAATCACATGTGTCTTGATTTCTTCCCTTCATGGATATTAGATCTTGTTACTATTGATCTTCGTGATTAATATAATTTAATTTGTTTTGCAAAAAAATATATGTGTGTGTGCGTGATTAGTGTTTTTGGATTTTTTTGTTATGTTGGTATAAAAAATTTAATTACTACTTAAAGTGTAAAAAAATACACATTCTAAATTTTATGCAACAAAATTTATGTTATATATAATTATATATATGATTATATATATATATATATGATAATGTTATATATGTTTGTAAGTGTATATATTTTTTATATACATGTAAATAATTTTATATTTTCATGGGTGCATGCATGTATATACATATAGTTTCATGTAAATAATATTTACAATATATGAATGTTTGTAATTATTAATATATATATATATAGACATGTATATTCAACAATTTTCTATAAAATTTATCTATATGTTATTTTTTAATGTATTTTGTTTGTATAAAAAAATAACTAATAATAGTTTTAAAAAAATATTTTGTAAATCTCTAATTCAAATCCATACCAGTATATGAAAAAATTAAATTCAAAATAATGTATCATATATGGGTTTAGAATTATTTGTATTGATGTAAAGATCGCATTGGTGGTGACATATTGAAATTATGATATCATTTGAAAAAATATATTAGATCAAATATTTTCATTGAAAAACCAAAAAATTGAATGGAGGAGATAGAAGATGAATTTGAAAGGTGCACATGAAATGTGGGTATTTTAGGGAGGGTTCTAAAATATTGCACAACAGTACCATAGATTTGTGCAAGGGTAGCACTGACCTTTATCAGTGCTAAGGAAAACACGTTCTTTATCAGCACTAACTAAAATCGCTAATAAATATACCTTTTATCAGCGCTAAAAAAAGAACTAATAAAGGTGGACCCTTTATCAATGCTTTTTTTAGCACTCAAAAATGTATATTTATCAGTTCTATTATTAGCAATGATAAACATTTTTAATAAAAAATATTATGAATATATATAAATTTATTATATTTATATTCAAAAATTATAATTATTTATACACATTAAATAAAAACACATGTTTATAATTAATATATATTTTTAAATAATTTTAAATACATGAATAATGTTTTATAAAAAGTATTTATATGATTATAAATATATCTTTAAATAATTATAATATTATAATTATATATTTATAATTATATATAATATATATAATTATAATTATAAATATAAATAAAAAAATATACGTACATATTTAAATAAATATACGTTTCTATTGAATTTGATCAATAAATATATTGATGCATGAGTATAATAGACATGCATATGTTAAGTATTGATAATGAATTAATATTAATTTATACATTACACCATTATTATTATTATTCATGTTGTCCATAAGTGATGAATTGTTGTTTATTATCCATATACATTACTTAGTATATGATTCAAAAAATTATAAAATTATAACAAATATATTCATTATATATATTTTAAAAAATATAAATATAATAAATATTTTTTTAAAAGGTTGGGGCCAAAGCCTCATTTTTATTATTAAATCAAAGCAAAGACCTCTTTTAACTGGGTAGAGGGAGACCCATTATGTAGCCCGAAGGCCCAGTGGGCATGTAGCCCATTACAAAGCCCGTAGGCCCAAATTTTTGGCCTAAGGCACAATCTGTAAATAAATAAATAAATATATATATAATTATATAAATAAATAAATAAATAAATAAATAAATAAATAAATAATATATTTTTTAAATAAAAATAAAAATATATTTATAATTATAAATAATTATAAATTTATTAAAATAATAATAAAATTATAAAAAATATATTTATTATTATTGTAATGTTTTATACTAGAGAAGTTTAAGAGACATGAAAACCTGCTCCTACCAAAATTTATTGAAAATTAAATGACAAAGCATAAGAATAAAAGAGGATGTGAACAACAAAGGAAATGTTCTCATGCAGGAGAGAAAATTACATATGGGTAGAACCAAGTCCATCCCCATAGTTAGGATCAAATGTACCATCATAAGATTCCCATTATGATTGCGAGTACTTTGTATTAAGAAGCACAATGTATTTATTATAATTATAATGTTAAAAATATATATAATTAAATAAATATTTTTATAATATTTATAATTTTATAAATACATATAATTATAAAAATATATTTATTATATATATAATTTAAAATAAATTGATATTTTTTATAGTAATAGTTATAAGTAAATAAATAAATATTTATTATATAATTTTATAAATATATATAATAATATAAATAAATTATTAAACTTATAGGTTTATGAGTGCATTTTTAGCATTGATAAAGATAGACATTTATCAATGATAAAAAAGCACTGATGAAAGGTGTTTTTATCTGCGCTAAAATTTTAGTGCTAATAAATACATATTTTATCAGCGCTTTCTATTTTAGGATTGGTAAAACATACCTTTATCAGTTCTTTTTAACTTGAGATGATAAAAAGCTCACCCGGTTTTATAAATGAACTCTAATAGTTGGATTCTTATCTCGTACACCTCAAGCTCTCATGGAAGATGACCCCTTCTACCATCGACTCCTCCTCTACCACTACAGACCCCTAATTCACCGCAAACCCCTCCTCTGCCATGAACCCCTCCTCCACTGTGAACCCTACCTCTACCATGAACCCACCTTCACCTTGAACCTCACCTCTACCGTGAACCCCACCTCCATCGGGAACCCACTTCCGTTGTGAACCCCACCTCTCTTTGAACCCCATCGCGGCCTCCACCTCTACCTACCCTGACTCCACCACCGCTAGACCCTACTGCTTCCATCAGACCACCAAATATAAGGTATGTTCTTATTTTATTTGGAATTAATTCTTAGATAGTGAGAGATTAATTATAGGGTTTTAGTGTATGAAATATCAGAGAGTGTTTGATCATTGTACAGTTTGTGGGTATAATTTTCTATCATCCAGACTAAAGGAACATAATCGTTTATTATTGGTTTTATAACTTTTTTCTGGTTATTTCCTCTAAATCTATAAACATAGTTTTTAATATTACTTATTATAGTTTATTTTTTACATATAGATCTGGTTATGATTTACAATGATAAAACTTTTTGTATAGAGGGAATGTGGATTATATCATTATTTGTGATTTTATGTTTATTTTCTATACTATGTGATATATGGTCATGGATTAGAGAGTGTATAGGATTTGATAGGTAACCAATACTATTCATATGTTTATGAAAAAATTAGTAATACCTATTAATTATGTGGTGTATGATATACACATGTTACATTTATTTTAGATTCTTCCTATGACTATAATTTTTTTAGTTATTTTAGAAAATATTGGGAAGACCCTGGGATGAGTGACTATTCATTGGTAAAAAATGAGAGATATTAGTCAACCTTTTTTGATGATATGTGATTCTTCACTGAGAGTGTTGATTTTTAATTTGGGCTAAGTGATACATTTTCCTTGCGGGTTAATTTGTGAAATAGGAGATTGGTGGCCTAAGGTACTTTTGATTATCCAAGAGATGATAGATGTGTGTGAGGAGTTGTGTTAGGGGTAGTCGATATTGATACATAGTATAAAAATGTATATAATTCTTGACATGTTATAGAAGAAAATGGTTATGATAGGTAGACTGTATGAGTCCATTTTTGATGTTATTACTTACATTGACTTGTGATTCCATTTTCATATTATATTCCTGAGGTATTGGAAATGTTATACCTAGGACCAAGAAAATGTTTTAAAGGAAAACTATCTACAGAATGATCATTATTATTCTTGAGGGATTGGTTATGTTATGACTATACCCATGAATTAGATACAATTACAATGGGGTTGACATTACTATATTAATGGATTAACACATCTTTAGGGATTGAAAATTTTAAACCTCTTTCCACAACATAGATATACTAACCAAGAGGCTGAATATGTCACATAAAAACATCAACTCTTCCTGAATGGTTGACTATATTACACCACACTTACCATTCCAATGCATGTTACCAGCTAGGTAGAATAGATGTTATGTTTTATTATTACCTTAGTGTAGAATATTATATAATTTTGATAGTTATAATGATTAAAAAACTATGTAAAAATATGGTAGACTCATGATTCATAGTTTCCTATCCTGGTAAGAACACACTTAATCAAAATAGTTGTTTTTATGACATCAATTACTACCTTTTATATGATATTATACTTGCACTCACAAATATTCGGTAGGTACCACTTAATGGTTGATTCTTGATATTTTTTTTATGATTTTATCATATAGTTGTATCTTGGTAAATTATATTTGTTTTAAAATAAAAGTATACGTTTGGTTAGTTTTATTTACTCAACCCTATGTACTTAAATTATTTACATTATTTTTCCTAAAATTATTATTTTTGGTTTGTCTTAAAAATGAATGGAATAAAATATTTGATGATATCCTATTTGGATCTTTACTCACACCATACACATACACATTGGTTCATATATATACTTAGTTTTCAATGATATAGATAAAATGAAAGGGTCACAATTTTATAATGGTGTTCCATAGTCACTTGGTAAATATATAATGATAATGGGATGTAGCGGTCACTATAGGGAATAAAGAAACAATATTCATTTTGTGTCATTTTAAGACATTTACTATAAATTGCATCTCTTGAAAACAAATTTATTTTTAGTTTACCTTTATATTTTAGATATTTTTTATAACTTTTATAGCTTTATATTTTTTAAAATTTTGGTTATTTTTTATTCATGTATTTTTATAAAGTGCCTCTCTCGGGATTTATGTCTTTGTGAAAATTCCTACAGGGATATTTTAAAATGATTCAAGTGTTTTGAAATGATTCATAAAATATTATATGTGTTCAACATAACGTTTTATGGTTTTAAATATCTTTAAAATGATTTCAAGTCTTGGCATGGACTTAGGTTGCATGCATATTGTTTTTCAACTAACCCGATTGACTTTCATAAAGGTATGTGAATGTTTTGAAAGTGTATTTTATGATTGTTTCATTTTAACAAGGGGTTTGTTAAGTTTTAAATGAAAATTTATAAAATATAGAGGGTTTTCAATCATTTCATGTGTGATTTTATAAATAGTTTTCCAAAAAAATATGCCATGTTGTTTTTCCATAATATTTTAAGTTTATATATTTATATAATTATGAAAACCAATTAAATTATATAGGGAATACAATTAGATTGATAATAACAACATTTAAAGGACATTTCACTTAATCTATCCCCCCCATAGGATAGCCATCATAACCTCACTCCTGAGAAAGGTGAATTAATGTTTAATCCCATTATAAATCTTAAACATACTTTGCATCCAACATCACTTGCATGGTTTAAACTAGGGGAGTCCTCTACAATTACATATTATTTCTGGTTTGGTGTTAGATTCTAATGGGACAAGTCTTAGGAACCAATATGAAATAATAACTACCATTCAAATATTGAGTTCCCCTTATTTGAAATACCCATTTTGTGTATTTATTTTTTTAAATATTAATATTACCAAAACAAATAGGATGGTTAAGATTAATGAGTGGACAGATGCCAATAGTCTGACAAAATAGTATGAATAAAGAGTGAAAGAGTTCATAAAGTTTGAAAAATATCTTGCATATTCCCCTTCTCAAATCCTTTGTCCATGTTTACTCTATTTTCATTCATGGATAATTAGTCCAGAGGATTTTGAAGAACACTTGATCTATCATGGAATAGATTGAAGTTATAAATGGTGGAATAAACATGGGTAAAAAAATAATATAAATATTGGCTGGGACTTCACTATGTATTATGGATCATATGATATGATTACAAGTGTGGAAAATGAAGAAGACCATATCAAGGATGTGATTACAGATGTGAAAGATGATGAAGATCGTATTGAGGAAATGACAAGGACAATTGAAGATGAACTCCGTGATGTCACAAAATTGTTTGATAAGTTAAAGAGTTGTGAAAAGATTCCATTGTATACTGGTTGAACTAAATATAAATAATTTTTATCCGTAATGAAGCTGTATAATTTGAAAGTAGGTAATAGATGGAGTGAAACTAGTTTTACAGAACTACTTGCTCTCTTGAATGACAAGATCCCAAAAGATAATGATCTCATGAGACAAACATATGATGTCAAACGAATGATATGCTCAACGTGTATGATCTCTGAAACAATATATGCCTACACGAATGATGGTATACTATTTCTCAAGGACCACAAATCACTTATAGAATGTCCAAAGTGTGGTGCTTCTTGATACAAGAATGCTGTATTCGATCCTAAAAAAGTTGTATGGTACTTTCCACTCATTCAAATGTTTAGGTTCCTATATGGAAGTGAGGAGAATACATGGAGATTGATGTGGCACATAGATACAAGAATTAAATAAGGGAAACTACTTCACCTGATAGACTCTCCTTAGTGGAAGAGAATTTATCATGAGTACACTAAATTTGGAAACAAGATGAGAAACCATAATATTTCATTATCTATAGATGGATTGAATCATTTTGGTTTTCAAAGAAGAAATCATAGTACATGTCTTGTTATATTGGTTTTAACACCCCAAGCTTCCACAATACGTTTCCCTTTGAATAATGCAATAACTTGCATTGTACGCAACTTCGAGATTCTAACACACCGCGACCAATCAAAGTAGCCATTATGAATAGTAATACCCACTTTTTAAATTATATATATTTTATATTTATAAATGGAATTCATTTTTGGATTCAGAATATCGAAATTATCCTAGGTTGAATTTTTGGTATTTTTATGAGAACTTCCAATTTTTGATGAATAGTGAAAAATACTAAACTTTAATTAAAAACAACTTTTTTACTCAAAATAATTCATAGTGATAAATTATACTATTGAGTGGTTTTAAAGTATAATTAGAATATATTTTTACCATTTAATCCAATTTTGGTCATTGAACGTAATTTCACATTTAAACTGGACATAAACAAGTGTCAATCTTTTGATAGTTATTATTTTATAAAAACACGCTTTTTGTTTTGACAATAAGAATTAATTTTAAATTAATTTATGCCACTTATGTGTTTTGAATTTAGAAAAATGGATTCCATATTTGGAATCAGGATTTCCAAATTGTGTAAATAGGTAACTTTTATTCTGAGACGTTATGAATAATTACTCCGGTAAATATTTTATTTACCGTGGTTAAAGGGTAAATCAGGTAAATAAGGGTAACAAAATAATATTATAATAATATAAAAACACATTTTCTAACCCTATTTGATGATACATTTACGACCATGGGAATCGTTGGGTCTATTTTGGGACCACTTGGATCCACTTGAGAGTGATAATGACACTTTATATTAATTAATTTAAAGTAAAGGAAAAAATGACATAAACATATATCTTTTAGTAAAACACTTTTTACATGGTGTTATATAAGTTATATTTCAACTGTAAATATTCATTAGAAAGATAAAACAATTTTCTACATAATGGTATTTTATTTATAATTTTTATACATTTAATAATTACATTTATTTATGACACAATGATGATGCATTATTTTACTTATTAATGAAAGAATCAAATAAACGATATTATAAATGTTAAAATAAATATAATTTGAAAGTTTTTATGCCATAAAATAATTTTATAGGTTAATATGACATGTTATTATTGACTCAATGAATTTAGTTAGAAGTAATCATGATTTTATGACTTAAAAAAACAAAATACCAAATAGTGTCAAAATTGACATAAAAGAGTTTTTAAAACAAATATTATATTATTAATTGATATTCTATTCCTAAAAATATAAGGTTTATACAAGAGACTTATATAATGATATTTTTATCATTAATTAACCACTTGGGGTTCTATTGAAAGTTTATTGTAAGATTATTAACCATATAATATAAAAATACAAAGAGACATGGTAAATGTCAAACTAATTAACTAAGAGTTAAATCTAAGAGATAAGGTCAATATAATGACCCAAACCTGTCTAAAACCTATTTGTTGAGTATATATATACCAATAACCACCTTATACTTGAAATAATCCACTTTGGAGCCATTATAAACCGAAAATGATTTTATTATAAAATAATATTTCACTCTTTTCCTAAGGTGCCCCTCAACCCCCTTATAAAAGGGCACTCCCCCTTATCTTTAATTCACACCTTCAAAGCCATTTGGCTCGGACAAACCCTACCCAAATACTCTCTAAACTATCCTTACTTCAACCTAGAGGCCTTAGTTTGATCATAAAGGAAACCTAAGGACCCCTTTTGATAAAATCAAATGGAAGAACCAAAAGAAGATGTAATGTTTTCACCACCCTCGTTCAAGTTCCTTTCTTCTTCCACTTCTTATTTCTTTGTTATTTCTATTATAAAATAATAAATACAGTATATTCTATATAATTTTATGTTATTATAAATATGGTACAACCATATTCAGTATTATATCCATCCTTTGAATGACATGTCACCATACGTGCGTACGTACGACTTACCGTCTCCACGTCATGGTGTAATTGTTATTAAAAACATTATTATTTGTATGGGTATGATAATGATGTGTAATTGATGTAAATAATAAATATAAAATTATAGTTATTTTGTATATATGATATACCATCCAATTATATATGATTTTAATATCAAAATAATGATATTGTCGCTCGTGCGTACGTACGGAATACCGTCTCCACGAACGTGATGAGATTCATTCACCAACGTATCCATTCAAGAATAATTCTCATTTTATGATTAAAAATAATGTTTAAGTAATTGATATCATTCTGGATATTAATAATATACAACCTATCCATAACAAACACGACTTATGTAACAAATCTCATAAAGGAAAATGAATCAGTTAACACCCGAAACAACAATAATACTAAGATATTATTAATAGAGAAATGTTAAAAGATCATATATGATATCATATTAATGTATATAATTATTGTATAGTTTAATAAAAATTATTTCACCATTATACCGGAGTTTAACCTACCCTCAACCAAGGAAAAGTACAAGGTAAGAGTTACTTCAACAATCTCTTCATTATCCGAGGTCGTTCATATGTAATTATCTACTGGGACCTCTTTATCATCCACATCCATGTTTCTTAAAAATGTATTTCAAAACATTTTTAAAATTTACTAGACAATGGGTTAAAGTAATTTATACCCTTATTTTACCTTATACGTTTTTGAAAGGAATCTTTCCGTTGTTTTCAAAATAAGGTACTTTTTGACCTTTTCGACAAATTTAAGGTAAGAATGGTTTTTTAACTTATACGGTGGGTGCAACTATTTTTCTCCGTTATAAAATCGTTGAAGATTCCCTTACAGGCTTATAAGAGTATTTTCAAAATAAAGGTTTTATTTTATAATTATTTGACTTTTAAATGATTTCAAAATGGATATATTTCTCTCAAATAGTTTTGATTTCATCTATGTCAACATCCTTTGATGGATTTTAAGCCTATTTGAAGTTGATATATTATGATACAAAACTTCCATATTGTATTGAAGGTTTTGTGATATGTTTGACTGTGGATGTGTTATTTTTATACCATTCATGGTTTATGGATAAATTGTTGACATTTCATATGCTAGTTTCAATACGAATGTTTATGTTATGTTTAAACCTTTTCATACGAGGAATGCATTGGACTTAGTAAGTGACAGGTGGAGCCCGATATAGATCCTCGATGCATTGGTAGGTCTCATGAGACAAACTAGTGTCTTGGAACAAGTCCTTGAAAAAATCTTATTTGTATTCTTGGCACAAGGCCTTGAATATGTGGTTATGATTGTCTGGAATTATGCATTCCATCATTATGAAAGTGGCTATTGATATTGCATATGATTATTTGACTAGTAGAATATCCATGTGAGTAAGTAAATGGAATTATTTGATTTTTATATTTTCCATATTATGCTGAAGTTCAAGTTTAAAAGTCTTTTGTTTTAGTTATACATTGCCTTAAATTTTTATGGTTATTTATGAAAGTTTCCACTATATTGTTATCTTTACTGAGCATCTAAGCTCACCCCTTTTAATGTTTTATTTTTCCCAGGATGTGAAGAAGTATTTTATGAATAACCTGCAGGGAGGGGATATGAGTGTGGTCTATGAAGACAAGATGTTGTTGTAGTTTTTCACTTTATGATGTAATGTAAGAATAAAAAATATATCTAGTGTTTCCAAGGATACTAAACTAATCGATCTTTTGAGAGTTGATACCTTGTGATCATTCCAATATTATGTAATAATGCACCGACTCTGAGTAACTGGGGTCAGGGTGTTACATTTGGTATTAGAGGAAGTTTAGTAATAAACCTTAGAAGCTAGATTTAGGTAAACTCTGATTAGAACACATAGCCCTAAGATATACTTTGAGGATTAGTATAGAAGAACTTCCTAGAATTTTGGTATTGTAGAGATTTTGTGAGTTTTCTGAGAAATACATACCTATCTAGATACGAGTAGGTAGAGGCAGATCTGGCACAAATGTACCTAGGGGTAAAACCTGAAAACACCGCTTTGAGCTAGACTCAAATGGGAACTGGTGCATGAAAACGGGCCTTGCTGCACTATTGGTTACAACACTCTCGGAGGATATGCTTAGGATAATTATCATTTTCTTTACAAACCATTATGAAGGGTTTATGAGTATATAAATCCTAAAAGAATTTTTTTTCATGATTATGGATTATATCCATAAACTATTCAATTTATTTTAAGTGTTTTACAAATTTGGGATTAGGTATTGCGATTCGTAAACTAATCTAGTGTATGCCATTGTTTAGAAATGGCGCCCAATATAAGGAATGTGAACTCCAGCAATACGCATGATCTAAAGAGTAATAAGGATAATATATTTCATGGTCTTAAGACAACATTTAGAAGGGAAATAGTCTCCCATGTATTATCATAATATGAAGAAATAGTATCATGTGTTGATAAGATAAGTAAAGAATTCTCGAAGTCCTATGGATTTGAAGGAAATCCAGAGAAGAAAAGGATGGTAGAGAGAAGGAAAGATAAAGGGAAGAAGGTAAATAAGGATTTTACCATATGTGATAACTGTGGAAAGAATCACCTTGTAAAATTATTGAAGGGAATGGGAGTATGTTACAAGTGTGGAGAAAAAGGACACCAAGTACGTGACTGAAAGGGTAAAAAAAGGTTTCAAATGTACAATGCTTCATCTGCAAGGAGTTGGGACACTATGCGAATCAATGTCCAAGTCATCAGAGTATGCCCCAAATGATGCTATTGGATAATAATCAAGTTTGATACTATTACAGATGAAGAGGAATGATTAGTGTTATTATGTTGTTATTAAATAATTATGTCATTTCAGTGTTGTATTGATGATGTAATAGTTAAATGAATTATGGAAATAAATAAGGATTATACTGCAGTACTATCTCATTGAGGATTTGAGATTATATGGTACTATAAATAGTGACTCAACAGAAAGTTAAACTTTTTTCTTGAAAATACATTGTTGAAGGAAAGGTAATCCTTAATATGGTCCTGATACTGAGGTAGTAATTTTTTAATAAGAGATGGTTTATTTGGATAAATTATATTGGATATTCTTGACTACATTGGCACTGATTAATGTTTTTTTATTTCATCATTGTTTGAGTTTACAACATTTTTGGATGGAAGAAGTATATCTAGTATTCCATAAGGAATAAGGGATCATGAATGTAATCAATAAGGCTTTATGGTAATTTAGTATGTTTTAGTGTTTTAAAAGAATACATGATGAAGGTGTTCACATGTTATTATGTGGAAAAAAGAGATCTTCATTATGTTTACCATCCTTATAAATTTTGGACTGTGAGTTTGGACAGAAGTATTTTGGATAAGTATAAAGGTTGGAATGGATTATATTTGACATTGGATACTATTGTTAAGTTTAAATCATTTCTAATGATTATTTTTGGATTATTATAAAAAGGAAAACCCAGAGGTCGGGCAGCAACCCGTCGCGTCCGGCAAGGCCCTACGACTTGAAACTGCAACCGAAGGGCGACAAGGGTGCATGACCTACCACTGGACTACGTGATGTCCTGGATTGTATAATGTAGTTTCTTTTTTTTAAAAGGACTGATAGGTGAATTATAAATTCATTTTTTTGGAACCCTATACGATTAGGATAAATATAATATTTTTTATAATATTTTAGAGTGAAAGATGAGTTTGTGGTAGAAATTAGTTAAAGGATGTAACTCTACTTGTAAATTATATATATATATATATATACTCTCTTATTATATGAAGGAATTAATCCTTAAACTTTAGGGAAGGTATCATAAAACCAAAAATGTGTTATCCAAACACCTTATATTTTGTTGAACCGATGGTATTTTAAATCATTATAGATTGATGGATTTGAAGCCCTCAATTTTACGCTTGTTTGTGATTGATCACCTAAATCACTCCCTATAAATATTTAGTTTTTTCCTTTAATTATGTGTCTCTAATTTCCACCAATGTTCTCCTAATTGAGATCATAATTTTGTGGTGACTTTTAATTTCCCTTTCCCTCTTATTAAGACTAAATTTTATTACCCTATTTTCGTTATGGGTTTTCCACAAAGGTATTTTCTATTTTCAACATTTTATTTTCAAAGAACAATTTCAAATTGTGAGTACGCAATTATTTGAAGGAGGGGAGAATGTAACACAACAAGCTTCCACGGTACATTTCCCTTTGAATAATGCAATAACTTGCATTGTACGCAACTTCAAGATTCTAACACACTACGACCAATCAAAGTAGCCGTTATGAATAGTAATAATCACTTTTTAAATTATATAAATTTTATCTTTATAAATTCACTTAATTTTTAGATTTGGAATATTGAAATTATCCTATTTTGAATTTTTGGTATTTTTTTGAGAACTTCCAATTTTTGATGAATAGTGAAAAATACTAAACTTTAATTAAAAACAATTTTTTTACTCAAAATAATTCATAGTGCTAAATTATACTATTGAGTGGATTTAAAGTATAATTAAAATATATTTTTACAATTTAATCCAATGTTGGTCATTGAATGTAATTTCACATTTAAACTGGACATAAACAAGTGTCAATCTTTTGATAGTTATTATTTCATAAAAACACATTTTTTGTTTTGACAGCGGGAATTAATTTTAAATTAATTTCTTCCACTTCTGTGTTTTAAATTTATAAAAATGGATTCCATATTTTGAATCAGGATTTCCAAATTTTTTAAATAGGTAAATTTTATTTTTAGACATTATGAATAATTACTTCGGTAAATATTTTATTTACCGTGGTTAAAGAGCAAATTAGGTAAATAAGGGTAGAAAAATAATATTATAATAATATAAAAACACATGTCCCAACCCTATTGGATGATACATGTCCGACCATGGGCATCCTTGGGTCGATTTTGGGACCACTTGGATCCACTTGAGAGTGATAATGACACTTCATATTAATTAATTTAAAGTAAAGACAAAAATGACATAAACATATATCTTTTAGTAAAATTTTTTTTACATGATGTTATATAAGTTATATTTTCGACTATAAATATTCATTAGAAAGTTAAAAAGATTTAATACATAATGGAATTTTATTTATAGTTTTTAGACATTTAATAATTAAATTTATTTATGACACAATGATGATGCCGTATTTTCCTTATTATTGAAAGAATCAAATAAATGGTATTATAAATGTTAAAATAAATATAATTTGATTTTTTTGATGGTATAAAAGAATTTTATAGGTTAATATGACTTGTTATTATTGACTCAATGAATTTATTTCTAAGTAATCATGATGTTATGAAATTAACAAAAACAAAATACCAAATAGTGTCAAAATTGACATAAAAGAGTTTTTAAAACAAATATTATATTATTAATTGATATTATTTTCCTAAAAATATAAGGTTCAGCCAATATACTTATATAATGATAGATGTATCATTAATGAACCACTTTGGGTTTTATTGGAAGTTTATAGTAATATTATTAACCATATAATATAAAAATACAAAGAGACATGGTAAATGTCAAACTAATTAACTAAGAGTTAAATCTAAGATATAAGGTTAATATAATGACCCAGACTTATCTAAAACCTATTGGTTGAGTATATTTAGACCCATAATCACCTTATCCTAGAAATAATCCACTTTTTAGCCATTAGAAACCGAAAATTATTTTATTATAAAATAATATTTCACTCTTTTCCTAAGGTGCCCCTCACCCCTCTTATAAAAGGGAACCACCCCTTCTCTTTAATTAAGACCTTCAAATCCATTTGGATCAGCCAAAACCTGCCAAAATACTCTCTAAACTATCCTCCCTTAAACCTATATTCCTTAGTTTTATCATAAATCCAACCTAAAGATCCCTTTTTATCAAATCAAAAAGAAGAACCCGAAGAAGAGGTAGTGTTTTCACCACCCTCTTTCAGGTTCCTTTCTTCTTCCACTTCTTCTTTCTTTGCTATTTCCATTATAAAATAATAATTAAATTATCTTTTATATAATGTGATTTTATTATAAATATGGTACAATAATATTCAATATTCTATACATCCTTTGAATGACATGTCACCATACGTGCGTACGTACGACTTACCGTCTCCACGTCGTGGTGTAGTTGTTATTCAAAACATTATTATTTGGATGGGTATGGAAATGATGTTTAATTGATGTAAATAATAAATATAACATTATAATTATTATATATATATATGACATACCATCCAATTATATACGATTTGAATATGAAAATAATGATATTGTCGCTCGTGTGTACGTACGGAATACCGTCTCCACGAACGCGATGAGATTAATTCCCCATCATATCCATTCAAGACTAATTCTAATTTGAGGATTAAAAATAATTTTTAAGGACTTGATATAATTATGGATATGAATAAGATATAACCTATCAATAACAAACACGACTTACGTAACAAAGCACATAAAGGAAAATGAACCAGTTAACACCTGAAACAACGATAACATTAAGATATTATTAATAGAGAAATGTTAAAAGATCATATATGATATCATATTAATGTATATGATTCTTGTATAATTTAATAACAATTATTTTACCATTATAAAGGAGGTTAACCTACCCTTGACCAACGAAAAGTACAAGGTAAGGGTTAATTCAACAATCTCTTCATTATCTGAGGTTGTTCATATGTAATTATCTAATGGGACCTCTTTATCATCCACATCCATGTTTCTTAAAAATTTATTTCAAAACATTTTTAATATTTACTATAAAATGGTTTAAATTCATTTATACCCTTATTTTACCTTATACATTTTTTAAAGTAATCTTTCTGATGTTTTCTAAACAAGGTACTTTTTGACCTTTTCGACAAATTTAAGGTAAGAATGCTTTTTTAACTTATACGGCAGGTTCGAATATTTTGCACCATTATAAAATCGTCGAAGCTTACCTTACAAGATTATAATATTATTTTTAAAATAAAGGTTTTATTTTATAATTATGTGACTTTTAAATGATTTTAAAAAGTAGATATTTCTCTCAAATAGTTTTGATTTCATCTATGTCAACATCCTTTGATGGATTTTAAGCCTATTTGAAGTTGATTTATTATGATACAAAACTTACATATTTTATTGAAGGTTTTGTGATATGTTTGACTATGGATGTGTTATTTTTATACCATTCATGGTTGATGGATAAATTTTTAACATTTCGTATGCTAGTTTCAATACAAATTTTTATGTTATGTTTAAAACTTTTCATATGAGGAATGCATTGGACTTAGTAAGTGATGGGTGGATCCCGCTATATCTCCTCGATGCATCAGTAGGTCTCATGAGACAGACTAGTGTCTTGGAACAAGGCCTTGACAAAATCTTATTTGTAGTCTTGGCACAAGGCCTTGACTATGTGGTTATGATAGTCTGGCATTATGAATTCCATCCTTATGAAAGTGGCTATTGATATTTCATGTGATTATTCGACTAGTAGAATATACATGTGAGTAAGTAAATGACATTATTTGATTTTTATATTTTCCATATTATGCTAAAGTTCAAGTTTAAAAGGCTTTTGTTTCAGTTATACATTTGCTTAAATGTTTATGGTTATTTATGAAAGTTTCCACTATATTGTTATCTTTACTGAGCATCTGAGCTCACACCTTTCAATGTTTTATTTTTCCCAGGATGTGAAGAAGTATTTTATGAATGACCTGCAGGGATGGGATATGAGTGTGGTCTATGAAGACAAGATGTTGTTGTAGTTTTTCACTTTATGATGTAATGTAAGACTTATGAATATATTTAGTGTCTCCAAGTATACTAAAATAATCAATATTTCAAGACTTGATCCCTTGTGATCATGCCAATATTATGTAATAATGCACCGACTCTAGGTAACTGGGGTCAGGGCATTACATTGGTAACTTATAAATTCCCACCATGGTTATTTATGAAACGAAAATACATCTTGTTATCTGTGATTATATCAGGACAAAAAAACCAGGTAATGATATTGATTCTTATTGGGATCCATTGATCTAGGATTTGAAATTATTATGGGATTTTGGTATTATGTTGTATAATTCTTATAGAAATAAAGATTTCACATTCAGAGCCATGTTGTATGGGATGATAAATGAATTTAATACTTATAGAATTTTTTCAGGATATTTCATTAAAGGAACTCAAGGGTGTCCTATTTGAGAACAAGGTATAAAACCAATTAGGTTGAAACATTCATCGAAAACCATGTTTCTAGGACATCACAAATTTACATCCCAATGGTATAAGTACCAATCTTGGATGAAATCATTCGATGGAAGTTTAGAAGAACATACGACACTATCTCCACTAACAGGTGATCGTGTAACATACCAAGTAAGTAAAGAATTATTTATTTTCATATCTATGTCTATTTATGAATTATATAGTGTTTTAGAGGCTTAAAATGAGAATAAATCTAATCTTAAGCAAAGAATACACTAATATTTTTAAAAGATTGTTTTACTGCCTCTTGATGGAAAACCATTTTAAATCAAATTTTTGACAATTTTATAATCTCTATTTTTCATAATAAACTTATTATTTAGGATTGGGACATTGAAATTTACTTTGGATAATTTTTTGGTATTTTTCTGACAATGTTCATTTTTTAATGAATAGTGAAAAATACTGCATTTTACTTCAAAACTGATTTTTCATATAATTTAATTATATGGTTAGATTATCTTTTTAATTGGTTTTAAAGTGTAATTAGAATAGATTTTTACCATTTAATCCAATTTTGGTAATTTTAATTTATTTTACTTTGTAATTGGGCATAAACAAGTGCCAACATTTTCATAGATATTGTTTAAAAAAACCCGCTATTTGTTTTGACAACGAGAATTATTTTTAAATTAATTACTACAATTTATGTGTTTGGAATTTGGTAAAAGGGATTACATATTTGGAATCATAAGGTCCAAATTATTTAATTAATAATCTTTTTTTTGGACATTGTGAATAGTAATGATGGTAATTATCTTTAATTATCATGATTAATTAGTAATCGGGTAGTTTAGAGTAATAGAATAATATCATAATAATAACAAATGACACCAACATGTGTCCTAATGATACTTTTTGTGTCATGTACGACCATGGTATGCCTTGTTCCAAACTTTGGGACCCCATGGAATCACTTTTGAGTGATAGTGACACTTTATCATTTTATTTTTAAAGAAAGGAGAATATCACAAAAGTATGTAACACTTAAGTAAAAAAAATTTATTTTTGTCTGTATAAATGATATCTTAGACTATGAATATTAATTAGAAAGCTAAAAATATTTTCTACATCATAGTATTTTTTTATAATTTTTATACATTAAATAAATTAATTTATTTATGACACCATGATGATGCAGCGATTACCTCATCAATGAACTATTTAAATAAAATGAAAAGATAATGTAAAATCTAAGACTTACACTTTTAAAAAACCTACTGGATTTGTGTATTTCGAACCCTTATCACCTTATCCTCGACATATATCATTTTGGGACCTTTAAAATCTGAAAATCATTTTAAAATAAAGTAACATTTCATGACTTTCCAAGAGTGCCCCTCCTCCCTCTTATAAAAGGCCCCCACCTCTACCACCTTACCCACACCTCTCAAGCCATTTTATCGGCCAAAATCTTCTTATTTTATCTCTACACATCCCTCTATTCATCATATAAGCCTTACCTTAGGCATAAAGCTCTTCAAGAAACCCTTTTGGTTCAAACCAAGGGGAGTTACCCGATTTAAAGGTAAAGTCTTCTCTAATGTTCTTTTGTTTTATTTTGCTTATCGAACCCCCTAAAATCTTTTTTAACCCTTTATTTTTGAAAAAAATAGTATCTTAAATATACTAGGATGTTGTTATAAGAAGGATTCCAGCTACACTTACACACACCTCCGTCTAATGGTTAAAGAACATACTGTTTCGGTGGATGGCAGATTACTGCCTCACGAAATGATGATTATTCAATATTGTTTTAACACCTTTAAAGGTGGCCATTAAGATGTCACTATATTTATATATTATATATAATATATTTATATTTTCCTTATAATTCTGTATTTTTCATTTATGGCATACCTTTATGGTTTCCATTATGGGTAAACGCGATATCTTCATTTTAGGAAGTGCGGACTACCGCCCCCTCAAAGTGATTTGATTTGTTAATGCCATATGTGGGGCATATAAAGGATGGAGTTAATGATATTATATATGGTATTATACTTTAATTATAATATACCTTTATATCATTATGATTTCATTCCATTAAATATGAAATAGAAATGAAAGTAGCGTTCATGCGTACGTACGACTTACCGTCTCCATGAACATGCATTTCATTTATTACCTATAAATGTTATGTAATATTATAAATTCATGTATATAATGGATATATATTATATATATGATATCTACATCAAGAATATAATTCTGTATATAATGGATATTTTACCACATGAACAACTTGTAATTATAAGGAGTTTATTTTCGACTCAAGTACCAATGATCGACAAAACGACCGTTATTAACTTAAATAATTATATAGTGTTCATAACATGGTAATAAGTGATATAAAAGGAATAATGAACATGAAAAATTTTCTTAATAAAGTAAAAATTAACTCAAGTTTATTATTCAGGATATTAAATAATGATCGAGTCAAGTCGGACACGAGGTAAGGGACTTCATCTCAATCTCCTTTCATTGAGGCATATTTTGTTTTATACACAACTTTCTTTTATACGATGTATAAACCCCTTTTAATTTTACTTTTATTCAAAAGGAATCTTTTTATATGAAGCATTTTACTAAATGATAAAAGGGAATGTTTTTGTATTACGTATGTGCCGACAACGACTTATCTGCCACCGTGACCATTATTTGAGTTTCAACTTCCTCTACAAGCCATAATTTTTTTTAAATGAAAAATAAATACCATGTTTTACTTTTCTTTTATTTTGGTATTGAAAATGGTTTTGCTAATGTTTTTATTATATCAATGTGTTTTTGATATCTTGTTATTGAAATGTGGAAATGTTATGTCTCCTTTATGCATGTTTTATGTGATACGATTATGTTATAGTTCTTGTGAATTGTTTATGAAGACGGGTGGTTCCATGACAAACTAAGGGCGAGTGAGCCCGTGATAGCTCTCCAATGCATTGGGTAACACGAAGGGGTTAAATGATAAGGTTTATCTGAATAGATTTAGGGAATATACTATGATGGGTATTCCAAACGTAACCATGAGGGTTAGTCCCTATGTAAGAATATTATGAATGCCTCAAGTTACCTTTATGTCTTATGATTTCTATGAGTTATTCAAAAATCTTATGATTTCATGAGGCATGTTAAAGTGATTATGTTTTATGATTAAAGTATGATTTCATTTATTCTTATGTATACATGGACTAATGTTTTCATTTCGTATTTTTATATCCCTTACTGAGATTTTTATGCTCATCCCAAGCTTTTGAAATGTTTTTCACAGGTCAAGGGAAAAGTACATGATGTGATGATAGTGTTGAGTAAGTGTCAAGAAAGAATCCACATTTTGTTTTAAATATGTTTCCTTTGATGGGAGAAGTGAATATTGTTTTTGATGTAACCACCTTGTTTAAATGTGGAATATAATGCATGATTTATGATATAATTATCTAAAACTCTAAACCTGAAAGGATCCTCAATTTGTATTCTTGTAATAACTCAAGATTAAGTAAGGTTTAAGGCTGGAGCCTTATAGTTGGTATCAGAGGCCAGTTTAGATAACTTTAGGAGTTATAATTCTATTATATGATTATCCAAAAATATTTTTTTTATGGTCAAATTGAAAATGATATAGCATTTGAAGATTACCATGTTGCTTCATCTAAGACATGTTTGTTCAGAATGGTTTTCCGCAGAGGAAACATGGGTGTAGTGCTAGGAAGGCATACTGAAGGAAATGACCTTCCGATTCATCATCCTGAGATAGTCAAAATTGGAACTGAATAGTTTTTTGCAGCAGTGGCACAGTTGACTCAAACGATAAATGGTGGTGGTATCCATCCACGAGATCATCCAGATCAACCGCAAAGGAACATCTTAGTGGTGGAACATTTAATGAGGCAACATCCCCCATTATTTAGAGGATCATCTGACCCTGTGTTAGCTGAAGGGTGAATTAAAGAACTGGAGAATATTTTCGATGTCATGGGGTGTTTAGACAATCAAAAGGTTAGTCTTGCTGTTTACCGTTTGGATGGTGAAGCAGATCAGTGGTGGTAGATGGTTAAAAATATCAGGGATGCTGATGAGATTGATGCTCTTTACTGGGATGAATTCAAAGGTATGTTTCTGAAGAAATATTTTCCTAAGGCTGTTCAAATTAGGATGGAAAAAAAATTATTGGAATTGAGGCAAGAGGATGACTCAGTGGATACTTATGAAGAAAGGTTCACTCGATTGGCAAGGTATGCTCCAAATTTTATCTGTGACTTTGATAGTAAAATCAATCATTTTTAATCAGTATTAAAGCCAAAATATCAAATGGCATTGGCTTCTCGTGAGTTCAAAAGTTATGAAAATCTTGTTCGATGTGCTGCGAAGGTGGAAATGGAGTTTTCTGAGGATCAAGTGTTCTATGAAAACCAACAGAAGAAGAGATAGAGGTGGCAGGAGAAAGGAAAGAATCCTTCAAAAATGTCTGATGGTAAGAAAACTAAGTTTTTAGTTTGTGATAAATGTGGTTAAAAGCATGATAGGGAATGTCTTTTGAATTCTGGAAAGTGCTACCGATTTGGTAAGATGGGACATAAGGCTCGTGATTGCACTGGAAAAGATCAGGGTGATGGTAAAACCAAATTTGATTTACAGTTAGTGAAATGTTTCAAGTGCAATGAGATGTGTCATTATGCAAACGAGTGTCCGAAAAAGAGCTTGAGTGATGGGAAGCAGTCAGAATACAAGAAGAAAGGGGTGGTGAAATCCTTTGCAACTACTTCATCAGATGTTGGGCCATCAAATGAAGTGGTATTAGGTACTTTGTTTGTTTTTTTCACTTTATACCAGTGTGTTGTTTGATTCAAGGTCTACACATTCTTTCATATCTGAAAAATATTCTAGTAATTTGGGAATAACATCTCAAGAAATTACTCCTAAACTTGTGGTAAAAACACCGAGGGGAAATTTTGAGGCAAAAAGAATTTATAAGAATCTTCATATCCTTATCCGTGGAAAGAACCTACTTACAGACCTTATTGTTTTACCTCTAGTAGAGTTTGATGTTATCCTGGGTATGGATTGTCTCTCCGTTTACCATGCTAAGATTGACTGTAGAGCTAAAGAAGTTTCTTATCAAAAATACTTACAGTTTGTGTACAAGAATGAACCCTTACTGTTGATAACATATCTAGAGGATGAGAAACTTGTAAAATATAGAAATGAATGTTACCTTGCACATATTGTTGAAAACAAAGGAAATGTTCAGACTAATGAGGTGCCAGTGGTAAATGAGTATCCTGATGTTTTCCCTGATGAGTTGCCTGGAATAATACCAGACCCGGAAGTTGAATTTACTATCGATTTAGTTCCTGATGCTAAGCCAATTTCAAAACCCCCTTATCGAATGGATCAAATTGAAATTTTAGAGTTGAAGGAGCAATTGCAAGATTTATTAGAGAAAGGTTTCATTCAACCTAGCACATCACGGGTGCTCCTGTCTTATTTGTTAAAAAGAAAGATGGTTCAATGAGAATTTGCATTGATTATAGAGACTTGAATAACATCACTGTTAAGAACAATTATCCTTTGCCTCATATCGATGATTTGTTTGATCATCTACAGGGAGCTTAGTATTTTTCAAAGTTTGACCTGAGGTCGGGGTACCATCAGTTGAAGGTAAAGGAAGCAGATATTTCGAAGACTGCATTTCGTACAAGATATGACCATTATGAATTTTTAGTTATTCCTTTTGGGCTAACCAATGCACCTGCTGTATTCATGGACCTTATGAATAGAATTTTCCATGAGTTCTTGGATAAGTTTGTGGTTGTTTTCATTGATAATATTATGGTGTTTTCTAAATGTAAAGAGGAGTATGAAAGTCATTTAAGGGTTATTTTGAAAACATTAAAAGAAAATAAATTGTATGGGAAATTTAGTAAGTGTGAGTTTTGGTTGTAAAAAATTTCTTTCCTTGGTCACATTGTTTCTAAAGATGGGATAACTGTTGATCCTGCAAAAACAAAGGTTGTTGAAGAATGGCCAAAACCCACAAATATAACCAAGATTTGTAGTTTTATTGGTTTGGAAGGCTATTACTGAAGGTTTGTTAAAAATTATTCACGGTTATCTAGTATAATGACTAAGCTAACTCATAAGGGTGTTAAGTTTATCTGGAAAAAATAATGTGATGATTGTTTTTAGGAATTGAAAAGAAGATTGGTGAATTCTCCAGTTTTGGAACTACCTTTTAGGAATAGGGTGTTTGTTATCTACAACGATGCTTCATTAAAAGGACTTGGCTGCATCCTAATGCAGAATGATCAGGTAATTTCTTATGCTTCACGTCAGTTGAAAACTCATGAGGTAAATTACCCTACACATGATTTGGAATTATTTGCCGTTATTTTCACTTTAAAAATTTGGAGGCATCATTTGTATGGAGTAAAGTGTGAAATATATACCGATCACAAAAGTTCAAAGTATATAATCACTCAGAAATAATTGAACATAAGACAGAGGAGATGGCTAGAATTAATCAAGGATTATTATTGTACAATTCATTACCATTCGGGAAAAGAAAATAAAGTGTCTGATGCTTTGAGTCAAAAAAGTAATGCTTCATTAACAATGTTACGTTTGGAACATGATCCTTTGGTTAAGGATTTGATGAAATTTGTCATAGAAGTTGTTGGTGTAGGATGTTCTTCTATTTTGTTTCAGGTATCAGTGAAATATTCTCTATCAGACAGAATTAAGCAAGCACATAAGCAAGATAGTGAGTTTCAGAAAAAGGTAGAGCTGGTTCATAAGGGTAAGTTTCCTGAATTCAACATTGATAATGATTGTTATTTGAGATTTGGGAAGAGATTGTGTGTGCCTTGTGATTCACAATTGAAGAGAGAGTTGTTATGTGAAGCTCATAGTTCTCCGTTTTCAGTTCATCCAGGTAGTACTAAGATGTATAGAGATCTTCGGGAGTATTACTGGTGGGACAGAATGAAAAGAGACACTACTGATTTTACTATGAAGTGTTTGACTTGTCAACAGGTTAAAGTAGAGCGTAAGTTACCGAAAGGGATGCTTCAGCCTTTACTAGTGCCATAGTGGAAATGGGATAATGTATCCATGGACTTCGTTGTGGGATTGCCGAAGACACCTCGAGGTAATAATGAAATCTGGGTTATTGTTGATCGCTTGACTAAATCTACTCATTTACTTTCTATAAGAGATAATTTTTCCCTAGATCAAATTTCTCATTTGTATCTAAAAGAGATATTCTGGTTACATGGAGTTCCCCTATCCATTGTATCTGACCGCGATCCCAGGTTCACTTCTAACTTTTGGAGAGGCCTTCACAAGTCATTGGGTACTGAATTAAATTTTAGTACAACTTTTCATCCTCAATCAGATGGGAAGTCAGAACGAACAATTCAGACTTTGGAGGATATGCTATGTGCTTGTTCGATGGATTATCAGGGAATTTGGGACCAACATCTTTCTTTGGTTGAGTTTTCTTATAATAACAGTTTTCATTCTAGTATACAGATGGAACCATTTGAGGCATTATATGGGAAGCGGTATCGAACTCCAGATTTTTGGGATGAAGTGGGTGAAAGGAAGTTGATGGGACCAGAATTGGTAGAAGAGTTGGCAGAAAAAGTTTAGATGATACAGAAACACACGAGAATATCTCAGAGCAGGCAGAAAAGTTATGCAGACAATAGGAGGAAGGATCTCTCTTTTGGTGTAGGTGATCATGTCTTCCTCAAAGTTTCACCATGGTAAAGTGTGATGCGATTTGGTAAGAAAGGAAAGCTGAGTCCAAGGTTCATTGGACCATAAGAAATTCTAGAGAGAGTTGGATCAGTTTCATACTGAGTGGCTTTAACTCTGAGTTTATATTAAGTACACAATGTTTTTCATGTTTCAATGTTAAGGAAGTACATGCCAGATCCATCTCATGTTTTGAGTCCAAAGGTAGTTCAGCTGGAAGAGATTCTATCTTATGAGGAACAACCAGTCCAGATTCTTGACCACAGGGGGAAAGTGTTGTGGAATAAGGTGATTCATCAAGTAAAGATTTTGTGGAAAATCACATGATTGAAGAGGAAACATGGGAATCTGAAAATGCAATGAGGGATAAATACCCCCACTTATTCGATAAGTAAATAAATTACGGAGACACAATTTTCTAAAGGGGGAAGGATGTAACATCCCAAGTATGTAAAGAATTATGGATTTTCATATCTATGTCTATTTATGAATTATATAGTGTTTTAGAGGCTTAAAATGAGAATAAATCCAATCTTAAGCATAGAATACACTAATATTTTTAAAAGATTATTTTACTGCCTTTTGATGGAAAACCATTTTTAAATCAACATTTTAACAATTTTATAAGCTCTATTTGTCAAAATAAACATATTATTTAGGATTGGGACATTTAAATTTACTTTGGATAATTTCTTGGTATTTTTTTGACAATGTTCATTTTTTAATGAATAGTAAAAAATACTGCATTTTACTTCAAAACTGCTTTTTCATCTAATTTAATTATATAGTTAGATTATCTTTTTAATTGGATTTAAAGTGTAATTAGAATATATTTTTACCATTTAATCCAATTTTGGTCATTTTAATTGATTTCACTATGGAATTGGTCATAAACAAGTGCCAAACTTTTCATAGATATTGTTTCAAAAAAACCCGCTATTTGTTTTGACAATGAGAATTATTTTTCAATTAATTAATAAACTTTATGTGTTTGGAATTTGGTAAAATAGATTCCATATTAGGAATCAGAAGTTACAAATTATGTAATTAAGACTCTTTTGTTTTTTGACATTATGAATAGTAAGTACAGTAATTATCTTTAATTATCATGATTAATTAGTAATCGGGTAGTTAAGGGTAATAGAATAATATCATAATAATAAAAAATGACCCCAAAATGTGTCCTAATTCTACTGGTTGTGTCATTTCCAAACATGGGATGCCTTTTACCAAACTTTGGGACCCCATGGAATCACTTTTGAGTGATAGTGACACTATCATTTTATTTTTAAAGAAAGGAGAATATCACAAAAGTATGTAACACCTAAGTAAAACAATTTTAGTTTTGTCTGTGTAAAGGATATCTTAGAATATAAATAATAATTGGAAAGATAAAAATATTTCCTATATCATAGTATTTTTTTTATAATTTTTATACATTAAATAAATTAATTTATTTGTGACACCATGATGATGCAGCGATTACTTCATTAATGAACGATTTAAATAAAATGAAAAGATATTGGAAAATATAAGACTTAAACTTGTCAAAAACCTATTTTATGGGTTGATTTATAACCCTTATCACCTTATCCTAGAAATATATCATTTTGGGACCTATAAAATTCAAAAATAATTTTAAAATAAAGTAACATTTCATGAATTTCTAAGAGTGCCCCTCCTCCCTCTTATAAAAGGCCCCCAGCTCTACCACCTTACCCACACCTATAAAGCCATTGGATCGGCCAAAATCTGATAATTTTATCTCTACACATCCCTCTATTCATCATATAAGCATTACCGTAGGCAAAAATCTCTTCAAGAAACCCTTTTGGTTCAAACCAAGGGGAGTTACCTGATTTAAAGGTAAAGTCTTCTCTAATGTTCTTTTGTTTTATTTTGCTTCTCAAACCCCCTAAACTCTTTTTTATCCCTTTATTTTGTAAAAATACCAGTATCTTCAATATACTAGGATGTTTTTATAATAATTATTTGATCTACACTTATACACACATCCGTTTAATGGTTAAAGAACATACTGTTTCTGTGGATGGCGAATTACAGCCTCACAAAACGATGATTGTTCAATATTCTTCTAACACATTTAAATGTGTCCATTAAGATGTCAATATATTTATATATGATATATAATATGTTTATGTTTTCCTTATACTTCTGTATTTTTAATTTATGGAATACCTTTATGGTTTCCATTATGGGTAAACACGATATCTTCATTTTAAGAAGTGCGGACTACCGCCCCCTCAAAGTGATTTGATTCGTTAATGCCATATGTGGGATGTATAAAGGATAGAGTTAATGATATTATATATGGAATTATACTATAATTATAATATACCTTTATATCATTATGATTTCATTCCATTAAACACAAAATAGAAATGAAAGTAGCGTTCATGCGTACGTATGACTTACCATCTCCATGAACGGTGCATTTCATTTCTTACCTCTAAATGTTATGTAATATTATAAATACATGTATATAATGGATATATATGATATCTAAATCATGAATATAATTCTGGATATAATGGATATTTTACCACATGAACAACTTGTAATTATAAGGAGTTTATTTTTGACTCAAGTACCAATGATCGACAAAACGACCGTTATTAACTTAAATAATTAAATAGTGTTCATAACATGGTAATAAGTGATATAAAAGGAATAATTAACTTGAAAAAGTTTATTAATAAAGTAGAAATTAACTCAAGTTTATTATTCAGGATATTAAAGAATGATCGTGTCGAGTCGAACTCGAGGTAAGGGACTTCGTCTCAATCTCCTTTCATTGAGGCATATTTTGTTTTATACACAGCTTCATTTTATATGGTGTATAAACCCCTTTGAATTTTACTTTTATTCAAAAGGAATCTTTTTATACGAAGCGTTTTACTAAATGACAAAAGGTAATGTTTTTGTCTTACGTATGCAGCGACAACGACTTCTCCGCTGCCGTGACCATTATTTGAGTTTCAACTTCCTCTACAAGACATAACTTTTTTTTAAAATGAAAAATAAATAATATGTTTTACTTTTCTTTTATTTTGGTATTTAAAATGGTTTTTCTAATGTTTTTACTATATCAATGTGTTTTTGATATCTTGTGATTGAAATGTGGAAATGTTATGTTTCCTTTATGCATGTTTTATGTGATACGATTATGTTATGGTTCTTGGGAATTGTTTATGAAGATGGGTGGTTCCATGATAAACTAAGGGCGGGTGAGCCCGTGATAGCTCTCCAATGAATTGGGTAACATGAAGGGGTTAAACACTAAGGTTTCTCTGAAGAGATTTAGGGAATATACTGTGATGAGTATTCCAAACGTAACCATGAGGGTTACTCCCTACGTAAGAATGTTATGAATGCCTCAAGTTACCTTTATGCCTTATGATTTATATGAGTTATTCATGAATATTTTGATTTCATGAGGCATGTTAAAGTGCTTTTGTTTTATGAGTAAAGTATGATTTCATTTATTCTTATGTATACATGGACTAATGTTTTCATTCTGTATTTTTATATCCCTTACTGATATTTTTATGCCCATCCCAAGTTTTTGAAATGTTTCTCACAGGTCAAGGGAAAAGTACATGATGTGATGATAGTGTCAAGAAAGTGTCAATAAAGTATCCATGTTTTGTTTTAAATATGATTCCTTTGATGGGATAAGTGAATATTGTATTTGATGTAACCACCTTGTTTAAATGTGGAATGTAATGCATGATTTATGATCTAATGATCTAAAACTATAAACCTGAAAAGATCCTCAATGTGTATTCTTGTAATAACTCAAGATTAAGTAAGGTTTAAGGCTGGGGCATTATAGATCGACTGTTTGAGAAATTAAAATATGTGGAAATATTTTTTGGTAAACAGTTTTCAAAAAACCATATAAAAAACTATTGAAAAAGAGATCATTTTTTTTTGAATTACTATACTCTAATTTTCTATATATTAGAAATTTTCTTGATGTTATGCATGTTGAAAAAAATGCATGTGAAAGTGTCATCGACATGTTTCTAAATGCACCCGACAATACAAAGGATGGAATTAAGGCTAGGTTAGACATGGTTGACAAGTGAATATGAGAAGAGTTGGCAATAGTGAAGGGTGAAAAATGAACTTATCTTCCTCTATATACTTACACTCTTTCCATGCAAGAGATATATTAGTTTTTAAACTTATTGAATGATGTTAAGGTTCTATAGGGGTATTCATCAAATATCAATAACATCGTGTCAATGACTGATTTAATGTTAAAGTGTCTAAAATCACATGAATTCCATGTATAGATGTAAGATTTAATTTCCATATATTTATGTTGTATTTTCCCCAAGAATGTCCATTATACATTAACCAATACCTGTTTCTTCTTCAAATCTATATGTAAAAAAGTTATAAACCTTGAGAAATTTCTGACTATAGAGAGAGAAATTACCATCATATTAAATGAACTTGAAATGTTATTCCTACCAACATTATTTGATATGATGGTTCATTTGATGGTTCAAATGGTGAGAGAGATTAGACTATATGGTCATATACACTATAGATGGTTGTACCGCATTGAACATATATTAAGATTTTGAATTGGTATATCAAAAATCAAAGTCAGCGAGAGGTTTGTATTATAGAGTGATATATTGTTGAGGAAGCTATTGAATTATGCATCGAATATATATCTGGTTTGGAAATCATTGGTCTATCGAAATCTCGCCACACTGGCCGACTTGTGGTTGAAGGAATTTATTGAAGATATATTTTCACAATCCATATTATAGATTGGGAGTAGTATCACCTTTACATTTTTCATAACATTTTGGAGGTTTCCCCATATGTTGAAACCCAAAATTAAATTCACAGGCATTTGAATCCATGAAGGGATGAAATATGGATATCAAATACACATAATCAATAATTTATTGGATGATTTTGAGTCTATATTTTTAAGGAGTCAGATGAAAATATTGATATAATTTCAGAATGGCTTCGATGGATAGTTGGAGGACCAAGTGTGTATGTATTATCATACAATGGTTATGTTATTAATGGTTATAATTCTATATAAATTAACATGATGAAGATAGTACCCTGGAAAATGGTGGAGTTACACATGTGAATGAAGTGATTCATATTTCTAGTACTAAGGATAGAAATCCAATTTATGTGAATATGTTATACATTGTCATACATTAGATTATAAAATATTCCATGTGCTGATTTTTCAATGAAAGTGGGTTGATAACAGGAGTTATTTCAAAATAGATGAATTGGGATTCGTGAAAGTTGATTTTAACAAGGGTAAAAAGATAAACCACTTATAATGGAATCATAGATATTTCATGTATTTTATATTCTAGATCCTTCAAACTAAAAGTGGTCAATTGTTCTGTTATCGACCAAAACCACTGAAGGGTCATATGAAAATTCAAATGAGGATGACTCTTTTGTTGGGGAATCACATTAATTTCATAGTGATCCCAATGTAGATGGTGTTTTTTATGTTATATGATACCACAATGAAGGTATTTAGATATTCAATAGAGGGGTAAAACCCCATCATTCTTAAAAAAAATAGTGTTCTATAATCAGGTTATATTTTTTTGGTAATACACATAGTATTACCTCACATTATTATCCATTCACTTCTATATTTATGGACTAGAAATTAAATGTTAAACCACTTCTATAGAGAATGAATTCTACACATGTTGGTTACCCTAATACCAAGGAATAACAGATCTCTAAACCTGCTATTACTCACAAATACAGAGGAAGAATAACCTTCTGCACGTGCTGGTGCTCCTGATCCTAAGGAACAACAGGTTTCTCAATCTATTGCTACTCCCAGTGTAGAGGTACAATGACCACATACACATTCCAATGCTACCACTCCAGAGGAACATACTGAAGATGTTGATTATGAGGAAATTATAGGAAATTAAGGACCAACGACAAAAAAATCAGGAGCTCCATAGTTTTACAGTGTTAGAAAAAATTATTAAAGAGAAAATAAAAGGCATAAAATACAAGGTCGTATGGAATGTGAGGGGGAAACATGTTAACCCTAAAAATGCCATGTTTATTAGTTACATTGGAATCATCACTCAGAACCATATGCTGATTGATGTAGATTCATGGGACCATGTTGTGGTTGGGCTTAAGACACTGATGTTGATTGATATTATAGTAACATTATGATATCATTTATTTATTTTAAAAAAATAATGAATAATTGACATAATCTTCATCATCCCTAAAAAAGTGTATTTATAGTAGATGAATCCCATAATAAAAATGTATTAATTATTTTTGGAAGGATTCACAGAGGATTTTACACAATTCTAATGACTCATTTTCTTAAAGATACGAAATGGAAAATAGAATAACACCCAACTCTTATCTATGAACACCTGATAACCCAAGATACGTGGGATACATTTACTATCCATCATGAAAGTGTGTATTTTTAGGTACATTGTGTCTAGTAATATGTTGTTTGATGACACATGGATTCATCACTTAGATTGAAATTTTTTTATTTATGAAACAAAGACTTAGTGTTGGAAATAAGGAATGGGAAGTAAAACCAACATACCCATATTATAAAGAAAGGATGGGGTATGATTCACTTGAAAAAAAATTGGTACGTATTTTAAATCTATCATAATACTTTTATGTTCCATGAAACAAAAACATAATTATGTTCCTCTATTTATATACAAATTGATGACTCCAAATCTAAATCCACTTCTATCCCATGCCATGTGCTATGTAAGGATGCATGAGTAAATGAATATGGGAAACTAATAGATGAAAACACACAAAAAGTGTGGAAAAAATGTGTACCTGTGACATAATAATTTTTTTATTTAAATCGCTATTAAATAACATTGATTACTTATTTTACTATATTTTCAATCCGACATCATTAAAGGAATCAAAAACACCTGTATCAGATGAATATATAATATCGGTGGCCTTGAAGAGGACATAAAAGTATGGCTGCATTAGAGGTGCATGTTTTAGGGTGACACCTTGAACATATTTTGAGAAAAAAAGAGGATGATCAAGGTGAAGAAATGAAATGGATGAGAGAAAGGCTAGATACCCTTGAAGAATAATTAAAATAGTAGAGATATATGTTAGTAACTTTAATGGAGGGGAATTAAAGAGAATAAAAAACTCCAGAACAACTATTTCCTAATAATCCACCCCCACCCCACCAACTTTGATATGAGACATTCCCCTGAAGGAGCTATCTTAGACGAGGTAATAAATGTTCTAATAATTGTTTCTATGCAATGTGAATAAGACAGAGACTGATACCTTTCATATACTAATATCCTTCAAGGTGAGAATGAATTTGATTTATATATATCAACACCCACCCATCACCTTTTAGTGAGGTCTATGGTGTTCCATATCAAAAAAGATATTCAACATAGCAGGACACTTCTAGCAGGTCATATGGGATTGTCGATTAGCATAGCCCAGGAGTCGAGCATGGAGCTACCTCTTCCAATTAATGAGGAATATATTCATAGTGTTAAGAAATCTATTGGGACATTCATCATATGGCTGTCACATCTTGTAAAAAAAACATCTACAAAGAGGTATTCATTTCCAACATTTTTTTCAAGTTAAAATTTTAATAATTAATGAAAAAATTTCTAAACCATTGAATGTTATTATAGAAGGACAAAGAGATGGGGGTGAAACAAAATATCAGTTAAAAAACATCTAAATTATCGACCAACTGATTGCAAATATTTAACAAAAACACCTTTACCCCACCCATTCTATATCTGCATTTACTATCATTTAAGGTTCATGTGGATACGAAGTTAAAAAATGGCCATACTCAAATATTTGATTTTTAATAAAATATATACGATGGGGAATTTCAAGAATTCATTAGCGGTGATAATGTAAGTGAAATCCTCAACTATGATTGGTTAGGCAGCTCAATTGTAAATGTATACATGAGGTATGTTTTCAAGATTTTATTTTCTAAAAGATGATAAACTATGTTAATTATGACTAAATACATTTAATATTTTTGTTAGATGTATATATAAAAAACAATTAAAGGGATTTACCCATTATTTTTTGGACTTGTTAGTCCTCACACCACCTCTATAGATGAACTAAAATGTATTCCAAGAAAGTAGACAAAATAGTGGCAGAACTATACAAATCATTTGAAAGTAAATATATGGATGACATGATCATATTAATACCAACTATGTAGGGGTAAAACTCTACAATTTAATCATATCAAATATATTTTCATTTCTTTCATTAATTATTCCTTTTTGTGTTTTTAGCAATAATTGTATGCTCATTGCGGTCAATCTGGATACTCTAAAGATTTATTTCTTGGATTCAATGCATGGACACCCAACAAAACGACCACACATGAATGAATTTTCAATTTTTAATAAAATATATCCAACATTTTAGAACTAAAAATCAGGTTATATAATTTATATTATATTTTAATGCTGATTTTATTATGATACAGTGATGCATAAATATCATCTAAAATAGGGAATGAGGCATGAGGATAAGGGCAAGAGATATGAAAAGTATTAATAATAGATACATATCAGGATATATATAATATAATTTCACTATACAAACACATATCAAAATAAATTAATTATTTTTATCAATTTTTTTAGTGTCTGAAATAAAAAAATTGAAAAAATTGTGGTTATTATGTTTGTAAATTTAAGAGATAGATCATATTCCATGAAACAATTAGCATCCCTGAAGTGGTATTTTAGAATATAATTACAATTTCATTTAAAATATTTATTAATCCGTTGTGTATTTATATTTTTTCAGTAATACTATGATTTTTGAAAAGGTTCATATTCACAAGATGATATAGACTTTCTTAGAAATGAATGGGAAACATACCTGATAGAATAACGTACAAAAATATAATGAAGATGTGACTTCCATAGAAGCAGTGAATTGTTTCATATTTATGTTTAATTTAATTCTTTTTACTATTTCTAACATAAGAATTATTTTCTTATATAGGTGGATTCCTTTGTTTGAGTTGGGGTAGTTTATTCGAAAATGGTCATGCTCATGAGATATTGGAATTTGAGCCTACAACTAAGATAATGAAAACAATAAAATGAGTCAATAATGTATAAATGTGAATTCATAACACTTATTGAATTAATTAATTTTTTCATCATTTTATCTAATATTTTTATGTAAAATTCCTTATCATTTTTATCTAATAATTATTTATTTTTTAAAGATCTTTTGGGAAGTCATACTTTCCTTTCAAATATCTAATACATGATATAAAAGAGAGAACATATTCCTTTTGGGTGGAATATGAAACCCCATGTTTCATGAAATGTTAAATGAATCATAAAGATGCATCTACCAAGGTATTTATCATTAGTTGAATGCAAAGTATGACTTCCCAAAATATATTTCATGAAAAATTTCAAGAACAATGTAGTAATTAGCCACAGCTCAATCAACCACACCTTAATATGATACATAGTGTGCTCAATATGAATCAAAGTGTATTTTTTTAGTTTATAATATTATTTTATCCTTTAAGATTTATGTCTTATGAACTTCCATGCTTTAATCCATGAATCATGATTATGATCTATGATATGAAGTTAGTGAATTTATAATGTTAATATCACTTTATAACATCTTTATTCTCATGTTATCATTATACAATCATTAATATCTCCCTTGTTTACAATTATTGAGAATCTATTATCACCATTTATTATGTTTCATATTCTTTGGTTATGAATAATGGTTTTAGAAATGATATACCTAAGAAGGTTTCTAGTAAAGAATAACATAATGAGATAATCTTGTAAACTATTCCTTTATGTTTCCATGTTTCCAAAATCACTAAACCTAAACTATTCTGGAATGTTTCATTATTTTATGTAATTAATATTAATATAATAATATGTGATACATATTTATGAAATGTATGGGTAAATATATTTAGTATCAGAGTAACTAACCCACTCAAAATTGAGAAAATGCATTCAGTTGTTTTGATACTTTAGGAAAACAATCCATAAGTCATTTGAGATGTGTAGGTATCAACCCCACATCCACATGATGCACAATGAGACTGTTAGGACTAAAAATGTATCCTTTTTATTTATAATTGAAATTGTTTTTAATAAAAAGAACCAGTGACATACTGAAAACTAAGAAAATGAGTACATATTAATTTGTCACTTTAAGAAAATGATCCATATGTCAATTTTTATGTTTTGGAATCAAACACACCTCAATCTGATGCACGATGTGAATGATATGACTTTAATTGTGTATTTTTATATTAAATGACATTAAATTTCAAAAAATGAACAATTGGAATACTGAAAAATAATAAAACACATTCATATTGTTTTGATACTTTAGGAAAATGATCCATGATTAATTTGTGATGTATAGGAATCAAACACACCTCAATCTGATACATGGTGTGACTAGTACAACTAAAATTGTCCATTATTAGTTTAAAATTAAAATTTTAGATCAAAACATTTCACTCACTAAAAACCAAGAAAAGACGCTCCAATTATATTCATAATTTAGAAAAATGATTCATAAGTCAGTTCTGATGTGTATTAAGTAGTCTCACATAAAACTGATGCACGATGCGACCATTATGACTCAAAATGCATGTTTCTAATTTGAAATGAAATTTTAGTAAAAATACAAAATTAGTATACTAAAAACCAAGAAAACACATTCAAGTTATTTTTATACTTTAGGAAAATGATCTATTAGTCATTTGTGATGTGTAAGAATCATTCTCACCTCAATTTGATGCATGGTGTGGCCGGTATAATTGAAGGTGTCTCTTTTTATTTAAAATTAACATTAATTTTATTAAAAAGAACAAGTGACATACTGAAAATTGAGAAAATTAATTAGGATTGTTTTTATAATTTATTAAAATTATCCATTAGTAATTTTTGATGCGTAGGAATCAAATAAACCTTAATATGATGCATGGTGTGACCGATGTAACTCAAAATGTGAATTTTAATTTAAAATCGACATTAATTTAGGTAAAAATAACAAGTGACATACTGGAAACTGAGGATACACATTCATATTTTTTTGATACATTAGGAAAATGACCCATCATTCATTTGTGACATGTGAATCAACTAAACCTCAATCAGATGCACAGTGTGACTGGTATGACTAAAAGTGTCCATTATCAGTTTAAAATTGACATTTTAGATCAAAACGTTTCACTCATTGAAAACTAAGAAAACAGACTCTGATTGTCTTAATAATTTAGGACAATGATTCATAAGTCCTTTGTGATTTGTATGAATTATTCTCATGTAAAACCGATGCACGATGCAACTGGTATGATCCAAAATTTTATTTTGAGTTTGAAATGACATTTTAGTAAAAAAACACAATTGACATACTAAAAACGAAGAAAATGCATTCATATTTTTTTATACTTTAGAAAAATGGTCTATAAGTAATTTTTGATGTGTAAGAATCAACCATACCTCAATATGATGCATGGTGTGGCTGGTATAACTCAAAGTGTCTCTTTTCAATTAAAATTGACATTAATTTTACAAAAAAGAACAAGCGACATAATGAAAATTAAGAAAACTCATTATAATTGTTTTGATTATTTAGGAAAATGATCCATGAGTAATTTTTGACATGTAAAAATCAACCCCACCTACTAAAATGCACGTTTTGACCGGTACAACTATAAGTGTGTCTTTTTATTTAAAATTGACATTAATTTAAGTAAAAAGAACAAGTGAAATACTAAAAACAAATAAAACACATTCATATTGTTATGATACTATAGTAAAATGATACATCAATAATTTTTAATATATAGGAATCAAGTACACCTCAATCTGATGAACAGTCTGACCGGTATGACTAAAAGTGTCAATTTTCAGTTTAAAATTGACATTTTAGCTCAAAACATGTCACTCATTGAAAACTATGAAAACACACTTCAATTTCCTTCATAATTTATGATAGCGATTTATAATTAATTTGTAATTCATATGAAGTAGTCTCATGTCAAACCGACACATGATGAAATCGGTATGACTCAAAATGCGTGTTTTTAATTTGAAATGACATTTTAGTAAAAAAAAACTGACATACTGAAACCAAAAAAATGAAATATGATTTTTTTTGATACTTTAAGAAAATGATTAGTAAATAATTTTTGATGGTTGGGAATCATCTAAATCATAATTAGATGCACACTGTGACTGGTATAAATCCAAATGTTCCATTATTTAAATTTGATATTAAATTTAGTAAACTAACAAGTGACATACTCAAAAACAAGAAAACACATTTGGATTGTTTTTATATTTTAGGAAAATGATCTATAACTCATTTTTGTCATGTTTTAATCAACCCCACCTTAATACGACACACGATGTGAAAAGTATAACTCTAAATGTGTATTTTTTATTAAATATTGATATTTTATTAATGGATTCTTTCATATTAATGTTTAATTTATTTCTTTATCATATTACTAACATAATATTTGTTTTCGTATATAGGTGGGATCTTTTTCTTGAGTTGGGATGAATTTTTAAAAAAATGATATCATGGGAGGAAATTCTTGAGAGGGGATCACATGCATAAAAATATGAAACATTAATGTTCTTAATTATTTTTTGGATAATTGTAAATGTAATTATATAATTTTTCTTGAAATTTATATAGCAGTTTTTATTGTATATACCATGGGTGGATATTTTTATATTCATAAGGTCAATTAAATGTATATATCATTGTTTTATGGGTGTTCTATATATACCTGCAGGTTTTTGCTAGGTGTGCTGTTATATTAACTACACATCGCAGCCAGCTATGCCTTTATTATTTATATTTCAAGCACTGATAAAGGGGAGAATTTATCATTGTTTTCTTAGTGTGGGTATAAGAACCCCTTTATCAGTGATTTTTAGCACTGATAAAGGGGACCCCTATACCAGTGCTATGATTAACAACACTTTTTTTATGATGCATCGGGTTTTTAGAATTGTTAAATAGAATATGTGTAGTAGTGAAGTTAGATTTTGGGTGGCCACACGTCATAATCCCAAAATAAAAATTAACTCACCCTTTTACGTGGGTAATTGAGATGCTATATGAAATTAGAAAATCCTTCGTTTACTTCCTGCACCCTATTCTCATGTTATTATTTGAGTAACATGATGTTGATCTATTCTACTTCATCCTTAAAAGTCAACAAAGATCTTACTGGGCTTGTGTATGAGAGGAACCAACAATAAGGCCATCCTATCAAAGAATCCAGTTTAGGATATTCGATATAGAAGTAGAACCATCCTTATGTATTAATTTCAAATAATAATATTTGAAAATATATTTTTTAAAATAAAATAAACTTGTTTTTCAATTATTACAATTAGTTTACTATTATTATTCTTACTTTTCATAAAATAAACCATAAAAACTTTACCACATCTCCCTAAATCATCGCTCATGGAGTTGTTAATTCTTAAGGATCTCCCAATCCATAGGTATGCCCAATCACTAACACCAATCCAAATATCAAGACCACATACCTAACATCCTACCCACATCTCTCGCCGGTATGTTACCATGACTGATACCCGCTCACCCCTTTTCGAATGCATGTCTTTCCCCATCCCCTATCAATGTCCTTCTCACCCTCTCCACATTGTTTTCCTTCTACTAATATGTTGATGATATACTCTAATGTCCATATTAAAGTTCCCCATTTTTAGTATTTTTTATCTTTCCCAATTTCAATGTTCTTCAATTGTCATGTTTTCCAGGTGTTATTTATGTTTTGTGTTCATGTTTTTTTAGTGATTTCAATTTCCAATTCAATAATAGTGCTTATTTTTTCATATTTTTGTTTTCATATTCTAGTTTTTTGTTTTAAAATATTTTTTTACAACATTATAGTGTTTCCTCATACCATATGTGAATTCTGTTAGGTTTTCTTGTAGAAGATGTAGTAATAAGATTTTGATGATGTTGGGTCATGATTTTTTTTCCAAAACTAGATTAATCTTTTAAAAATATTAAATGTTTTATGTTCATGTTTTGAATAAAATTAATAAAATTAATTATTTTTTTCCAACTAATTTTTTTTTCAAAAAACGTTAATTTTTTTCACAATATTATATGTTTTAAGTGAAAGTTTCATTGAAATAGATCAAATTAATTATTTTTATTCCTACTAAAACCTATATAGTAGAAGTAGGGTGGAACCCACATGAAATGTTTGTTTAGAACAAAGAAAAAAAGAAACAAAATTGGTGAAATGATTTGAAATTATGTGAGATTAATAGTGAGAAAATAAGTTTCGTGTGAGAAAAGAAGATGGATTTTAGGAAATGATTTCAAGATTAAAGTAGTGGAGAATGAAATATAAGGTTCAATTGCAAACTATTTAATTGATTCTCTCTTAAATAAATGAAAAAAATTGTATTTTTAGTATTCAATATAATCACTAAAACCTTATTTCAATGGTAAAAGTGCTTGACTGGATGAATTCAATGAATTTTCAACCTTTGAATTCATTAATACATGTTAAATATTGAATATATTTTTGAGAAGATCAACTTGTAACTTGATTTTTAAGAAAACCAATCCAATTGAATGAAAAGAAAACAAACATAGTAAAAAGACAAACAAATGAACAATTTTATTCTTCCTTCATGAATTTAGAAAACATTTATTTCTATTTTGTAAAAACAAGTGAATTCTGTAGAATAAAACAAGAGAAATAAAATAGGAGTCTTCCCTAATTAATCGACTTTAAACACTGAAATTTTTCTTCTCTCACCGCCACAATATCGTGATTTTCTGTTGTATTCATCAACTGAATTTCTTCTCCTATTATATGGTGTCTTTTTGAGATAAAGAATCCCATTTTTTAATTATTCTCCTTTCTTCCAAAAATAGATTTTACACCGATTTAAATTATGTAAACTCACAATTTGGTCCCCACTACTCTAGCATATGTGTATTTTCTTAATTTCTGAAAAATTATGTAATAAATTCTGATAACTGCCTAATAATTAATTTTCTTCAACTGTTACTTCCATTAAATACTCCCTAATCATATATAATTCTATTCGACCATCATCGAAATAATCTTTAAATATCGACTCCCTGATCATTAAATTAATCTCCCAAGATTAATAGGACTATCCCTTTACAGCTTGACATTGTCTCAACAATGGAATTTTTTAATAAAATCAAAACCATCTTATTCAAATATCCAAAGGAACGACTCATCAATATTCATCCCAATTACGGTTCAGACTAGTCAAGAATGAGATTTCTTCAAAAAGGGAATATGTACTCAAATTATATTTATCTTCTATTTTTGACACACCCTTTCAAAATATTCATATATCATTCAATGAGGTACATCCATCAATAATGTAAATGACCACAGAACATGATCTCTCAAACCAAGTGAACCATCATGTGAACCATCACATAAAAGAATGATAGAGGGAAGAACATATATAATTCATATAGCGTGTTATCCATTTCATTTTCCATTGTTGTTAATTTCCTTGGGTCTATAACATTATGGTATATTTTTGGGTATTGGGGTGGAAATATACAAATGCATAACATTGCTTCAAAATATTCGCCATGAATTTGGTGTCTGGAATTGGGAAGTGTAGGAACCCCAACCACCACACCGAGTCCTCCAATCATATGGTTCTGGTCCTCCCAAGGTATCTATTCCAAGCAACAAACAAAGAAATTACAAACAAAAATGCATAAAAAACAATTACAAAAAAATGCACAACAAGATTTTATGGTTTATAAATTCATCCTACATCCATGGGATAATGGAAACATAACTTTTATTCAATGTGTTGAAAAATATTGGTTACACAAATTAATATCTTTTATAACTCTACCTAGAACAATAGAAGATGTGCCCCAAACACTATTCAGTCATCAAATATTCTTGCTCTTACATTATGGTCTTAAACCTTGGGAGTCTGGACATCTACCATTAGATCTGGTTCCTTTGGAGCATTTTGTGAACCCTATTTGGATTCCCCAAATGGTTATCCATCTCTACCTTTTTGATTCCTTGTCAGCGTTTTGTAGTCACACTAAAAACATGTCACAATATCCATTTCTATTAAAATAAAGTCCATATCTACAATTAATGTAGTCAACATTATTTATTTTATATCCATTAATATCATGAATTAACTCTCCATTAATATTGAGAGAAACTCAACTATTTATGTTGTGAAAAAATCTATCAATTAATAAATCTCTCTCTTTACTAAATGCAATGGACCCAAATAAATTCTGGCATGATAAACATTTTCCTAGGTTGATTAAAAAATCTCCCACTAAAAGACTATTCACATTCTCACATCAATATCAAAACCAGACCAGTTTACATTCACTAGTCTTCTATAGTACCTACATGGTTCTCCACTCCATGCCACTTCAATTTCCTACACTTCCACTGAATCAATCACTCCATAAGCTTCTAGAATAATGATATGATCATTCCACCAACTCTATGAAACTCATATTAATGCACTACTACAGACTTGGCCTTTAACAGTGCTAGGATTTATGAGCACTAGGAAAAAGAGATGATAAAACCCCCTATATTAATTCTAGAAAATGTGTTGATAAAGTGAGCCTTTATCCATGCTAAAAAAGAACTAACAAAGAGGGACTTTATCAGAACTAAAAAATCACTAATAAAGGTAAACCTTTATCCTTACTAATAAAAAAACACTACTAATGGGTTCTATTTATCAATGCTACTAAAATAGTGCTGATGAAGGGGGGCCTTTATCAGTGCTTGAAAAATCACTGATAAGGGGGTGGGGGTGGGGTGGCTTTATCAGTGCTAGAAAAAATTGCTTATTAAGGCTAAATTCTATAAAGAAATTATATTTCATTAAAAATATTATATTAATATATAATTATATTATATATATATTTTTCAAATATGATTTAGATAAAGCTAAATACACATTTACACTTAATATACAAGATATTTAGTAAAAAATGGGTTATAAAATAAAAAAAATAATTACAATTAATAATTTGATAATTATTATTGAGTAATAGTTATTTAATACCAATTTTAAGACATAAAATTAAATGAATTAATGAACAGTCTCAGATAATTTCAATGCATGAATTGAATTTAAAATGACCATAAATTTTGATTCTGGTGTCTTTTTGATCTCAACCACATATAAAATTGAATCCTACAAATAGATCTACACCATGTTAACTAGAGGGCCCCTAGTCACTATTTTTTTGAGGACAAAGAAGGCCTAGAAGGCCTCTAAAATGGAGTTTTTAGTTGGAATACACAATTTTTTTAATATTTGATAGTATTTCAGCTTCATTTCAGAGAGACATTTTGTCCTTTTTAAATGGAGACTGAATTTATTTCAAGAGATTACATTCATATAGATATTATGGTTTTGAAATTTTATCATTTTTCATTATGTATTTCTATTTATAATTAAATATATGAATATTTTATTGTATTTACTTATAATAAATCAATTGTATAAATAAATATTTATAAATATTTAAAAAAATATGTATTTTTATATATATAAACCAAGTAGAAATAAATATTTATTATTCATTTTATTTAAAGTTAAAAATTATCCATTTATTTACCTTATAAAAATGTATTAATATGTACACACACACACACACACACATATATATATATATATATTATTAATGTTTATATATAAACATTTGAGTGTCCATAAACAAGTATATATTTATATTCATATTCTAATCTATGTAAATTAGTATATATATATGTAAATATTTGTATATGTATGTTTGAAATATGAATGTGTACGTGTGTGTGTGTAAATATGTTTGTATGTGTATGTTTATCAATATTATGTATATACATCATATATAAATGTATTTATGTAGATATATCATTATCAAAAAATATAATATATTAATGTATTTACATTCAATATTTTTAAATGCATTATAAAAATTTATATCGAAATACAAAATTAAATGTAAATATGTATAAATATATATGTTAATATATAGACATATAAATATATACATCATGTATAAAATTTATATCTCAATATACAAACATATTTTAAAAATTCTTTTAAAAATAACTATATACATAATATGAAATTAATTATTATCCATTGTATTTAAAATAAAATCTAATCATTTTTTATACATTATAAAAACACATGAATATATATATATACTTATACAAATGCATATATAATGTTATATTTACATATTTGTGTGCATTAATAAAAATACACACACAAACACATATTTATATTTATATTATAATACATATAAATGAATATTAATATAAAATATATTTATGTAAATATAAGTGTGAATATATATATCACAAAGTTCTATGTATATTTGAATAATTATAAATATTGTAAAATATAAAACAAAACATGATTGTCAGAGTGGTAAAGGCTATTGAAAAGAAAAACTGAGGTCATATGATCAATTCCGAGTGTGAATCTATATTTGGAGGAGATATTCTAAAACAGAGGAAGTGTGGGTGGGTGTTTTAGAGTGATAACTAGGGGTTGGGGTAAATATTGGCCGGTTGGGGAGTGGAAAACATTGTGAAGGGGGGTCACAAGCACTTATAGGGGGGGGGGGTTGTGTTGTGTGAAAAAGTATTTTTTTCTTGAATTTTTTATCAGTGATAAAAAATCTAATAGAGGCTCCCTTTATTGGTGATATTTAGCGCTATTAAATCCATCCTTTATCAATGATAAAAATAGTTGATAATGAAACCCTTTATCAGCACTAAAAAATAGTAGATAAATGACAAATTTTAACATCGCTCTGGTACTCAGTGCTTTCTTAGCACTGATATAGCCTATTTTCAGTGCTTTTAAAGGCTGAATCTACAGTAGTGATGCCTCTATGAAAGATTATTCCAAAAAAATCATGAATGGGATATCATCCTCATATTTTGTAGAAATTAACATAAAATTGTTGTGCTATGAACCATGTTCATGGGATCACTCTATCAGACTTGCATTCATATTTAAAGACTCTATTTTTGATCTTCTGCAACACCCAAGAGATTTTTGGCTCCCAGAACTCTAAAAACGCCATCAAAACCAACCTTTATCCAGTAACCTAATATTTTGGAAAGACTAATTTCATTAGCATGATGAACTCCCAATCAAATTTCCTTCAATGAAACCATGGAAACAAGGTCCTTTTCTCTCAGTGGTTCCATCCATGTTTTGAATATTTCATATCCCACCTTAATCATTGATGGTCCTTCTATTTCTCTACCTATCATCGAAAAGATCATTTCCAAAGATCTAAAAGATCAAATCTCCCTTCTCCACCCGCAATATCATGAAAAATAGGGGTTCCAGCGAAATCGTGTTTCAACTTTAAATGAGAACTGATTACTTCATCTAACTTCTCATTCTGAGAACCTGATTAATCTATCACAAAAAATAAACTTTTGGAACAATCCCTATGTTCTTTCTATCATAGTCTTCTAATTTTCTCGCCTTCTAGAATTTTAATAGCCTTCCTCCAAGCTCCAAATTCTGTCAAATTAATGGAACATAATTCATGACACCTACAATCATAAATAATTTTGATATTCCAGTAACTCTGATGATACCACCACCATACTTCATTGAAATTATTCCAAATGAATGATATATCTTCTAACCCGAGGAACCAATTAGTCTTACAACAATTATCTTACTATCACAAATAATGGAATACATATCACAAAATAATTTCGTCAAGAGTATTTTTTATCTAATTTTAAGTCTTTAAGAAACTACTCCACCAAAAATGTGGTTCCATTTTTTGAAACCGAACACTTATAACAAGTTCTCTAATACTACATGTTGGGGATCAGGGTCGGAAGAAACAAATGTAGAACATTTCTATAGAATATCCCCATGACATTGGTGTCCCAAAATGGAATGTCTAGGAACTCCAACCAGCACACCATGCTATCCCTTTATATGGTGATGGTCCTCCCAAGGTCTTAATTTATAGAAATGAACAACCACATGAAAATAAACAAAAATCAATATAGTTACCTTGTTGTTTTGGTCTTGATATAAGGGGATGAGATGTAATTTATTTTTTATTCATTCATAACCATGGTAATAAGTTTTAATTTACTAACATAAATTTCCATGAACTATGAGTGTTACATTGTACAAAATAAGGATTCAATCCATATATAGATAGCGTTGATGACGTTTTTCAGCTCATTACAAATTTTAGTATACTCATGATCAATTTGGATCATTGAGTATTGTATTTTAGATGATGAAGTTTCCCATATTTATTTCTTTTATCTGTATACCATGTTAATTTCTTTCAGAATCATCATTTCGATATAGGTTCCTAAACCTTAGAATGATTGGAAAGTACTATAAAACATTTAAAGTATTGATTTTTATTTCTTGTATTGATACATACAACACTTTGGGTATTTCAAAGTGATTCAAAGTCCTTGTGAAATAAGATACAATCATTTTGAAAGGCATGTATTATTTCTAAGATAATAACCATTTAATATAACATTAGTTTAAAATCATGTTTTTGAAAAGGAAACTCATTATATTGTTGTAGATTATCATTCAAGATAGAAAGTATTTTAGTAAATCAAGATTCACTCCATACATTTCTAGTTTTTAAATTATATTGCTTCGGTATGGATGAAAATGTATATTTAGTATAATGGGTACATAATGGAATCATTGCAAAACTCTTTTACTTCTGAAATAGATTTTGGAAATCACGAAGATCATCTTTAAAATTCATTATCATTTCCATAATACCATATTTATCATTTTTTTACACAAGTAATCATATCCTTGATATGGTCTCCTTCATCATTCACACATGTAATCAAATAAAAAGATCTGTAAAATGAAATGTTATCCTAGTCACTAGCTATATTCATTTCTTCCCCAAGTTTAGTATAATATTTATATCTTCAATCTATTCCATGAAAAATTAAGTGTTCTTCCAACTAATCATAACTAATTAGTCTTAAACACAAAGAATGTAAACCCAAACAAAGGATTTAAGAAAGTTCATATATATGATCCTTGGAAAAGTTGATAAACTCATTTACCTCATCCCCATACTCTTCTACCATAAGATTGGAATCCATAAATTTTCTATTCATACCCATAATGTTCAATTTAGTTATGTTTATATCGATAAAAATAAATAAATACAAAGAAGGTATAATCTTATAATCCTAAACTGTTGTTCTTTATACACACACACATATTGTCATTATATTTGATATAAATTTTCATTGCATCAATAACTTGTCAGAATATATAAAGACAAAGAATTTTATGAATTCAAATTATTACAACATGTTTTTATTAGAATAATCCACATATCATATATCATAATCATTATTTTTCCTTGAAATTTTATTTTCAAGGGTGACAAAAAAGCAAAATATTTAAATGGAGATCCTCATATTTAGTCAGTTTACTTGATTAAAGGTCATCAAGGTCATCAGAAGTTATTAGTGGTCACCTTAAAGAAAAAATAAATTTTTTTTGGACGCACTCAAGTTTATATCTCATATGGTTTATATTGTGTTTTCATATATAGAACATGGTTAACTATGAATAAAATTGTTTCTAGAGAATAATCCCAAATTAATACAAGAAGCTTAATCTTAAATCGCCATTGGTTAAACCATGTTTTACAATGTTTTTTCTTTTACTGCACCATTATGTTATAAATTTTCCCAATGAATGGGTTATGATACAATACCACTCTCCCTTAAATTGTTTTTAAACGAATTACTTAGGTATTCATTCCCTCAATTTGGATAAAATGGTTTAATTACATTTCCCATATTATTTTTCCATAGTTACTGAATATTTTAGAAAATGTGTTTCCTTATAAAGTCATATTTATTCATAACAAAATCAATCATGAAGGTAACAAAGAACTATAAACCACCACTTTCTAGTTTACATGTTGATCCAAAAACATGTGATGATATAACAAAGCCTATGTTTTAGAAATAATTATGTCTTCTCTATTTATGCATATTATTTTCCTAGTTTATACAAGGTAACTTCATGTATAATGTGATTATATAAGATGATGATATGGTTTTTCTCATGTATGTTTATAGAATTAAATTATAATATAAAAAATATTGATATATAAATATATATATATAAATATATAAATATATAAATATATAAATATATAAATATATAAATATATAAATATATAAATATATAAATATATAAATATATAAATATATAAATATATAAATATATAAATATATAAATATATAAATATATAAATATATAAATATATAAATATATAAATATATAAATATATAAATATATAAATATATAAATATATAAATATATAAATATATAAATATATAAATATATAAATATATAAATATATAAATATATAAATATATAAATATATAAATATATATAAATATATATAAATATATATATAAAAATATACACACATAGATATATAAATACTAAAATACACATAAAAAATATATATTTACTCATAAATATAAAAAAAATGAAACACACATATTTATAAATATATCTTAGAAAAAATCATATCCCATGTCATGTTTCTATTAAGAAATCATTAATTATACTCTTCAATCATTCTCATTTTAAATATAGTTACAAGTTTTTCCCATACTATAACCCAATGAATAATCTTTAATCCACTGATATTTAAAAGTCCTACAATTATTTATAACGTTATAAACATTGATTTATTATCTAAAAATTACCCAAGCTATTTATTTGTCACATTATCGATGAAAAGCATTTTCATTCAACTAAAACCCATTTTAATTTTCAATTAATATCAAATAAAATAAATTAATTATTTTTTAAAAAATCCCTATATATAGTATGTATCTATACATAAATAGTCAAAAAATGGAAAATTATTAAAATTAAGAAATATTGGTGAAACAAAATGAAAATATCCCAAAAAGGTTTAATTCATCAAAAAATAGGAACGAAGAGTGAAAAAATTGATTATAGAAAAAAATATAGGGGAAGGACCTTTATTGATGAATAATGGAAGATAAACTCAAAAAAATATTGAAAAACACATGAAATATCAACTGTAAATCCTTAAAAACAAGTTTAAAATAACATACATTATGTTAAGAGGTTTTATTTTTCCAAAATAAATGAGTTTTATAGATTCATATGAAGAGGGGAATAGAAATTCAAAAAAATCATGAAATCCAAATGAAAGATCAAATGGTAATCATTAAAAAAAATTCAGAATTTCAATACTACTATTTTAAGGTTTGATTTGTCCAAAAAATTGACTTCGATGGTTGTAGATAATAGGTTCTATGAGATATTGAATTCAGCGGGGGAGAAAAAATCTATTTGGGTTCATTTTCAAAAAGTTGAAGGGATTTTTTTATAGAGGACAACTCAAGAGGGGGTTAATTGAGTTTCTAATTAAAATTTATATTAAAATTTATTTTAAAACATAAATCGACAATTTATAAAATACGACCATGTTAACTAAAATAGTTGAAATATATAATTTTATCTTTAAAAAATATTCATAAAAGAGATATTAGAACTCAGTGAATATTATTTTCAAGTTAATTTATTTTATGGAACTAATATACTAGAATTATAAACAAAATATAGAACAAAAAGTAAAGTTAAATATCAAAGTATGGTTCTTTTATATAGCTTAGAAAATAGATAATAGTTTTATTTAAAAATATATTCAAACAAAATAGATAAAATTCATAGTAAAATAAACAATAGGATTAGTCCCAAGATGATACCCAGTCCTATCCATATGGAAATATCATACTACTAAACAATTTATTATAAATAAACTGAACCACAATATGGATCTAGTTTTCCAAAATAGATCATAAGGCTGTCCAGGCTATACTATGCCTCTTCTATAATTCTGCATGGGAGAATAGAAAGTTAAAAACTACATGTAGGTCGACCGTGATACATAGATTCTTCCATAATTCAAAATAAGAGTAGATGAAAATTAATAAAGGAGAGAGTGTCTCACACTCTCCAATACAATACAAGAGGCAGTGCTAAAAGATATTCAGTATGAAGCACCCATATCTCAAAAGTTAGAAAAATTGAGTAAGGGAAGGGAAAAAATTTTATATAGCTAATTATATAGTTCTGTTGTTCTGTAAGAGAGTCTCCACTTCTCATTTTTTTTTTCATTTTTTGTATAGTGAATAACAAACATTTTTATATGTTCTATGATGTTTCATTGATGTTCAGTTCAAAATGGAGTTTTATATGTTTAAAAATTGATTATTGGTTCATGTTCTTCATTTAAATTCTAATATCTCTTAATATATTCTATTCCATGATCATCCATGTCATGTTTCTACTATTTTTTTAAAAATGAAGAAGCCTTCTTCATAAATAGTTTTTGAGAAATCATCATTGAATATCCTTGTACTTCATCAAGAAATCCAGGTTCAATAAAGGCTTCTAAATGAAATTTAATTGTGTATAGAAAAATTGTTTAATTAATATAAATAATAATATAAAACTTACTTTTAGGTAAAATAAATTAAATTATTCCAAATCTATCACATGGTTGATGTAATTTAAATATGTTTCATGTTAAATTATTTGGATTCTTTAATACTTCAATAATTTCAATTGAATTCTCTGAATGTCATATGGTATATTTATGGAACTTACGGTCAATCAGATTATATATATGGTCGATCATTTGAACTCATAGTCTATCAACATATAATTATGGTCTATCTAATAATTTATTGAATTCTAATTTATAATCATGGTTTCTTAATTTGGTATTACCGTCAATTCTATACATTATTAGATGTCCACATTTTACATATGGACGATCCATTAGTTGGTGAGATTTATGATAGATGTGGTCACTTCCAAAAGGCTTTTTGGTTGACCTGTTATGTGTTTGGTTGATCAACCTATCATGTGTTTTATCCATGAAATTTCAAAAAAAAAAAAAGATTGTGATCGTCCCTTGAGATGCTAATCATGGTCTCTTTTCTTAGAGTGTAGTTGCTCAATCATAACTTATGGTCGATGCATATATCGCGCAGTTGATTCCAGACATAGAAATTTTTTCAAAAATTTTCCTGAAATAAAATTATATTTTGTAAAATATAAGATTGGGTTGAAATAACATAAAAATTAATTATTATTATTAAAATATGGAATTTCTAGTCTAATATAATAGTATCTCCCTTTTTTATGATCACAAATCATGATATAAATATATTTACAAAATGACGAATGAGTATAACAAGTGTTAGTTTACTCATATGCAATAATTTATTTATTTATCATTTTTATGCCATATATTTTACTCCCATTTGGGTTTAAAAAAAAAATTCATAAAAGGTTGAAAGAGTAAAATGAAATAAATATAAAATAAATCATATAGAATAAGAAGAACAAAGATACATAAAATAATAATAAATAGAGATTTCATTAAGTGTTTAAAAAAATTAAAAAATTCCCAATTAGAGTCTAATCATAATCTGAATCCTCATTATGTATAAGGGTATAAGGGTCCTTTTATTTTCCATTAATAGTAGAATCATGAGGAGTTTTTGGAGAAGTAGTGTCTCTAGGAATGATTATACCTTTTATTACTCGATGATGTGGCCATGGTATTTGGAATGTGTGATACCAAAGGGTCCTATTGGAGGTATACCAGGTAAGATAGAGGATGGAAGAAATATTTATGATGAGGCTGAGGCTGAGGCTTGGGAAAGAGAAGAGGTAGGTACCAATAGACAAGGAGATTCCAAATCAGGAGTATTTTTAACATATATATAAGGATATAAGATCCTTATAATTTTTGTTATAACCCTTGTTCCATGATATAAAACCTGAAGGAACTCATATTTATTTGATATAAACTGATTGATTAGAGGATTAATTACCAATAAATTCACTACAATCACTTTTAAGGTAGATGTCAGAGGTGGAATCTTCAAATATCTAGCTAATGACATAAATCGAGTCTTATAGTCATCCCTAAAGTACATCCTTTTGAGATAATACTTTATCACACCCTTGATCACACATTTATCTTTAGAAATCTTAAAAGATTCAATTGTAAAAAATAAAACCTCTTTCTCTATGGGAATAAATTTCCATTTTCACCAGATTTATGATATCCTTTACACTATTAGGGATATTATGAATCTCTTCAGAAATCAACCATCAAATCAAATCTACATCAATTGAAACTTATATAGAAGGAGGTGTTGATGTAGAACTAGAGGGTTGAGAAGGACTGGTCATTACTATGAAATAAATTTTATACACGGTAACCACCATATCATCCAAATAAGCTTTTAGGGGTCCAATATGTCAACTAAAATTTTTCATTTATCTTTTTAAAGATCGAATCTCATTTTTCATATGATTAATTTTCAAGAAAAATCAGGTTGTATATGCAAAACAACACTATCAATAGTGAATGAAATATCCTCATCTCTATCATGAGTATTATCCCAACTCAGAATAGAAAAATCATCCTTTAATACACTCAAAAGGTCATTCTTAAACTATATTAAGTCTTCTGATGCGAGCAGAGGATTAGGTACAAAATAAGTTCTTTCTTTTTGAGATAGAACATCTTGAGCTTAAGTAGGAGAAGATTCATGAAGGAAATCATCATTCAGATTACAAGAATGTTAACTAAACTCATGGGTTTTCCTCTATTCTTATTTTTTGAAAAAATTATCTTATGAGGTTTTTCAACTTATTAAAGGAAATCCTAATTTTATTCCTCATAATCATCCATGGAAATAAATTCAGTCCTTGGTGAAGAGTCATAAGCTAGTTCTCATTGGAAAATAATTATACAAACATTTGTGGGAGATGGAGGAGTACCCAATAACTATAAATGAACCTCATAAGAGTTCATCCTTACTGTTTTTTTTTGAAATAGGATCAAAAATAATATTTGGAACAATAAATTCTTCTTCCCTTGAAACAACAATAAATGCTAGTTCTTCTGGAATTAGAATATTATCATCATCATAAACCTCATCACCCTTATCATATCTATAAAATTCATTATCAACTTCTTTACCATCCTTAATAACCTTATTACCTTCTACACCACCAGGAGGAGATAAAACCATATCAAAGAAACAATTATTTTTAGGGGTTTCTTCACTAGAGTTTGAGGAATAAAAAATTAGAGCTCCCCTATCTAAAACAGAGGTAGATTCTCCACTACTCTATTTATATACTTATCAGTTTTTGAATCATTGAGATATGGTCCAAACAATATAGAACTAGTAACCATCTCCCCTCATGAATTACAATAACTTCACCTACTAATTCAACCAAAAAAGGAATTTCCTCCCATTTTGTAGTTTTTAGTGGAAAGCTAGAAAATAGTGGAGCTACATATTTTGAAGATACTTATCGTCTCACTTGTTCTTTTACATCTAGAAACTCAGGAACATGAGTTCCCCTAAATCTATCCTTAAAAAAATTTCAAACTTTCACATACATATCTATATGATTTTGAGAATCACCTTAATCTAGAGAGTAATTAGCCTCGATGATATCATATAATTCCATACCAGGGTCAATGATATCACATGGACTAGAAGGGTGTGAGATTAGATTTAAACTATCATAAAATATCTCATTATCACGGATCTACATACTTTACAAGGATTAAAATAGATCTTAATCATTTTATAGTCGGTATAATTCAAATTCACACCATTGGGAAATACTTTCCTTTCAACTCCCACATATACCAATATTTTCTGTTCCAAAAAATCAGAAATAATTTTATGGTATAGAAGAGTGTGGAACCTTAAATATGGTTTGGTCAACCCTTCCATATGTCTAATCAATAATTGGGGAAATATTATTTTAATTTCATCAACCATTAAGTATATAAAAAACTAATATTGATACCTCACAGAGCTATAATATCCCATCATAGGGAAGATAATGTGCTGAATAAATTTTAAAAACAACCTGAATTTCACACTAAGATAATTTTATACAAGTATATGGTAGGTTTTTTTACCCACTATCCCTTCCAATACATTACTAATCATTAAATGGGGATTTTCATAGGATAAAATCATTTACATTCACCAACAAATAAATATGCCGTACTCTTAGACAACCTGCTAAAAAGGTCAAAGTGAACCCACACACTTGACCATAGATAACTATCATAATATAATATTCATCTTCCATAGCTTCAAATACCATATTAAGTTAAAAAATATTTTACAATGCATGAATAAAATTGTTGATTTTCATCTAAGAACTAACCGGTCCAATTTTGATGCACAATGAATCTCTATAACAATGAGCGACTAATTTTGAACCACTAAACATCAATTTCATTTTAGACACTACATCAGGAGAGTGGTGGTGTGAATTCGAATGATTTATAGATTTTATTAAGCTATATTTCACTCTCTTGGAAGATTTGAAATTATATTATTAAAAAGATATCTTTATTTCAACTATACTGAGTGATATTCATGATTAGAGATTCAATGGAAAGGTTTGGGAAAGTGGGTTTAAAAATATGGTTCGGTTTGAGATAGAACATGTGTGTCTATTCAATTCTAATATGAAATTTCAATCATTTAGGTGTTTACTTGTATAATAATATCCATGAAAATAAATATGTAATAAATATGTAAACCGATATTCTATATTTTAAAATGAAATAACTAAGAAAACACTAGATAAAAATAGAATATATATATATATATATATCAAGAGAAATATTGATAATAAAATTAAAATAATAATATTTTTTTAAAAAAAAACTAATCATACCTAATTTAGGATTGATATAATTCATTCTCTTAATATTAAATGTCTTGGTAAATAGGTCAGTGAGACTAAGTTTAATACCTATGAATTTAAGAGTGATATCTATTTTTTGAAAATGATCTCCCAAAAGGTGATGTCTTATATCAATATTTTTTTTTCATCTAATGATATACTAGATTCCTTGAATTTATTATAGATTTTTTTATCAAAATTTATACAGACATGTTTGAAATGATATCTATAGTCCAATAATTTATGCTTTATCCATAGAATCTGTGCACTGAAACTTCCAGTAGATATATACTCATCTTCAACAGTAGATAATACAATATAGTTTTTTTCATACTACACCATGAAACTAAACACTTTACCAAAATATGACACATTCTCGAGGTTCTTAACCTATAAAACTTACAACCACCAAAATCAGTATCCAAATAACTAACGAATTCAAATTAATTTTCTTTAGGTTAAAAAATCAAGAATTGGTTGTATTCTTGAGGAATTTAAAAATAATTTTAAAATTACTTAAATGAGATACCTTAGGTTTTTCTTGAAAACATTCACCCATAAATACACTAAACTTAATATCAGTTTAGATAACAATTATGTATAATAAAATTCCAATCATACCTCTATAAGTAGTTTAATCTATTATCATTCTAGTTTTATCAAATCTATCTTACAGATTATACTCATGGTAGTTTCACTACCTTTTGTGCTATCCATGCCAACACAGTTTTAAAAATCATTTGTGTATTTTTATAGATTTAAAAAAATTCCTTCATTGTTTTTAAAATTTTGAAATCCTAGAAATTGTTTTAACTCACCCATTAAACTCATTTGAAATTAATTATTCAGGATATTTGAAAATTAAATATAAAGTGAATTTTTTGATGATCCAAAAACAATATCATCAATATTTATTTTTACTACTAAAATATTCTTTATATAAATAAATTAGGGTTTGTAACACCTTTTTCAAAACCATTTGGAATAAGAAAAGTGTTGATCCTATCATCCTAACCTCTAAAATATTTTTTTAAACCATAAAAATAATTAATAAATTTAAAAAACCTGATTTGGGAAATGGGGGTTTTGAAATCATGGAAGGGTTTTAAAAATTACATCAAAAATAATATATCTATTCATGAATTCACTCTTAACATCAATTTGATATAGTGTGAAATTAATATGTGCATAATATTTAAGCCATATTTTTATAGCTTCAATTCTATAAAATAGTTCAAGGGTTTCTTCATAATCAATACCTTGTTCTTGAATATATCCTAATGCAACCAATCTATCTTTGTTTTTAATGATTGTTCAACATCCATCAACCTTGTTTCTATATTCCCACTTAGTCCCAAAAGTTAGTTAGTCTTTATGTCTATATAAAAATTCCAAAAATTTATTCCTTGAAAACTAGTTCAATTATTATTGCATTCCTATTTCACAATGTTCATCATTTATTAAATCACTAATTTTCTTAGGTTTAAGCTGTGACAAGAAGGCTTGATGTTCAACCAGGTTTTTAGTGCGGCTCTGGTTTTATTTTATCTATCTATATTTCCAGATATAACATCTAAAGGGTGGTCATTAAGGGTTCTAATAGTTCTATTGATAGAAGTACCCGACACATTATTATTTTTTAGTTCATAATTAATGATCTTTTATAGGTTATTTATTTGTTAAATCTGGAGAAGGATCAAAATATTGAGATATATTATTGATATTAATATTGGAAATATCATTTTAAAGATTTTATAAAACATGTTTGGGTTCGTGTGGACCTACCTAATCAAAAGTGACATGAATAATTTCTTCATTAACTTTATATTTCTTGTTGAATACCCTATAATATTTAAAAGTGGTCTAATAACTAATTAAAATTCCTTCATATCATTTTATTATTTTTTCTAGATTTTATTTTGTGTTGAGAATATATACTTTAGAGACAAAAATTATAAAGTAATTTAGCTTGGAATCTCTTCCATTCCATAATTAGTATGAATTATTTTTCAATATAGGTCTTATAATAAATTTATTAATTACAATGAAATCCATGTGATTAAATTCTTCCCATAAATAAAATAGAGAGTAATATTCACTAAGATTAATCCCAGTGATTTCTTGAAGAGAACTATTTATCCTTTTAATAACTCTATTTTGTTAAGGTGTTCATGGGGTAGAGAAATTGTGATTATAGTCATGTTGCAAGGATAGAGAAAAAAAATCTCGGTTCTCAAACTATTTACCATGATCACTTCTCAAGGACTTTATGGTAAGTTCACAAAGGTTTTATGTGGATTTAGAATACTTATAAAACTACAAAGTGCTTCACTTTTGTGAGGAAGGACAAAATCTCATTTATCTTGAATAAAAATCAACTATAATTAGGGAATATGTTTTTCTATTAAACTAGAAACTCTATATTGTCGAAATAAATACATATGAACAAATTATAGTAGTTGAGAGTTAATGACCTCCTTCTTTGGTTTGAAATATATTATATTTTTTTCCCTTTTGAAAAGGATTATACACATTCTATTTATGAAATTATTACTTATGTAGATCATTGAATATGTCACGATCCGTCCCTCGGGGCCCGTGCTGTGACTACCCTAGGCCTTCCTTCCATAGGCCAGGGGTTAGTGACTAGCACCGGAAAGGCGTATCCCTAAAGCAAGATGACATTGCCTTTAGCCTATACACACACATACTAGGTACACAAAAAAGTAAACCATGTACTAAAACTGCTGAAGTAAAAGGGTGAACTGCAATTAAGGGGCCTGTATACAAGTACAACTGATAGAGATAATATAACAGAAAAAGAAAACAGCTCCTGAGATCATCCACCATGGATCCTACCTAAAGGGTACATACAACTCATGTCTGCGACTCTCTGCGTCAACCGGTCACCTCCGTGCACCGTCTGGTCCTAGCTCCCAAAACTCGGTCAAAGTTTTCTGTCGTCTACAAAAGACACAATAAGGTGTGGGAAAATCCCGTGAAAGGGTGAGTATAACAATACCTAGTAGGGGCCCCGAGACCCCAGAAGGTCCATCAGAATTCCAAAATGTAAAAACCAAAAAACATGATCTCAATCACAAGGCACAAGGAAAGACTCTTCTCATACCAGGTATATTACATAAGTACATAAGTACAGATGATTAGTCATAAAGCTAGATCATCTTATTCTATCGAGAGGCTATGCTTCTGATCCACATAGGATCGATAGACACTAACCCACACAGGATAGCTAGATGCTAACCCACACAAGATCGATAGATGCTGACCCACACAGGATCGCTAAGTGCTGACCCACGTAGGATCAAAATATGCCCACCCACATAGGATTTCTAAGAGATGACCCACATAGGATTGATAGATGATGACCCAAACATGATCTCTAGGTGCTGACCCACACAGGATCACTGAGTGCTAACCCACAAAGGATCGATATTCTTTCTTCACATCACAGCTAGCCACTGGATTCCCGTACTAAGCACGCTTGATCCCGGAATGATCCGCTCCTCAAGCCATTGGTCATACCTCAACCACCAAAAAGTCCCATGAAGAAGTAAACCAATGAACAACCATGTCATAAGGGTTCCAACGCAACTCACGACACGCCAATCGGTCGTTCGGTCTGTAAGTTATAGACATTTTAGTGCTAAGAGCCCGGTTAGATTCGGGATCGATCCAACTTGGACATACAAAAAAATTCTCCAAAACTCAAGTGGGGCTTCTCAAAAGGAATGTATTTTTCTAAGGGTTCCAACACTATAGACGGTTCATCAAACAGACATATGGTTAAGGAGATATGACCATTTAAGAAAAACTGGGCCGTTAGTGGGTCCAGGTCTGGTCCGACTCGGTCAGACCGACCTGACCTACCCTGTTGGGTGCGGCCCGATTTGGCCCACTGGGCCATGGGTTTGGCCCGCTGGCTGGGGGTGCGGCCTGGCCCACCTGGATGGGCGCCTCCCTCCGAGCTGTGGAACCGCCCGTCTTGTCGGGCCATGGAACCGCCCGGCCTGCCGGGTCGCGGAACTGCCTGGCCCGCCGGGCTGTGGAACTGCTTGGCCCACCGGGCCTTGGAACCTCCCAGCCTGCCAGTTGTAGAACTGCCTGTATCTCTGGTTGGTGTGGGGGTCCACTCCCCTCCCGAACAGATCGACTGTTTGGGTCTTCATAGCAGCGGCGCTAGTTGGCGCCGCTCCAGCTGGCTGGTCTGTGTGGACCAGTCGATAGCAGACTCACGAGCATGGGTCTTCCTTCCACCGCAGCTTGGAGCCATGTACCTCATCCGCAGAAAGCTGCTATCATCAAAATAGATGGGGTCAGTTGGCCGACCCTATCCACCGCGATGCCTTCAGGCGCCGCAATCCATCCGTGGCCGGTGAGTGTCGGCCGGCTCCTCCTCTAGCCGTCGGCACAGCGACACCAGAAGAGCTTCCACAAGCCTTCAGTGAAGCTTTGAAGGTCTGTTTTCTTTTCTGACTATGCCAACGAGACTCCTGGGATGTAGACATTATTGTGTGGCTACAAATTTCATCTTGTCACCATATGGGTTGGTCACCCACAAAGAACGTAATCAATAACAAGTTTGGCGGAGGGACTGAGCTTTATTTATTAGGCCCACACCCTCCGCATTGGCATCATAACATGGAATTAATTTATCATTTTCAAGGGTAGATTAATTCATTAAACTCTTAGAAATAAATCAAGACAAACCCCTACCTGGAAACGGTGGATGGTGCTGTAGTTGAGGAAGGTGGGTCTGCATCCGAAGGTGTTCGTTAGCGTTCGCTATCACCTGTTGATTCCTCCAAAGACCATCACTTGTTCACCATTCTTCGTTGGAGCAGAAAGTCACTGACGTTTCATTAGAGCCTCCTCTTGTAGCTATCCTAAAACCCATTCCCACATCTTGTTTAAATAAAATAAAGGGGATTTTAACTTATCACACAATTAATGCGGTTCAATAATGAGTTTAATTAATGAACCCATTAATCTCCTGAGAGTGCAATTACACAACCAAGTGTAACTAACCATTAAAAGATCTGACAACCCATTGGTCCCACCACTGATTCTCATTTATTATAAAGAAAGAAATAAAATAACTAATGGAGTTTTATTATTATTATTTTTGTAAATGCCAAAAATTAACTTTTTCGTCAGAATTTTTCAGAAAAAAGTTAACCATCCCTTAATCGAATCTCAACACTGCAAATTCAACAGTGCCCTCATATTTTTAATCTGATCACTGGTTCAAAAGATGGAAATCACCTCTCACACATTTACTAAAAGTACCTAAAAAAGTTCAAAATTTTGATATGGGCACACCAGGCCTTAGAATCAAGTGCCGTCAATTTTTGCAGACTCTTAATAATCCCAAATGATTTAAATAATTATATGGAATTTCCAGGTCTTTACATTCTCCCCACCTTAAGGATTTTCATCCTTGAAAGCCATAACAAAACTAGGGAAAAAAATTGGTGTACAGAGCATGTATCCGAGCCTCCCGCTCCCATGTACTCTTTTAAAGGTTCCTGTGCTACCACCGAACTCGTACTGGAGGAATCGACGGCCCACAAGGGACCCAATCATGTCGTTCCTCTATCTCTACTGGGAACTCCACGAATGTCTCCCCATTGTCAATGTCCATCTCGGCCCATTGTATAACGTGCGATGGATTATGCACGTACCTCATTAGCTGTGACACATGGAAAACATTATGCACCTGGTGCATCTTTAGGGGAAGATCTAGATGATACTCCACCTCATATACTCTATTGAGGACCTAGAAAGGTCCGATGAATCTCAGAGATAGCTTGCCACCCAAACCAAATATCTGCATTCCTCGTCGAGTTGAGACTCATAGGAATACATGGTTACCCTCCTTGAACTCCAATGACCATCGTCTCTTGTCAACATTAGACTTATACTGGCTCTGTGAAGTCTTCATACACTCCTGGATGATCTGTAGCTTCTCAGTGGTAGCCCGTACCAACTCTGGACCCATAAGTGTTGAATCCCCTGGGTCTGTCTAGCATAGTGGTGATCTGCATGGTCACCCGTACAAGGCCTCAAATGGTGCCATGTTGATGATGGAGTGATAACGTTTGTTGTAAGAGAACTCCACCAGTGGAAGGTGGTCCCCCTAACTATGCCCAAAATCAAGGACACAAGCACATATCATGTCCTCAAGTATCTGTATAGTCCTCTCCATTTGACCATCTATCTAAGGATTAATGGTGGTGCTAAAGTGTAGATGAGTCCCAAACACCTCATTTAATCCCATCCACAACCGAGATGTAAAATGAGCGTCACAATATGAAATGATATTCGATGACACCCCATGAATCCGTACTATCTCCTATACATAGAGGCGTCCCCTGAAAAAATGACGTTCTCCCAACCTTCATAAAATACTTTAAGAGCCCATCCTAAGGATATTTGAGTACTTCGGGCCTCGCAGTCAATGTCCCCATGTTGTGCCTCCCTGAATCGCTGAAGAAGTGGGGGATTAACTATCATAGACTATAGGTAAGCTACTTCATCACTATCCCCGAATGATCACTGCAATGTGGCTATCTTCTCTGTTTCCTCACTCAGCAACTATAAACTATAACTCCTACTGATTGCATCTTCCACCACGTTCTCTTTTCTAAGAGTGTATACTATCTGACTGAAAATTAAATTTTTATTTCAAAATCACTTTTGACGAAAAAGTGGGAAACCATAAAGACATCAAAGAAATAAAACAAAATCATGCCTCCATGAGCCAATATCCTCAAGACAAAAAACATCCAGTTCACAAGTAAAGAAAAGCTCTAACCTAGAAAAAAGAACAATATGAATAGCATCCTCCTTCCCATCGCTGCTTGGCTAGCAGTCCCGTGAAAAGATGCACATGCACTGTACTGATGGAAAATTCCATACCCTCTCAAAACTTCTGATTCCGGATAGCGGTGATAAGGAGAACGCTTCCTGATCTGAACATCTTCTGAAGCAGTCCCTAGCAAGTAAACTATATGCAGTGTCTACTAGTCCAAGGACACAGGTCCCTAAGAGATTTAGACCAAAAAATACCATAACCACATTTCTACGTCATAAGAAATCCATGTTTCAAAATTCGAAGACTATAGGTTGCTTCAATAAACTCATACCACCCAGAAATTCAAATCACACCGCCCAAACCAAAGCACTACCAGTTCCTCAAAAAACCATCCGAACAAGTCTGTAGACAAAACCAACACATCCATATTCAGGCATGAGTAGACTCGGTCTTGCAATATCCAATTCATGGCATGACCACACTGAAATCAACACCAATAATCACTGATTGAACCCTACGGTCTCCGTAGCAGCAAAAACTCAAACCACAAAAGCCACTTGAACCACCTCTGTCTTAGATTTAGGTCCTTCTGTGAGAAGATATAACTGAGACTCTTGTAATCAGAGAAGACCCTAAACTGTTCTACCATAAAGTAGTTTCACCACATTTTCAATGAAAATATCACTACTGTTAACTCCAGGTCATGGGTCGCGTAGTTATGCTCGTGTTTCCTCAGCTGTCATGAGCCATAGGTGATCACCACTCTCTCCTGCATTAGGAAACATCCCAGTCTGGTCCCTAATGCATCGCAATAGAATACATAACCAACACCCTCTGATGGTATAATCAAGATGGGGGTTACTTGTTAGTCTCTTCCTCAACTCCTAGAAACTATGATGGAAATTCTATTTCCACAAGAAGGGATGTCCCTTCTTTGTCAAAGCTAATAAGGGTGCTGCTACTATAGAAAATTCAAGTATGAATCTCTGGTAGTACCCAACCAACCACAGTAAACTCCGCACCTCGGTCACACTCCTGGGTGGATCCCAAGAAAGCACTACATTTATCTTCATTAGATCCACCACAACTCCAGCCTCCGAGATAACGTGTCCCATAAAGTGTATATCCCATATCCAGAACTAGAACTTCGAGAGATTACCAAAATTATGGTGCTCAAAGAGTGTATCTGGAACTATCTATAGATGAGTAGCATGATCCTCCCTTGACACTGAGTGTATCAAGATTTCATCAATAAAAAACACCATGAAGTGATCAAAGTAAGGTTGGAAGATCTTGTTCATGAGTCCCATTAATACTGCTGGGGTGTCTGTCACGCCGAACGTCATCACCAAGAACTCATAGTGGCCATACCAAAATCTAAAGGACATCTTTAGTACGTCCTCATCCTGTAACCTGAGCTGATTATAGCCTGATCTGAGGTCTATCATTGAAAATTACCGAGCACCATTCAGCTGATCGAAGAGATCATCAATCCTCAGGAGTGGATACTTGTTCTTCATGGTCACTTGGTTTAGGCGCCGATAGTATACGAAAAGCCTCATACTTATGTTTTCCTTCTTGGAGAACACAATCGAGCTACCCATGGAGAAACACCGGGCCTTATAAACCCCTTACCCTGAAATTCATCTAGAAGTATTCTCAACTCATGAAACACTGCAGGAGCCATCCAATATGCTGATGTAGATATCAGTGTCATCCCAGGGTACAAGTCGATGTATAATTCTACCTCTCTATGAGGAGGTAGTCCCATAGCATCATCAGGAAAGACATCAACATACTAGTCCACCACTAGAGTATAACTCAAAATCCACTTATCAAATGATCTGAGGGTAAGGCTAACAAAATGATGTTTGATCGGCAGCACCCTCCTCCGAGAAAATCCATCCTGAGCTGTAAATGTTACCTTCTCACCAATGAAAGAAAACCTAGTCCCATCCTCGTGGTCACACTACATTTTTTGCCTAAAACAGTCAATATGAGCATAGACCATGGATAACAAGTCCATACCCAATATGAAATCATAAGGCCTCAATGCTACTACTAAGAGATCTCATCCAAAGATCTATCCTCCTAGAGTAAGATCACACTTCCGAAACCAGTGCATAATCATCGAATCCCATCCCTCAGGAGTATCTAATCATAATTATCGAGCCAACGTCTCAATCCAAATCTTCGAGCTCCGAACGAGAGCTATGGAAATAAAAGAGTGATTGGCACCTGTCTCTATAAGTACTGCCACTAGGGTGGAATAAACAAAGATCATACCTTGAATAATATCCGGAGTGCCATGATTGTAGGCCTCAACAACCTGAAGCAGAGCTTGTCCCTATCCACCGACTCCCTGAGGTCGGGGTGGACCTCCTGGAGGTGGTGGCGGTAGAACCTCAAATCGCCGCACACCGCCTTCTGCTCGACCATCTCCTCTGCCACGTCTTCCACCCGACGGAACTCCTCACTCAAATCTCTATCGCTATCTCAAAGGTCCCTCTAATTTCTTCTGATCGTCGGCGCAGAGGGCCAGGAAGTCATGAGCCATGTGACCCTGCCCGCCGCACGTGTAACGCAGTCTGATCCTCTACTGGCCGCCTCTTTCTCGTGAGCTCCGCACCTCCGATCGTACATCCTAGGGTCATCCACCAGAAGATATGTCCTGCTTGGGCCCTTTCTTCATCTTCCTACTACCTGATATAGATGAATCATCTATGTGTCATCAAGTGGTGGATCTCGATTTCAGTGCCTATTCAGCTAGGAAGATCTCAACAAATAGCGCTCACTCAAGCACTCTAACCTGCGTCGGGATATTGAGAGATATAATCGAAACTCTGATCTCTCTTCGAAGACCCTACTCAAAGGTCCAAGCCCTAAATAAATGTTCTTGTACCATGTCGGTGGAGTAGTGGGAGAGGTCAGTGAATATCAACGAGTAATTAGCCACTGTAAGGCTATCCTACTGTAAGTTCAGTAGATCCTGAATACACATCGAGTGTAGTGTCACTGGTACGAACTCTGACCTAAAGAGGATCTCGAAGTGAAACCAGGTGAGGGTTTCCTCCTCGTGTGTTTGGAGCGTTAGGATAAACCATCCCCCTACTATTCCTTGAAAGAGGCTAGAAGCTAAGACCACCATCTAGTCTGCTGGTGTCTCGACCAAACGAAAAACCCATGCCACAGCTTCCAGCCAGTCCTCAGTTTACTGGGGATCTGTCTCTCCTTGAAACCTCATAGGCCTCTGTCTCTGGAGCTAGTGAAATGTGCTCAGTGGGAGTGCACTGTTTGCTGGTGGGGATACTGGAAACTTCTACCCTACGAGAAGTGGTGCTTCTGGCACACCACCCAAAGGTACCATCGCCGTAAGAGGGCCCCACACCAAAGACTCATCGCTTGGTGGGCCATCATTAGGTACTCTCCCTAGAATACTGGATGGTAGTCTACGTGGAGTCATTCTATAAATAAACCGATGCACAAAAATCAATAAGTTATGCCTGGCGAGCTGACTCAAAAGAGATCAAAGAAAAACATTTCAAAAACACACGCAATAAGTGTTTTTATGTATCGAGTTAGAAATCCAAACTCAGGGTCTTGGTGTATGGATACATCAGCCGAAACATTGGACTCTCCAAATTGAAAACCGTACTCAAAAAAATTAACAGTATTTCCCCATTGCAAAGATCAGAGTCTTAGTTCTTCGATAGAACCGACTCCTTTGATACCACTTTTTCACGACCCATCCACCGAGGCCTGTGACATGACTACCCCAAGACTACATTTCATAGTCCAGGGGTTGGCTACTATCACTAGAAAGGTATAAACCTAAAATGGGAAGGCATTTCCTTTAACCTATACACACAAAGACTAGGTACACAACAAAAGTAAACCACGTAGTAAAACTACTGAAGTAAAAGTGTGAAATGCAATTAAGGAGACAGTATAAAAGCCCAACTAATATAGATAATACAATAGAAAAAGAGAATATCTCCTGAGATTATCCTCCAAGGATCCTACCTGAAGGGTAGGTACAGCTCATCACCGTGGCTCTCTGCATCAACCGGTCACCTCCGCGCACCATTTGGTCTTAGCTCACAAACCTCGGTAAAACTTGTTCGTCATCTTTACAAGAAAAACAAGGTGCGGGAAAAGCCCGTGCATGGGTGAGTATAACAATACCTAGTAGGTACCTCGAGACCCTCGAAGGACTCTAAGAATTCCACAATGGAAAAAACACAAAACATGATCTCAATAACAAGGCACAAGGAAAGACTCATCTCAAACCAGGTATATTACTTAAGTGATGAAGTAAAAATGATTAGTCATAAATATAGATCATCTTATTCTATCAAGAGGCTCTATTTATAACCCACACATGATTGATAGATATTGACCCACACAGGATAGCTAGGCGCTGACCCACACATGATCGATAGATACTAACCCACACAAGATCGCTAAGAGCTGACCCAGATTGGATCATAGATGCTGACCCACACAATATTGCTAAGCACTGACCCATACAGGATTGTTAGATACTGACCCATATACGATATCTAGGTGCTGACCCATACATGATCACTGAGTGCTAACCCACAGAGGATCAATATTCTTTCTTCACATCACAACCAACCACTGGATTCCCACACTAAGCATGCTTGATCCTGGGAGGATATTATCCTAAATCCATTGGTTATACCTCAAATGACACAAAGTACCATGAATAAGTAACCCGATGAACTGACAGGTCATAAGGGTTCCAACACAACAGATTTCGCGTCAATCAGACTTCCGGTCTGTAAGTAATAGGCATTTTAGTGTCGATGACCCAGTTGGATTCAGGTTCGATCCAACCTGGCCATACTCCAACTTTCTCCAAAACTCAAAGTAGAGAATCTCAAAAGGTATTCTCGTCCAAAGGGTTCCAGAACCAAAGACGATTTGTCAAACAGATGTCTGGTTTAGGAGATATTCACATTTAAGTGAAACTGGGCTGTAAGTGGGTCTGGGTCTGGTCCAACCTGATCGGAACAACCTGGACCAGTCGAACCAACCTGACCCACCCCGTTGGGCCCAACCTGCTGGGTGTGGGCTAGGCTCGCTGGCCGTGGGTGTGGCCCAGCCCACCCAGCTGTGCGCGGCCCACTGGACCATGGAACCGCTCGGCCCGCTAGCTGGCGCGGGGGCCCGCTCCCCTCCCAAACGACTCGACCATTCATGTCTTCAAAGCAGCAACACTAGTTGGTGCTGCTCCAGCTGGATGGTCTATGTAGACCGTTAGATAACAGACCCTCGGGAATGGGTCTGCCCTTCGCCACGGCTCAGAGCCACGACCATCCTCCGCGACACACTGTCGTCATCAATGTGGCTGGTGTTGGCTAGCCGCCCCTGTCTGCCGCTGTGCCTTCGAGCACCGCTGTCTCTTCACGACCGGTGAGAGGCGTCCACTGCCTCCTCCGGCCGCCAGCACCGCCGCTCTGGTGGAGCTTCCGCGGGCCTATGGTGATGTTTCGGAGGTCTGTTTTCTTTTCTAACTGTGCCTACGGGTCTCCCGGGATGCTGACATCACTGCATGGCTCCTGGTTTCATCTTTCCACTGTATGAGTCGGTCACCCACGAAGAACGCAATAAATAATGAGTTTGGTGGAGGGTAGGAGCCTTGTTCGTTCCGCCCACGCCCTATGCCTTACCATCATAACATGGAAGGAATTTATCATCATAAATGGTAGATGAATTCATTAACCTTTTAGAAATAAAATCAAGACAAACCTCTACCTAGAAATGGTGGAAGGCATTGTAGTTGAGGAAGATGGGTCCACATCCGAAGGTGTTCATCAGCATTCGCCATTTCCCATCTATTCCTCCAACGACCGTCGCTCGTTCACCATTCTTCGTTGGAGTGAAAATTCTCCAGCATTTTTTCAGAGCCTCCTCTCATAGCTCTCCCAAAACCCATTCCAACCTCTTGTTTAATTAAAATAAAGAGGATTTTAACTTTTCGCACAATTAATGTGGTTCATTAATGAGTTTAATTAGTGAACCCATTAATCTCCCAATGATGCGGTTACACAAACATGTGTAACTGGCCATTAAAAGATATGACAACCCAGCGGTCCCACCACCGATGCTCATCGGTTACAAAGAATGAAATAAAATAACTCATGGAGTTATTTTATTTAATTTTTTATAAATTACAAAAAATTAACTTTTGCATTCTACTTTTTTTGAACAATGTTAAGCCTCCCTTAAGTGAATCCCAACATTACGAATTCAACAATGACCTCATATTTTTAATCCGATCATTGGTTCAAAATATAGAAATCACTACTCGCATGTTTACTGAACATACCTAAAAAAGTTCAAAATTACGATATGGGAACACCAGGCCTCAGAATCACGTGTTGTCAAATTTTGTAGACTCGTAATAATCCCAAATAATTAATAAACCTTTATATGGAATTTCTGGATCTTTACAGATATAGTTAGCTTTCTAAGTGAGTGTATATTACTGTAAAATAGTCTTTTATTCTATATCCAAGATTCTCTACAAAATTTAGTCAAATAAAAAAAATTCTAAGAAAATAAAGAATCAAAATTAACAGTACGGACATTATCATTTCTAAAAGCAATAAATACCTAAGCATGCTTAGAATAAATTTTTTTACAAGAATTAATTTCATATTTAACATTAAAATACAATTCACATAATTTTGAAATAATGAGAATATTATATTTTAAAATAATAATAAATAAAACTATAAAAATATGGATATATTCACAGTTACTAGTTTTTCTAAGTCCAATGATTTTCCTCTTGAATTGTCACCAAAAGTGACATGCCCACTCTCCACTTTCATAACTTTTTTCAAACATGAATAGTATCTATTCATACGTTTGGAACATAAAATATAAAGATTCCACATATTCTTATTTGATATCTTTAATATTTTATCCTATAATCAATAAAATACACATTTATTTTGGTACCCAGATCTTCTTGGGTACATCCAGGCTAGCAATCAATGCTTTTGGAATCCAATTTTTTTACAAGCATATTAGAATGAGTTATAATAGATTTAAAATGAAACTCCTTTTAAGGTCCAATATTTATATAATCATTTCTAAAAAAATAGAATTATTATAAACTAAAGATCTATTTTTGAAAGTTAAAATAAAGTTTTTTTTATACATTTTATTTTTCTGTCTAGGTTGATAAAGAAAATCATCTCTTTGTTTGTGTACTTATACAGTTTATAGAATTTCATTTAAGGTTTCTATTCTTACAGAAAAACTATCAATGTAAAATTTTTAATTGTTAATTTTATATTTTTAACCCATATTCACTTTTAACATATTGGAAATATTTCATTTTTTAATGTTAAGAGAATATTTTTATACAACACATAATACATGAGACTTTTTCATATTTTTTTATTTTATTTTAGTTAATTCATAGAATCTTTCAACATATAAAGCCATTATTCTAATTATTATTTTTAAATTTCAGAATAATTAGGAATATGAAAATAAATAGTAGGCATCATAGAGGTAGTAACCATAAAGAGCTAGTTATCTTATTCATTCATATCTTCTTGGCTTGAATCTGAGTCATTAGAGGTACCTCATATGCACTAAAAGTATATTTCATTAATATTTTTGGTCTCTTATTTTTAACTGAATATTTTTTTTATATTTAAACTTCAAGAAATCAAACTTTATGAGTCCTTATTTTTGAATTTGTAACTGGTGATCTCATTAGACAAGTCATCCTTTTTCTGAAATTTCTTCATATCTCCTTTCTTGTCATATTTTAATTTATAGTTAGTATTTCTAAAGAACATATTCATTTCTTAGAACCTGGTAAACCTTTTGGATAGATCAACCATTTTTTCATCACTTTTAGTGTCACATTCACTTCCACATGAATTTTTGTCTTTAACAAATTCTTTTTCTCAAGAATGTAGTGCTTTAAATGAATCATATTTTCGTTTTGGTTTAGAATTATAATTATTTAAATTTATCACTTCTTTATACATCATGAGATTCCTAATAAGCTATTTTACTGGTAGTTTTTTTGATGTCACATGAATCACAGATAGAGACTTTAGTGACTCACCATCTTTCTGGTGGAGATCTTAGGATTTTCATAAGTAGAACTTTTCATCCATCTTCTTTATAAGTGTATTGATAGTGTTTATGATATCATTAAACCTAAGATATATGGTAGAAATAGATTCTTTAGGTTTCATTTTTAATGTGTCATCATTAATAGTATATATATTTAAATGCATTTCCTTCACATTAGAAGTTCCATAATGAGATATAGAGTGGTATCCCAAATAATATAAGTTGTATCATTGGAAGATATTATATTAAATTTATATTCACCTAAAACATATAATAGAGCATTCATATACTTTTAGTTTGAATCAAAAGTATCTTTAATAGTATTATCCCATTCATTTCAAACAGTTTTGGGTTTATCATGTTTTTCATCAATAGATCGCCAACTAACAAATGATATACTCTCAAGATAGATTTTAATTTTAATTTTCCATTGACCATAATTTTGACCATTTCAATAAGGAGGTATGTTTACAGAACACACTTTAAACATAACATCCATAATATCAAATTGGAAATAAAAATTAAAAAGTTCATGAAAACAAAATTTCATTAGAATAAATAGTAATAAAATAGAAATAAACCATTGAAAAAAAATGTTGGTTGAATTAGAAAAATCAAGAGGGGGTAAATTTAGTTTCATATTTAAGTTTTTGATATTTTTTTAAAAAACTAAAATCCCTTGATTTATAAAATATGAATTTGTTAAATAAAATGGTAGAAATATATAATTTTATCTTTAAAAAAACACCATAAAAGATTAATCATAACTCAGTTAAAATATTTTTCAAATAAATTTATCTTTTGAATCTAATTTACTAGAATAAAACATGGTATATAAAACACAAATTAATGTTAACTATAAATGCAGTGTTTTGTTATATATTTTATAAAATAGATAATAGTTTGATTAAAAAATATAGTAAAATAAAATAGCTAAAACACATAGTGGAATAAAAAATTGGTTTATTCATACGCTGATACATAGTTCTCTACACTAAGAAATATCCTACTACCAAGATGTTTATTGCAAATAAATTGATCCATAACCTGGACCAGGTTACATCTCACAAGGATTTCCAGGATATACTGATCCTCTTCCACAGTTCTACATAAAAGAATAAAAAGATGAAAACTATACACAACCAGTCGAGGCTACATAGCCTCTTATACAGTTCTATGTGGGAGTAAATATAAAAGAATAGGAGATTGAGTTTCCCAAACACTTAAATACAGTACAGGAGCTAGTGCCAAAAGATATTTAGCATAAACCACTCATATCTCAAAAGTAAAAAATTCATAGTAAGAGATTGGAAAGAATTTGGTGTAGTATAGTAAGTAGTTATTTTGTTCTATAGGATATTCTCCTCTTCTCGTTGTCATTTTTTTGGAATTGAAGTGTAAAGACATTCATATTCTCTCTGATGTTTATATGAAATTTATGTGAGGATATAGTCATAGCTGTTCAAAAAAATATTACTGATTCAGATCATTTGTTTAAATTATAATAGTTTTATATCTCTATATGTCGCAATCATCCAGGCCATGCCACTCTGGTTTTTTTAAATGCAATAGATTTCTTAGAAAAATAGCCATTGAGAAATCATCATTAATGATCCTTGTACTTAATATGGAAACACATGTTCAATAAAATCATCTCATCGACATTTAATTTTACATAGATAATTAGTTGAATTTATATATTTAATAATATAAAATATACTTTTAGGTAAGGTCACTTTAAGATATGACATGTCAGCATTCCACATCATCATCCATGATCATGTCAATACTTCCAGATTTATGATAAATTCTTTGATAGATCGTATGATAGATTTATTAAAATTATGGCCGATTAGATCAAAATTACATTCAATCAGTTGAATTAATGGTCAATCACCTTATACTTATGGTTGATCCAATAATTTATGAAATTTCGGATTCTGACCAAGGTCTCTTCATTTTTTTCTTGCAGACGATTCTATAATTTTTTAAATATCAACATTTCACATATGGTTGATCTATCAGTTGGGGAGATTTTTGATAGGTGTGGTGGCTTCCAAAAGGATTTATAGTTGATTTATTAGGTGTGTGGGCAATCTAGTTTTTATGGGGTCGATCCATGCCTTTGTGAAAAACCAAATTATGGGAGTCCCTTGAGATACTACATAGAACCACTTGGTTTGTCATTTCCTTGCTATGACATAAGTTACAATCAATCCATATGTCGTGCAGTTGATTCGAGACCTAGAAAAATTTTCACTGCTTTCTAGAAATTAAATTATCATCCATAAAATAGAAGATAAGTTAGAAATGAAATAAACACGATTTGTTATTATTAAAATAATGAATTCCTAGACTAAGCCAACATGTTTTATCATCACTTACTGAAAATGGATGATAAAAACCCTTTTATCTACATCAAAACTATAAGAAAAAAGAAATAATACATTTCATCAGTTTCTTAATGCTGATAAATTAACACTTTTATCAATGCTAAAAAAGCATTGACAAAAGTTGTATTTCTCAGTGCTTATGTTTTAGTGTCAAAAAATACACTTTTAAGTCTTTAATATAACATTGAAAAAAATGTAAAATAATGAATACAAATGAATCAATATATAATATTAATTATATAACTGACAATATTATTAAAAATGAATTATACTAACTATTTAAATTTAAAAAAATGTATTTATATAAATTAATTATATAAGTTACACACATATTGTAAATATTAAGACTTAAAAATAAATATGTTTAAAAAAATTTAAAAAATGAACAAAATAAAAAAAATATTAAAAATTAATAAATATTAAAAGTCCATAAATAATAGGAAATGAATGAATATTAAAATTGAATAAATAAATTTGAATAAATTTGAAAAATATTAAAAAAATTGAATTCATAATATTATATCCAAAAATTAAAATCACATAAAAATGAATAAAAATGAATAAATCATTAATATTAATTATATAAATAAAAAATTACTAGAAACGAATAATATTAACTATTTAAATTACATAAATATTAAACAATGAAATTTAATAAATTAAATATATAAATTTATAACATATTAAAAATGTTAAAAATTAATAAATAGAAATGAATAAATATTAATCATATAAATTAAACAAATTCTGAAAATATTAAAACATAGAAAATAAATATATTTAAAGAATCATTAAAAATGAATGAATTTTAAAAAATTATATAAATATTCGTAAATATTAAAAATGAATAAAAATATTAAATGAAACAATATTAAAAATGAAAAAAATGAAATTCAATAAATTGTAAAAATATTTAAAAAAGGGAATCTAGAAGATTAATTACATGAATTTTAAACACATAGAAAAAAGAAAAATGAGTAAATAAATAATATAAATTTCATAAATAAAAAATTATTAAAATTGAATTATATCAACTATTTAAATTAAAAAATATTTAGAAATGAATATAAATAAATTAATCATAAAATTTCAAACATTTTAAAAATAAAAAAATTAATAAATAAAAAAAAATTAATATTAATCATATAAATTACTAACATATTGAATGTATTAAAAATTAACATATAAATATGAATAAATAATTATTAAAATTGAATAAATTCCAAAATTATTAAATATTAATAAATATTAAAAATGAATAAATAATATTGAATAAAATAATATTAAAAATCATTAGATAAAATTGAATAAATTACATAAAAATTTTAAAAATTGAACTCAAAACATTAAATACATCAATTAAGAACATATAAAAAATGAATAAAAATAAATAAATAAATAATATTAATTATTTAAATAATATAATTATTGAAAATTAATTATATTGACTATAAAAAATTGAAAAATTAAAATATATTTAAATAAGTAAATTATTTAAATTTAAAATATATTAAAAATATAAAATTAATAAATAAAAAATGAGTAAATATTAATCATATAAATTAAAAACCTGTTGAAAATATTAAAGCATAGTAAACAAATCTGTATAATTTTTTAAAAAATAATTGTTTCTAAAAATAAGAGAAATTAAAAAATATCAAGCATGAAAGAATTAATATTAAATGAAAGAATATTAAAATTAATAAATAATATCAAATAAATTTAGAATATATTTTAAAATTAATGATTTCTTAATAATTTTTAAGAGTAAAGTTCAAATCCTCCTTATAAAAAAATAGAAGCGAAGTGGATGTGGTCAAATAATGAAAATTTCTCTCATCAATGACAGATCGGTCAGAAACCATGTTTTTTGTAATCTCAGCCTATGCATCAAATCATTCATTATGATGAGCCCACCAATTAACTCAAGTTCACCCATGGCCTCATCCACCTGGATAACAAACTATTATACATGTCTTTACATGTTGACAATGTCCATCAAAAAATTCTGAGTCCTCCCTATCACTCTCAACACCCTCTATCGGAACCACTTCCCTCTTAGAGAGTACATAAAGCGAGGAATCCTTGCTACCACTGTTCTCCCACGATGGGTTCTATGTGAAATAAGAGACAACTTAGGCCTCTTCATCCCTAGTGAGGTATTCAACATCATTGAGAAAGCCAATCAATGAACCCACACTACCTTTTCCCTTCCTAGAAAGGTCTTCAAGGACATTAATCAAGTCAAGAACGCCAATGAAATTGGATGTAGACACCTTTAAAATGTTAATGGTTTCATATGTGGAAGCCTTACAACAATAATTAACTAACATATCATGATCACCTGCCATTGTATCAATAAATTTAAAAAATTTCTACATTAGAGGTCTAGAAGTATCGACCTTCTAATTTGGTGAATGGGCTAAGTGAACTTCACCTGCTGAAGTAGCTATCTCAGGGGTAATGAAAGATATAGAAATAGCCACCCCACCCCAATTGTACATAGAGACCATTAAAGAGTCTTCTTGGATAAAAGGTTTTTCAGCCAAGATATCTTATGGATCACCGAGTAGGTCATTAGATTATTCAATAGATAACCCCATAGGAGAACCACCCTTATATGCCTCTATCCTATAGAGGATTGGAGTAATTGAATTACTTTTTAAGGAATCCACCATTTTAGCTTCAGATGGTTTAGACTTTTCTCTCTTGATGTTGGAGCCATTATCTGAAGAAAAAAACCAGTTTATTCTTACCCATGTGACCCTTTGAGTTGAGAAGTTGTGATATATCCATAAATGATGATCATACATGGATTTTACTTCACTTTAACCTTCTGATAGACTACCCATGGAATCAACTTTCCCATCATCCTCCACACCATGATAAATTATAACTATAAAGGATGGAGAATGTTACTCCTGTATTGCCGCATCATCCAAAGACATGTCTTATTGAGAAATTTCCAATCCATTACATAGTTCCTATTCTTATGGAGTATGATGAAATTTAGAAATCTCTACTATACAATATTACCATGAATTATATGGACCATAAGGATGAAGGCTTCTAGTAGAGTCTATTCCAACTTTGGAAACTGAAGACTACCCCACTATACATCAGACCCCTATCCCCCAATACAGACTTCTGAATATCACCCTAATATGAGTCTATACAGCCACACTAGAAAATGAACTAGACCTTCCAAGATCCTCCTTAGATTGTTGTAATAGAATATGTTGGGTAGTAACATATTCAACCATCCCCCATGCACTTTTATGGAAAACCTTGTCCATATATCCCATCAAGACATAATCCTCACATAGGAGATTCTTATGGTAGTCATCTAGTTAGTGTCCAACAACCATAAAAATAACACAAAAATTTGGGTGTTTCTCATACTCAACACTAATGTGAATATCATTCTTAGGAGTTGAGATAATTATGTTGTCAATGAGAGTGAATATGAGATTAAAATTGACCAATATTCTAACATAGTGAAAAAATCATACTTTGTTGGTCGCTTTACCAAGTGGATAGGTTCCCTAATTACCATTAAAATAACATGTAGGATATTTGGATTCTAAATAATCCAATTGAGGCTATGTAATCTATACCATACATGGAAAAAATTATTTCTTTCCTATGGTGCATTAAAATCCAGTGACCATTCACGAAGCTGGAGTAAGAAAAGATTCATGAAAACACAACCTATACTATATGATCATAACCCAGTCTCATTCAAAGAAAAAATACAGTGAAAAAACCATTGACTAAAGAGACACAACTCGAATAAATGGAACCATAGATAAAATAATCCATCCAAATTAGAATGTCTGGATTCCATGGATTATCACCTTTATAGAGTACGGTCCTTGCAATTAAATATTTTCCTGAGGGAAATTTTTTCCAAAAAGGATTCTAGATTATATTTATAATGAATCAGTGAATCCTTCCTATGGATTTTTCCATTTATAGAGTCCTTTTACAATTACAATGAGATATTCCTTCTTGATGGTTCTAGTTACCTCTATTTTAAGTGAGGTGGCACCACCAAGATTCCCAATTTTGTGCCTTTCTATTCTAGATCTAGAAGGGTCTCCTCCTTATGTTGTACAAGATGAAAACAAATTCTAGAAATCATGGAAGTGGGTGTATAATACTAGAAATAATATTGGAAACATAAAAAATAAACTCTTTAGTAATAAAAAACTTCATGGCGGGTTGGAGGATGTAGTTCATTTTGGTTCCTAAAAACATTAAAGGATATCAAAGGGCAGTGCAATGAGTGGATTTTTAGAGAAGGATAAAGGATTAGAATAGTACATCCTGATTCTATGAAACTCTTTATCTTGAAATTTAATTCTCTTGAAAACCCATGACCAGTTCTTATTCTCTATATATAGATCTCTAAGTATAGGATCAATATGATCTTTTTTTCTAAGACCATATTTGTAAATAAAAAAATGGGAGGTATTTCATTAAAGGTTATATTTCAGAACTATTTCTTGGTTGGATTGATGGCCCATGTAGGTGGTCTTTATATCACATAGAGAGAGGAATTAAAATCTTTGGTGGTAAGTTTTTCCTAAAACCACAAATATATTATGATTTTTGAACCTCAAGAATCAGAATGAAACTTTGTGGAATTATATAGATGGCATGGTACAAGTGAAAAGTAGATATCATAGGATTTCATAAAATCCCTCAATAATACACTAAAAGTCTCTATTCTTTTTAATGGGTAATTCAATGAAATAATTTTCCACCATGATAAGTAAGATGGTACCAGGAAGAATTATTATTTTATTATTCAATTCCAAGACTACTTACTTCAATCGGGTCTCTTAGAACTTGGCTTATTAGGTGTCCCTTTTACCTGGTTTTACCAGATGTGACCTAGCCTATAAAATATATAAATGGATTGGTAAATTTTTGGCTTCAAGAAACTATGAATAATTATTTCATAGACACGAGGTCTACCACTTCCCTCTGATCTCTTTTGATAATTTCCCAATTTTTCTCCAATCTCAGGTGGCTCCCCATTATGGTAGACCATCATAGGGATTTAGATTTTAAAGAATGTGGCATAATAATAATAATATATTGGTATTTTTTCGAAGCTGATCAGTCCTCCTCACAAGTCTAGTTCTGTGATAAGACTAAATAGGAAGCTTCTCAGTTGTAGCAATGGAGTTGTTAGCATTATATGAACTTAAATCAAAGGATTTCCCACATTGAGGAAGCCCTCAAGAGATTTATGAGGGACCCAATTTTGATATCATGATTTTGTATGTAATAAGTCTAGAAAACTATCTAGATGAGATCTTAGGAGACAAAGAAATCTATTTGATCATCAGATCAAGGGAGTATTTAATCAAATAGGGTGACTATAATACCAACTATTTTCATCAGATGTATCTATCCATAAGAAGAAAGATCTTCATTACTAAATTAGATTTTGGGAATGGAATATACTCTTTTGATAGTGTTGAGATTTAAAATAAAATCTAGTCCTTTTATTGAGATCTATTTAGCTCAAACAGTGGTACCTCCCCAAGTGACCTTACAAGTTTTATTGAGCTAAAATTTACTAAGGACATGATAATGAAACTTCAATCATAAATTTACAGGGTGGAAATTGGCTCACCATTAAAGATAATTAATTCAACAAAGGAACCAATACTACATTTTTTTCATGTCATATTATTCTAGAGGATTTGGAATATTGTGGTACTTAACATTATAAACCATATACGAGGTCTATGTGAAGGATCCATTGGTATTGAAAAATTCAATGAGACTATTATTTTCCTAACCCCAAAAATATGTTTCCCAGTGAAAATTATTGATTTTAGGCCTATTATCTTATGAAAGATGGTTTAAAATATCTTATAAAAATTTATTTCCTAATTTTTGAGTAAGTTTCCTCCATATATTATCTCTAAGAGTTATAGCGCCTTCATCCCCAAGAGACCCATGATAGACAATACTATTATTTATCTAGAAATTTTCATTAAATAATTGTATAACTTTGAGTGGGGAACTTTTAAAACTATATTTTTTGTGAAAAATATTATTATGGGATGTATTGAGTTTTCTTGGAAGAGGTCATGAGGGAATTGGGAATTGGTGAAAAAATGGATGGGGGTGATAATGAGCTATGTTAAGTTAGTTTCCATTACCATCAAGGTTAATGGTTCTCTCATTAATAACTTCAAACCAACCAGAGGCTTAATGTAGGTAGAAACTATTTCAATATACTTATTTCTCCTTATTGTTTATGTTTGTTCTCAACTCATAACAAAGGTAGTAGGGGATGGAATCATTAATAGGGACATGTTTTTTTCATTGTATTCCCATTTCTCACATATTTTTGGTTGATTATTTCCTTCTTTTCTTCATGGGAAAAACCATTGGAATGTTAGGATGCTCTTAAAACTATTGATTCTCTTAAACATTCTTCAGGAAAACATGTAAACTTCACCAAATCAGAGATTTATTTGAGTTTAAGTGTGAAATATGCAAAGAGTGACACTATCAATGGTATGTGTGGTAATAATATTGTAGAGAAACAAAAAAATAAAGGTCTCTAGAGGATACTTGAGTGTTCTAAAATATAATTATTCTTCTTCATTTTGGATAAGGTTCATCATAAGATTTAGGGATGTTCATGAAAGAAGATACCTAGGATCTATAAGGAGGTTCTTATTAACGTATTAGATCAAGTAGTTCTATTTTACATGATGCTTATATTAAAGATCCAATGTTTATTTATTCCCCAAATCCATTTATCTTTTGAAATTTTTTATGGTTTAGTGAAAATGAAATGAATAATTTACACTACCTAACATGGGGGAATATTTGTATACCCAAGTCTTACATTTGTATGGGATTTATGGAAATTAAATTATTTCATAATTACATACTAGATAAGGAAGGATGGTGTTTATTATTAAAATGAGATAGTTTTTTCCCAAAGGGTTTCAATTCCATGCACTTCCCCCATAAATACTTTTTATCCTCCTATTTGGGAAATCAGATGATATATTTCTGGAGAAGTGTTTGGGGATGTAAAAATATCTTGATCCATGATATTTATTAGAGAATCTAAAGAGAAGATAAAATTAATATCTTGAGAGATATAGGGATTCCTGACAAGGGTGACATGAAACCTACCTATAATCCATCCCTATACCTGGAGCATGCTTAAGTGAGGGATCATATGATTAATGACCAAAGTGGATGGGATTTTTGGAAGCTTGGTATTTGGATTAATGATAATGAATAAAAATATGTTTTAGTGATTCCAATTCCATGTAGATCATGGCTGGACACGATGTGATGAATATTTGGGAGCACAATCTTCTACTTAGTTCACTCAGACTATAGATATAACATCGTGTAGGGATACGATGTAGGGTTTCCACTTCGGAAGAATCCCTAAAATTTTAAAGATCCATATAAGGTAAAACTATTCTATTGGAAAATGTATAGAGGAATACTCCCTACCCAAGCTCTTCTAGATGAGAAGAACCTTCCAAAGAATGCCTCTTTGTAGCAATACCATGAAAATGAAGTTCCATGCAATCTTCTCATGCACATGGGTTTCTAGGTTTTGGTCATCTTTGGATGAGTAAGATCATGATCGGTGGATGAATCTCAAGGATGTGAAGTTTATTGTGATGGATTGGGTTAGATCACTCATAGTATAGGATACCATAGTTTTGTGAATCCTTACATGGATTATCTGGTTTCAGTGAAATGACTTTCTATTTAATATAATTTTGAAAGATGAAAGGGAATATCTTAATAGGATGAAATGCTAGATCTATTAGTAGAGCAGTGGGGGGGGGGGGGGTCTTTTACCTTCTTCAGTTCATTATTATACTTCCATGTGGATACCTACTCCTCTAGGTTTCTTTAAGATTAATAATAATTTAGTGCTTCTTGGTGATGGTTAAGTTGGTATCAGGGTTGTTACTATAACCATTATAGCTTTTAATTATGGCAGGATTTTGGATTGTTGGTTTCCCTCTTCGGTTGAAGCAATGTCTATTTATTTTGGGGTCAAGTTTTCCACTTATGATGGTTGGAGTAATATTTTTTTGAATATAATTTCCAAGTTATTATAATGAATTGTATTATAGTAAATTTTTTTGACAAACCTTTATGTATATAGTTTATAAAATTAGGTATTTGGAACCTTTTTTCTCATCTTTTTCTTTCTACATTATTGAGAGAGAGGGTAATCAAGTGGAAATTTTTTCACTATTAGAATTTGAGGAAATAAAAAATCCTAAATACCAATAGTTTTATAGAAGTGTTTGTATAGAGTACTTTCTAGTAACCCATACCAACTATTTTTACAAACTATTGGTATATATGTGCCTATACCAATTGTTTCTGAAAACAATTGGTATATAACAACCTATACCAATGATTTATAAAAAACCATTGAAATAGGTTCTTTAATCAATACCCTTTGCTTCTCCTACTTCCCTCACCACCCATGATCCCTAATATCCCATAACCTAAGGGACAACCTCCCCTCTATTATGCTCCAACGATCTCCCATCATTTATGTATTCACTTATTGAATTATTCTTCAACATAAAATTAGTGAGTTCCAAATACTTATATATATTCTTCCAAGAATTGATTTCATTTTTATCTGTGTATCAAAACCTAAATGAGTTCGTATTAGTTAATTATTCTTCCCGATTATTTGAAAAATGGGGTTTTAGATTTTTTTTGTTATAATATATCATAATAAATCTGATTATAGTATATTTATATGTTTTTTAAATTTATTTATTCACTAATTTTACATAAATCCAATATAATGGTTTTTGTAATATATGTTTACTTTTTTTAAAATATGGGGACAAAGACTAATTTTATTATAAAACAAAATACCTATTTCTTATCTGGGTAGAGGGGGACCCATTACATATCCCATATACCTAAGGTCAAGTGGACCATGAATAGGGTCTGAAAGCCCAGTGCAACATCATTCCTCCATTATTGAGCCTATGTCACAAGGCCGACATCATGCTTACATCACCATCATCCTACAACATGCATGTGTTACCATCTTCTTGTATCATGCCTATATTTTAAATCACATATGGGGCCTTCCAGGATACAAAACCTAGTCATTTGGATACAGGATTACAGGTTTTACCACTTAGGTGCCACCCCAATTGAAAAACATTGGGATAGGATACACTCAACTCCAAACAAGGGGCCTTAACCATGCCCATAGAGCACCAAACATTCCCCAGATAGCAAATTGAATTGAATCTCATAATGAATAATATGCACAATGTTAGATTCTGACGGGACTCAAGCCTATTCTAGTTTTCATAGATATACAGGGTTATGTAATTGGGGGTTATGAAAGTATTCATATAATTGTTTAAACCCATTAATTCATTAGGGGTTAATGTATTAGGGGGATATAATATATACTGTGGTTATATATAATATTTTATGGGATGGAAATTCGATAATTTGGTGGGAACATAGGATATATACTTGGTTGGTCATCTATGTGAAATTGGGTTGGATATGAGTTAAATTATTATAAATAGTTTTATGAGGAAATATCACTATTGTGGATTAAATAATTTGAGTATGTGGTTCTTACATCAAAATAGAACCATACAGAGATAGATCTCCAATAAAAATACTCCCCAATGATATGGAACTCCCACATAAAGTAACTATGTTGACATGGTTCTATAATAGAAATATAGAACAGGGACATGATGCTCTAAAAGATATCAAATATTTCCCAAACTTATCTATTTTGTTTTTTACCCATGATCCGTATTGTGAAAGTTTTTTATGATATATTCTTTTAATATGTCTTTATTTCATTTAATACTTATCATATAATCTTATCGTTCATTATTATTTTTGGTTACTTATTTTCATCATAATGATATTATTCATTATTAATTACTCTAGATTTTATATTCACTATGTATGAATATGAAATGGAATTTATTTTCATTTTTTATAATCATATTCATTGGATATATGAAGATTCTTTATTTTACATTCTAATTTCTATTTAGCCCACATTTGTTTCTACATGAATTAATATTTGATCCTTGCCTCTTGATATTCCCTAATAGTCATTAACATTTTATTAAAAAGACCATTTTCCATATCATAAAATAAATTTAATTCCTTTATATGTCTATATTTCGTTAAATATAATGAAAAATACTGACATATTTGTTTTAAAAGTGGATAACTTGTATGTATTATAAGAGATGGGTAAAAGTGCCTTCTTTGATGATTTTTTTATTGAAAATGAAAATTTTATTTTTATAATTTTATTTCAAACTAGTGTATCATGGATTATATTATAATGTTTAAGAATGAATAATTTTGTATAATTCGATTATAATTTATATTTTTCACCATATAGGAGCACTCTTTGTGCATGTAGACCAAATTTACTTCGATATTGGTAGTATAACATTACTATTTTAGTTAGTGGATGATAATTGGATATTATTTAGACATATAGAAGGAGATAGGTGATAAATTTGTTTTCCAATTGGAGATGGTTAATGTTTTATAACATTTTTTATATTTCATTTAATATAGAATAAAACTTTGGGATTCTATGTCCCTTATCACATTTTAGATATATTTTTCTTATTTTATATATCTTATTATCTATGATATTATAATTGGATTATTTTTATATTTATATAAATTATAGTATAATTTACATTATATTATTATACCATGTTTTATGGGTTTTTAATTTTGAAAAAATAAATTGTTTTAAAAATAATTTTTTTATAAATAAATATGTATTTTATTAGATTATATAATTTATTTTATCCAAATCAATGTCTTATACTTTGTTTGGGTCATTATTTGTATGAATTGGTTAAAACATATGTCATTTATCTTATTCTTTGTTTCTTTAGCTACTAATATTCTTTGATGAATTTCATATTAGAATTGGTTTTAATAAATTTTTTAATTATTATTTCCTATATTGATTTGAACATAAATATTATTCCTTTAATATAATGGATAGAATCTAGATGCGTCATAATGATCAGATCTTGATCGATTTTCAAAATAATTTGGATTATATATATATATTTTTCATTTAATAACAATTCAGATGAAGGTCTTATACATTTCCCAAGTTATAATTGTGTGGGAATACCATTTTTATGTCTAGAATAAGTTAGATATTATATACCAATAAACAGTTTTCAAAAAAAATATTATGTTTGGTATCATAATAGAGATAAGAGACAATCTTCTATTATTCATAGAGATAATGAAAGTATTGTAATGTAGAATTTTATATTTGATTAGTTTCCATTTGTAAATCATCATGAGTGTAACACCCCGAGCTTCCACGATACGCTTGTCTTTCAAAAATGAAATAGCTTGCATTGTACACAAGTTCGAGATTCTAACGCACCACAACCAATCAAAGTAGCCATTGTGAATAGTAATACCTACTTTTTGAAATTTTATAAATTTTATCTTTCCAAATGGACTTCGTTTTTGTATTCGGAATATCGAAATTATCCTAGGTTGAATTTTTTGTAATTTTCTGAGAACTTCCAATTTTTATGAATAGTGAAAAATACTTAAAAACAACTTTTTTAATCAAAATAATTTATAGTGATAAATTATAATATTGAGTGGTTTTAAATTATAATTAGAATATATTTTTACTGTTTTATCCAATGGTGTTCATTAGAATTAATTTCACTTTGAAATTGGACATAAACAATTGTCAATCTTTTGATATATATTATTTCTTAAAAACATGCTATTTGTTGTGACAGCGGGGATTATTTATAAAATTAATTAATGCAACTTATATGTTTGGAATTTTGTAAAATAGACATTATTTTTGAATTCAGAATATCAATTATATCTTAGAGTGAAATTTTGGCATTGTTCTGAAAAACTTCAATTTTTGATGAATAGTGAAACCACTAAGTGGTAGTTAAAGAACTGATTTTTCATTTAAATGAAACATTACCACTTCTGTGATTTGATTTTCAAAAATCCGACATACATGGTTGTCATTAGGAAGTAAAATGTGGTTCAATGGGATTAAAATAATTTTTTGGTGAATAGTAACTTTTAAGTTTAATTAATCGCAATTAAAGGTAATTAGTGAAATTTAAGGTAAAAATGATATTATAAAAAAATGAAAATACCTTAACACTTGTCCTAACCCTATTGGATGAGTCATGGCCGACCAAGACAATCCATGGGTCAACTTGGGGACCCCATGGAGCCACTTTGGTAGGAAAATGACATTAAAACCTTTTTATTTAATGTTAAAATAAAAATGTTACAAACATGAGTTATTTTACTAAAACAATTTTCAAATGGGGTTATACAAGTCATATTTTTTACTATAAATATTCATTATAATGATAAAACGATTTCCTACATAATGATAATTTTTTTATAATTTTTAGACATTAAATAAATTAAATTATTTATGACACCATGATGATGCAACGATTACCTCATTAATTAACAATTTAAATAAAAAGAAAAGATAATGTAAAATCTAAGACATAAACTTGTCAAAAACCTATTTTATGGGTATATTTCGAACCCTTATCACCTTATCCTCGAAATATATAAGTGTGGGACCTTTAAAATCCGAAACTCATTATATAATAAAGTGACATTTCATGACTTTCCAAGAGCGCCCCTCCTCTCCTCTTATAAAAGGCCCCCATCTCTACCACCTTACTCACACCTTCAAAGCCTTTTGTCTCAGACAACCTCTTCCCAAATACTCTCCCAACTTCCCTCTCTTACACCTAGAAGCCTCACTTTGGGAAGAAGTCTTCCAAGGAAGCCTTTGTCTCAAATCAAAAAGAGTTACCCGATTTTAAGGTAATGTCTTCTCTTGTGTTCTTTTGTTTTATTTTTCTTCTCCAACCCCAAAAAATATTTTTATTACTTTATTTTGTAACAAAACCAGTATCCTCAATACACTTGGATGTTTTTATGAGAAATATTTTATTTACACTTACACACACCTACATCTAATGGTTAAAGAACATACTGTTTCTGTGGATGGCGAATTTCTGCCTCACGAAACAATGATTGTTCAACACTCATATAACACCTCTAATGGCGGCTATTATGATGAAACTATTTTTATATATGATATATATTATGTTTTTGTTTTCATTATGATTCTGTATTTTTCATTTATGGAAAACCTTTATGATTTCCATTATTGGTAAACGTGATAATTTCATTTTAGGAAGTGCGGACTACCGTCCCCTCAAAGTGATTTGAATCATTAATTCCATATGTGGGATGTATAAAGGATGGAGTAAATGGTATTATACATTATATTATACTGTAATTATATTATAACTTTATATAATTATAACTTCATTCCATTAAAAATAGAAATGAAAGTAGCGTTCATGCGTACGTACGGATTACCGTCTCCATGAACGGTGCATTTCATTTCTTACCTCTAAATGTTATGTAATATTATAAATGAATGTATATACTTGATATATATGATGTATATGATTTATACATCATGAATATAATTCTGGATATAATGGATATTTCACCACATGAACAACTTGTAATTATAAGGAGTTTATTTTTTGACTCAAGTACCAAAGATCGTCAAAATGACCGTTATTAACTTAAATAATTACATAATGTTCATAACATGGTAATAAGTGATATAAGAGGAATAATGAACGTGAAAAAGATTATTAAGAAAGTATAAATTAACTCTAGTTTATTATCCAGGAGGTTAAAGAACGATCGAGTCAAGTCGGACACGATGTAAGGGAACTTCTTAACCCAATTTCCATTCTTTGGGTTAATCTCCTACTTTCAAATTATGTCATGATATTATTATGTCCTATCTAGTATTTATACTTTATTTATGCATAAATATAGTGAACACACATAATATATCTATTTTATTTAAAAAAATGATCTTTGTAAGGGACTTCGTCTCAATCTCCATTCATTGAGGCATATTTTTTTTATACACAAATTTCTTTTATATGGTGTATAAACCCCTTTGAATTTTACGTTTATTCAAAAGGAATCTTTTTATACGAAGTGTTTTACTAAACGACAAAAATTAATGTTTTTCTTCTATGCGGTGACAATGAATTCTCCGCCGCCGTGACCATTATTTGAGTTTCAGCTTCCTCTACAAGCCATATTTTTTTTAAATGAAAAATAAATATCAAGTTTTAATTTTCTTTTATTTTGGTATTGAAAATGGTTTTGAAAGTGTTTTTATTATATCAATGTGTTGTATAGATATCTTGTGATTGAAATGTGGAAATTTTATGTTTCCTTTATGCATGTTTTATGTGATACGATTATGTTATGGTTTATAATATGTTTAAACCTGTTCATATGAGGAATGCATTGGACTTAATAAGTGATGGGTGGATCCCGCTATAGCTCCTCGATGCATCGACAGGTCTCATGAGACAAACTAGTGTCTGGGAATAAGGCCTTGACAAAATATTATTTGTAGTCTTGGCACGAGGCCTTGGCTACGTGGTTATGACAGTCTGGAACTATGCATTCCATCATTATGAAAGTGGTTATTGATATTGTATGTGATTATTCGACCAGTAGAATATCCATGTGAATAAGTAAATGGAATTATATCATTTTACTTTTGCCATATTATGTTGAAATTCAAGTTTAAAAGGATTTTTTTAGTTATACATTGCCTTAAATGTTAATGTTTATTTATGAAAGCTTCCGCTATATTGTTATCCTTACTAAGCATCTGAGCTCACCCCTTCCAATGTTTTAATTTTTTCCAGGATGTAAAGAAGTATATTATGAATGACCTGTATGGATAGTATGAGGGGATATGAGTGTGTACTATGGAGACTTTGTTATTTTAGTTTTTCACTTTATGATGTAATGTAACATTTATGAATGTATCTAGTGTTTCCAAGGCTACTAAACTAATCGGTCTTTCGAGACTTGATCATTTGTGATCATGAAAATGTTATGCAATAATGCACCGACTCTAGGTGACTGGGGTCGGGGCATTACAGTTGGTATTAGAGGAAGTTTAGTACTAACCTTGGAAGCTAGATTTAGATAAGCTCTGATTAGAGCACATAGCCCAAAGATAGACTTTGAGGATTAGTATAAAAGAACTTCCTAGAATTTTGTTTTTGCAGAGATTTTGTGAGTTTTCCAAGCAATACATCCCTGTCTGGATACAAGCAGGTAGAGGCGGCTCTGGCAGAGATGTACCTAGGGGTAAAACTCGAAAACACCGCTTTGGGCTAGACTCAAACGGGAACTGGTTCACGACAACGGGCCTTGCTGCACTCTTGGTTACGACACTCCCGGGGGATATGCTTAGGATAATTATCATTTTATTTAAAAACCATTATGAAGGGATTATGAGTACATACTTACTCAAAGAATTTTTTTTTATGATTATGGATTATATCCATAAATAATTAAATTTATGTTAAGTGTTTTACAAGTATGGAATTGTGTATTTTGATTCATAAACTAATCTAGTTTACACCATTGTTTAAAAATGGTGCCTAGTGGGAGGAATGGAAATCGTATAAATGCACGCACTCCATGTAGGGATTTCCCTCCTGCTCAAGATAATTATTGTGGAGCTGGATATACAACTGGTGCTGATCACCTTATCACCATACTGGGACAACTCACTCAGGTTATGAATAATAACCTTACTCGTATGGAGCACCCTGATCTGCAACGTGGAGGATCAATGTTAGATCGTTTTTGAGGAAACAACCACCAACATTTAATGGGGGTACAAATCCATTAGTAGCTGGGAAATGGATAAACTCCTTAGAGAAAATATTCCATGCCTTGGGGAGTAGCGAAAGGGAGAAGGTTGTCATGGCAGTTTACCACCTCACTATAGCTGATGATCAATGGTGGTCATTGATTCAAAATTCAAAGGAAGATGATGAAGTATCAAATATGGAATGAATAGATTTCAAAGTTCTTTTATTAGAAAAATACTTTCCACATGACCATCAAGCAGATATGGAAGGGAAATTTCTAAGTCTGAGGCAGAAGGAGGATGAGAATGTCGCAAAGTATGAGGATAACTTTACAAGGTTAGTGAGGCATGCTGAAGATTATATACGTAACCCAAGAAGTAAGATTGATCATTTCTTTGATGGGTTAAAACCATTTCTCCATCAAGAATTAGTCTCACAAACCTTCTCGTCGTACGGAGATATTGTCTCGTGTACTATCAAGACAGAAAAGGAATTCTCTAAGTCTTATGACAACAAAGTAAAGAAAGAGAAAAAGAGAATGGTGGAACAATAGATAGATAAAGGGAAAAAGGGAAAGAAGGATTTTACATTATGCGAAAATTGTGGGAATAATCACCCCGGTACTTGCCTAAAAGGAATGGGAGTTTGTTATAAATGTAGAGAAAAAGGTCACTAGGCTCGTGATTGCAAGGGAAAGAAAGAGGCTATCAAGGTTGAATGCTACAATTATAGGGAAATGGGGCATTATGCAAATGAATGTCCTAAGATTCAGGGAAACTTACCTTATAAAAGGCCAAGGGATCAAGGACAATCTTATGCTATTACTATAATTGATGTGGAATAACTAATATATTGGTGCTTTTGGACTCAAGGATTATATTCTGGTTATATGGATAATGTGATATATATATATATATATATAAGTATTGTACTGCAGTACTTGTTGTTTTCATTAAGAACTTAATATGATGAAGGTAATCATATTTTTAGTATGTGACAATAAGATAAACTTTACTTTGTTTGGGGAATCTGATGTTACAATTGATTTTGGAATTTAGAGACCTTTTAGAGAAAGTCTGGACAGAGGTATTTTGGATAACTATAAAGGTTGGAATGGATTAAGTTGAACTTTGGATAGTATTGTTTAAGGTTAAAAAATTTATGAAGAGTATTTTTGGAATATTAAAATACTATACTTTTAGGAAAAGGACAACCTGCAGGTCGGGGGATAACCTGTCGCGTCGGACAAAGCTGCAGGAATCGAACCCACAACCATAGTGCGAGAGGCCTTTATTACCTACCACTAGCCTATAGGAAGTCTCTGATTATTATAAAATAGATTTCCTAATCTAAATGGTATGTGGTAATATTTGGAACCTTATACAATTAGGATAAATAGAATATTTTTGAGTTTTGTTACCATTTGGAGTGAAAGATGGGTTTGTGGTAAAAATTTATTAAAGAATGAAAGTCTACATGACAAGTAAGTATATTTCCTTACATTCTTAGTAAATCTCCTAAATAAATTCCTCAACTTTATAAAAGGTAACTTAAAACAAAAACATTTCTGGTTACCTTTTCCAACTGGGGATTCAATGACTGTTTAACCAATCACAAGTTTGTGATTTTCTTGTGGTTAACTTTCTCCTAATCCTGTTTTCTACAACTCTCCATCAGACCTTGGTGGTTTGTTTTTCTTCCATATCCATATTTTCATATAATCCTAGTATGAGCTATCTCAGGTGACCTTTGTACTTCTATTTCTTTCTTTTAATATTATATTTTTATTAACCCTATTTCCGATGTGGGTTTTCCACAAAGGTATTTTCTATTTTCAACCATTTATTTTCAAAGAAAAATGTCAAATTGTGAGGACTCAATTTATTGAAGGAGGGGAGAATGTAACACCCTGAGCTTCCACGATACACTTCTCTTTCAATAATGCAATAACTTGCATTGTATGAAAGTTAGAGATTCTAACGCACCACAACCAATCAAAGTAGCCGTTGTGAATAGTAATACCTACTTTTTGAAATTTTATAAATTTTATCCTTCCAAATGGACTTCGTTTTTGTATTCGGAATATCGAAATTATCCTAAGTTGAATTTTTTGTAATTTTCTGAGAACTTCCAATTTTTATGAATAGTGAAAAATACTTAAAAACAACTTTTTTAATAAAAATAATTTATAGTGATAAATTATACTATTGAGTGGTTTTAAAGTATAATTAGAATATATTTTTACCATTTTATCCAATGGTGTTCATTTGAATTAATTTCACTTTGAAATTGGACATAAACAATTGTCAATCTTTTGATATATATTATTTCTTAAAAACACGTTATTTGTTGTGACAACGGGAATTAGTTATAAAATTAATTAATTCAACTTATATGTTTGGATTTTTGTAAAATAGTCATCATTTTTGAATTCGGAATATCAATTATAGCTTAGGGTGAAATTTTGGCATTGTTCTGAAAAACTTCAATTTTTGATGAATAGTGAAACCACTAAGTGGTAGTTAAAGAACTGATTTTTCGTTTAAATGAAATATTACCACTTCTGTGATTTGATTTTCAAAAATACGACATACATGGTTTTAATTAGGAAGTAAAATTTTGTTCAATGGGATTAAAATAATTTTTTTGGTGAATAGTAACTTTTAAGTTTAATTAATCGCAATTAAAGGTAATTAGTGAAATTTAAGGTAAAAATGATATTATAAAAAAATTAAAATACTTTTACACTTATCCTACACCTATTGGATGAGTCATGGACGACCAAGAAAATCCATGGGTCAACTTGGGGACCCCATGGAGCCACTTTGGTAGGAAAATGACATTAAAAACTTTTTATTTAATGTTAAAATAAAAATGTCACAAACATGAGTTCTTTTACTAAAACAATTTTTAAATGGGGTTATACAAGTCATATTTTTGACTATAAATATTCACTAGAAAGATAAACCTATATCCTACATCATGATAATTTTTTTATAATTTTTATCCATTAAATAAATTAAATTATTTATGACACCATGATGATGCAGCGATTACCTCATTAATTAACGATTTAAATAAAATGAAACGATAATGTAAAATCTAAGACTTACACTTGTCAAAAACCTATTGGATGGGTATATTTCTAACCCTTATCACCTTATCCTCTAAATATATAAGTGTGAGACCTTTAAAATCTGAAACTCATTATATAATAAAGTGACATTTCATGACTTTCCAAGAGTGCCCTCCTCTCCTCTTATAAAAGGCCCCCATCTATACCACCTTACTCACACCTTCAAAGCCTTTTGGCTCGGCCAAACTCTGCCCAAATACTCTCCCAACTCCCCTCTATTACTCCTAGAAGCCTCACTTTGGGCATAAGTCCTCCCAAGGAAGCCTTTGGCTCAAATCCAAAAGAGTTACCCGATTTTAAGGTAATGTCTTCTCTTGTGTTATTTTGTTTTATTTTTCTTCTCCAACCCCCTAAAACATTTTTATTACTTTATTTTGTAACAAAACCAGTATCCTCAATATACTTGTATGTTTTTACGAGAAGTATTTTATTTACACTTACACACACCTACATCTAATGGTTAAAGAACATACTGTTTCTGTGGATGGCGAATTTCTGCCTCACGAAACGATGATTGTTCAACACTCATATAACACCTCTCATGGTGGCCATTATGATGAAAATATTTTTATATATGATATATATTATGTTTTTGTTTTCCTTATGATTCTTTATTTTTCATTTATGGCAAACCTTTATGATTTCCATTATGGGTAAACGCGATAATTTCATTTTAGGAAGTGCGGACTACCACCCCCTCAAAGTGATTTGAATCGTTAATGCCATATGTGGGATGTATAAAGGATGGAGTAAATGGTATTATACATTATATTATACTGGAATTATATTATACCTTTATATAATTATAACTTCATTCCATTAAAAATATAAATGAAAGTAGCGTTCATGCGTACGTACGGATTACCGTCTCCATGAAGGGTGCATTTCATTTCTTACCTCTAAATGTTATGTAATATTATAAATGAATGTATATACTTGATATATATGACGTATATGATTTCTACATCATTAATATAATTCTGGATATAATGGATATTTCACCACATGAACAACTTGTAATTATAAGGAGTTTATTTTTTGACTCAAGTACCAAAGATCGACAAAACGACTGTTATTAACTTAAATAATTACATAATGTTCATAACACAGTAATAAGTGATATAATAGGAATAATGAACTTGAAAAAGGTTATTAAGCAAGTATAAATTAACTCTAGTTTATTATCCAGGAGGTTAAAGAACGATCGAGTCAAGTCGGACACAAGGTAAGGGAACTTCTTAACCCAATTTCCATTCTTTGGGTTAATCTCCTACTTTCAAATTATTTCATGATATTATTATGTCCTATCTGGTATTTATACTTTATTTATGTGTAAATATAGTGAATACACATAATAGAGATATTTTATTTAAAAAAATGATCTTTGTAAGGGACTTCGTCTCAATCTCCATTCACTGAGGCATATTTTGTTTTAGTCACAAATTTCTTTTATATGGTGTATAAACCCCTTTGACTTTTACATTTATTCGAAAGGAATATTTTTATAAGAAGTGTTTTACTAAACTAAAAAAATGAATGTTTTTCTTGTATGCGGCGACAACGAATTCTCCACCGCCGTGACCATTATTTGAGTTTCAGCTTCCTATACAAGCCATAATTTTTTTAAATGAAAAATAAACACGAAGTTTTACTTTTCTTTTATTTTGGTACTGAAAACGGTATTGAAAGTGTTTTTTATTATATCAATGTGTTGTATTGATATCTTGTGATTGAAATGTGGAAATTTTATGTTTCCTTTATTCATGTTTTATGTGATACGATTATGTTATAGTTTATGATATGTTTAAACCTGTTCATATGAGGAATGCATTGGACTTAATAAGTGACGGGTGGAGCTCTCTATAGCTCCTCGATGCATCGGCAGGTCTCATGAGACAAAATAGTGTCTTTGAATGAGGTCTTGACAAAATATTATTTGTAGTCTTAGCATGAGGCCTTGGCTACGTGGTTATGATAGTCTGGCATTATGCATTCCATCATTATGAAAGTGGTTATTGATATTTCATGTGATTATTCCACCAGTAGAATATCCATGTGAATAAGTAAACTGCATTATCTCATTTTAATTTTTCTATATGATGTTGAAATTCAAGTTTAGAAGGATTTTTTTTAGTTATACACTGCCTTAAATGTTAATGTTTATTTATTAAAGCTTCCGCTATATTGTTATCCTTACTGAGCATCTAAGCTCACCCCTTCCAATGTTTTAATTTTTTCGAGGATGTGAAGAAGTATATTATGAATGACCTGTAGGGATAGTATGAGGAGATATGAGTGTGGACTATGGAGACTTCGTTATTGTAGTTTTTCACTTTATGATGTAATGTAACATTTATGAATGTATCTAGTGTTTCCAAGGCTACTAAACTAATCGGTCTTTCAAGACTTGATCTTTTGTGATCATGCCAATGTTACGCAATAATGCACCGACTCTGGGTAACTGGGGTCAGGGCGTTACAATGAGGAAGATAGTATGCCACTGTAGGAAGACAATAATATCAGCACCGATGAGGAAAATAATGTAAATAATGATGTTGAAAGAGTGAAAAATTTAACAGATATGATTCTAGGAATCCTGTGTGTTAGGAATATACTAAGATGGCAAAATTTAAAAGTTTAATTATTCTATATTGTGACGATCCAAACCTTTTTCACATGTAATAATAATATTACGATTTTATTCTGTTTAAATTTCATGATATCATAAGAACACTTGAAAATAAACACAACATTTCCTTTATTCTAGGAACACTGAAATGGTTACATTGCTCCAACTAAAACAAAAATACCTACTAAAATCCCTATCAGACCCATTGGGAAGCCACATAACGCAACAACGAGACCTGGTAAATAGTGAAAATCCTTCGGGTTAGTCAGAACGATAAACATCATGGCCAGAACCAGGATGGCTAAATTGAGCATCAGTGGGATGATAAACACCATCTTTGCTAAGTCGTTTTTGAGATGGAACACCCTAATTCATGTTTTTATAAAGCCTTAATCTGACCATTACCTCTTTAGGTGATTTTTGAGTTTTTAATGGCTATATGTATAGCCTTTTGTCTTTCTGTTGGTTTAATTTAAAATATCTAGGTATAAATACTTTTTCCAAAATATTTAAAGTATGAATTGAAATTATAACTTTAAACACATAAACAATTTTTATTAACATTTTAGCTACACTTAGTATGCTTTCAAAATGAGGCATGGATTTAAAATACTTTTCAAATATTTCAAATGTGAAGAAAATATTTTATAAATGTGTTCACCCTCGGATGTATTAAACCATGGTCTTAACTAAGAATATGTTATTTTGTAATACTAATATAATATTTTCTTAATGATGTATTGAATTTTGATTTATCACTTTTAAAACTTTAGAATTTATAAAACTAAGGGAAATTTTGGTTTTAAGACTTTGTTTAGTTATAATAAGAATTCATATTTTTAAGATACCTATATATATATGAAAACCTATTTTTACATAAAAAAAATAAACATTTACTTTGTTAAAATTTATCTGAGTACCCCACCTAGTCAAGGTCCACCTTGAAGGCATCCCTCTAGGCCTTGATGGGATTCTCACACAACCCCTGGAAATGGCCTAGGGCGGTCCACACGCTGGGTGTGTTCTCAGTCACACACACAGAAAGCATAGCTAGCTCTCAATGCACATGAGTGCATGTGCATGGAACCGAGTGCACTACCGTGTGGGGAGGCATGATGGTGTGGGTGGGCACAAAATTGTGACCTCAGAGAACCCGATACAGGGTGGTACCAGGATGGGAGAGGGAGTAATCAAGCATAAGGCTGGATGCCTCAGACTAATAATGGAGTCACGAAGCTTTCTCCATTTCGATGTAGGATGACCATTTTTCTTCTAGGAGTATATTTAGGCCATCTGATCACACCGCGCGTGATATAATCTGTTTGATGTGTTCAGATTTTGATCCCCAGTGGCTATGGTTTACCTTCTGCATTTTTGTGCACTGTCTGATCATGAAAGATCTAATCATTGTCGTCCATCTCTTTTTAAAACACCACTTCACCTGTAGCCTTCCGATCATATCCCCATAAGATCTCAACCATCCATATCTTTTTAAAATCCAAATACTCTCCTCCACTGCTAGATCTATCTCTATTAGATCTGAGTCATTCATCCCTTTTCTAGTTTTCCTCTCTTGTGGTGTCTTCTTCCTCCCTCATGCGCTGCAACAATGGTTTTCTTCCACTTTATCCTTTTCATTTCTTCCATGCCCGTGACACCAGTGGCCCCTGATTGTCACTCATTTTTCCACAAAGACACACTCTTGCTCATTTTATAAACCGAGTAGGTCTCGGATTCCATGCAAGTGCCATTAAAACTATTTTATATAATGTATAATATAATTTATATATAGATATCCCGTTTGCACCCAAACCTCACGATTCCTCCTCTTCTCAAGCCTCCGTAGAGCCTTACCGAGCCTCTCCTCCTCATTTAAATCAGGTAAGGGTCCTATATTGTCTTTCCATTTTTCGGTTTGGGTTTATATATATATATATATATACATATAGAAGTATATACATGTATATATATATATATATGGTTGAGAATATGACCAACTATCACCTCTTAATCCAGTGAATTCTTAATCATAAATGTATTCATGACCTTCTATCGAGTAAGGGTTTGAGTTCTTATCTATTTGATATATATATATATATGTCGATGTATATATTTATAAGCATAATGTATATGTTCAATAACCAAACCCTTTATATAATATGGAACAAATGCAATTAATTAGCTTAAACTCAAAACATATAAGGGTTTAATAAACTTTGTCTTCCTTGTGCAAAACCAAATTATATATATTCTATATTTGGTTATATATGTATATATATACCTTTAGGTTTTAATCTTAAACTGATTTAGTTTTTATAAAAACTAGTTTTATTGATTCAAATATGTTTGTGAGATGTTCAATGATTTATTAAACTGTGGGTTATAGTACATATAATTTTTAACACACATTTAAAAATAATAGTAGTCACCCTAGTGTATGCCCTCCTAATAATTTTTTTAGAAGAATGAAATTATCTAAGCTCATGAATCTGTCGCAATAAATGTTTTTCAATCGTTATGTTCAGTTAATATTCCATTTATCAACATGTGTTTTAAATATGAATGACAATTATCATAATTTTAGAATTGCACATTCTGAAATATAAAATGTTTACATTCATAACAAGATTTTAGTTATTGGCATTTTATGTGCTAAACATGTATTTAATGTGCTTTAATTATTAACACATGTGTTTCCTAACATACTTCTCATTCATTGTTGTGCATTGATATTATTGTTATTGACACATATAAGTATGAATTACTTGGTATATGTAAATTCAAAAGAATGTAATAAAACTCAAATGACCTTTTATGGAATAAAGAATGTAAATTATTCAAAGTGATATGGGACACTTTGAATAATATGAAATGAGAAATTAAATTATTCAAAGTATCATGGGACACTTTGAATAATATGAAATGAGAAACCTAGTAATATGTGACACTTGCAATGACATGGAATAAGTAATTTATTAAATATAAGTGGTATGGGAAATTTGATTTATAAAAATGAGGAATACGTTGGACATAGTAAGTGTTGGGTGGGCCCGCTATAGCCTCTCAGTGCATCGGTAGGTCTCATGAGACAACTAAACATGGAATTGGATGAGGCCTTTCCCGAATTATGATATATGGATTTTGGGAAAGGCTTTAATCATTAGATGTCTTGGTCGAGGCCATGACAGGGTCCCACATATGCACTTTCCTCATTATGACTATGTAATTAAATTAACCAAAAGAATATTCGACTAGAAGAATATTCTTGGTTAAAGAGATTATCTTTATGAGAATCAGATGAAGTAAAAGCTTATGGATTATTAATTTTTCATCACTCAGAGATTTATCAGCCAGTGTATGTTTCACATTAGTAAAGGTTGAAATTGAAGTTATTATTTTATGCACAACTCTGAACATGTATTACTCTTAGTTATTAATTTTGTACTTTAATATCCACATGTCATACCTATTAAATTTAGAATGTATCTTACTTATTATTCTGAATGAGAATTATTATAATTGAATCATGTTTCCTTAGAACCCTGTCATTTTTCCATGAAATGTGCTCTTATAATTCTTAGACTGAATGCGATATTATGATACATGTGTTACAACATTCCTTAAGAAAATGTTTTATGGGAAATTTTAAACGAATGTTTTCAAAAGGTTATAATTGGTATATTATATTATTTTAAAAACCCCTTATTGGGCATTTATATCCTCACCCTATATTTTCAATCTATTTTCTTTTACAATTTTAGTAGATTTATGTCACTTTGTTCAGTGGAATATTTTTGGAGTTTCTTTCTCTTTCTATTTTGAAAGAAATATAATAATTGTATCTGATTCTCTAGGAACTAAACCAAAATTATACTCTATATTAGAACATGTGTGTGTGTTTTTAGATTTCCTTTTTATAAAAAAATTTACACACCATGTTTTATTTAAACTCCTCTCCAGCTCCGGGGTAGTCTGGGACCGTGACGTGACAGTTGGTATGAGAGGATTGGTTAAGAAAAACCCTGGAAAATTAGAACAATACTAAAAACTTGTTTGTGTCTTAGTAAGTATAAGTTTTCTTAAAATTTTTAGATGGAATATGAAACAATTATTTTATCTATCGCGTCCAGAAAATGCTATCTGGGTGAGACAGTTTGAAGGGGACTCGGGGCTTGTCTTGGTGGATGTGGTGTGCCTTGAAAGGAAAGACCTGGAGGTGGTGGTTATCATATGTTGTTGGGTCTTGTATGTAATGATAATCACCACCTAAATAAAATTTATTTCATTTGTGAGTACTTGCTGTGGATATGTCGCCTGTCTTCCCTGCGGTGATGAACGATACGTGGGAGGGTTGCCATGACGTGTCAGTGGCCTTCATGTTCTTAGAGGGTCATGTAGGTGGCTGTTTCTATGGTTTCATAGCTATTTTAGGGAAACACATATTGTCTTTCATGCACTGGGGTGCCCTATGGGTGGTCTAAACCTCTTAGTATCTCTCCTTGTCAATGTTGATGTTTCCTGATGGGATAGTTGGAAATGCATAAATGTCTCTTTAGGGGAGGAGGGGTCGGCGACCCCCCCTTGGGCGTGGGTCTTGTCCTGCATGCCTAGAGCCACCGAATTATATTCCCAAGGACATGAAAAAATGGACTCTATACAATTCCATGAAAGCTTTGTGATTCGTCCGGTGCTTGGGGCTTGTCTTGTTCGAGGGAGTATGCCAGAAAAGTGATGAAAATGAGCTGGGGTTTGTTGCATGTCAGGTCCTACGAACTGAAAATCGCATACAGACAATGCCATTAGAGTGATCCAATTTGAAGGGGACTCAGGGCTTGCCTTGGTGGATTCAGTGTGCCTTGAAAGGAAAGACGTTGAGATGGGGTTTGTCATATGGTGTTGGGTCCCGTATGTAATGACAACTACTTAAAAAAATTCAATTCATGCATGAGGATCCGCTGTGGACGACATGGGGCCTGTCTTTATGGTGGTGATGGACGATATGCAGGATGAATACCATAACGTGTTGGTGGACTTCATGTGCTTATGGGTTCACATCAGTGGCCGTTACTATGGTTTCATAGCTCTTTTAAGGAAACACGTGTTGTGTTTCATGTGCTGGGGTTCCCTCTGGGTGGTTTAAACCCCTTAGCATGTCTCCTCGTCAACGTTGATGTTTCTTGGTGGGATAGCTGGAAATGCATAAATGTATCTTTAGGGGGGAGGGGTCGGTGGCCCCCCTTGGGCATGGGTCTTGTCCTACGTGCCCAGAGCCACCGATTGACATGCCTAGTGACATGAAAAAATGGCATCGAGACAATACCATAAATTCTTGATGATTCGACCGGTGCTTGGGGCATGCCCTGTCCAAGGTAGTGATCCATAAAAGTGATGACAACGAACTGGGGTTTGTTGCATAAGAGGTCCTATGGACTGAAAATCACGTACAAACAATGTCATCCGTGTGAGATGATTTGAAGGGGACTCAAGGCTTGTCTTGGTGGATGCGGTTCACCTTGAAAGGAAAGACGTTGAGCTGGAGTTTTTCATATGGTTTTGGGTCCTATATTTAATGACAATCACCTCCTAAAGAGAATTAATTTCATGCGTGGGGACCCGCTGTGGACATTGCGCCTGTCTTATCCGCAGAGATGGACGATACGCGTGACGGATGACATGACGTGTCAGTGTCCTTCATGTGCTTAAGGGGTCATGTCGATGCCTGTTCCTATGGTTTCATTGCTCTTTTAGGGAAATGCGTGTTGTCTTTCATGCACTGTGGTGCCCTATGGGTGGTTTAAATGCCTGAAATACCCCCCACATCCCACCAGTGGGGAAAAGGAAGTTTGGCATCCCACCGCCATGCCTCCCACATCCCACATTCTGAAGGAACTCAACTTCTATGAGGCAGCTTTTAAGAAGACGAACCCACAATTCTCCAAGGACGTTGAGGAAAGGGAGTCATGAAAGGAACAGAGGCCCTATGTCCCACCGCACCTCCCACATCCCACCATTCAAAAGAACTCAACCACCGTTGCAAAAATTTTGACCAAGAACCAGGACACCGACCATGATCATCGATCGTCATCCCATCCAAGTTATTTTTGTCAAGTATCACATCATCTTTTTAGCAAGACCTTGGAATAAGGAACCATAATTGTGTGAGAGAATTAAACCCAATCATATATGGGTCCTGTACATCATCACCAACAAAATTCCACTACTAATAGGGAAAACTTCGAAGGGACAAGTGAGGGTCTACTAGGTGGAGCTCACCCACCTGGGGATTCTTTTCTTGAGGTATAACTGAGGATAAAGTTTGCACTGTCACTGATTTAATGAGACCCTTAACAGTATCCCCATCTTTCGATTAGTTTGTCCTTGTACATGCACAACCTGATCTTTGTGACAAGCATATGACTAGTGGAAGGATCATCCAGGTAGCATCACCAACCACATCTGCATTGTTTGAGGTATGACTGAGCTGAACACTCACACCCCAACACAATCCCAAACCATCTTCCTGAACTGTGAATTCCATGAGGAGGCAAGGCCCCCATTTTACACATCCCTAGAATATCGTATCGAATATGCGCAACACCTTTGGGAACCCATTGCACATTTAGGATCGTCTAAATCAAACTTACCTAGGTCACACGGTATGCACAATTTGAACACATATTAACCATATGAAAGCGGGGTTAAATTAAAACCCAACTTACATATGAGGGTGCTAATGATACATACGTTACCCTGTCAAGAAAGGGACACCATCGTATCTTGGAAACCATCCTCGTCTCCCACACAATCACGTATTCCAAACCAAAAACCCACATAACTGCCCGTGAACCATCCATAGATAGAGGCATCACGTCAAAATAGTAAAAGATAGGGAAATCACCGCTATGCATTATATTTTTCCAGCTCTGGGATGCAGGACTAGCCCACGCCCGGGGGGGGGGGGGGGGGGGGGGGGGGGTCGCCGGGCACTCCCCCCTAAAGAGACATGAATGAGAGTTTCCCAACTCCGACTTCTGACACTTCTTTTATTCCAGAGGTATGGATGATCATTGATGAGGTCTCAACATTCATTCCTTCCTTTTCCAAGCACTGATTAGAATAACCGAACCGATTCCTTTCCACGAATCTATAGTATCCCTGTTAACGAGTCATCACCTCCGCATGACGCTCGTGTATATTTCAGAAAACATATGACAACCCCCAGCTCAATTGAATTTTCTTTATGTGACTGTCATTTCATATGGGACCCGAAAACATATGACAACCCCCAACTCAATGTCTTTACATAGGTTGAGTGCAATCCCCTAGCACCTACCACAAACCCCAGCCCGATGTCCTTACATATTGAGGGAGATACTTTTGACAAGAATGAACCCGACATCGAATAATCCCACTTGGATGGCATTGTCGTTGTCAGACACTAGGGTCTCAGATGCTACAATCCCTGGGCCAGTGTATTTCCTTTCAAGAAGCAACGTGTCCTGCAAGACAAGCCCTAAGTCTCCTTCAAATCATCTCACTTAGATGGAATTGTCTGTAAGAGATTGTCAGTTTGTATGACCTCACATGCGACAAACCCCAACTCAGTGTCATCTCTTTTTTGGCTCACTACGTCAGAAAAGACAAGCCCCAGGAACCAGAAGAATTAAAAAGCATTCATTGCATTGTCTAGAGTCCATTTTTACATGTCCTTGGGAATGTCATTCGATGGATCTGGGCACGAAGGAAAAGATCCATGCCTGGGGGGGGGGGGGAGGGGGGTCGCTGAACCCTCCCCCCTAATGAGACATTTGGTCATTTACAACTATCCCACCAGGAAACATCAAAATTGATGAGGATACATACTGAGGGGTTTAGAAGACCTAGAGGTAATCATAGCATATGAAAGACCACACGTGTTTCCCTGGAAGACCTATGATAACACATGAATGCCCACCGATGTGATCCCTTAAGCACATGATGCCACCAAAACATCATGACATTCATCCCACGTATCATCCATCACGCCGGACAAGGCAGGCCACATGTCCCCAACAAATCCGCATGCATGGATTGAATTTTATTTAGGATATTGTAATTACATATGGGACCCGACATCATATGAAAACCCCTATCTCAATTTCTTTCTATAGGTTTATTGTAAGGCCATAGAACCTAAAACAAACCCCATCCCGATGCCATTACTTCTTGAGGGAGCTACATCTAACATGCACCAAGCCATCATAGAATCACACCGCTTGTATGAAATTATCATTTTCAGACATTAGGTTCTCACATGCTACCAACCCCGGACCAACGTCATTCCTTTCAAGGCCCACCATTCCCCAAAAGACAAGCCCCGAGTCCCCTTCATATTGCCTCACTCGGATGACATTGTCTGTAAGTGATTTTCAGGCCTTAGGACCTGACTTGCGACCAACCCCAGCTCATTTTCATCCCTTTTCCAGGGCACTACGTTAGACAAGACAAGACCCAAGGCCCCGACGGATCATCACACTTGGATGGAAATGTCTAGAGGTGGTTTTCCATGTCACCGGACATGTCATTTGACGGCTCAAGGCATGAAGGACAAGACGCACGCCCAGGGGTGGTCGCCTCCCCCTCCCCCTCCCCCCACCTAAAGAGACATTTATGCATTTCCATATATCCCACCATGAAAATTCAACATTGACAAGGAGACTTACTGGGGGGGGGGGGGTGTTCAGACGACCTAGAGGGAAACACCGCATAACTATTCCATGGAAATTTAAAGCCTCTTCAGGTGTAGACGTCTTTAAGAATGGGGAGGGATGAATCGAAGCGACCTGAGGTTGGATCTCAATAGATCATGGCATCAAGGCCACTCTCCCACTTACAATGCCTTGTCACATATTTATGTCATCTTCAAAGGATTCAACCTGCCACTTGAGAAGAATTGCACTTCAAGGCATCCGATACAACTCATCTGTCATGCCAGAGCCACCTTCGACACGCACCGCAAGGGCTGTGAGGGACCTTAGTAGGGGTCGAGGGGAGGGATATGGGAAAACACATCACTTTTAGATAGGATTATTACTTAGAGGCATTCAATCATAATCCAATGCATGGTAACTTCACGCCACTGAATTTTCAACCAAGAACAATGACCAATTATGTGAATCAACAGTTCCTCTCATACTAAGTTGAAATACTATCATGATTCCATCATCAATAGGGTAAAACTAACCTGTCTCATGATGGTCTAAACCCATCTCACATTACCTATTGGTGGGTGAACAATCCAAAACTTGGTGAATTATGCTTCACAATGATAGGAAGAGCCGACATCGAATGATAAAAAAGCAACGTCGCTATGAACGCTTGGCTTCCACAAGCTAGTTATCCCTGTGGAAACTTTTATGATACCTCTAGCTTCAAGTTCCGAAGGTCTATAGGATTGATAGGACACACCTTCAACGTTATTATTCGTACTGAAAATCAGAATCAAACGAGCTTTTACCACTTTGTTCCACACGATATTTTTGTTCTCGTTGAGATCATCTTAGGAAACCTACGTTATCTTTTACCAGATGTGCCGCCCCAGCCAAACTCCCCACCTGAAAATGTCTCCCACCCAGATCAACCTACAATGTAATCCTTCGTTCTAAAATAAGGGGTGACTAACGCCTCTTCCAATTCACGTAATAAGTAAAATAATGTTAAAATTAGTGGTATTTCACTTGTTCCATTTACAGCTCCCACTTATCCTACACCTCTCAAGTCATTTCGTCCACCAGCATTCTACTAGCATCCGACAATGATCCTTCCATAGGTTCACCTACAGAAACCTTGTTACAACTTATCCTTCCTCTAAATGATAAGGTTCAATGGAATTCTCATGACATCACAAACGATGAACCACCCACATTACCACGATCCGAACACTTCACCAGACCATTCAAATAGTAAGAGAAACGAGCAGTGTGTACAAAGGTCATGGACGTAGTCAACATGAGTTGATGACTCACGCTTACTAGGAATTACTTGTTAAAGACCAAAATTTTTAATGATCTATCCCCATCACGATGAAATTTCAAAGATTACCCGGGCCTAATAGCCAAGGATATAAACTCGTTGAATACATCAGTTTAGTGCACGTGCGGCTCTCCCCACCGAGTAACTAGAACATATAATTGTCCAGTAATATTCAGAGACGTACCTGCAATTTTTCAACCTACTTCTAACCTATAAAAGTATTTATCAATTGTATAACAACCCAAATATCCTTCGACTTTATCAAGGATCGAGTCACATTTACTACCTCATGTCGCAAGCATAAATTTATTTTTATTCACACAAAGGAAGTTACTATAAAGGAATAATTTTGTGTTTCACCCTATTTGAGTGTTATCTAGTAATGCCCTAACCCCAGTTACCCAGATTCAGTGCATTATTAGGTATCATTGGCATGATCACAAAAGATCAAGTCTCGAAAGATCGAATAATTTAGTAGCCTTGGAAACACTAGATATATTCATAAGTCTTACATTACATCATACAATGAAATAAAGCAACAATATTGTTGTCATTACCACATTCATATACCATATACTATCCTTATAGGTCAATCATAATAAACTTCTTCACATCCTGGGAAAAATAAAACATAGAAAGGGGTGAGATCAGATGCTCAGTAAGGATAACAATATAGCAGAATCTTTCATAAATAAGCATAAACATTTAAGGCGATGTATAAGACTAAAACAAAATCCTTTTAAACTTGAACTTCAGCATAATATGGCAAAGATAAAATCAAATAATTCCATTTACTTATTCACATGGATATTATACTAGTCGAATAATCACATGAAATATCAAATAGACACTTTCATAATGATGGAATGCATAATGCCAGACTATCATAACCACATAGTAAATGCCTTGTGCCAAGACTACAAATAAGATTTTGTTAAGGCCTTGTGCCAAGACACTAGTTTTTCTCATGATACCTACTGATGAATCGAGGAGCTATAGCGGGCTCCACCCATCACTTACTAATTCCAATGCATTCCCCTTATTAACAGGTTTAAACATAACATAAACATTCGTATTAAAACTATCATACGAAATGTCAATACATTATCCATAAACCATGAATGGTATAACAATAACACATCCACAGTCAAACATATCACAAAACCTTCAATACAATATGGAAGTTTTGTATCATAATAAATAAACTTCAAATAAGCTTAAAATCCATCAAATGATGTTCATATGGATGAAAATGATCAGTAAAATGCTTTTAGAGAAATACCCCTTTTTCATGAAATCATTTAAAAGTATCAAAATTTATAAAGGAATTCATTTAAAAGATATTTTTGAATCAAAGTTTCCCATACCACTTTGAAAATTTTGAAAAGAATTATCATTTCAAAACAATCATGTCCATATAAATAAATCTTTAAAATCATTTTTGAAAACATGGACATTAATTAAAAAGGTTTAGAAAGAAAAATCTTCAAAACATTTAAAATGATGATTTTGTTAAATAGAAGCTCCCATAAAACCTTAAAATATTCTTTTTGAAAACACTTTTATGAAATATGGTCATCGAAGATATGTATGTCCCAGAAAATACTTACAAATGAACAATCTCAGATAATAATGAGATTGATGAAATAACCCTTACCTTGCAGTTTCCTTTGGTCGAGGGTACGTTTAACATCCTGTATAATGACCATTGTATGTTATTAAATTATAAAAGAACCATATTAATATTTATTATATCATACATGATTCATTTATGAATTTATACTATCTACTTAATAATGATTTTCATGTTGAATTAACGTTTTGGGTAATAATCGCTTTCTCTATCGTACGTATTTTAATTTGTTATTCTTGATAGTATCTTTTAGATCATGATTTAAATAATTCCAGAATATAAAAATGATTTATTTATAATATATATTTATAATATAAATATGTATAATAGATAAATATATGAAATGGAAGACACCGTTTATGGAGACGGTAGTCCGTACATACGCATAAACGCTGTTTCTGTTTTCATATCGTATTGAATGGAAGTAAGTGAATGAAATGAATGTAAATACACACACACACACAAACAAATATATATATATATATACACAATTCATGTAGAATTATTATTTCATATATTACATAGTTATTAATAATATATATTTTTATAATCATCGTTGAATGGTGAACGTGGAAATGAATCTCATTGCGTAGTGGAGACGGTATTCCGTACGTACGCATGAGCAACAATATCATTCTTTTGATATTAAAATAACATATACTTGGATGGTATATCATATATACATAATCATTATCATGTTATATTCATTATTTATATCAATTACACATCATTATCATACCCATCCAAATAATAATGTTTTGAATAACAATTACACCACGACGTGGAGACGGTAAGCCGTACATACGCACGTATGGTGACATGTAATTTAAAGGACGGATAGAATACTGAATATGGTTGTACAATATTTATAATAACATCACAGTATATATAATATACTGGATTTATTATTTTATAATGGAAATAAAAAAGAAAGAAGAAGTGGAAAAAGAAAAGAACTTGAAAGAGGGTGGTGAAATCATTACCTCATCTTCGGGTTCTTCCTTTTGATTTGATCAAAAGGTCTCCATAGGTTGGGTTTCTGATCAAAATAATGCCTCTAGGATTAAGGGAGGATATTTTAGAGAGTATTTGGGTAGGGTTTGGCCGAGCCAAAAGGATTTTAAGGTGTGAAATAAAGAGAATGGGGAGTGCCCTTTTATAAGAGGGGTGAGGGGCACCTTAGGAAAAGAGTGAAATATTAATTTATAATAAAATCATTTTCGGTTTCTAATGGATTTAAAGTAGATTATTTCTAGGATAAGGTGGGTATGGGTCTAAAACCACCCATACAATAGGTTTTAGATAGGTTTGGGTCACTATATTAACCTTATCTTTTAGTTTTAACTCTTAGTTAAGTAGTTTAACTTTTACCATGTCTTCTTGTATTCTTACACTATATGGTTGATAAAATTACTATATACATCCAAGAGAACCCCAAGTGGTTCATTAATGATACAAAAATCATTATATAAGTATCTTGGCCGAACCTTATATTTTTAGGAATATAATATCAATTAATAATATAATATTTGTTTTAAAAACCTTTTTATGTCAATTTTGACACTATTTGGAAAATTGATTTTTTTTGAAAATCATAACAGAATGATTACTTCAAATAAAGTTATTTAAATAAATCCTATAATGTCATATTAACCTATAAAATTAGTTTAATTATTAAAAAGTCTCAAATTATATTTATTTGGGTATTTATAATATCAATTATTTTTAACATTTCATTAAAAAAGTCATTACTGCATCACCATTGTGTCATAAATAAATTAAAATATTTAATGTCTAAAAATTATAAATAAAATATCCTTATGTAGGAAATATTTTTAGATTTCTAATTAATATTTATAATCGAATTTATCTTATGTATAACCCTATATTAAAAATGTTTTAGTTATTAAACTTTTATTTTAACTCTTTTAACTCTTCTTTGAATTAAATAAGAATAAATGTCCTAATCTAATCCAAGTGGACCAAATAGGTTCATATTTTATTCCTAAGGTTGTTTTTGGTCGAATTATTCTTATACAATATAATTAGAACATGTTTCAGGATAAAAATAATATCATTTTTACCTTTAATTACCCTATTTACTTTTAACCGTGGTAAATAAAAGTAAAAAGTTACTATTCATCCAAAATTATTTTCATCTCATTGAACCACATTTTACTTAATAATATCTACTGTGTCTCTCAGATTTTTGAAATTCAATTCACAGAAGCAGTAAAGTTTCGTTTAACGAAAAATTCAGTTTTTTAACTACCACTTAGTGGTTTCACTATTTATCAAAAAATGAAATTTTTCAAAAAAATACCAAAAATTCACCCTAAGATATATTTGATATTCCAAGTTCAAAAATTATTTCCATTTTACCAAATTCATAACATAGAAGTTTCATTAATTAATTTTATAATTAATTCCCGCTGTCAAAACAAATAGCGTGTTTTTAAGAAACAATATCTATCAAAATATTGACACTTGTTTATGTCCAATTTCAAAGTGAAATTAATTATAATGACCACCATTGGAATAAATGGTAAAAATATATTCTAATTTTACTTTAAAACCACTAAATAGTATAATTTATCACTATAAATTATTTTAATTAAAAAATTTGTTTTGAAGTATTTTTTTCACTATTCATCGATAATTGGAAGTTCTCAGAAAAATACCAAAAATTCAACTTAGGATAATTTCGATATCCCGAATCCAAAAATGAAGTCCATTTTGAAATATAAAATTTATAATTTCAAAATGTGGGTATTACTATTCATAACTACTACTTTGATTGGTCGCGGTGTGTTAGAACTCGAGGTTGTGTACAACACACGCTACTGTATTATTCAAAGAGAAGCATACCATGGAAGCTTGGGGTGTTACATTATCCCCTCCTTAAAATAATTTCATCCTTTAAATTTGAAATTATTCTTCGTGAATAAATGGATAAAAGTAGAAAAATACCTTTGTGGAAAACTGACATCGGAAATCGGGTTAATAAAATTTAGTCTTAATAAGAGGGAAAGGGAAATGAAAAAGTCACCACCAAATTTTGATCTCGATTAGGAGAACATTGGTGGAAATTAGAGAAACATAATTGGAGAAAAAATTTAAATATTTGTAGGGAGTTATTGAGGTCATTAATCACAAACAAGTGTAAAATTGAGGGCCTCAAAGCCATCAATCTGTGATGATTTAAAATATCATCAATTCAACAAAACATAAGGTACTAGGATAACACATTTTTGGTTTTAATATCACTTCTCTAAAGTTTAAGAATTAATTTCTTCATAGAATAAGTGAAATATTTATATATATATATATATACTTGGAAAGTAGAGTTTCATCCTTCAACTAATTTCTACGAAAAACTCATCTTTCACTGCAGAAGATAATAGAACTAATGAATATTATATTTATCCTAATCGTATAAGGTTAAAAATATTATCACATACTATTAAAATGAGTAAAAATATTTTGTAATAACCAGGGACTTCCTGTAGGCTTGTGGTAGGTAATAAAGGCCTGTTGCACTATGGTTGTGGGTTCGATTCCTGTAGCTTTGTCGGACGCGACGGGTTATCACCCGACCTGCAGGTTGTCATTTTCCTAAAACTATAGTATCATAATATTCCAAAAATAATCATAAGAAATGATTTAACATTAAACAATACTATACAATGTTCAACTTAATCCATTCCAAACATTATAGTTATCCAATGTACCTCTGTCTAGACTCTCTGTAAAAGATTTCTAAATTCCAAAATCAGTTGCAACATCAGATTCCCCCAAACAAAGTAAAGTTTCTCTTATTGTCACATACTGAAAATATGATTACCTTAGTCATATTTAAACCTTAATGAAAACAACAATTAATTTAGTAAAATCCTTATATATATCACATTATTCTCCTAACCAGAATATAATCCTTGAGCCCAAAAACACAAATACAAAAATTATTCCTCTTCAACTGTAGTAACAGTATAAGCTTGTCCTTGATCCCTTTGACTTTTCTAAGATAAGTTCCCTTGTATCTTAGGGTATTCATTTGCATAGTGCCCCATATCTCTATAATTGTAGCATTCAACATTGACAACCTCTTTCTTTCCCTTGCAATCACGAGCCTGATGACCTTTTTCTCCATATTTATAAGAAACTCCCATTACTTTTAGGCAAGTACCGGGGTGATTCTTCCCAAAATTATAGAATAATGGAAAATCCTTCTTTACCTTTTTCCCTTTAACTGTATCTTGCTCCACCATTCTCTTCTTCTCTTTCTTTACTTTTTTGTCATAAGACTTAGAGAATTCCATTTCTCTCTTGATAGCACACGAGACAATATCTTCGTACGATGAGAAGGATTGTGATACTAAAGCTAGGTGGAGAAATGGTTTTAACCCATCAAAGAAATGATCAATCTTACTTCTTGGGTTACATATATAATCTGCAGCATGCCTCACTAACCTTATAAAGTTAGACTCATACATTGCAACATTCTCGTCCTCCTTTGGCCTCAGACTCAGAAATTGTCTTTCCATATCCGCTCGATGGTCATGAGGAAAGTATTTTTATAAGAAAATATCTTTCAACTCTCTCCATTCCATACTTGATAATTCTTTATCTTCCTTTGTATTTTTAATCAATGACCACCATTGATCAACATCTCCAGTGAAGCAATAAACTGCCATGAAAACTTTTTCTCTTTCATTACTCCCTAAAGCTTGAAATATTTTCTCTAGGGAATTGATACATTTCTCAGCTACTAGTGGATTTGTACCCCCATTAAATGTTGGTGGTTTTTGCCTCATGAAGCGATCTAACATTGATCCTCCACACTGCGGATCAGGGTGCTCCATATAGGTAAGGTTATTATTCATAACCTGAGTGAGTTGTCCCTGTATAGTGATAAGCTGATCAGCACCAATTATATCACCAGATCCACTATAATTATCTTGAGCAGGAGGGAAATCCCTACATGGAGTCCGTGCATTGATACAGTTTCCATTTCTTCCACTAGGCACCATTTTTAAACAATGGCATAAACTAGATTAGTTTATGAGTTGAAATACATAATTCCATACTTGTAAAACACTTAACAAAAATTGAATAGTTTATGGATATAATCCATAATCATAAAAAGGTTTTCCTTGAGGAAGTATATACTAATAAACCCTTCATAATGGTTTGTAAATAAAATGAGAATTATCCTAAGCATATCGCCTAGGAGTGTCGTAACCAAGAGTGCAGTAAGGCCCGTTGTCATTCACTAGTTCCCATTCGAGTTTAGCTCAAAGAGGTGTTTTTAGGTTTTACCCCTAGGTACATAAGTGCCAGAGCCACCTCTACCTGCTCGTATCCAAACAAGGATGTATTTCTTGGAAAACTCACAAAATCTCTACATTAACAAAATTCTAGGAAGTTATTCTATACTAATCCTCAAAGTCTATCTTAGGGATATGTGCTCTAATTAGAGTTTACCTAAATATAGCTTCCAAGATTTATTACTAAACTTCCTCTGATACCAATTGTAACGCTCTGACCCCAGTTACCCAGAGTCGGTGAATTATTACGTATCATTGGTATGATCACAAAAGATCAAGTCTCAAAATATTGATTAGTTTAATAGCCTTGGAAACACTAGATATATTCCTAAGTCTTACATTACATCATAAAATGAAATACAATAACAATATTGTCTTCATTAACCACATTCATCTCCCATATACTATCCCTATAGGTCAATCATAATAAACTTCTTCACATCCTGGGAAAAATAAAACATAGAAAGGGGTGAGCTCAGATGCTCAATAAGGATAACAATATAGTGGAAACTTTCATAAATAAGCCTAAAAATTTAAGGCAATGTATAAGACTAAAACAAAAGACTTTTAAACTTGAACTTCAACATAATATGGCAAAGATAAAATCAAATAATTCCATTTACTTACTCACATGGATATTCTACTAGTCGAATAATCACATGCAATATAAAATAGCCACTTTCATAATGATGGAATGCATAATGCCAGACTATCATAACCACATAGTTAAGGCCTTGTGGAAATACTACAAATAAGATTTTCTCAAGGCCTTGTTCCAAGAAACTAGTTTGTCTCATGAGACCTACCGATGGATCAAGGAGCTATAGCGGGCTCCACCCGTCACTTTCTAAGTCCAATGCATTCCTTGTATGAAAAGGTTTAAACATAACATAAACATTCTTATTAAAACTAGCAAACAAAATGGCAATACTTTATCCATAAACCATAAATGTTATAAAAATAACACATCCAAAGTCAATCATATCACAAAACCTTCAATACCATATGGAAGTTTTGTATCATAATAAATCAACTTCAAATAATCTTAAAATCCATCAAAGGATGTTTACATGGATGAAAATGATCAGTAAAATGATTTGAGAGAAATACCCCTTTTTCATGAAATCGTTTAAAAGTATCAAAATTTATAAAGGAAGTCATTTAAAAGAGATTTTTGAATCAAAGTGTACTATACCACTTTGAATTTTTTTAAAATAATTATCATTTCAAAACATTCATGTCCATATAAATAAATCTTTAAAATCATTTTTGAAAACATGGACATTAATTAAAAAGGTTTAGAAAGATAAATCTTCAAAACATTTTAAAGGAGGATTTTGTTAAATAGACCCTCCCATAAAACCTTAAAATATTCCTTTTGAAAAAACTTTTATGAAATATGGTCATAGAGGATATGTATGTCCCAGAAAATACTTACAAATGAACAATCTCAGATAATAATGAGATTGAGGGAAAAACCATAACCTTGCACTTTTTTTTGGTCGAGGGTACGTTTAGCCTCATGTATAATGACCATTGTATGTTATTAAATTATAAAAGAACCATATTCATATTTATTATATCATACATGATTCATTTATGACTTTATACTATCCATTTAATAATTATTTTCATGTTGAATTAACGTTTTCGGTAATAATTGATTTCTTTATCATACGCATTTTAATTTGTTATTCTTGATAGTATCGTTTAGATCATGATTTAAATAATTCCAGAATATAAAACATGATTTATATATAATATATACTTAGAATATAAATATGTATAATATATAGATATTTGAAATGGAAAACACCGTTTATGGAGATGGTAGTCCGTACATACGCATAAACGCTGTTTCTATTTTCATATCGTATTGAATGGAAGTAAGTGAATGAAATTAATGTAAATACACAAACACACACACACACACACACACAAATATATATATACTTCCAGTAGAATTATTATGTCATATATTACATAATTATTAATAATATATATTTTTATAATCATCATTGAATGGTGAACGTAGAAACGAATCTCATCGCGTAGTGGAGACGGTATTCCATACGTACGCACGAGCGACAATATCATTATTTTGATATTAAAATAATATATAATTGGATGATATATAATATATAAAGAATCATTATCATTTTATATTCATTATTTATATCAATTACACATCATTATCATACCCATTCAAATAATAATGTTTTGAATAACAATTACACCACGGCGTGGAGACGGTAAGCCGTATGTACGCACATATGGTGACATGTAATTCAAAGGATGGATAGAATACTGAATATGGTTGTAAAATATTTATATTAACATCACAGTATATATAAGATACTGGATTTATTATTTTAGAATGGAAATAACAAATAAAGAAGAAGTGGAAGAAGAAAATAACTTGGAAGAGGGTGGTGAAATCATTACCTCTTTTTCGGGGTTTTCCTTTTGATTTGATCAAAAGGGATCCTTAGGTTGGATTTTTGATCAAAATAAGGACTCTAGGTTTAAGGGAGGATAGTTTAGAGAGTATTTGGTCAGGGTTTAGCTGATTCAAAATGCTTTGAAGGTGTGCAATAAAGAGAAGGGGGAGTGCCCTTTTGTAAGAGGGGTGAGGGGCACCTTACGAAAAGAGTGAAATGTTCATTTATAATAAAATAATTTTCGGTTTCTAATGGCTAAAAAGTGGATTATTTATAGGCTAAGGTGGGTATGGGTCAAAAACCACCCAATAAATAGGTTTTAGATAGGTTTGGGTCACTATATTAACCTTATCTTTTAGTTTTAACTCTTAGTTAATTAGTTTAACTTTTACCATGTCTTCTAGTATTCTGACACTATATGGTTGATAAAATTACTATATACATTCAATGGAACCCCAAGTGGTTCAGTAATGATACAACTATCATTATATAAGTCTCTTGGATGAACCTTATATTTTTAGGAATAGAATATCAATTAATAATATAATATTTGTTTTAAAAACTCTTTTATGTCAATTCTGACACTATTTGGAAAATTGATTTTTGTGAAAATCATACTAGAATTATTACTTCTAAAAAATTTAATTAAATAAATCCTAACATGTCATATTAACCTATAAAATTAGTGGAATTTATAAAAAGTCTCAAATTATATTTATTTGTGTATTTATAATATCAATTATTTTTAATATTTCATTAAAAAGGTAATTACTGCATCACCATTGTGTCATAAATAAATTAAATTATTTAATGTAAAAAATTATAAATAAAATATAATTATGTAGTAAATATTTTTATATTTCTAATGAATATTTATAATCTAATTAATTTTATGTATAACCCTATATTAAAAATGTTTTAGTTATTAAACTTTTATTTTAACTCTTTTAACTCTTCTTCGAATTAAATAATAATAAATGTCCTAATCTAATCCAAGTGGACCAAAGAGGTTCATATTTTATTCCTAAGGTTTTTTTGGTCTAATTATGATTATCCAATAGAATTAGAACATGTGTCAGGGTAGAAATAATATCATTTTTACCTTTAATTACCCTATTTACTTTTAACCGTGGTAAATAAAAGTAAAAAGTAACTATTCACCAAAAAATATTTTTATCTCATTGAACCACATTTTACTTACTGATATCAACCATGTCTCTAGGATTTTTGAAATTCAATTCACAGAAACGGTAAAGTTTCGTTTAACGAAAAATTCATTTTTTTAACTACCACTTAGTGGTTTCACTATTCATAAAAAAATGAAATTTTTCAGAAAAATTCCAAAAATTCACCCTAAGATATATTTGATATTACAAATTCAAAAATAATGTCCATTTTTCCAAATTCATAACATATAATTTTCATTAATTAATTTTATAATTAATTCCCGCTGTCAAAACAAATAGCATGTTTTTAAGAAACAATATCTATCAAAAGATTGACACTTGTTTATGTCCAATTGCAAAGTGAAATTAATTCTAATGAACACCATTGGAATAAATGGTAAAAATATATTCTAATTGTACTTTAAAACCACTCAATATTATTATTTATTACTATAAATTATTTTGATTTAAAAATTTGTTTTTAAGTATTTTTTTACTATTCATCGAAAATAGGAAGTTCTCAGAAAAATACCAAAAATTAAACTTAGGATATTTCAATATCCCGAATCCAAAAATGAAGTCCATTTTGAAATATAAAATTTATAATTTCAAAAAGTGGGTATTACTATTCATAACAGCTACTTTGATTGGTCGCGGTGCGTTTGAACTCGAGGTTTCCTACAACACACGCTACTGTATTACTCAAAGAGAAGTGTACCATGGAAGCTTGAGGTGTTACATATCTGGCCCTAAAGAAGTTTCGGGAAGCTAAAGAGGGGGGTGATCCCCACGCGGCCTATTTTTTCAAAGTATTGAGTTTTAGTAGGTATGGGAGGCTTTACAACATATGGTTTGTAGAAAAACAATTCATCCGATTGGTCTATCGGAACCACGTTCATTCTGATATCTCCAAAATCTACACCTCTCGTGCCAAACTTTCGTGGACCTACTGTTGCCTGCATGAGTTTTACTCGAGCAGTGAGAAGTGTATCTGGGTGAATGAAATTGAGTATTTTAAGAACGTTTTGGGGATCAATCTAACTTGAAGAACCTACCAAGAAAGTCTCCGATGATGGTGGACCTAGTAAAGGAGGATGTTAGGAAATCCATACTAGTGTTGTGAGAGTGAGCGAGTAGTTATGTAACACCTTGGGTTTATGAAATTTGTATAACTGACTAATGTTATATGTTTTGATGATTTAATATGATTTTTAAAATAAAGTCTCTATTTGGTTATGGTTATGACTTGTTGAATAAAACATATCTCTTGATATTTTCAGATAAAAGACATGATTTTACCAACCAACATCTTATCTCTCCACACCGAATTACTAGAACACATAATTGTTGAGGCATGTTCAGAAGACTATGAACCTTTTTCAAACCTACACCTGACTTAAAAATGATTTTATAAAGTATCCATCAGCTTGAATATTCTCTATTCCTATAACGGGGAAACCTAAACCTATCACCATATTGAAACCGCTCAATTTACAAAATTTAGGCAAAGGGGAAAGTACTACGTGGGACTTTTCTTATGTTTCACCCTATCTAAGAACTATCAATATTTGATGAAATTGCAAGAAGCTACTTTTGAGGGTGACCATCGAGAAAACTATATGAACTAAATCCTAATTTTTTCTATGTATAAGATGCTCCATGTCATTAAAATTTTAAATCATGATATAGTTTGAGAAATTTATAGAGATCTAGTCCACTATCAGATCTCTGATCTCCACACCGCAAATTCCGTCCTCTGGAAACCCGAATGTTTTACGCATATGGATGATCCTAGTTGATCTCAGTGATCTCAGTGTATTTGGGTCAAATAAGCAGAGTGAGTAGAAACCAATCTAGGGATCCACTAGGAGGTATTCAGAAGATTGACATCGTTTGCTGACTTTGTGAGGGGCTTTTGGAGGTGATGTGAGTCTGGTTTTTATAGTGGGTTGTGTACAAATATTTTAGAATTGTGAGGAGGCAATTATTTTAAGGGGGGGATATTGTGATGCCCCAAACAATTTTCACATGCAATAATAATATTATGGTTTTATTCTGTTTAATTTTCATGCTATCTGAACAACACTTGCAAATGAATACAATACTTAATTTATTCGATGAACACTGAAAGAGTTACATTTCTCCAAATATCCAAAAAATACCTACTAAAAGCCCTATCAGAGACATTAGGAGGCCACCTAATGCAACAATGAGACCCTATAAATAGTGAAAATCCTTCTGGTCAATCAGAATTAAACACATCACAGATAGAACCAGGACAACTATACTGATCATTAGTGGGATGATAAGAACCATCTTTGCCTAGTCATTTTGGAGATGGAACACACTAATTTATGTTTTTATAAAGCCTTAATCTGACCATTACCTCTTTAGGTGACTGTTGAGTTTGAAACGACTATAATTATAGTCATTGGTCATCCTGTTGGTTTAATTTAAAATATCTAGGTATAATTAGTTTTTCCAAAATATTTAAACTATGCATTGAAATTATAACTTTAAATGTATAAATAATTTTTATAAATATTTAAGCTACACTTAGTATGCTTTAAAAATGAGGTATGGATTTCAAATACTTTTCAAATATTTCAAATGTGATGAAAATATTTTATAAATGTGTTCACCCTCAGATGTATAAAACCAAGGTATTAACTAAGAATATGTTTTTTATTTTTGTAATTCTAATATAATATTTTCTTAATGATGTATTCAACTTTGATTTATCACTTTATGTTTTAAAAGATTATCACTTATAAAACTAAGGGAATTTTTTTTTTTAGGACTTTGTTTAGTTATAATAAGAATTCATATTTTGAAGATACCTATATATATGAAAACCTATTTTTATGTTTAACAAAAAAAAATAAACATTTAATTTGTTAAAATTTAGGTGAGTACACCACCAAGATGAGGTCCACCTTGAAGGCAGCCCTCTAGGACTTGATGAGATTCTCACACAATCCTTGGAAATGGCCCAGGGCGGTGAACACATAGGGTTCATGCTAAGTCCCATGCACAAGAATCATAGCTTGCTCTCAGTGCACACGAGTGCATGTGCAAGGAACCGAGCATGCCACCGTGCATGGCGGCATGACAACGTGGGTGGACGCATGAGCGTTCCTGTAGAGAACCCAGTATGGGAAGTACCAGGAGGGGATAGGGAGTAATCTGGAATAAGGCCAGATTCCTTAGGCTTATTAAGGAGATGTGAAGCTTGCCTCGTTTCTATGTGGGAGGACCATTTTTCTTCAAGAAGTGGATCTGGGCCATCCGATCATGCCTCATGCAATCTGATCCATTCGATCAGTTTCGCTTTCGATCCCCAGTGACCGTGGTTTACCTTCCATGTTTCAGTGCGCTGTCTGATCCGGATGAATTTAATCACAACCTTCCCTATCTTTTTTAAAATGCTTCTTCACCCATAGTCATCCGATCATCTCCCCCTCAGATATCAAACATCCATATATTTTTAAAATCCGCATACTCACCTCCACCACTGGATCTATCTCCATTAGATCCCAGTCGTTCATCCTTTTTCATATTTTCCTCTCCCTTGGTGTCTTCTTTCTCCCGCATGCGCTGCACCAGTGGTTTTCTTCCAATTTCTCCTTTTCATTTCTTCAATGCGCATGACACCATTGGCCCTTGATTGTCACTCATTTTTCCACAAAGTCTCACCCTCAGTCATTTTATAAACCGAGTTGGTCTCGCATTCCAGTAAAGTATCATTAAAACTATTTTATATAATTTATAATATAGTTTATATATAGATATCTCGTTTTCACCCTAACCTCTCAGTTCTTCCTCTTCTCAAGTCTCCTTCGAGCCTTCCCGAGCCTCTCCTCCTCATTTAAATTAGGTAAGGGTCCTATATTGTCTTTCCATATTTCAGTTTGGGTTTATATATATATATATACATATAGAAGTATATACATATATATATATATATGGTTGATAATATTACCAACTATCCACTCTTAAGATGGTGAATTCATAATCTTAAATGTATTCATAACCCTCTATAAAGTAAGGGTTTTAATTCTTATATATTTGATATATATATATATATGTAGATGTATATATGTATGAGCATAATCTATATGTTCCAGAACCAAACCCTTTATATCATATGGCATAAATGAAATTAATGAGCTTAAACTCAAAACATATAAGGGTTTAATAAACTTTTTATTCCTTGTGCAAAACCAAATTATATATTTTTTATATTTGGTTATATATGTATATATATACCTTTGGGTTTTAATCTTAAACTGATTTAGTTTTTATAATAAGTAGTTTTGTGGATTCAGATATGTTTGTGAGATGTTCAATTATTTATTAAAGCATGGGTTATAGTACATATAATTTTTAATCCACATTTAAAAAGAACAATAGTCACCCTAGTGTTTGCCCTCCTAATATTTTTTTTGAAGAATTAAATAATCTAAGAACTTGAATCTGCTATAATAAAAGTTTTTCAATCGTTAAGTTCTATTAATATGTCATTTATCAACATGTGTTTTACATATGAATGACAATTATCCTAATTTTAGAATAGTGAATTCTGAAATAGAAAATGTTTACATTCATAATAAGGATTTTAGAGATTATCATTTTATGTGATAAACTTGTATTTAATGTGATTTGATTATTAAAACATGTGTTGAGTACCATACTTGTCATTCATTGTCATGCATTGATAGTATTTCTATTAACACTTATAGGCATGAATTACTTGGAATATTTAAATGAAAAATAAAGTAATCAAACTCAAATGACCTTTTATTGATTAAAGAATGTAAATTATTCAATGTGGTATGATACACTTTGAATAATATTAAATGAGAAATTAAATTATTCAATGTGGTATGAGACACTTTGAATAATATGAAATAAGAAACCAAGTAATATGTGACACTTGAAATGATAAGGGATAAGTAATTTAATAAATCTAAGTGGTATGGGCACTTTGATTTATACAAATATGGAATGAATTGGACATAATAAGTGTTGGGTGGGGCCCACTATAGCCCCTCAGTGCATCGGTAGGTCTCATAAGACAACTAGACGTGGAATTGGTTGAGGCCTTTCCCAAATTATTATTTATGGATTTTGGTCGAGGCCTTAATCATTAGACGTCTTGGCCGAGCCCTTGACATAGTCCAATATATGCACATTCCTCACTATGACTATGTAATTTAATTATCCAAAAGAATATTCGACTAGTAGAATATTATTTGTTAGAGAGATTATGTTTATGAGAATCAGAATAAGTAAAAGCTTATGGCTTATTAATTATTCATAACTGAGAGATTTATCAGCCAATTATGTTTCACAGTAGTAAAGGATGAAATTGAAGTTATTATTTAATGCGTAACTTTGAACATATATTACTCATAGTTATTAATTTTTTAAATGCATATTCACATGTCATAACTATTAAAGTTAGAACATCTCTTACTTATTATTCTGAATGAGCATTCTTATAATTTAATCATGTTTCCTTATAACTCTATCAGTATTCCACGAAATGTTCTCTTATAATTCTTAAACTAAATTCCATGTTATGATACATGTGTTACCACATTCCTTAAGAAAATGTTTATGGGAAATTTTAAAAGAATGTTTTCAAAACGTTATAATTGGTATTTTATATTATACTAAAACCACTTACTGGGAACTTGTATGCTCACCCTATGATTTCAATGTATTTTATTTTACAAGTTTAGTAGATTTAAGTCACTTTGTTCGGTGGAAGTTTTGTGGAGTCTCTTTCTCTTCCAGTTTTGAAATAAATGTAATAATTGTATCTGATTCTCCAGGACCTAAATGAAAATGATCCTATCTAGTGGAACATGTGTGTGTGCTTTCAGCTTTCATTTTTATAAAAAAACATACACACCATGTTTTATTTAAACTCTACAACATTTTTGGGGTAGTATGGGGATGGGACATGACATATATCATGGAAGTAAAATGTATAGATTTTATAATAACCCCAATGATTAAATTATTAACTTTTTAAACAATTTAAATCTTTATAATGTAGATATTACCTCCAATCATTATGTGGAATTTATGTTAATTATCCATTTTGGATTTTATACTAATAAAATTCACACTTCCTGAAATATTTCAGCTTATTATGAAAGGAAATAAAAGTCCTTAGTTATTTTAATTTATTTGGTATATCTATATGGAATCTAAATATAGATGTAACACCATCTTTTGTGACATATGAATTCATGTGGAACTTTCCATTGACTCCTAGGATTCAAAATATATTCATATTTATTGAAATCTTAACAAATATTCTATGTTATGATGCTAAGAGAATTAAAGATAATGATTATTTGGTTCATCATAAAGTTGGAATATGGAATAAATTTGATGCACGACATCCTGATTTTACAATTGAGGTGTTTAATTTTAGGTTGGGCATGTCTTGTGACTATTTTTATCTATATGGTCAAACACTTACTTCTCACAGCATGTGGCTAGTTTTTATTAACATTTACAATCTTCCTCCATTGATGTGTAAAAAAACTAGTCACTTTCTTTAGTATACTAATATTTGGGCCATATGATCCTATAAATTATATATATTTATACTTGAAACATTTAATAAAAGAGTTGAAATAGATTTGGGATGTGGGTGTGTGCACATTTGATACTTATTCAAAAAATAAATTTTAGATGTGTGATGCCATTCAATGGACTATAAATTATTTCCCTTCTTATAAAATTATGTATGTTATGATAATTAAGGGAAAATTATCATGGAATATTTGTATTAATATCACATTATCTAGAATAATTTAATGTCATCTTAGCATAATTTTCATGGGGTATCGATGATTCTTTCTAATGGACTATCCATACATGAAGAATCATAAGAGGTTTTATAATATTATTAACACCGAAAAGCCTCCTTAATGTACATTAGGAACTGATGTGCTTAATAATTTGAAAGATGTAAATATTTTATTAGAGAAATTTTATATGAAATCTAAAACAAGGAAAAATGTTGGCACAACATCCACATACAATTGGAAAAAGAAAAGTATCATTTATGAGTTAGCATATTGATCGACCAATTTTTTATATCAATATTTATATGTAATGAAAATTGGAAAAAATATATGTGAAATTATTCTTTTATTTCTTTTAAATATTAATAGGAAGAACAAATATTACTTATGATCATGTCAAGACTTGTTGTATTATGGTATTTTACCTAAAATGAATCATGTGTGTATTGGTGAAAATAAATGGAATTTTTTGTGCTTCTTATGTGATTAAACCTTTAGAGAAAAATCAATTTATGGAAGTATTGGATAATATCAATGTTCCTGATGGCTATTTATGAAACATATCTAAATGAGTCAACATTATAGATTTGAAACTGGAATCCCAAAAAAATCATGACCATCACACACATATTTCAGAATTGACTCCAACAAAAATCTAAAATTTTCTTTCTAAGAATTTAAGTAAGAAATGATTTTATTTTTTTATTTTTATAAATACTATTATGCTAAATTTTTCTACAATTGTTCTTGATAAAAATGAATCAAGAGACACCATTTATTTTATGTGACTTGGAGAAATTTTTTCCTTCATCAATTTTCAGATACATTCTATAGTCCATCTTCCTACTAAAACAATTATTGTGGGTATGATTTATTTTTGGTGGATGTATCCTTCTAAAATAAAAATTTTCATAATGAATTATTATATCCAAAATAATAATAATCCTGAGGGTTCTAATATCATAGGTTATTTTTCCCAAGAATGTATGGTTTTTTGTTCAATGTATTCGTCTAATGTGAGCATAATATGTAATTATCCAATGTAAAATGATGATTTAAATTATGGGGAAATTGATTCATTATTTCCATATCTCCCCACATAATATGAATTTTCAGGTCATATGTATTGGCTATATTGATCATTGAATAGAGGGATATGTCACCTAAAAAAATCTTTATTAACTATGGATTTTTCAATGACTATATCGAGTAATTAATTTGAGCATGTATATGTTATCTCATACAACATAATTTCAAATATACCTTTAACTTATTTTATAATTTTATAAAGGGAATATAATAAAATTATATGTAGAGTTCATTGTTATTTTACTTTAATAAAGAGAGGGACTTTTCAAAGCAAAGAGTTTCTTGATTTATTGAAATAAAAGGTATGTCTATTACTTAATAAACATAAAATATAGATATTAATTTAATTATATTATTCATATATAATTTAGGTATAGAATTTAATTATTAAATCTATGTCTAAAGAATTAATAATATTAAAATTTGGTCCCAATTCTTTGGTTCCTAAATGAAAAAATTTAATAATCAATATGTATAAATTTTTGACAACTAATCGAGAGGTGAATATGAAAAAAATATCGTGTTATGTTAACTAAAATAACAATATGTTATGATAGTGAATCAGACAGTGGGCCTCAAAATATTTTTTTTTTGATTATAGAATCTTGAAAAAATATTATTATTTTGTCATAACTCACATGGTTGTGTCACTATGACAATATTAAAATGGTATGATTCAATGACATGAAATAAAAATTTATTGAATACCATGGATTTATAGTTATTTAAATGACTTGATTCCTAGATACTAATCAGTAATATATTTTTGCATCATTGGAAAAAAATGTTTTTTATATGAAAGATCATCAGAGACCTAAATACAATGTCATTATTGAAGTAATCCAAAAAAATATTTTTGATTATATTGGGGATGAAATTGACACCATTGATTCCCCATTGGTGTTGAAAAAATATTATATTTGATTACAAAAATTGTTTAATTTTGATAATTGACAATGAACCTATTGTAGTGGTGGGTAATAAATAAAAGAAACTATATATGTTTGTATTTCATTCATTTTATCTTGATATAGAGTTTTGAGGTTGGTACTACTGTAATTAATTTAAATTGGAATCAATTTGGAATTGAACATTTTTTAATATTTAGTTATTTTCATTGAAATTAATTATATTTATTTTAATTTTACCCATGATCAGCTGGGGTGGTAGTGGTGGGGAGGGATTTGGGATGTGGTCATAGGGTCAAGTCCCTAAGCCAGTGGGTTTAGATATATTTTCTTTATTGTGTGTGTTCCGTTTTCATAGTTGTACCCAACATTTAATTATATTTACTTTAACTCAGAAAACTATATTTAAAACTTGTATTTAAAACATGTATAACATGGTCTCAAAATATAGATTATAAAACATGTTATGATATTATTTATGTCTTATTTGACTTCTATATTGTATTAATAGTATTTAAAAACTATTTTTAGAAAATTTATATTTCATTACTATGAATATTATGAAATATTTTGAAGAATTTGTTTAGAAGAGACTATTTGATAATAATCATTGAATTCATGAACTATAGCCGTATCCTCTAGTTCCCTTTGTGAGTATAATAATTGTTATATTTTTCTTCTTCATTAAACTTAATTTAATGTTCATATTATTAATCAAATTTATTTTATGTAAATTCATCTCAACCAGAGTTGATCTCTTCTCAGCCTACTGGCAGGGTTTATCAGTATGGAAAATTGAATGAGGGTGCTAATAGAACTACATAGAGCACCCGTCATACCTGTTCACACTCAGACCCACCAGTTGACATCCCTCCACTTGAGACTCTAAGTATGTTCTCACCTATGACTCAATCATCATATTATTTAGGCTCTAATACTCATATACCATTCCCATATCCTATGATGTATCCCCAATGCTTATATAATTATCCTACCATGTCTATACTAACTCTATTTATTACTCTTATTCGTCTGGTATCTATTGATTGTGCTCCTTCAGCTTCCATCCCACCTCACATAGATAAAAAATAACATAAATTGGAATTGGCACATCCTTCAAAGGATACCAATACAAAATAGACCATGCATCCATTAGAGCCTAATGATTAGCGTGGATAATTTTTTATGTTTATAAGTGTGTAAAATTATACAATATAATTTTTCATAGTTGTATAGTCAATTAATTATATTTTTTATTTATCTTATTCAGTAAGAACTTCTAATAGGCTATGTGGGCACTCCAATACATGTAATACTAGACATTCAAACAAAAATAATGGTAGATTAAAATAAAGATAATCAAATGATTGGTTAAAATTCTAGAGAATGTAAAAGATCCATGAATACTTTAGCCATGTATAAAAATATAATTCAAGTGAAACCAGTCTCATGGAGACATATCGATAATCAAGTCAAGGAGAATAAATAGGAGTAGATACGGGTAAATTTTTTTGTTAAATTAAAATCTATATAATTATTTTATTTATAGGAATTAAAATGTTCATCTAATCTTCTCTTTAACATTCCCAATGGTAAAAATATGACAATGGACTGTTTGATGGAACTTGAGGAATTTTAGAGATCATCTAAAAATGGTTTATATGTTGGTTTAAAGAGTTGAGTCAAAACCAAGTTAGAGGGTTTACCAATATTCAATGACTATGCAAGTACCCAATTCTAGGATATGATAATTTATTGGAAGAGTATCGAGTTAGAGGTATTCTTAAACATAAATGGTTAGTATTGAAAATTTAGTTCTTATTTATTGTATTGATTTTTTGTTTTCAAGATGCTCTGGAAGGAAACAAAAATAAAAAGGATTATATGAAGCATATGCACACTTTGGGGTATAGTGAAATGAATGAGCATGAGAGGAACTAGTTACTTTTTATGAACAACTAAATTTTAATAGGCATTAGCACAACTGAATGATACCAAGTATTTATTGAACATATCTATATAAAAGTTAATCTAGTAAATAAATTTTATTTGACATTAAAAAATACAAAACTGTAATAAAACCAAAGAAAACTACTACAAACATCAAAATAAACACTAAGAAAACTACTCCAACCACCAAAATAAACCCTAAGAAAACTACTACAACCACCAAAATAAATATCCCAAAAATTTATACATGATTATACCTTAGGGATAACTCTTTTGGTAAACTCAAACTTGATTTTAATGATTTTGTAACTTGTTTTGATGCTGACTAACTTTTTTTTAACTCGTGAGGTTTCAATTTTTTTTTCATAAAAGTGTTTGAATAATAAAAATTTAATTTTCAATTAGTCAGTGATATATAAAAACAATAACCAAATCCCAAACTCCTAAATAATGAATGAAAAAATCAATATCATGCATGGTTAAAAATTATAGTCCTTTTCAAACCTAAACAAGGAAACTATATTGTTCTCAAAGACTCATAAGATACATAACATGAGTTTATCTCATTATAGAAGTCCAAAAAACCTAGTTAAGAAATATATATCACAAGAGTATTCCATTAAAAACATCCCTATATAAATCACTCATTAAAATATCTTTTTAGGCCTAAAAATAATTGAATTTTTAAATACATAGAAAATGAGAAAAATAGGTTTTTTATATGTAAAAATGGATTTTAATATTAAAAAAAGTTTTTCTCAATTGTTGGACTAATTTTTTTTATCTTTTACCATGTACCATGTAGTGTTCACACTCTCCTATCCACATGTCTATTAAACACCTCATATATACATATATATATATAATATTATAAATATTATATTATATATGTATTATAATATAATACAACATGTCATACATATATATAAATATTTACAATACACCTATTATGATATATATATATAAATATAATATTATTTATACCTGTATAAATATAATAGAGGGTAGATGGTACATGGGATTAACACCACCTTGCTACCTAGGTTGGGTTTATAGAACCCACACCAAACCTGGAATAGAGGTTGGAATATTCCATAAAGGGATATAGAATATTTTGTGAATTAATCCTCACATAGTCTAGGAATGATGTTATCCCTAGTGAAACTCCACATCACACCACCTGTAGGTTATAATTTACCATTACTTCTGAAGACTCCAATCACCACCGCTGCTCTACCAAAAACACCCACTAATCACTCTTTTTCTTCTAGGTTTATCCACCCACTCTAGATATGGTTACCTTTATCTTCACCATTGACATATCCATTCCAAATAGGATCCCCACTCCAAAACACTAGTTCTTATATGAAGGATCTCTGCTACAACACCTTTATGAGTTATTTCTACCACACACAATTCCATAGTTTCTCACCTAAGTCCATCTACTTATATGTATCCTTCCACTATCAAACTACAATATTTCCACTTTATTTTACACAAATACACATCTTATAATTTTCTACCCATCACACCAACCACCTCTATCTATGGTTAATCTATGCAATACACACACATAAAATAATCTATGGGAGATGAACCCTATTTATCTATCTTTATTTCTCTTCTATTAATGACATAATTTTTTCAAATCCAAATACCATAAACCAATTTCCATCTAGTATTAATAGATTAAATTTTTTACCATTAGTCATTATGGAGTTTGATAGGGAAGGTCAATGGTAGTCAGACACCGACATATCAAAGTAATGATAATAAAAAAGAGACCAAACATTGTCCAAAAAGAACCAAATTTCTACTTAAGGGTGAACACAACATCTTTAACATAAAATAAAATCATGAATTCTTATACAAGTGCATTTTATAATAAAAAATTCCAATTTTTTCTATTAGGTTTAAAATGAAAAATAATAATAAGATTTTTCATGGAAACACAAAACTAGGGATTTTTAGACCTTTACAGTAGACACACCATTAAATATTTTCATCCTTAAATTCCCAATATATTCCTTATATCTAAATAAATATAAGAAAACGAATTTAAAAAAATAACTCTTTGAGAACTTCCATAAAAGAAACATTTTCAAAAAGGCTCTAGAAATAATTCAAAGAAGGAATCAAATGGAATAAAATCAAAATTTATATAACCAAATAAACCATATTATGCCTAATAGACTAATACACAGTAAAAACAAATAGAATCAATCCCAATTTAACCAAATAAAATTATATATTCAAAATTGAACCAATCATGTAATATAAAACACATTTAAAAATGAGTTGGAACAAACAGAAAAAATAGACCAAAATAATATTGAACTAAACTAAATAGATTATAATAAATTTAAATTGAATAAGACCAAATCTATGATCCATTTCTTAATATAAAAATATGAACATAAACTAAATTGATCAAATTGACATGACCAAAATATAACTCAACTATGTCAAACCAATGTGTCATGAAATAGCCCATCAAGAACAGAATAAAATTGATAAAAAAAATATTTATGTGAATTGAATGAAAGTGAAATAATGTAAAAAATACAAATTATTAATAAACTCATCAAATTGAATTAAATTGAATTGAGTTGAAACCAAACAACCTGAAATTACCTGTATTGAACCTAAATAATTAGATTTAACCTATACTTGATTCTTCATGATATAAAAGTGTTAAATCATATGAATAAAAATCTATTTAAACCAAACTAACACAAAGATAGTTAAATTAATAAAAGATAAATGAAAATTGTTAAAAATAAATTAAAGATCTAATCCAACCCGACTCAATAAAAAGTGTAATAAAACTTATATAAATATAACTTGACCAAATTAATCAAAGTTCATTGAAATTTAATTTTCTTTTCTGGTTTTGTTTATCAATTTCATATTATTCAATAATGTAGGGTTATAGTAATCAAGGTCATTGGTAGAAAGAAACATTGAACCTTGAAGGTTGTGTTCCTAAATAAAAATTATTTTTCTCAAGTACGAGGAAAAATGGAAGTGTTGTAAATGATCAAGAATAAGAAAATATTGCCATAATTTTTATTGATATTTCAAATTTTGATATATAATTCATAATTAAGTATATTTTTTTATATTTTCAATAGAGTTCCCAGGAGTCCCTTGATGAGAAAAAAGAAGAAAAATTTAGGCCAAATGATCATTTGAGACTTGTATTAGGTGAGGAGTACTATGTGAGAGTATGATGTCAACCCAATAAGAGAATCATCCCCATTAGGTATTTCCCCAAATGATGAACCTCTCAAAACATTGATAGCACTGAGCTGTAAAATGCTTGTTCAAAAGTAGATGAGGAAGAAAGAATAGTTATAGAGGACTGTGAAAGAGGTGAAATTGTCACCAAGAAATTCCTAAAAGCCATAGAATCTATATCTCCATCATTTCTATCAGATACTACTGTGGTTTTTGATTCATGTGTGGGCATAATGTGGCATTTATATGATGCACCAAGTGATGGAAATGAGGCTCCTAGTTGTGGTTGAGGTGATGACACTTCTGTTGATAGTGATTATTATGAAGACGATGATGTTGTTGGTGCTCAAGACAACGATACTGGTGAGGATGTTTGTGAGGTTGGTGATGATTGTGATGATAGTGGTGGTGTTGCGGTAGATATTGAACCCCTCCATTTTTGAGTTGATAGTAAAGAGACAAATGTATGGATGGTGTTTCATGACTAAAAATGATCAATTATGAGGATTGTATATGTATGTTATAGTATTGTAAATAGTTTGAAAACTATTGAAATGTAATCAATTGGTTAAATGCTAAATATACAATATATTTAATGCATCGAATGTGAATTGTGGTTGGTATTTTGTTTATAGGTTGTTTTATTGATTGTGTTGAGGTGTTACATGGGCATGTGGTGATTCCTAAGGAGAGGAAGCTATACCAATGGTTTCTTGAACCATTTATATAGATATATACTCGTGGTTTCAATAGAAACTGTTGGTATAACATGGGTTGGGAGAGTAATCTATACCCACCATTTTCTCAATGTTGGTATACATGCATACTAACAGTTTAGTGAAAACAATGGGTATTCATAATTTTCAATGGGCCATACCAATAGTTTCAACAAAAATCATTGGTACAACAATATAACAACAACTTAACACCTAGTTGTTCATAGAACCATTGTGATAGCCTATACCAATGGTTCTATTACCTATTCCAATTGTTAAATCTATTGGTATATGGTACTTTTCCAGTAGTGATACCTACTTCAAGGTGATGTTGCAGAACTTTGTGTTGGTTTTCTTCTTTTCCACCAGAGTTGTAACTTGGCTTCTATAGATATCTAATATGAGGCTTTCTTTTTCAACAATAATAATAATAATAATTCTAATTATTGATGTATATATTGTATTGATGGTATATAAAAAATATATTTAACATACACATAAAAATACACATACACATACACATACAGATACACATACAGATACAGATACATATACAGATACAGATACAGATACAGATACAGATACACATACACATACACATACACATACACATACACATACACATACACATACACATACACATACACATACACATACACATACACATACACATACAAATACAAATACAAATACAAATACAAATACAAATACACATACACATACACATACACATACACATACACATACACATACACATACACATACACATACACGTACACGTACATACACATACACATCCACGTACATGTACACGTACACGTACAATTAAACGTATAATTACACATACACATACACCTACACATACACATTCACGTACACATACACCTACACATACACTTACACTTACACATACACATACACATACACATAAAAATAATCATACACATACACATACACGTACACATACACATACACATACACATAAACATACACATACACATACACATACACATACACATACACATACACATACACATACACATACACATACACATACACATACACATACCCATACACATACACATACACATACACATACACATACACATACACATACACATACACATACACATACACATACACATACACATACACATACACATACACATACACATACACATACACATACACATACACATACACATACACATACACATACACATACACATACACATACACATACACATACACATACGCATACACTTACACATTCACATACACATACACATACACTTACACATTCACATACACATACACATACACATACACATACACATACACATACACATACACATACACATACACATACACATACACATACACATACACATACACATACACATACACATACACATACACATACACATACACATACACATACACATACACATACACATACACATACACATACACATACACATACCCGTACACATGCACATACACGTACACATACACATACACTTACATGTACACATACACGTACACATACACATACACATACACATACACATACACATACACATACACATACACATACACCTACACCTACACATACACATACACATACACATACACATAGACTTTCACATACACATACACATACACTTACACATACACATACACATACACATAAACATACACATACACATACACATACGCATACACATACACATACGCATACACATACGCATACACATACGCATACACATACACATACACATACACATACACATACACATACACATACACATACACATACACATACACATACACATACACATACACATACACATACACATACACATACACATACACATACACATACACATACACATACACATACACATACACATACACATACACATACACATACACATACACATACACATACACATACACATACACACACACATACACATACACATACACATACACATACACATACACATACACATACACATACACATACACATACACATACACATACACATACACATACACATACACATACACATACACATACACATACACATACACATACACATACACATACACATACACATACACATACACATACACATACACATACACATACACATACACATACACATACACATACACATACACATACACATACACATACACATACACATACACATACACATACACATACACATACACATACACATACACATACACATACACATACACATACACATACACACACACACACACATACAAATTCACATACACATACACATACATATAAACATTTACATAGAGACACACACACACATACATGTGCATTAATCTACTTGAATACACATACACATACACATGAACATACATAAACACATATACATACATATAAAAACATATACCTACATATAAAAATAAAAATTCACACATACAAATATACACCTGCACATAAACATACACATGTACTAACATACATCTATATAAACACATACACACACACAACACATATATACACATAAAACACATAAAAATGCATACATATACAAATAGATACCTTTACATACCAATGTACACGTACACTAACATACAAACACATGCATACACATATATACAAATATATGTGTATATTTTGAGTTAATTAATTCAAATATAAAAATATAAATTGAAATATAATATATTTAAATAATTTTTTTTATATAAAAATATATTTAAAAAAATTTATAAATATATTCTTTTTAATCCTAGGAAGCTCAAGTACTGAGAATTATCGGTTTTAAAAATTATTAAAAAAAACTAAAGTTTAGGTCATGGTGTTTCAATGCTGGGGCATGTGGAATACAAACCCCACCAAACAAGTCAAGAAGAGTGGCACCAAAAAAACCACCCACCAACATCCAAAAAATAAAATAAACATTTTTTTGTTAATTCCCCCTATCCTGAGAACCACCCCAGGATGATGGATATCGAAATCTCCTCTATTGGAGAGGTTTTCATATTACTCATTCATCCATATTTGGTACCACTTATTTCTCACAAAGAGATTCTCCAAGTATCTTTGTAGATATTGGTTGTGGATATTGATTAATATGTTATATTCATATATAAATTTCTTAATTAACTTATATAAAAATATTATTAAAAAGTTTTATCTATTAACATAAATTAAATATTTTTTATATAAAAACTTATGAATACATTCAATTGATAATATTTTTTATTGTAATATAGTTATATCAATCATATTTATGTACTATATTTATATATATACTTAATTTTATATAAATAATATTTAAATACCTATAAATATGCATATATAAAATAGATTATTCATTTCATGATTTATCAGATATGTTTTCACGCTAATAAAGGCCACATTTATCATCACTTTCAGTTAGAACCTACAAACATCTCCACATTATCATCACTTTTTGGTTAGTGATCATAATGAAAAGCACTTACTAAACAAAAATCTTGAGTAGTGAAACTTATGTTATCTATAGTTGACAAAATCCCTTTTATTTTAAAAAGAAATACTCTAAGTACATGACTAGTTATATTTGAAAATTATAACCTACCACCAAAATTATGGATGATGTGCAAGTAAATTTTGATGTATTTAATATTTACAAACCCAAATAACCTGATATTGATATTTATATTTATTTTGATTTATTGACTGGGGATATAAAATTTATGTGTGATACAAGTCTTATTATTTATGATTATCATTGAAAATGAAGAGTTCAAATTAACCGCCTGGTAGTTATGAATGATAAATGACTTTCCTAATTTTTAAAGCTTATCAGGGTTAAAAATGAAGAAATTTTATGGTTTCTCATATGTGAAGAAGGTACAGACTCTCTTAGGTTAAAATATTGTATAAAGACAATGTTTCTTGGACATCAATTTTTTTTAACCAGATGAAAAAATATAAATCACCATCAACAACCTTTGATGGGAAGGAAAAAGAAGGTATGATACCTTATTAATTAACCGGTAATGAATATATTAATATTATAGTGGATATTTTCTATATTTTTAATATAAATTACATAAAAACCTATGAAAATATGTCGAAAAAAGTAATTAGTTTTATTTAAATTAATGTATTGTAATTGTTTTTTTGTTAGATAATTTATTGTTTACTTGTATATAAAAAACAATTTATGAGGTTGTGTCATTGTTATGTTACTAAATAAACTAGGAAAAATGAAATATTTCATCAAGTATATGTTAGACACTATCATTATGGAGATAATGGAAGAGTTTGTACCAGTAAAAGATAGAGGTGAGACATTTAATCCACTATTAGCTCACACTATCTCTAGGAAAGGGGGATTTTAGTTTTCAAACTTCTAAAATGGTGTAAGAGTTATAGACAGATATTAATCAAATATGAAATATATTTTCTAAATGAATGATATGAAATTAATGGGATTAAAATATTGTAAATTTTATGAAGTTTTTTTATGAGTTAATGTTTATAGATAAATGTTTTATTTCGTGAAAAATGTCCTAACAAAAAATAACCAATTTTTATTATTTTATATTTATATATTTAAAATTTATAGACATTGTGAATTTTCAAGTAATATAAAAAATCTTACAACATATTATATAAACTAGAGATTTTATTCCCACTAGCATTATTTGATATAATGGGTAACCCGATGGTTCACTTGGTGAGAGAGATCTCACTATGTGCACTAATAAATTATAGATGTATATACCTCATATAGTGATATTTGATAATTTTGAAGGGGTATATAAAAAATAAAATTCACCCAATATTTTGAATTATTGTGTGGTATATTGTTGAAGAATATATTTAATTATTACTCATCTAATGTGGAAAATATTGGGCTTCCAAAATTATTTCATAGTAGGTGCCTTGAGGGTGAATGAATTTAAAGAAGATATGTCATCACAATCACCATAATATATTGGAAGAAAGATAAACATTATGGTTTATACAATAATATAATAGATGTGCTATTTTTTGAAAATCATAATGAAATTGTTAAGAATTTTAATCCATAAAAGAACATAATTTGGATATCAAATATAAATAATCAATGATAAATATGGTTATTTTGTGACCATATTTTTATGGAGTTATTTGCGAATTTGAAATTAAGTTTTGGAAGAGTTTTATGGTTAGAAATAAGAGCACGTTTATATATATTATATTATTTTGGATACATAACTAATACATATATTATTTATAAATAAGACATGATAAATTTTCTATAATTGAAAAGAGTGGAGTAACTCTTATTATAAAAGAAATGAAATTATTTTTTTCTATGGGAATAATTCTAATTTATATGAATATATATTATGTTGGAATTATAAAAAAAACATGGGAGGTGGATTATATAATATTCATAGTAATTATTTTTTAATTTAAATGTGTTGATAATAGAATTGTAATTGAATTTAATGAATTGGGATTCATATATGTGAATTTCAGTCATACAGACAATGGATTTTTTTACCTACCAAGGTTTTCAATTTCAAGAAACATCATAACAATGGTCTCAAAAAATTTTATTTGTATAATGATAAAAAACGTATTGATGGTGAGAAATGTATTGGAGGCGAGAAAAATTATAAAGGTAAGAAGTTGGTAAAAATATATAAGAAAAAAAAAACTATAAGATGTCATCACATGATGTCGCTAACTACTTTTTTAATGTGAGAATCTGAGGTGATAAATTTTAGGTTATATGGAATGTGTGTGGTCTACCTGTGCACTATAACAAATCGATTTTCATTTTTTATACTAGATTTTTTAATCAAATGCACATGAAAATTGATATAGATACATGGAACAATGTTTTTTCTTACAATAAAGTAAACTATTTGGGAATATGATATGTTAAAATTTTATTATACACTCTTAATTTTACTTGAAAATAAAATAATGAAATATTGATTTGGTTGTTATTTTACGTCACAATGAAAATAAATATTAGAACACTATGGGGTTAAATCCATAATAATAGATGCTAAAAAGTTCCCAATCTCATCTTAAATGACTCTTAATATATAAAATCGTATGTATTTTAAGGGGAATGTCACACCCAACACATCAAATTTATAGAAAAACATTTTAAAACCATGAAACTTGGTATGCTTTCATTTCCCATCATAGTGAAGTGTCATTTAAGGCACGATGTAATAGATTTTAATTTGTTTTACATCACATGTATAAATTAATTTGATTCATAAATATTAATTTATAAAATACCAATGGAGTTCCAAATATAAACAATGTGTAACAAAATCACCATACCCCTAATTTAAAGAAAAGATGGGGTACACTATAATTAAATAATATTGTATATGAATTTAATTCGTAATAAATATTTGAGGTGATATAAACAATAATATAATTATGTTTTTTTGTTTTATATGAATATTGATCAATCAGAATCTATGTATACCTCCATCCCATATCATGTGTTATAGAATAATTTTCATGTAAAAAATGGACAAATGGTAGATGAAAACACACAAAAGTATAGAAAATAAGTAAAATAATAAAATAGGTAAATTTTTTATTTCTTAAATATATTAAAAAAAAATATTAAATACTAAAATTTATTCATTTTTATATGATTTAGTCACAATATGGGTAAACTACCATAATTAAAGATGAACTAATTGTGAAGGCTTTAAAGTTTCTAGAAAAGTTTTATCACTTTAGAGGTGTGACTTTAAGAGTATCAGTATGAGACTACATTTGGAAACCACGAACACAAGTGTAGGTTTATAAAAAATGTAATATATGCATGATAAGTTTAAAATTATAGAGTAAAGAGTAAATATATAAATATAAAAATTAAATAATAAAAAATATACTTCAAAGGGACCAAGAAGAATAGTCAATATAATAAAAACCACAATTCATAGATCCACAACCTTAGTTTTAATGAAATCCATTCCCATGAAAGGACTTTTTTACCTATGGAAATCATGGTTTAAAAAAAATTATACTAATTAGTAAATAAATAGTTATTGATACTTCAATTTTATTTAAATATTATTAAGAGAAATTTATTCTGGTTTATATCTATCAACACCCATTCATCTCTTTATTTATAGAGGTATAGTGTACAAAATCCATTGATATACACCACTTATTAAAAAAACTATGAACTAATGAAATGAGAGTAGGGATTCAGTTGCTAACAATCATAGAGGTAAGTTACCTCTTCTAATTTATGATGTTCATATTAATAAGGTGGATAATTTTTTGAGATGTTATATAGAATGGCTATTTACAATTACAAATAAACGTGATGAAAAGAGGTTAAGTCATTTCAAACTTACATTACAATCAATATCATTTATAATGATTGAGAGAGTTATAAACTAATGAAGTTAATGGAAAATGGTGAAGTAAAATACTGTGACATGTCAGTCTAGGTTATAAGGTATTGGATAAAAAAAATTATATGGATACCATTTCCATAGTAATAGTCTTTTAACATTAATTGATGTAAATATATTTTCCAGATATAATATTATAAAATGGAAATAATATAATTTTTTTTAAAGAGAGAATATATATAGGAGTCTCTCAAGACATTATTAGTCAGATGAGTATAATTATAATTAAAAAAAAGTTAATGTGCCCCAGTTGAGAATTCATATATCAGGTCATTTTTGAGTGGTTTATATATTTGATATGTAAAGGGACTAACTTGTGATGAAATTTTTTAATTTTTTTTCATGATGAGAATTATATACATAAACATTTATGTGTCTCCATTTTTTTTATAACTACATGAATACTACGAAAAAAATATATTAAAGTTAAGAAATAGATTTTTCCATGAATGAATGGAGAAATCACATAGTTAAAGACCTTTTGTAAATATCCTAAAGTAGTGTTTTCCTATAACTTATGTAATTATTTTTATTTTTCAATTTTACTTCAAGTTTTTTTTTTCAATATTTACCATATCTTATATGAGTTCTCATTCTATTCTTATAGCACCCCACTACCTCCAAAACTTCCTAGATATCAGTAATCCTCTATATATTTTACATCTGCTTTCTAATTCCATAGATTAAAATAAAAATTTTACACCCATTTGAACCAATTATGAATAAGAATATCCATAATCATTTTCATATTTTTTTACCTTAAACAATAATTTTGGAAAAAAAATTCTAACATAATTTTCATTAAAATAATTTTTTCATATAATAACGGCTAAAAAAGTAAGCATATGCGATTGAATGTTTCAGATCACTGTTATATTGAACTCTATAAAACTTAAAATTCATAATGAAATGATAAGAAACAACTCCCACTATAGATGACATGAAATAAAATAGATACTACTTCATATGAAAAAAATAAATAATCTTTTGTATTAATGAAGGTAAGTAAGACTACTTTGAAACATATTTGAATTCATGTGAGAAACCAATGATCCATAAGATATACAGAGGTATTAATCCAAAAAATAAACTCATTTATTCATCTAAATTTAATTATTGAATTAGAATTCAATGTTGATTTTTTAAATGGATATCTATATACTTTATCGAGAGTTGGTTTCCTATGGTTGTATTCTTAATTATCGACTGATTCACTATAACAAAACTAGAATCTCAGAATAAAAATATTCATAAAAACCATAATTTTTTAACATTTAATTATAATATCATAATACTAGAGTGTCTTTAAAAATATATAGAAATAATAATCAACTAATTTTTTATATGAATGAAAATACACACATAGGGAAAATGACATCATATCCTCATAAATATTTAGAAAAATGATCTTTGATTCATTTATGAATTTTAAGAAAAATCCAAAAATTAAAATGATCTCTAATTTATATGTAATGATACAAAGTGCTACTTTACTATTGAAAGTATTTCTATTTATATAAATATATATTGAATGATCATAACCAAGTAACTGAACTCGGATTATATAAAACGTTTCAAAAAACTAATTTCAACTAAACTTTTACTACTAGGAATAAAGAACATGTTAATTCTATGTGTGATATGATATTAAGGATCCAACATATTTTTTCAAAATTAAGCATATTTTTTTGTACATGCGTCTCAGTCTATAGGTATTTAAAAAAAATCTGTTATGTATTTATATAATTGTTATATATTTCATTATAATTGATTTTAATGCATCATATAACCAGTTATTAACTATATATCATGTCTCAGAAAGAAAATAAACTACGAATTACTTAAATTTTAACACATATTACATAACATTAAAAGTATAAGAAGTTTACATTTTATTAAGTAACATTTATAAAATAACCTTTTTTTAATTATAAGCACACGATTCATTGGTATGAAACTAGTTGATCCTTTAATAGGATCCCCTTTGGGTAGCATTATTTTTATATTGGTCATAGTTGTTATTATTTTTAACTACTATATATCATTGTAGTTGTTATAGTAACTATATTTAAAAGATGTAATGTAAAGATATTTTTTATTATTTGAAAATAAGATGATGTTCTTTACAAATTTGAATGGATTTTTATGTTTAATTGGTTAGAGTGGATTGATGTTATATGCTTCAATAAACTGTAGTAGGTGATGAATACTTTTATCAGTTCTAAATAAGCAACAAAAGAAACCTACCTTTATTAACACATACATTATGAGAACCATAAAGGTTCCAAAAATGTATTTTTGAGTACTAAAAAATGCTTAATAGGTTGTAGTGAAATGAGATTTATCTCATATAATTTGTAAAATAATTTTATAATACTATTCATTAAATAAAAACATTATTTTTTATATATCGTTCATTGTTCTGTGCGACTTTATATGGAGCCCCCTGTTGCTGAGGCCATGGATTTTTTTTGTATTATAGATTTACACTTCTCATGGGTGGTATGGAATTATCACTAAATGTTATTATTTTATTTTTATCAATTATATTTATGGTATGGAGGGTAGTTGACCTATTTGTTTGATCTATCCTAGATAGAATTTGAATTTTTTATTCCTATCTCCAGTCTTTTCAGTTATCTTTTATCAAAAGAGAAGGTAATCATGTTACACACTATCAAGCCTCCTTGAAGGATTTCTAGGATCCATTTTGTTGGTCTTCATATTTTATTCCTAATTATTATAAGATTTATTCTTCTTATTTATACATTTTCTTTCATTATGTTTTAAAAATAGAAAACAAAACAAAAATTTAATTTTTTAACTTTATTTTAAATATCAAATAAATAGTAAAATAAAATCCAATATAAAATGTGTATAGGATTAAAAATTTTAAAACAATGTTACCTACCCCCTTACATCTAATAAATAATTAAAATTAATTATATATATTGTGTGAGATATTTTTTTAATATATATATATATATATATAATATTTTCATGTTTTTTCTTGAAATTGGCATAGTCAATGTATGAGATAAATTTAATATATTTTAAAAACATATTAAATTTAATTTTTTAAACTTTTAGGAGGAAATAAATTATGATAAAATTAAGAAATTTTATATATTTTTTATAAATATCACAGAGACATACAAACACCCACCAACACACAGGGTGATGATTTGTTTATCATTAATATCATTTGAAAAAATTTAGTTTTGTATGAGAGTAAAATAAATGTTAAAATTAAGAATTTGGGTTACAATTTCAACTTAAACATTAATAAAATTAACTATATCTACTTTTAATAAATTTATACTAGTCTTAAAAAATATTGTGTTTTTTTATTTTTGTGCAATTTTATCATGTTATGTGACTAAGATAAATTTTATTTGTTGATAAGATCTTAAATTATTTTTCATACCACGAGCATCAAAGTTAATATAATAGTTTTTTCATTAAATATGATGAATTTTATTTTTTATTTTAACTTTTGGTTAGAGAAAAGGTGAGATTCTATGTATGGAAACAAATCAAACGTTCCCCCATTAAGATTTATAATTTTATATTTCATTTTTTTTCATTGAATAAAAAACTATTTTTTTATATATCATTGGTCAAAAACTAAATAATAATTTTACTATTTACACTTCACTTGTAAAAGTTAAAGATGAAATAATTTAAAAAAAATATTAAATCATTACAAACTCTAAAGAATTATAGAAAACAACAGAATAAATATTTTTTGATCAAAAATTCAAAATATGTTAGTTATATAAACTAGTAGTGAAATAATTATTAGGGGGAAAATTCCACATTTTTAATATAGTTTCAATCTCCAATAAAAATTTGGTGAAGTTAAATACATTTTGATGAAAAAATAAGATTAATTTTGTATTTAAAAATGAAAAAATTAATGAATGGCATGAAATATTTTTATAAAAAGGCCAATTAAAAATATAAAATTAGGCATCACCATGTTTAATTCATATTTGCATAATTATATATCTCTGAAGTAATTAATTTTGAAAAATTTAAATAATGATGTAAAAAAATGATAAAAAGGTGGTAAATATTAGGATAGTTTGTTTCTAGGAATATATAATTTAATTTTTGTAACTTTAAAATTTAATTTCTATTATGAAATAATTTTTTTTGATATTCAGTCAAACATTCAAATATTTTTAATATACTCATTCATATTTTTAAATTTTCTAAAACACATTATAGTAAAAAAAGTATTGATAATATTGAAATATTTATTTAATAAAAAATTGTTTTCACAATTTTAATAATTTTAAGTAGTGATCATAGAATAAATTCTAAAATTGTTTCATGCATAACCAATAATTTAAATGGGGTAATAAATTATGATTTATTATTCTTAAATATATTAATTATTTTATTAACTTTTTAGGGCTTGAATAACATTGTGTTCTTAAATTATAACTGTATATTTAGATTATCTAATATCCCCTCTATTAATATTCTTTTTAATGACCACAATTTATTTCCATGCAATCCCCACATTATTTTGTTATTTTTTCTACTACATCATCCTCGAAAGTAAGCAACGATAGTGCTAAACACATGCACATACATACTCCAGTGAGAAAGGGTGTTCAACATGTCTGCAAAAAATTGTTCAATGTCCATGATGGTGTAAATACCCGCATAAGGTGGAAACCATATTCAAAAAAAGGAGTGGCGACCTGGAGACAAGGCCATATGATTAAAGAATTTGGTGTAAGATGCTAGCTATCAAAGTGGAACCATCATTATTTAATATTTTTTGAATATATATTTTGTGAAAAAAATAAATATATTTTTTCAATTATTGATTCCCCAAGGACTAGATTAGTGGAAAAGGGCCCTGTGTGTTATCATGGAGGTCTCATGTTCGAGTATCCACAGCTTCCTAGAAGTGTGTATAAGTGTGCTTCTTTATATCTTTGTAATTACCCTTTTCTAATTGTTTTTAATATATATTTTTCAGTTATTAATATTTGTTTGAATATTCCTTTTCCCAATTATCATAAATTTACAACTATATATATTTAGGACAATAAAGTATATATACATCCTAAGGAAAGTAAATATATTGAATTGAAAAATTTGGATCATATTAAAATAAAATAATGTCAATAATATTTAAAATTTCAAAAATTTAAAACATTTCTTATCCTAAAAAAACATAAAACATTTATTTTATTAATATTATGTAAAAATCATAAACCCCCTGTAAATTTTTCAAATAATAATACCTCCATATTTAAGTTAATATGATATTTATTGTATGATATTTCAAATATGATATTTCTTAATAATATAAATATGGTTAAAATATAAATATAAATACAAATATAAATATAAATATAAATATATATATTGAAAATATTATGTATATTATAAAGATTATTTTAAGGAAATTATTATATTTATTTTATTATTTATGCTTGAGAAAACATTAGATATATAATTTATATATGTGTCTTTACATGGTATACATATACAAACAAACACCACAGTGACATATTATGTATAATTCATGAAGTATTTGTATGGGAAATCTATATTGAAAAAAAATTATTAAAATAGAAATTTAAAGTATTAAATTTACATTGAAATTTTTCATTTCAACTTTACGTTGGAAATGTACACTAGAAATTTTAAGTGTATACAAACATTAAAAACATTCGATGCAAGCATACATACATACATGGAAATAAACTAATTTTTTTACCAGTGATAATTTACAAGGAATTTGTAGTAAAAATTTACATGGGGGATTGTCAATTAAAATTTCCATATAAAATTATAATAAAAATATTTTAGTACATAAATTAAATATTAATTTTTCATAAGAATGTTTTTGTGAAATTCTCTACTATAAAGTTTTACATCAAATTTCTACATAATTTTTAACTTAAATTTTTTAATTATTATACTAAAAAGGTTTTTAAAAATTGTTTAAAATAAATTCATGTTTATGTTTTCAGTGATAATATATTAACACAAAAATAAATTATTTATTTTTTCACTATAAATTAGAAATGAAAATTTCATAGTAATTTTTTAATGGAAAATTCCAAATAATCAGTGTAAATTTATATATGAGATTTAATTTCCAATATAAATTCCCACAATTCTAATATAAATTTCTATTGAAGATTCCTTTAAAATTTACTATGAAGAATTATTTTTATGATCGGAAAATAATGCTAAAAATTTAAATAAATATATGTATATATATTAATATAAGTATATGCATACAAAAAAACATAAGATCTTAATTTTTTCTTTTGGGATGCATTTTTTGTTGAAGACTAGTCCATCTATGAGGGTTTGAGTGTCTCCATTGAGAGATAATAGAAATCTATTTTTTTGGAATTGAGCTGCTTCACCATTTTTAATTCAATATATACACCAACAAAGGGTTTGCAATCTTTTGGCTTACTAGTTTTGAAGATCAATTTTATTTCTCACCTTTTCTCAACAAGTAAATTATCTTTCATCAAAAGAGAAGGGAATAAGGAAACTCATTTACAAGTGACATAAGGTCACAATATGGAACCACATGTTTGGTTGGGGTATTTTACTTTTTGGTTGAGTTATCTTTTAATTCCCAATCATCAAACTCCTAATTAAAATCTGCTGTTTATTTTTCAATAAAAAAATATAAATTATGCATTTTTATCATAATTTTACAATTTTGAGTGGAAATCAATAATCAATATTTTCAAGTAAATTTCATACTAAAAATTTAAAAAATAAATTTGGTTAACCTAATTATAAAATAAATAAAATTTTAAATTTTTATACCAAATATATTAATAAATAAATAAACAATTTCATTTGGAAGTAAAATTTTGAACTGAAAATATACAATGCAATCTTAAATGAAAATTTTCACAAGAATTTTAGAGCTGAAGTTTCAAAAATCTAAAATAAAAATAAAAATATACTAATATATAAAAAATGTTATTTTTTTTGGAAATATGCATTAAAAATTTTCATTAGAAACTTTTAGTTAATATTTCAACATGAAAATTAATGTTCAAATTTCAAAAAAAAAAAAATTAAAATGAAAATTTTTCACTTATTTTTTTATTATAATTATTCTAAATATATAATTACAAAAATTCTAAAATAAAATGATTGTTTAATTTTTTTATTTAAAATATATTAATACAAAATCACAAATAAAAAATTTTACTATAAATTTTCATTGAGAATTTATACTAGAAACATTTAGTATAAATATCAACTGGAAAATTTTAGTGCAAAATTCTATTTAAATTTCCTAGGAAAAATTTCAATGTTTATTTTCCTCTAGACATTTTCATTTAAAATTCAAAATGAAAATTTTCACTAAAATTTTATAGAAATAAATCAATGTAATATTGACATTTCTAATATAAACTATAAAAAAATACACACACATAAAAATACAAATATACATGTTATATTAAATTAAAAATGTAAAGCATAAATTTATAAGGTAAATTTTTATTACATATATAAAAATATCTATTAAATTTTTCTTTTTAATTTTTCATTTTATATTTACATTGTAAGTTTTTATTGATATAAATCTATACTCAATATTTTCTATAAAAAATTATACTTTATAATTTTAATGTATACATATATATACATACATACATATATGTATGTATAAAAATATAAATACACAAAAAATTCAAGTGAAAATTTAAACAAGAATGTCACACAATTTTAGTTAAATTTCCAATGAACAATCATTCTGAAAATTTATAGTTATCAAGGGAAATTCATACTAAAATTTCAATATAAGTATCTACATATATATAAAAAAAGTATATTCATGAATATATACAATTTACACCTAAACGTAACTCTTAAAATTTAATTTTTTTTTGATATACTAAAATTTTAAAATGAATACATATTTAAATTTTACATGAATATATATAAATACATAAAAGCCTAATATAAATTTTCATTGAAACTTTTCATTCCAAAATTATTTTGGAAATTTCCAAGGTAAATTTATACATGAAAATTATAATTCAAATTTCTAGTTAGATTATAAAATAAAGATATATTAATACACAAAAAAAATGTAAATGTTTCTCTAGAATCTGCGGTGAATTTTTTTTTTCTAAAAATCTTCGGTTCACATTTCCACCATAATGTTATATTTCAAAATTTCAATAAAAATTTCAATACTAATTTAGAATATATATTGTTAACACATCATATATATCCTAATAAAAATATACATTATTTTTTTAGTTTAATTTTATAGTGCAGATTTCCAGTGGATATATTAATTTTATTTTGAAATAAGTGTACTCATACATGCATGTAAGCATGAAAATGTATATATACACCACTATTATATTATTTTGTTTCATTAAATAACTTATGTTAATATTTATATTTTTTCAATGAATCATTTAGGGGCTTACTCAAGTGGTAAAGGCTCCCTATAATCCTGCATCAGCCTCAGGTTCAAATTCAGATGGAAGTGAATTTCAGCAGGCAAGCGGTGACTTAGGAATGACGAATGATGCAAGTAGATGATGATGAATGTATGATTCAAGCAATATGATGTAATAATGATTCTTCTCTAGGCCTTCTAGATAGTTACTGGGTCATTGGTCTTTGTAACGAGCTTCATGCACAATGGACATTTTGTCCATGTACTGAATAATAAGGCTTTATGGGTGGGCTATCCCTTGTAGGTTAGGTGAGGGGATATGTCCTGCCTTTCTATTATATGTGTGTGGTGTTTGTGTTTAATTTAATTTTACCCCCAATCGACTAATATATATATATTCAATGGAAGAATTAAGAATTAAATTTATAACTACAATATCTAACTATATATATATATAATTTCTATAAAAAACAAGAGAAATGTTTTTTTAACAATATAAAAATATATAATTATGAAGGTATAAAAATTATTTTACAATATAAAATTTTACTACCATTAAAATATATACAATAGATAAAAAATGATGTTATATAGTTTTAATTTAAAATATTTTTAAAAATTTTAAACAAAATATTTCAAACCTTAATTATTGTAAATGTGAAAAAAATAGATGAAAATATAAAACTTTATAAAAAAAAATGTTATGAAATTTTGGTTTATTGTAATCATATATTTATTTTTTTATTTTATATTTTTATATATCTTTATTTTTAATGTTTTATAATATTTTTTTTATAAAAAATACTATGGTTAAACATGTGTTTTGAAGTGGTTTACATGATGTTTAGGAGAGTAATACAGCATGACTCTTTAAAATGAAATAACTTTTTCTATAAATTTATTTAATTAAAAAAAGATCTGGTGACATGTGCCTTATTTTCTAAATAGGTCGACTTCACTGTGAACCTGGATCTTACGTTTTGGTGACAACCTGATGATGGAGCTCTTCATATACCCACAACCATTTTCAAAGGTGGTTTCACAACTAGAAAAAAGGGCACTTGCACCCATTGAAATGGGATACCACCAATGGTGGTGACTAACTTTGAAAAAAAGAATAACCTGCCTCTCGCCTACCCCTACCACATGAGATACCCGTGACCCTTGCTGCCTTGTGAAAATCTATGCTACCAAATCCCTTTCATCACCCTTGCTTCACCTGTCATCTCCCTCTCCAACAACCCTATATACCTGCACCACTACAACCACCTCTACCTCCAACTCTAGCTCCCTATCCCTCCCTAACTCCCCTCCCTCCTCCTCCTCCACCTATACCTCTACCTATGGCTCTAACTCCCTCTTCCTTAGTGACTCCCATCCCCACCTCCGCCTAAGCCTATACTTCTATATCCCTTTCCCCCAACTCCCTCTCCCTACCCGAATTCCTTATCCACCCCCACACATGCAGCCCTTCTGATCTATCCCTCAAATTCCATCTTCCCTACCAGAAACCTCAATGAGGCATCATTACCCCCACCAACCACAAAATAAATCCAAGGTTAGATTCTCTCTATCAATCATCCAACCATTGTAATATTTTTTGGCCAACCAAAATATTGGTTATTTATTCTTCAAGATACAATCTATTTCTTCCAACAAGGATCCCAATCATCAGTTGATCGACATCATCAAGTGATAAAGAGTCCACTATAACAAATTTTCTTCACACGTGCTGTCTGGTTCACTTGGAGAGCTCACAGTTTCCCTATGATCTTGCAGTTTCCATAACCTTTACCCACACATTATTTTTCCCCATATTGTCTCTTACAAGAATCTCTTTATTGATCATTGATCTAAAATGGTTCTTTCATTTATGTTCCTTCACTGAATCTAATGAAACTTCATGTATAGGCATATATCTTTTTCATATTCATTTCATGAACACTGTTGATCATTCAATACAATTAATTTTAGTTGTGGTTTACCTTGAACTACTTACAATTGGGAAAGAGTTTCAATAAAACTAATAGTTTGTTTCTTCAATTATTCCTCCAGACACTTGTAATTTATTATTTCTTCAATTTCACATTTTAATTATTCAATTTTTTCAATTCAACTATAGTTTATTAAGATTACAGGATTAATTATGTAAACATATTCCATGGAAATCAAACTAATATGAATAATTGAATTTTATAAATGTTTTATATTTATATTTATTAAATTTTGTTTAACTATGACTAAATGTGTTTAAAAATTACATCCTGAGGTATTACCATTTTTTTCTCCTGTTATTATTTTTTTCAGTTTGTAATGTTAGATAAAAATAAATGTTTTGGTTGACATTTTTATCAGTTATTTTTCTATATGTGGATTCAGATACCTTTTGTTATTTTCTTTAATAAATATTTAGATCTAGATACTTAAAAAAATAATTGTAATTATAATAACTATGAATTTTATGAATTTCTCATTATATTGAAATATCAAAAATTTGTTAATGGAATTGTTATAATGAAAGAAATGGAGGTTTGTATATTCTTTCATTGACTAATTTTTTCTTCTCTATCCCTTTATAATTTTTTTTCATCCTTTGTTCTTATTCATTTATAAGTTTTCATATCAAAAGTTTCATATTATATTCCATCCTTCTAATATAAGTCTTTTATATATCACCAACACCATTATTAGTTATTTTTTAACCATGTTTATGTATTACCAACGTGATTATTATTAGTTTTTGAACCATGTGTATGTATTAATGACATTATATTATTAGTTGTTTCTAATCAACGTGTTTCTATTATTTGAATGTAAATTTTAGTTCTTTTGAATGTTTAGGAGAATGATTGGAGTAATATTATTATATGCTCCTATGTATTGTTTCACTGCTAGGTTAAAAAATGTTTGGACCCATTTCATCATTGAAATTTGTAAAGAAAAGTCTAATGTATATATTTATACACATGATATGTTTTATAAATAGTGATTTTAAAATCATGATAACCTTATAAGTGAAGAGATCAATTTCCAAAAAATAAGTTACAACTGAAAATAGAGTGAAAATTATGTGAAATATCTCTATTTACTTGGTGAAAAAAAATCCTCCCCGTTCACCACTTAAAAATCCTATTCCCCATCACCAAATTCCCCTTATTCTATATAGATCATCCCCAGGTTCTATTTATTCCCACTCATTCACTAGATAACTCTTGTGGTCTAGAATCTCTTTGTCTGGCTTAGTTCAGAACAAGGTTTGGATGGTATGAGAAATAAAATAAAGTATGTGATTTACCTTTTTTGGGGAAGTAAGAATTTTTTTTATTAAACCTAAACCTTTTATTTTTGAATTTATTTTACATATTTTATTTAATTTTATAATTCTTACCCTTATTATATGCATTTCAGTGTTATACATGGAAGATAATAGACATTTGGTTATATTTTTTTTGATTTTCATTGGACTAATGTTTTCTTTGTACCATATTCATTATTCATCCATCCTTAGTGCTTCAGTTTCATAGAAAAATGATATTTCGTAATTTAATATTGTATTTTTTTTAATTAATGAAGGAGTTTTATAATTTTATTTATGACTCTAATAATAATCTTTTTGGATTACTTAGTTTTATATCAAATAATTTAGAGGTATTATTTATTTCATTTTGGAATAAAAATATTTTATAATAATTGGTTTGGATTAGAAACACATATTTGGTAATATAATTATTATGTGAAGTCTTATCATTTTGAAAAAATAACCCTAATTTTAAATCATTTGTTGAAAATATTTTCAAGTGTTATATTATATTTTATGAAATTAATTGTTAAAATTTGTTTTTGATTATCATTGGCGTGACACATTACCCGATTGTGTAATAGATTGATCTATATTTATTAAAATTACATATATTTTCTTAGACCATGATATGTATCTTTTCACCCATTTATAAACATATGTGATGTTTTAGTTTACATGAAAAAAATTCATTTTTTATGTGAAGTATAATGATGTTGAATTATTTATGATATATAAATATATTCCCTGAGCACATGATAATTTATTATTTCTACACAAGTATTGACTAATTAATTAACACTAATTACATAAATATATTTTAGTTTGATATATTCTTACATAAAAGAAAAATTTACATAAATATTTATAAGAAATATAGCTTGGGGATCATAGTTATCTACTGGGGATCATTAAGGAACATTAATCAGGTATATTTCAATAACTAAATGTCGATTCTTTTATTTTCCCATGATTATATAATTCTTTTAATATATAAGTGCGTTAATTTATATTTTTAAATTTTATAAAATTGATATCTTATTTTCATTGTGTCAAACTAATTATGTTTCATGAATTTTGAAAATTAATCAATTATTATCCATATATCATGCTTAAATTATTGATGGCCTATTCTATAATGAAATTAAGTAAAGTTATAGTTAATATTTTTTTTGTAAATATATATTTATTTTTTTTGTTTAATAATATTATTTAAATTTTTATTATAATTGTTAAATATTTTTTATTATTTAAATAATTTAATTTTTTTTATAGAAATTTTATAAAAATAAATATTAAAAATGTTTTCATTAACAAAAGAACGTGGGTTTTTATTAACATAAGGGATTCAATTGTTATAAAAAATATTTAAATCTTCCATATTTATCTCATTTTCATATTCATTTGTAAAAAAATTAGTTTTAATTCATTTAATTATGAATAATTTTCATTGTATTTTAGATGACTAAATACATAAAATTTATTTATTAACTAAACAAAACTTATTTTCTCTATGAAAATCATGTATTCAATTATTTCTAATTTTTTTATCTTATAAAATGTGATGTTTCATTAATTGAAAAAAATGTTGAGATATAGAAAATTGAATATGCAATGCAAATCATTGATTGGGGGTTGTTGTAGAAATCTTGGACAAATCATTATTGCAATTGGATATATGTTTTAATTTTTTACAATAACTTTGGAAATTATGAGAAATAGAACAATATTGATGAGCTTCTTTTTATTAAGAGACCGAAAACATCATATAAGTCTATTCATTGTATTATTGATGATTCCTTTACTAATTCATTTATATCATATTCAATATATAATCATTTAATCATGTGTTTTTTTTGTTTCTAAATAGATCAAATTTATTGACTTCGATGTTGGGTGATAAACAAGGGGGAATATGATTAAAAAATTTCATGGTTCATGCATTTTTCATTATTTTAAATGAATAGTAGATACACCAATAGAGTATGAATTGATAATTATATGGGTTTTTTCATACCAGGTCATCATTTTAATAGAATCATAGTGGTAAATTGGTCCCTATATTTGATTCATATAATACCTTTTTCCTCAATTTTTCTCTTTCATTCATTAGTCTAATGTAATTACTTTTTTATAATTATATTGTGTCATGGTATTATAATTTTAAGGTTACATAGTATCACATTGATAAATATTTTTTTACATAGTTTGTAGTTATAGAAAACCTAAGAATTATATTCTTTACTAATTCCTCTATATCCTTTCTTTCAAATGTCACAAAATTCATAAACCATGGATTGGATATATGAGTTTATGATCTGTTTATTTTTAGTCTTTCTATTTTTAATTGTTTTTATGCACTTATCATTTTGGAATAATAGTCTTCAAGTTTTTTCTTTCAAATTTCTATTATAGTGTTTTAATATTATAGAATCAACATATATGTGTTCTTTATATATTCATGATATACCTAAATTTTCCTAATACTCGATCATCCATACCCATATTTTTTTTTATTTCTAACTATATTATTTATGTAAATATAATAATATTATCCTATTTGAATTTTAATGTTTTCAATTAATACCTTATTTTTTTCATCAAATATTTGTTCCTATAATTAATTTTTTTTGTATCATTCCAATTATATGTTAGATGATAAATGAATATTTATTTACAGATCTAGTAAATCCACCATCATATTTTACTGGCATGACGGTTGAGGTTTTTTCTTAACCCTGAGTTTGATCTTTAGTGTCTATTCAGTATAAATTTCTATATATCTATTCCATGAGAAAAATAGTGGGGTTGTGTTTTTCAATATAAAATATGGGAAACATTATTATGATTTTTTTATTGGAATTTTTTTAATGACATTGTATTATGTTTTCTTATTATTAATTTTTGTTTTCATGTATCCAAAGCATGTGCTTTAGCTATTCTAAATGACGGGAGGCATTAGGAAATAATTGTATGCTAAAATATTCAAAGATCATAGACATGGATATGATGTAGTTTTATAGGTTTTTCTCTTAATATTTTTATTTGTATCATATTAGATAGAAACATAGTGATCTTCCTTGTATTTATTGGAGTAGTGATATAGGACGTGGTATATAATAAACATATTGTTAATTATGTGTTGTATTTTATTTCTATTATTTGGAATTTAAGAGGGTGGATTCAGTGTAGTATGGGTGGCATCATAGGGGGAACCTACTGTATACCATTACGGAGATTCAATGGACCCACATTGAATAGACAAGTGTAGAAAGTGTTAAGATTCACTTCAAGGATGTGTTTTTTAGTTTATTTTTAACCCCATTTACTTTGTGTTAACTTAATCATTGTGATATGATATTGAAGGTGGATATTGAAATTTCATGCTGTAGTAATTTTTGATTAGAGATGGAACTGACCTAGCCTAGGAATCCTTCCATTATCAAGAAACTATTTCTTTAAGTTCAATCATTGAGCTTCAGGAGGTACCTTCTAGTCATTCTTATGTTCCATAAAATGACTAATGAAATGTTTTGAATATTTAAAAATATTTTGGTCTTGAAATTTTCAACATTTCTATAAATAATAATTCTATTACATATGTGTCATGAATTTTTACAATTCTTTATATTTTCCCCATATTTCTTAAATCTTGGTTCACTTAATCGAGACACATTTGTGAGATAATTATATTTGAGAGTAATGTCTTCTTCTTATTTTGGAGGAATGATGTTTCTTGTAATATGACTTTCTCTTTAATGTTTTTCCTTTAGTAGAATTACTTTCACTTATTTTGGGATTATGGTTCTTTTTTCATATAACTCAGTGAAAAATGACAATTATTTAGTTGACTATGATTCTAAAATAAAATCACCCACTTCAAAACTGACCGAAAGTGGAATTTGTCCATTTTATTTGGAGTTAATTTACAAATCACATAAAAGGATAATATCCCATAGTAAGAGACATACCACATAGTGAGGGACATACCATGTGGTATATGCATGGTGAGAACCATATCATGAGGTATATGCATGGTGAAGGCCATACCATATTCTATATGCATGGTGAAATCTATAACAAATGGTATATGCATGGTGGAGACCATACTATGGGGTAGGTAGGCTATGAGGACCATGTCAGGCTATAGGCGAGCCATGGGGTATGGCCTGGTCAATGCACTAGGTGGGTAGAGTAATGATGTCAGCCTATACATAATGAGTATAGATGATCAAACTCAGCCGACACACTAGGATGATAGATGATTAAACCCGATTGATGCACTAGGAGAGTGAAGGGGATTCAAAATAAGAGTTTAGAGGGTCCTAGGATTACCTATGGGATTCTCTATGAATTATTCTATCTCTTCATCCCTTCTTCCTTTTCTCCCCACACCATTCTGAATGAAAATGTGGGACTAAGGAAACAAAATCCATGATTTTACAGTCATGTGATGTGCAGTGGTAGATCATAGTGTATTATTACTCAGTATTCATGTTTGAGGGTCTTCTTGGTTGAGTTGGAAACTTCGAAGGTGACCATCTTAGAGTCGCTTGGTGTACAATGAGCAGTCAAAGGGTATTTCTAAAATGTTTCTGTACATGAGGGTCTCATAAATTGAGTAGGCATCTGCAAGGGTGATCATAGCAGAGCTGTATGGTGTATAATGAGTGTTCCTAGAGTATTTTCACTCAGTTTACATACCTTTGGGACTCTTCGATTGGGATTAAGGTCATGAGGGTGTCCATATCAGAGTCATTCCGAAGCCCTCTGACTCTAAGGTTTTCCATAGTGTCACATAGAATTTATACATGGTAAACCTAAAATTAATGGATATGTATATATATATATCCCCATGTGTAAAGAGGGAAGCATTAGGTTGGATCAACTTTTATTAATACTAAGGGACTATGTACATTTTGTGTGGAAAGAGGGTATCTCTAGGGAGGATATCAGCTATTTCAAACCCATGTTTGTTCATCAATACACATGGAAAGTGTGTGGTCATGTTGTTTCCAGAGTATGAGAATAAAAAATATCTTAAGATTTGAGTCCTATATTATAAGGAGTCTTTGAGTAGAATTGGTAACTAAAGGAATGGTCTTACTAGGATGTTTTTCTCAGCTATGTTATAGAATTTAAAGAAATTGATAACATAGAATAAGTGATTAATAATTAAGTGTCGGTGTCACTAATTTAAATATTTATTTAGGTTTTAAAATAAGATTTTAAGACGTTTTGTGGTGTGGTTTCTACATGGGTGGTCTCAATGTTTAAGTAATTATTTGGTGTCCTATTAGTATAATGCAGTGTGTATTCATAGGTATTGTAATGAAATCATTTGTGAATTTAGTTTCCATGAATATGGGTGTTGATACTAATATGACCCATGGGAATAAATTTATGAGTTGGGGTAGTGTTGTAAAAAGAATGAAAAAACAGAATAACAATTAGTAGAAGATGAAACTACGATAGATATAATTAATTATATATGCATAAGAATAAGGCTGAAATAAAGAGAGGTGTTGGTTTCACCTTCAGAAGCATAAAGACTATTATAAGTGGAACAAATATGTAACGCCCCAAGAATTCATAATGTGTTATTTCTTCAAAATAATTCAATAACTTGCACTACACGCAACACCGAGTTCAATTGCGCCATGACTTACCAAAAAGCCATTCAAAAGAGGTTATGAATAGTATTAACAAAATTTTAAACTTTATATAATCCTTATAATTTTTCCGTATTATGAGTATCTTAGACATAATGCAAGAACAAATTCATTTTCAGTATTGCACTTTTATCAAATTTTAATAGTGAACCCTTTTTAAATATAATATTTTAAACTTTTTGACTAAATGGGGACATCAAAAATTTAAAATGAAACATCCCAACCTTCCACGGTACGCTTCTCTTTGAATAATGTGATAGCGTGTGTTGTACGCAACACTGAGTTCTAACACACCATAACCAATCAAACTAGCCGTTATGAATAGTAATACCTACTTTTTGAAATTATATATATATTATATTTTAAAATGAACTTCATTTCTGGATTCGGAATATCGAATTTAGCCTAAGGTGAAATTTTGGTACTTTTCGGATAACTTTCATATTTTGATGAATAGTGAAAATTACTAAATTTTAATTAAAAACAACTTTTTTAATAAAAATAATTAATAGTGATAAATTATGAATTTGAGTGGTTTTAAAGTATATTTAGAATATATTTTTACCATTTAATATAATGTTGGTCATTGGACATAATTTTACAATTAAACCGAACATAAACAAGTGTCAATCTTTTGATAGTTATTATCTCTTAAAAACACGCTTTTTGTTTTGACAGCGGGAATTAATTTTAAATTAATTTCTGACACTTCTATGTTTTGAATTTAGAAAAATGGATTCCATATTTGGAATCAGGATGTTCAAATTGTGTAAATAGGTAACTTTTATTTTTAGACATTTTGAATAATTACTGCGGTAAATATTTTATTTACCATGGTTAAGGGTAAATCCGGTAAATAAGGGTTAAAAAAAATAATATTATAATAATACTAAATTACCCTAAAACGTGTCCTAGCCTTATTGGTTGATACATGTTCGACCATAGGTATCTTTGGGTCGATTTTGGGACCCCATGGTGCCACTTGTAGGTGATAGAGACACTTTTTTTAATTAAGTTAAAATGAATACAAAAATGACACAAGCATATATCTTTTAGAAAAGCAATTATTAAATAGGGTTATATATGTTGGATTTTAGATTATAAATATTAATTATAAATATAAAAAGATTTCATACATAATTATATTTTATTTATAATTTTTAGACATTAAATAATTTATTTTATTTATGATACAATGATGATGCAGTGATTACTAAAATAGTGAAAAATTAAATTAATTGATATTATAAATACACAAATAAATATAATATGAACCTTTTAATGAATTAAACTAATTTTCTAGGATAATATGATATATTAGGATCGATTTAATTTACTTTGTTCGAAGTAATCAATCTGTTATGAGTTTCAAAAAAATCAACTATTGAATAGTGTCAAAATTGACATAAAAGAGTTCTTAAAACAAATATTATATTATTAATTGATATTAAATTCCTAAAAATATAAGGTTCGGCCAATAGACTTATATAATGATAGGTTCATCATTAATGGACTACTTGGGGGTCGCTTGGATGTATATAGTAAGTTTATTAACCATATTATATAAAAATACAAAGAGACATTGTAAAAGTGAAACTAATTAACTTAGAGTTAATACTTAAAGATAAGGTTAATATAAGTACCCAAACCTGTCTAAATTCTATTGGTTGAGTTTTTTTCGACCCATCCCCACCTTAACCTTTGAATAGTCAAATTTTTAGCCATTGGAAACCGATTATGAATTTATTATAAACTAATATCTCTAGCTTTTCCAAAGGTGCCCCTCACCCCTCTTATAAAAGGGCACTCCTACTTATCATTTCTTCACACCTTAAAAGCCTTTTGGTTCATACAAACTCTCCAAATAATCTCCCAACTTCCCTCACTACAACCTAGAGGCCTTAGTTTGATCAGAAAGCCAACCTAAGGAGCCCTTTTGATCAAATCAAAAGGAAGAACCCGAAGAAGAGGTAATGATTTCACCACCCTTTTTCCAAGTTCATTTCTTCTTCCACTTCTTCTTCTTTTGTTGTTACCATTCTAAAATAATAACTCCAGTATCTCACATATACTGTGATGTTATTATAAATAAGGTACAACCATATTCATTATTCTATCCACCCTTTGAATAACATGTCACCATACGTGCGTACGTACGGCTTACCGTCTCCACGTCGTGGTGTAATTGTTATTCAATCTATTATTATTTGGATGGGTATAATAATGATGTGTAACTCATGTAAATAATAAATATAACATGTTAATTATTATGTATATATGATATAACATCCATTTATATATTATTTTAATATCAAAAGAATGATATTGTCGCTCGTGCGTACGTACGGACTACCGTCTCCACGAACGCGATAAGATTCATTCTCCATCGTATCCATTCAAGTATAATTATCATTTGATGATTTAAAAATGATGTATAAGGACTTGATATCATTCTGGATATGAATAATATACAACCTATCCTTTAAAAACATGTCTTACGTAACAAAACGTATAAAAGAAAACAAGTAAGTTAACACCCGAAACAATGATAATACTAAGATATTATTATCAAATCAATATAAAAAGATCATATATGATATAATATTAATATATATGATTCTTTAATAATTTAATAACATGTATTTCACCATTATACAGGAGGTTAAACTACCCCAACCAAGGGAAAGTACAAGGTAAGGGGTTTTCATCTCACTCCTTATTCCCGTGAGATTTTTTCCATATTGCCACCATTACCTTTTGTGTGGTGTATGTACTGCACATAATTATATTCTTTGTGTAATACACTCTAATTTATGTGTATTTACATATTAATTGTATGATACCTCTTTCATGGGTTGTATGTTTCATAAGTTACCAAATTGGTAAGGGTTATTTCACAATCTCTTCATTATCCGAGGTTGTTTATACGTAATAATCTACTGGGATATCTTTATCATCCACATCCATGTTTCTTAATAATGTGTTTCAAAACATTTTTACTATTTACAAGAATATGGGTTAAATTCATTTATACCCTTATGTGTTTAAAAACGAATCTTTCCGTCATTTTCCAAACAAGTCACTTTTAACCTTTTCGACAAATTTAAGGAAAGAATGTTTTTGTAACTTATACGGCGGGTGCGGCTATTTACCGCCGTTATAAAATCGTCAAAGCTTCCCTTACAAGATAATAAGAGTATTTTCAAAAAAATGTTTTATTTCATAAATATAAGACTCTTAAATGATTTCAAAATAGAAAGAGATATTTTTCGAAAATATTCTTGATTTCATCTATGTCAACATCCTTTGATGGATTTTAAGATTATTTGAAGTTGATTTATTATGATACAAAACATCCATATTTTATTGAAGGTTTTGTGATATTTTTGACTATGGATAATTTATTCTTATGTCACTCATGGTTTTTTTAAAGTATTGACATTTCATAAGGTATTTTTAATCCGAATGTTTATGTTATATTTCAACCTTTCATTCAAATGAATGTGTTAGACAAGTATGTTCCGGGTTGGGGACCGGTAAAAGTAATCCCTCCGGTTTGGTCTCCGGTTATTAGAGGAACTCCGGTTTGGTCTCCGGTTATTAGAGGAACTCCGGGTTGGTGTCCGGTTATTAGAGGCACTCCGGGTTGGTGTCCGGTTATCAGAGGCACTCCGGGTTGGGTTCCGGTTACAGTTAGCCCCTAGGTCTTGGGACGAGGCATTGATAATGAAATTAAAGTTCAGCATTATTCATTCCAACATTATGAAAGTGGTTATTGATATTGCATGTGATTATTCGATTAGTAGAATATCCATGTGAACAAGTAAATGGCATTATTTCATTTTACCTTTTCCATACTATGTTGAAGTTCAAGTTTAAAAGGCTTTTGTTTTAGTAATTCATTGCGTTAAATGTTTATGCTTATTTTTGAATGTTCCGCTATATTGTTATCCTTACTGGGCATTTGAGATCACCCCTTTTCTATGTTTTATTTTTCCCAGGATGTGAAGAAGTAAGTTATGAATGACCTGCAGGGATATTATGAGGGGATAATAGTGTGGACTGTGGAGACATTATGTTGATGTAGTAGTTTTTCATTTTATGATGTAATGTAAAACTTGTGAATATATCTAGTGTTTCCAAGGCTACTAAACCAATCGGTCTTTCGAGATTTGATCTTTCTTGTGATCATGCCAATGTTATGTAATAATGCACCGACTCTGGGTAACTAGGGTCGGGGCATTACAGTTGGTATTAGAGAAAGTTTAGTACAAACCTTGGAAACTAGATTTAGATAAACTCTGATTAGGGAACGTAGACCTAAGATGAACTTTGAGGATTAGTATAGAAGAACTTCTTAGAATTTTGGTATTGTAGAGATTTTGTGAGTTTTCCGAGAAATACATCCCTGTCTGGATACGAGCAGGTAGAGGCGGCTCTGGCACAGATGTACCTAGGGGTAAAACCTGAAAACACCGCTTTGAGCTAGACTCGAACGGGAACTGGTGCACGACAACGAGCCTTGCTGCACTCTTGGTTACGACACTCCCGGGGGATATGCTTAGGATAATTCTCATTTTCTTTACAAACCATTATGTAGGGTTTATGAGTATATACATCCTCAAAGGAGACATTTTTATGATTATGGATTATATCCATAAATAGTTCAATTTATGTTAAGTGTATTATAAGTATGTGATTATGTATTTTGATTCATAAACTGATCTAGTGTATGCCATTGTTTAGAAATGGCGCCCAGTAGAAGGAATGAGAACTCCAGAAATGCACATGATCCAAAGAGAAGGAAGGATCATATCTTTCATGGTCTTAAGCAAGAATTTTTAAGAGAAATAGTCTCCCATGTATTATCTTCATATGAAGAAATAATATCATGTGTTAATAAGATAAGTAAAGAGTTTACTGAGTCCTATGGCTTTGAAGGGAAGCAAGAGAAGAAAAGGATGGAAGAGGGGAAGATGGATAAAGGGAAGAGGGAAAAGAAGAATTTTCCCATATGTGGTAACTGTGGAAAGAAACACCCTGGAACTTGCCTGAAAGGAATGGGAGTTTGTTATAAGTGTGGAGGAAAAGGGCACAAAGTACGTGACTGCAAGGGTAGGAAAATGGTTTCAAATGTACAATGATTCATTTTCAAGGAGTTTGGACACTACGCGAACCTATGTCCCAGTCATCAGACTATGCCGCAAATGATGTTATTGGATAATAATCAAGTTATGATACTACCACAAATGAAGAGGAATGATTAGAGTTCTTATGTTGATTATGTCAATTGAGTGTTGTATCAACAATGTACTTGTTATAATAATTATGGAGTATATAAGGATTGTACTGCAGTACTATTTAATTAAGGACTTGAGATTGTGTGGAACAAAGAAAAGTGACTCAATAGCAGGATAAATTTTTGGAAAATATATGGTTGAGAGAATGATAAATCATAATATAGTTCTGATACTGAGGTAGTGATTTTGGAATAATATGTGATTGTTTTGGATAAATTATATTGGATATTCTTGACTACCTTGGAACTGATTAATTATTTGTATATTCCATCATTGTTGGGGTTTAAAACATTTCTGGATTAATGAAGTATATCCAGCATTCTATATGGAATAAGGGAGCATGAATGTAATCAATAAGGAATATGGTAATACATGATGAAGATATTCATATGCTATTACGGGGTAAAAAGGATCTATATTATGTTTACCTTCCTTATAAATGTTGGACTGTGAGTTTGGACAGAAGTATTTTGGATAGTTCTAGTTTAGATTATTTTGGATTGCCATAAAAGGAAAACCCGGAGGTCGGGCGGCAACCCGTCGCGTCCGGCAAGGCTGCGAGACTTGAACCCGCAACCGAAGGGCGACAAGGGCGTATCACCTACCACTGGCCCATGAGATGTCCTGGATTAAATAATGTAGTTTTTATTAAAAGATCTTGTAGATGAATTATAAATTCGTTTATTTTGGAACCCTATACGAATAGTGTAAATAGAATTTTTTACATTCTATTATCTTTTAGAGTGAAAGATGAGGTTGTGGTAGAAATTTATTAATGTATAAAACTCTAATTATAAAGTAAGTATATATCCTTATGATCTTAGCCAATCTCATAAATAAATTCCTCAACATTAAGAAAAGAAACTTAGAACAAAAATATTTTCCTAGATGGTACCTTAAATCATCACTAATTTATGGCTTTGGGATTGTTGGCCTTTTCATAGCCATGTTCTCTACCACTCTCCATCAGATAATTGATGGTTATATTTTTCTTCCATATCCATATTTTCCTACTTGGAACCCTAGTATGTGTTATTTTCGGTAATCTTCATACTTTCAACTCTTTATTTTAAATAGCGGCCTCATTAATTCATTTTTCGATGTGGGATTTCAACTAAGATATTTTAAAACGTCAAAAATGTGTTATCCTAATACCCTATGTTTTGTTGAACCGATGGTATTTCAAATAATCATAGATTGATGAATTTAAGGACCTCAATTTTACACTTGTTTGTGATTAATGACCTCAATCACTAACTATAAATATTTACGTTTTTCCTCCAATTATATGTCTCTAATTGCCACCAATGTTTTCCTAATCGAGATCATAATTTTGTGGTGACCCTTTCATTTATCTTTTCCTCATATTAAGACTAAATTTTAGTAACCCAATTTCCGTTGTGGGTTTTCCCACAAATATATTTTCTACTTTCAACCTTTTATTTTCGAAGAACAATTTCAAATTGCGAGGACGCAATTTATTGAAGGAGGGGAGAATGTAACACCCCAAGAATTCATAATGTGTTATTTCTTCAAAATAATTCAATAACTTGCACTACACGCAACACCGAGTTCAATTGCACCATGACTTACCAAAAATCCATTCAAAAGAGGTTATGAATAGTATTAACTAAATTTTAAACTTTATATAATCCTTATAATTTTCCCATATTATGAGTATCTTAGACATAATGCAAGAACAAATTCATTTTCAGTATTGCACTTTTATCAAATTTTAATAGTGAACCCTTTTTAAATACAATATTTTAAACTTTTTGACTAAATGGGGACATCAAAAATTTAAAATGAAACATCCCAAGCTTCCACGGCACGCTTCTCTTTGAATAATGTGATAGCGTGTGTTGTACGCAACACCGAGTTCTAACACACCATAACCAATAAAACTAGCCGTTATGAATAGTAATACCTACTTTTCGAAATTATATATATTTTATATTTTAAAATGAACTTCATTTCTGGATTCGGAATATCGAATTTAGCCTAAGGTGAAATTTTGGTACTTTTCGGATAACTTTCATATTTTGATGAATAGTGAAAATTACTAAATTTTAATTAAAAACAACTTTTTTAATCAAAATAATTAATAGTGATAAATTATGAATTTGAGTGGTTTTAAAGTATATTTAGAATATATTTTTACCATTTAATATAATTTTGGTCATTGGACATAATTTTACAATTAAACCGAACATAAACAAGTGTCAATCTTTTGATAGTTATTATCTCTTAAAAACACGCTTTTTGTTTTGATAGCGGGAATTAATTTTAAATTAATTTCTGACACTTCTATGTTTTGAATTTATAAAAATAGATTCCATATTTAGAATCAGGATGTTCAAATTGTGTAAATAGGTAACTTTTATTTTTAGACATTTTGAATAATTACTGCGGTAAATATTTTATTTACCATGGTTAAGGGTAAATCCGATAAATAAGGGTTACAAAAAATAATATTATAATAATACTAAATTACCCTAAAACGTGTCCTAGCCTTATTGGTTGATACATGTTTGACCATAGGCATCTTTGGGTCGATTTTGGGTTCCCATGGTGCCACTTGTAGGTGATATGGACACTTTTTTTAATTAAGTTAAAATGAATACAAAAATGACACAAGCATATATCTTTTAGAAACAAAATTATTACATTGGGTTATATATGTTGGATTTTAGATTATAAATATTCATTAGAAAGATAAAAAGCTTTCCTACATAATTATATTTTATTTATAATTTTTAGACATTAAATAATTTATTTTATTTATGACACAATAATGATGCAGTAATTACTAAAATAGTGAAAAATTAAATTAATTGATATTATAAATACCCAAATAAATATAATATGAACCTTTTAATGTATTAAACTAATTTTATAGGATAATATGATATATTAGGATTGATTTAATTTACTTTTTTCGAAGTAATAAATCTGTTATGAGTTTCAAAAAAATCAACTATTGAATAGTGTCAAAATTGACATAGAAGAGTTCTTAAAACAAATATTATATTATTAATTGATATTAAATTCCTAAAAATCTAAGGTTCGGCCAAGAGAGTTATATAATGATACGTTCATCATTAATGTACTACTTGGGGGTCTCTTGGATCTATATAGTAAGTTTATTAACCAGATTATATAAAAATACAAAGAGACATTGTAAAAGTGAAACTAATTAACTTAGAGTTAATACTTAAAGATAAGGTTAATATAAGTACCCAAACCTGTCTAAATTCTATTGTTTGAGTTTTTTTCGACCCATCACCACCTTAAACTTTTAATAGTCAACTTTGGAGCCATTGGAGACCGATTATGAATTTATTATAAACTAATATCTCTAGCTTTTCCAAAGGTGCCCCTCACCCCTCTTATAAAAGGGCACTCCTCCTTCTCATTTCTTCACACCTTCAAAGCCTTTTGGTTCGGCCAAACTCTGACCAAATACTCTCCCAACTTCCCTCACTACAACCTAGAGGCCTTAGTTTGATCATAAAGCCAATTTAAGGAGCCCTTTTGATCAAATCGAAAGGAAGAACCCGAAGAAGAGGTAATGATTTCACCACCCTTTTTCCAAGTTCATTTCTTCTTCCACTTCTTCTTCCTTTGTTGTTACCATTCTAAAATAATAACTCCAGTATCTCACATATACTGTGATGTTATTATAAATATGGTACAACCATATTCAGTATTCTATCCACCCTTTGAATAACATGTCACCATACGTGCGTACGTACGACTTACCGTCTCCACGTCGTGGTGTAATTGTTATTCAATATATTATTATTTGGATGGGTATAATAATGTTGTGTAACTCATGTAAATAATAAATATAACATGTTAATTATTCTGTATATATGATATAACATCCATTTATATATTATTTTAATATCAAAAGAATGATATTGTCGCTCGTGCGTACGTACGGACTACCGTCTCCACGAACGCGATAAGATTCATTCTCTATCGTATCCATTCAAGTATAATTATCATTTGATGATTTAAAAATGATGTATAAGTACTTGATATAATTATGGATATGAATAATATACAACCTATCCTTTACAAACATGTCTTACGTAACAAAACATATAAAAGAAAATAAGTAAGTTAACACCCGAAACAATGATAATCCTAAGATATTATTATCAAATCAATATTAAAAGATCATATATGATATCATATTAATATATATGATTCTTGAATAATTTAATAACATGTATTTCACCATTATACAGGAGGTTAAACTACCCCAACCAAGGAAAAGTACAAGGTAATGGGTTTTCATCTCACTCCTTATTCCCGTGAGATTTTTGCCATATTGCCACCATTACCTTTTGTGTGGTGTATGTACTGCCCATAATTATATTCTTTGTGTAATACACTCTAATTTATGTGTATTTACATATTAATTGTATGATACCTCTTTCATGGGTTGTATGTTTCATAAGTTACCAAATTGGTAAGGGTTATTTCACAATCTCTTCATTATCCGAGGTTGTTTATATGTAAAAATCTACTGGGATCTCTTTATCATCCACATCCATGTTTCTTAATAATGTGTTTCAAAACATTTTTACTATTTACAAGAATATGGGTTAAAGTAATTTATACCATTATGTGTTTAAAAAGGAATCTTTCCGTCGTTTTCCAAACAAGGAACTTTTAACCTTTTCGACAAATTTAAGGAAAGAATGTTTTTTTTAACTTATACGGCGGGTGCGTCTATTTCCGCCGTTATAAAATCGTCAAAGCTTACCTTACAAGATAATAAGAATATTTTCAAAAAAATGTTTTATTTCATAAATATAAGACTCTTAAATGATTTCAAAATAGAAAGAGATATTTTTCTAAAATATTCTTGATTTCATCTATGTCAACATCCTTTGATGGATTTTAAGCTTATTTGAAGTTGATTTATTATGATACAAAACATCCATATTTTATTGAAGGTTTTGTGATATTTTTGACTATGGATAATTTATTCTTATGTCACTCATGGTTTTTTTTAAAGTATTGAAATTTCAAAAGTTATTTGTAATCTGAATGTTTATGTTATATTTCAACCTTTCATTTAAATGAATGTGTTAGACAAGTATGTTCCGGGTTGGGGACCGGTTACAGTTAGCCCCTAGGTCTTGGGACGAGGCCTTGACAATGAAATTAAAGTTCAGCATTATGCATTCCAACATTATGAAAGTGGTTATTGATATTGAATGTGATTATTCGATTAGTAGAATATCCATGTGAACAAGTAAATGGAATTATTTCATTTTACCTTTTCCATACTATGTTGAAGTTCAAGTTTAAAAGTCTTTTGTTTTAGTAATTCATTTCCTTAAATGTTTATGCTTATTTTTGAATGTTCCGCTATATTGTTATCCTTACTGGGCATTTGAGCTCACCCCTTTTCTATGTTTTATTTTTCCCAGGATGTGAAGAAGTAAGTTATGAATGACCTGCAGGGATATTATGAGGGGATAATAGTGTGGACTGTGGAGACATTATGTTGATGTAGTAGTTTTTCATTTTATGATGTAATGTAAAACTTATGAATATATCTAGTGTTTCCAAGGCTACTAAACCAATCGGTATTTCAAGATTTGATCTTTCTTGTGATCATGCCAATGTTATGTAATAATGCACCGACTCTGGGTAACTAGGTTCGGGGAATTACAAAATAAGAGTCAAAGGACATCATATTGAATAAGATTTAGTGATTCCAAATCTTTGAGTTATGATAACTTAACATGATAATGACATCATGCAACAGGTATTGTATATTCACATAGTATTTTGTATCTATATGAGCATGACACCACAAGTTGATTTTACTAGAGGAAATAGTACAGTGCACTCAAATAAGGTGCACCTGAAACCTACACAAATAAAAATTTAGTGTATCAGAAGAATGATAATAAAGAAATATATTAATGATATTTTATGTCTTGATGAAATATAACCAGAAGCATAACTTAAATCATAAGAAGGTAATAGGATGGGTACTATTATCATATGATGACTGTGGTTATCATAAGTTTCAAAAGAATGAATTTAGAGTTAGAGTTCAATGAACTTATATTTTTTTTGAATTTTACATAATAAAATATTTTTTATTGAAGGATGTATTGTATACAACGAATAATGTGAAGATCAGGAAAGTAGTTTCTTATATAAATGGTCAAATGAAGCAGTTTTGAGAAAAATAAAATCTTTTTAATGAACCGGTTAAAGTTATGCAAATCACTCACACATAATTGAGTTGTATTTTTTAAAAGAAGAATTTGGTAAAGATGTAGTGATTTGTATAAGGTTAAAAATTTGAGAAAAAAATTAGTATACCCAAATTTTTACTAATCAGACACTGGATTAAAAATATAATGAGGCTCTGGAGGAAGAGTGATGTGAAATACATGCAATATTATTTTCTTCATGTTTGTCTTTTATTTTCCATTCTGAATGATTTTTGTTTTAGTTATTTTTCTAAAAGAAAATTGTATAATTTTAAAAAACATTATTCAGGTTATCAAACTCCATAGGTGGCCTCTAATGTATTTATTTTTGGGGAGCATTACAAAACAACCTATATTAGTCACTATATATATACACATATACAATAACCATCTTTAGTGATGGGCCAACCATGACCACCAAAAGTAGTTGAATGGTGGTCAAAATTAAAAACCTTTTTCATATATTATATTATATTACAATTCACCTAATCTATCACAAGTAGTAATAGAGAACATGTTAATTCAATATGTGATATGATATTAATTATCCAATATTCTTTTTCAAAATTAAACATATTTTTTTATTGTAAATTCATTTGAGAAACAATCTACGTGTATTTTTTACATATCTATTTGGTATTTATATTAATGTTATATATGAAATTATGATATGTTTTTATTAATTGTGTTATCAATTACTAACTATATATCATGTCTCATAAAGAAATTATATTGTTAATTACTTAAATTTTTTCACGTATTATATAACATTAAAATTAAAATTAGTTTTATTTTTATTAATTAAAATATATAAAATAACCTTATTTTAATTATAAACACATTATTAATTGGTATAAAACTAGTTGATCCTTTAGTAGGATCCTCTTTGAGTATAATTCTTTTTATATTGGTTGCAGTTGTTATTATTCGTCACTATTGTATATCATTATAATTGTTACGATAACTAGATCAAAATGATGGAATTTAAAGATAATTTTACTATTTGAAAATACTGTGAAGTTATTTATAAATTATAATTAATTTTCGTGTTTAATTGGTTGGATTGGATTGATGTTATATGCTTTCAAAAATTGAAGCAGGTGATAGATTCTTTTATAAATGATAATTAAGCATTGATAAAAACCTACCATTTTTAGCACAAACAGTATGAAAGCATTAAAGATGCTAATAATTCTAATTTTGTGTAATAATAAAGGCCTAATATGTGTTAGGGAAATGAAATTTATCTCATATAATTTTTTATATAATTTTCTAATACATGTAATTAAATATAAATATCATTTTTTGCACATCGTTCATAGTTCGCTGGAACTTTATCTATAACCGCCTATTGCTGAGGCGATTGCTATTTTATATGGAGTAGAGATTTACAATTCCCATGGGTGGAAGGAAATTATCATGGAATCATATTATTATAATATTATTAATGATTTTCATGTAATGGAGGGGATTGGTCCCATGCTTGGATCTATTCTGGATATAATTTTCATTTTGGCATCCTATGTCTTGTCTTATTTGTTCTCTTTTATAAAAAGAGAAGGTAATTGTGTTTCACACTATCAATACTCAATGAGGGATTTCTAAAATTCCTTTTTTCTAGTCTTCATATTTTCCTCCTAATCGTTTTAAGTTTGATTCTGTTGATTAATAAAATTTTATTTTTTATTTTTCAAAAAATAAAAACTATATCATTTTTCAACTTTATTTAAAACAATTCTCAAATAAGGGGTGAAATAAAATTCATTATTGAATGAGTGTCAGTGTAAAAGTTGAAAAAAATGTTATTTCCCCATTATATATTATCAATAATTAAAATTAATTATATGTATTGTGTGGGAGAATTTTTTAATATATGTTGTATATATATAATATTTTTTTTTGTTTTTTATTGGATTTTTCAAAGTTATTGTGTGAGATAAATTTCATGTATTTTAAAAACATATTATATTTAATTTTTTCAAATTTTATGAAGAAATTTAGTATGATAAAATTGATCAATTTTAGACATTTATTATAAATATAAAACAAACACACACACCCCCATAAGCACACATAGAGATGATTTGTTTCCCATTAATTTAATTTAACAAAATTTAGTTTTGTATGGGAGTGTAAAAGATAATTTAAAATGATGTTTTTTTAGTATTACATTTTACAAATTAATAAAATTAACTATATATACTTTCAAAAAATTTATATGACATGTATTAAAAAAATTGAATTTTTATTATTTTCTATGAAATATTATCATGTTATGTGACTAAGATAAATTTTCATTATTAATAAGTTATTATAAAGGTTTTTGTATACCTCGAACATCATTTTTAACGTAATAAATTTTTATTAAATATTATGACATTTATTTTTTGATATTAAATTTTGATGAGACAAAAGGTAATATTCTATGTTTAGAAAAAAATTAATCATTCCCCCATTAACATTTTTAATTTGATATTTTAATTTTTTTAATTGAATTAAAATATATTTTTATACATCGCTGGTAAAAAATTCAATTATAATTTTAATTTTTAGACTTCACTTATAAAAGAGACAGATTCAATTATTTTAAAAAATACATAAAATCATTAAAAACTAGAACAAATTACAAAATACAACACAATAAATATTTTTTGATAAAAATATCAAATTACATTAATTACATAAACTAGTAGTGAAATAGTTAATGGGGGGATAATTAAACATTTTTAACACAATTTCTGTATCATATAAAAATTAGTTGAAGTAAATTACATTTTAAATAAAAAATATGATTAATTTTCACTGCAGAGTGAAATAATTAATTAAAGGAAAGAAATATGTTAAAAAAAAGAAAATAAAAAATCTAAAATTCTCAAACACTCAACTTAATTAATTTTAACATATTTATATATCATTGAATCAATTTATTTAATAAATTAATATAATGAAGTAAAAAACAATGATAAAAAGTTAGTAAATTTTAGGATAATTGTTTTCTAGAAATATCTGATGTAATGTTTTTAATTTTAAAATTTCATTTTCGTTGTGAAATAAAGTAGTTTAATATTCAGTCAAACAATGAACTATTTTTAGTGCATGTTTTCATATTTCTAAAGTTCCTAAAATAAATTATGGGAAACATTATTGATAATATTAAAATATTTCATAAATAAATATTTATTTTGATGTTTTAATTATTTTATGTGCTGATCAAAAAATAAATTTTAAAATTTTTTCATATATAAACTATACATAAAATGGTGTAAAAAAGTTATGATTTTTTATTCTTAAATATTTTCATTATGTGATTTATTTTTTTATGACTTGAATAAAATTTATTTCTTAAATTATAATTTTATATTTAGATTCTATGATATCCCGTCTATTAATTTGCTTCATAATGACCACATTTTGTTTCCATTCAATCCCCACTATGATTTTTTTTTCTATTTAATTATTTACAACCCACGAATCTTCTCCATGGATACCCACTAACAAAACTCTCCCTTCAATATCTCCCTTTGTAGGATTCTTCCATCCATTAACTTCAATTTCCAGAACAATGCCTTTATTAGCCTCTAACATCCTGGTGTGAAAGAATCCCTCATTTCACCACACCTCCACCACATTCACTTCCATGTCAATTTTAGGTACCAGGAAGACGCAACAGAAGTTGGTGGGTCAAGAATTTAAAATTTTATGCATCACCAGAGTGGCATAATCCTGTCAACTCTGGTGATCTTGTCCCGGTTTGGTTCGAGGATCTCACAAGGTTTAAACATAGCAAAAATTTAAAACTGAACATGTACCTAGTTCGGAATTGATGTGTGCAAGTCCGCCGTAGGATGCCGACGATCGTTGCTCGATGACTCCGACGTTGAAGCCCTCTAGATCATCCACACACGCCTCTCAAATCTACTCGCATGCCGTTTTTCGAGATCTGAGTGCTAGCGCAGATCTTCAACGCTCACTTCGGTGCAACGACGATCACCACAAGGGAAGAAGCTTCAATCCGAGATGGATGAAATTGAAGATCTTCCTTCGCTTGAGAGACTCTATCTATAGATTCCAGGAGGAGAGAGAAGCTCTCAATCTTAACACATTAATAGTTAACCTGGGAGATCCTATCTCTCACTTATATAGGGAGCGTTCAAAAAATGAGTTATGGATTCCTGACCCCCATTTAATAGACGTCTTCTATATAAGTGTTATAAATAATTATTTATGACAAATAAAATTATCCTATAAATAATATTTATAATTTATCACTTACTTGTAATATATAAATATGTTATGTAACAAATTTGACTCTTTAACTCAACTCACACCTCCTGCTAATATTAAACAAACCTAGGATATTAAAATCCATTCGAAAAATATTAATACTTGTATTTACTATATAACTTGTAAATACATGTTATAAATAAATTCAACAAGTTATTCTAAACTTAAATAATTAATGAATTTATTTATTCTTTGGTGATCCATAGAACTTGGATAATGCTCAGACCCTTTGGTGGGGCTCGCCAAGTTCTATATTCCTATTCCCAGAATAGGGCAGATTCTCAAGGTGCTATTGTGTGTGACCCTCTAGACCCTTATTTAAATAGTAGTGAATAATATCCACCGACCTAGAGCGGGGTCTAACAACCCATCGAGGCCCCTATAGAGATAAGGCAAAGTCAAAGCAGCGACTGCCTTCCTAGGAACATAGTCTGTGTAATATAATCTATTCATCATTGATATCTCAATAAAGCAGAATGCACACTAGTGTCATCATTATTTATTTTTCTTTATTTTGTTTGTTGATTTGTCCAGACGGTCTTACCTTCCACTACCATGACCATGGATTTAATGAAGGTGTAACCATCCTAATCAAACAGGCTTGAGATATCTCTTCCTGAACTCGGAAGTGATAAATCCTTTGTTGGTCATTCAATCAATGTGATTCCATTAATGACATACCCAATACAAACTACCTCGTGATGACTTTCTCGCCGTGTTTTTTTCCTTGTATCAAATGTACATAATTAAATGACATCCATTGACAATTATCTAAAGTCTAAATACCGTTACACATGTTCATAGATAGGAACGACCAATGACACCTAAAACATGTGGTGTTCCTATTATGTGGGTCTGTCCTCATGATCTCAACTATTAGAAATCATCAAGTACGGACTTCATGAGAAGAAGTCTCAATTCTTATGAGCCCCCAACACCTGATGGTCACACATCATCTATGTCCTTTCAGAATGATGTAATTGGACCGTAGGATGTTACTTTAAGATTACTGTCATGGAATATTAGGGTTCTCATTATAGCCTAGGATCTACTATAACCCTTTGATGCCATAGGTAATCTAAAAAAATTTCCATAAACAAAATGGATGCCGAAGTATCTACACTATTATGTAAATATAAACACATATATTATAACAAACTGAATACATGTAGTGGTAATCAAAGTACAAAAAAAGTTGGGTCTATGCCACCAAATTTCAACACTCCCACTTGCACTAGAGATATCTGCTAACATGTTTCAATTAGCTAGCTCTCGCATGTGAATCATGCTTCTGTTGAGAAATGTATTTAGTCAGGGGGTCTTCCACGCTGTCTTTTGTGGCTACTCTGCTAACTGTCACTTCACCTCTTTGAGTAAAATCCCTCAAGAGATGAAACTTCTAAAGAATATGCTTTGTTCTCTAGCAAGACCTGGGAACCTTGGCAAGCACCACTGCAGTAGTATTATCACAATATACTGGTACAATGTCTGCACCTCTAGGTACAACACCAATGTGTGAGATAAATATACATATCTAGACTTCTTCCTTTACTACATCAAAAGATGCAATAAATTCAGACTCTGCTGTAGAATCAGAAACCACAGCTTGCTTTGAGCGTCTCCAGCTCACTGCACCACCATTCAGGTAAATGATGTAGCCTGACTGTGATTTCATATAATCATGATCTGTCTAGAAACTAGCATCAATTTATCCCCTCAAAACTAGATCCTCATCTCCTCCATACACCAGGAATATATCCTTAGTACGCCTCAAGTAATTTAGGATAGTTTTAACAGCTGTCCAATGCAACTCTCATAGATTTTCTTGATATCTACCCACCATGCTTAAAGCAAAGGAGACATCAAACCTAGTACATATCATGACATAAATTATAGAACCCACTACCGAAGCATAAGGGACTCCACTCATTCTGTCAATATCCTCCTGTGTTTTTGGACACATTTTCTTGGAGAGATTTACACCATGTGACATAGGTAACAATTCTCTCTTGGATTGTTCCACACTTTACCTTTTGAGTACCTTTTCAATATATGTACTTTGACTTAGCCCAAGAATCCTTTGAGATCTATCTCTATAGATCTTGATCCCTAGAATTTAGGCTACTTCACCTAAGTTTTCTGGAAGAATCATTCATTTAACCAAGTATTAACTGACTGTACGACTTGCACATCATTTCCCATAATTAATATGTCATCAATATATAATACTTGGAAAATGATGGCATTCCCTTAAAACTTTTTATAGACACAAGGATCGATTTCATTTTTGACAAAACCAAAATCTCTTATGGCCTCATCAAAATGAACACTCCATGATCTTGATGCTATCTTCAATCCATAAACGGATATCTACATCTTGAATACTTTATTGGCATTTTTTGACTTGACAAACCCTTCAGGTTGAGTCATATAGATGTATTCAATCAACTTACCATTTATAAAAGAAGTTTTTACATCCATCTGCCAAATTTCATAATCATGAAAGGATGCTATTGCAAGCAATATTCTGATGGACTTAAGAATTTCTACTAGTGAGAAGGTTTCATCATAGTCAATACCTTGATGTTGTTTGTAACCCTTTACAACCAGTCTTACATTAAAGGTATTAACCTCACCATCCATGTCCAGTTTCTTCTTGAATACCCATTTTCATCCAATGGGCTTTACATTAGTTGGCGGGTCTACCAAAATCCAAACTTGATTTTGGTACATGGACTCCATCTCAGAATTCATGTCTTCTTTCTATTTATCATCATCTTTTTATTCTACTGCTTCCCTGTAGGTTAGAGGTTCATCATCCTGAAGGACTAATGTGTCACCTGACTCGATGAAAAGAAAACTATAACACTATGGTTCTCTAACCTCTCGTGCAGACCTACGCAGTATTTGTGTCTTAGGAACAACTTCTTCTTCCACATGTTCTTGTGGAGATTGTTCCTCTACCAACTGTTGTGCATCTGGAGCATTAACTTCATCGAAGTCAATCTTGCTCACACTATTTACAATATAAATGTGTTCCCTTTCTAGAATTGTGGAATATCTTTCCACAATGACTTTTCTTTCAAAAGGGTTATATAGGTAGTATCCTCTAGTTTCCTTAGGATAACATATAAATATGCACTTAGTGCTTCTAGATGCAAATTTTTCACTTAGTAAAGTCATGACAATTTCCTCACACCCCCATAGATGCATGTGTGTCATGTTAGGTTTCTTTCCATACCATAACTGATATGGAATCCCATCAACAGCTTTAGTTGGTACTCGGTTAAGGGTATATGATGCAGTCTGCAAGGAGTATCCCCAAAAGGATAATGGAAGGGTTGCATGACTCATCATTGATCTGACCATGTTAAGAAAGGTCCTATTCCTCCTTTCACTAACACCATTCCATTATGGTGTATAAGGAGGAGTGAGTTGGGATACTATCCCACAATCCTTCAAGTGATCAATGAAAGATTTGTTAAGATATTCTCTGCCTCGGTCTGAGTGAAGTACTTTTATCTTCTTACCAAGTTGATTTTCTACTTAATTTTGGTATTATTTAAATATCCTAAGGGAATCTGACTTATACCTCATTAAGTAGATATATCCATACCTACTATAGTCATCGGGAAAAGTAATGAAGTATAGAAAACCACCCCTTTCCTCTACTGGAAATGGACCACATACATCAGTATGTATTAATTCCATCATTGCATTGGCTCTTTCTCCCTTTTTTGAGAAAGGTTCTTTGGTCATATTTCCTTATAAACAAGCTTGAAAAAAATCTAAGGGTTCTAACTATACCAATTCTAGATACCCTTCTTGATGTAATATTCATAATCACTTCTTGTTTACATGACCAAGCTTGAAGTGCCACAGGCGGGTGATATTTGAGTCATGTTGGTTGTTTTTGCATTGATTTCCATTAATGATTTTTCTAGTTCTAGCACATATAAACCATTGTTAAGATGTTCCATACCATAACATATGTTATCCCTATAAAAGAGACAGATTTTATTTCTAAACATGAAATAAAAACCCAGAGTGTCTAGACTCGACACAGAGATAATGTTTCTGGTAACAGAAGGTACATAATAGTAATTGTTTAAAACTAGAACCAAACTAGTTGGGAAGGTTAAGTGATAGTCTCTCCCTGCCAATTATGCCAGACTTACACCATTTGCAGCTCCGAGATCCACTTGACCTTTTTCAATCTTCTTAAACCTACTTGGTTTCTTTATATGAATACAATTGTGTGAGACACATGTTGTATCCAATACCCAACTTGTAGATAAAGATAGATTGCATTAAGTGACAAAAATTCTTGAAGTAGAAGCATCAATTTTCTTCTTCTTCCTAGCTCTACAATTCTTCTTCCAGTGGCCTTTCTTTTCACATCCAAAGCAGAAAGCTTCCTACTCATTACTTTTCCTTTGAATCTTTGGCTTCTTTGCAGGATGATGCATTGGTGTCTTAGGCCTTGACTTGGCCGTAGACCCCTTTTCCTTGCCCTTGTTTTCCTTTTTCACCATAAGGAAAGATAAATTGGTATTTTTTATATTCTTATAATCTTGGAGAGCAAAAGCCAAAAGGTCTGGGAGCGACTTTGTCATATTATTCATATTATAATTGACAATAAAAGTAGAGAAGATTGATGTTAAAGAGGAAATAATGAGATCCAATACTAGTTCTTGGTTCAGTTTGAACCCAAGGGCTTCAAGACTCTCAATATACCCAATCATCTTGAGTATGTGAGGACCGACTTGGTGCCCTTCTACTAGCCTGCACTTATAAAGCGCACCTGAGATCTCATACCTTTCTTTCCTGGCCCTCTCCTCATAATGTTCTTGGAGATGTGAATGCATCTTATAGGAATCCTCGTCCTCATGAATTTCTTGCAATTTTCTGGACATGGATGACAACATGATGCACTGTACATCAAGTTCATCATCTACATGCTTTCTCAATTTATCTTTTTCTGCCTTACTTGTTCCCTGAGGAGGCTCAGTAGGAATTAGAGATTCCAGCACATATAACTTCCTTTCTTGGAATAATACCATGCACAAGCGCCCGTGCCACTCCTTGAAGTTATTGCCAGTCAGGATATTTTATTTATCCAAGATCGATCAGAGTGATAAAGTACTTGTGGTGTTGGTGATTTCCATTTTGAATCTACATCTTATAAACATTTAGCAGTTAGTACTTTGTCTTAATTACCTTTTAAAATTTATGATTAATAAATTATTATATCATTTTAATGTCTCCCAATATTTTATCGAACCTTAATATCCCTCACTATTAGATTCAGAATATTCTATCACTTCAGTATTCTAGTAGAAAGGATCCTTGAAACCTCCCTTGTAGTGTACAAGCTAGGGCTACGCCACTACTTGGAGGGTTTCAAGGTAGGATCTAGACTATCCAACCACATATTCTTGTGGTTCCTTATGTTTTTGAGTAAAGTCCTAGATTTTGGAATATGAACTTGATTCTATAAACATCTTGCCTCTAAAGTGAGAGCAAGTTATCTAAGGCTAATCCCTGACTACTCACTTTAGTTAATTCAACCCGTTTGTCTCATGAAAACGCCCCGGTAGTAAGATTCACTCTCAACTATGGCTGACGATCACCCCAAACACCCGGTTTTGTTTAGATGGGGGAAATGGAAGGCTTTTAGACTTAATATATATTTGAGGGATTTTTATATTTATTTATTGATGAATATAATCCTTTTCTATTTATTATGTACAAATTGGATTGTTGCGCTCACAACTGAACAAGAAATAGAATGTAATTCATCACATCTTTATGCATTTTATATTGTTTACTATTCTATGTGATCACGTAATAATCATACAGACACATAAAATAATAAAAAATGGATAAAGTAAATCATGCGATCCGACTGGTCTTGAAAAATCTATAAGGATCAATCCATAACGAATCAATCTTGACCTAGGGGCATCCATACCTGAGTCATGACTTGACTCACATCACAGCTTTCCCAGGGTAATGCACTTGGCTCCCGTATGGTTTACCCCCTTGTCTTGGCAGGGTCTGTGTCTCGTATCATCATTTAATTACAAATATACTCACACGTAGGTGAGGGGGTATAGGGGTACAAAATACATCTTGTGAATTGGCCAAGCATACCCTTATACATATTTGAAATTAAAAGGATGATTCACAGACCATCATTTATTTAATTAATTATTACAATCATCACACGCATTGAATAAATAAATAAATAAATAAATAAATAAATAAATAAATAAATAAATAAATAAATACCAGACATACACAGTTTGGTCACTTGCTCAAGACCAGTCGGGGTAAAATAGGCGCAAGAAAATTAAATTGCAATAAATATAAATAGTGCGAGGGTGTTCTAACAATTTAAATGAATTTAATTAAATTCAAATAATTTATTTTATCGGTTCCACTTGTTTAATTTAATTTTAATTATAAAAAATAAATTAAACCATTAATTTAATTCTAAACATAAATTAAATTTATATTTCAGATTAAAATAATTCGAACCCAAAAATTAATTCTAATTAATTCAATTTAAAAACTAAATTAATTAAAATTAATTTAAAGTAGGGTTACCTCTAGTCGGGGAGGATTCTAGAAGGACTGTGAACCGCTGTGGGGTGTCGTCCTAGAGCAAGGCTAATTACGACATTTCTACAGCTTGACCGCTGTGTGATCGTGGCGTGACCGCAGCGTGACAGCTTGGTCCAGCGACTACCACGATGACAACAACTTCTGACGAGGTTCAAAGGGAGAAGGAGGAGGCCGGGAAGCATACTGGCTAGCTGCATGGCCGGGACTGGCGGCAGCCGGTGCGGTTCCGTCCGGTGGAGCTCGGGGTGATGTGGGTAGGCGGCCCAACATGGTTAGGGCGGCGTGAGTAGGCAGCCCGGCGGGGCTCAAGGTGGTATCCCAGCGCGGCTAGGCGGTCCCGTGTATAGGGGTGGCGGCTAGGGTTTCCAAGGGGGTGTCGCAAACCTTGTGTTCCACGTGAAGGAGGAGACCCCCTTGGGTCTTCTATTTCCTTTTTATTTATTTATTTGTCCTTTCAAAAATTCCACCACATTCCACTCTTTATTATTTTTTTTAAATTAAAGGGAAGAATACCCCTTTGGGGTCTTGGTCTCCTCTCCCCTATTTTAAATAAAAGAAGAAGAAGACCCCAAAATGGGGTCTTGGGGTCCTTTATTATTATTTTAAAAAAATATTTGTGGAAAATATTTTATAGTAAAATATTATATCATATTTTATAATAATAAAATATTATATTTGATGTTATTATCAATTTGAGATAAACATCAAATGAACGAAAAATATGATGTCGATCCGATTAAAATTTTTAAATGATCGTAGCTAGATCATTTGAAAATTAAATGACACGCAGTCAGATCCGAATGAACCATTTTAACACCCTATAATTAAATTTAATGCATCTTAATTTTGTTGACTCAGAAAAACCTTGCAATTCCCTCTGATACCACTGTTAGGTACCAGGACGATGCAAAAGAAGCTGGTGGGATGAGAATTTAAAATTTTCTGCATCACCCGAGTGATGTAACCCTATCAACTTTAGTGATCTTCTCCCGGTTTAGTATGAGGATCTCGCAAGGTTTAAACAGATCACAAAAATTAATCTGAACATGCTCCAAGTTTAGAATTGACGTGTGCATGTCCGCTATAGGATGCCGACGATCGTTGCTCGAAGACTTTGACATAGAGGCCCTCTAGATCATCCACACATGCCTCTTGAATCTGGTTGCGCACCGTTTGTCAAGATCTAAGTGCTAGCGTGGATCTTCGATGCTCACTTTAGTGCAACAACAATCACCACAAGGGAAGAAGCTTGAATCCGAGATGGATGAACTTGAAGATCTTCCTTCGCTTGAGACACTCTCTCTCTAGATTCCAGGAGGAGAGATAAGCTCTCAATCTTAACACATGAATAGTTAACATGGGAGACCTTCTCTCTCACTTATATAGGGAGTGTTTAAAAACACACGGTATAGATTCCCAAACCCCGTGTAATAGACATATTCTATATAAGTGTTATAAATAATTATTTATGACAAATTAAATTATGCCATAAATAATATTTATAATTTATCACTTACTTGTAGTATATAAATATATTACATGTTAAATTTGAGTCTTTAACTCAAATCACACCTCCTTCTAATATTAAACGAACCTAGGATATTAAAATCCATTCGAATAATATTAATACTTGTATTTACTATATAAATTGTAAATACATGTTATAAATAAATTAAATGAATTATTCTAAACTTAAATAATTAATGAATTTATTTATTCTTTGGTGATCCATAGAACTTGGATAGTGCTTGGAACCTTTGGAGGGGCCCACCAAGTTCTATATTTCTATTACCAGAATAGGGCAGTTTCTCAAGGCGCTATTATGTGTGACCCTCTAGGCCCTTATCTCAATAGCAGTGAATAATATCCAATGACCTAGAGCGGGGTCTACCAACCCATCGAGGCCCCTCTAGAGATAAGGAAAAGTCAAAGTAGTGACTGCATTCCTACGAACATGGTCTGTGTAATATAATCTCTTCATCATCGATATCTCAATAAAGCAGAATTCACAATAGTGTCATCATTCTTTATTTTGTATTATTTTGTTTGTTGATTTGTACGGACGGTCTTACCTTCCACTACCATTCCCATGGATTTAATGTAGGTGCAACAATCCTAATCAACCAGGCCCGAGATATCTCTTCCTGAACTCAGAAACGACATAACCTTTCTTGATCATTCAATAAATGCCATTCCATTAATGTCGTACCCAATACAAACTACCTCACCATGAATTTCTAGCCATGATTTTCACCTTGCATCAAATTTATGTAATTAAATGACATCTATTGACAATGATCTCAAGTATAAATACCATTACACATGTTTGTAGATATGAATAACCAATGAAACCTATAACATGTGGTGTTACTATTATGCAGATTTGTCCTCATGATCTCAACTACTAGAGATCATCAAGTGTGAACTTCATGAGAAGAAGTCTTAATGCTTATGAGCCCCCAACACGTGATGGTCACACATCATCTGTGTCCTTCCATAATGATGTAACTAGACCATGAGACATTACTTTAAGATTATTGTCATGGAATCTCAGGGTTCTCATTACAGTCTGGGATCTACTATAACCCTTTAATGCGACAGGTAATCTAAGGAAATTTCTATAAACAAAATGGATGGAGAAGTATCTATACTATTATGGCAAGATAAACACATGTATTATAACAAACTGAATACATGTAGCAATAATCAAAGGACAAAACAAGTTCGGTCTAGGGAACCTACTTTCAAAAGTCGAGGCAATTATAATAGTGAAAATGATATCTAAAAAAGTAAAACACACTACACATGATCATTAAAAGTTTTTTCAAAGTTCAAGATGCTACAGTACACCCTTACATGAGAAGACACCACCATTCTAGGGACCAATGATATTTCATGCGTGATTCTGATAGCTACTCAGGAATTCCATATAATCCACACATCGATTCCAAGTTATCAGTAAATCTCATATGTTTACATGGATTTGATTATATATTGATCAATAAATGATTGGTTTCATTGATCCAATATTCTATTAAACTATTTTTGATCATTCTGAATGTAACAATATAATATTTTTTCCAAAATTAATCTCTAATTTTTAAGGAATTGAAATTATATGGAGGGGGAATCCATAAGAGGGGTGATCATGTTAAATTATTCAAAATAATACATTTGTAAGTCTCAAATGGAATATATTATTAATTCTAAGTAACTCTATGAACCCATTGAAAATAATGGAATAAGCCCCGATTCCACCTAGGAAGTAGAGTGGAAGAAGTTTAACAAGAATATGATCAATCAAGTATTCCAATGGATAGATTACAACATCTAACACAATATTGATCAATAGAATCTTTCATATAAACTTTAGAAAAGGTAATAGAGTATTTACAAGTAAAATATAACGTAAACAAGATTCTATTATTAAATTAGATGATGAATTTTACGCTATATAGTGGAATCTATATATCTAAACACACCAACAAGTTCCAAATCTTGGTTTGTTAATTTATGGATTCAAGTATGATTATGACTGATGAAGATCAAAAGAACCTTCTACTATGAATAGTTACTGATAGTTAGAAAATTGTTTCATCTAACTCTAAAACTTGTCACCCGTAAGAAAATATAAAATAGAAAAGTTAAATGACACACTATTCAATAAAGAGGTATGACTGATAGACATGAGTTACAAACATATCTAAGAACTCATCCTAGAGAATAAAGAATTATAACAATGAGGTGGTCGATGGGTATGAATTATAGGATGATGAAAGGGTAGAGGAAGGTCAACAAATGGAAGGAGACCATTATAAAAATGCTACCATTGTGACATGGAGGGACACATTAATAAGAACTATCAAAAGTTTATATAAGAAAAGGGAAAATGTAGAAACCAACAAAGAAGAAATGGATACAAAAAAGTAAAACTATCTAGGGAATTAATGCTTTTCAACAAAGATCAATAATATAATTTCATTCACACATCATTATAGGAAACAAAATGGGTGCTCAATACTGAAACATCATACCATTTCACTCCACATTGTCAGTATTCTTGAATTATAAAGATGTTTACTTTTCTGAAGTCAAGATAGGGAATAATAGTTTAGAAAAGATTATTGGCATGGATAATATTAATTAAAAGATTAAAATTGGATAAAAAAATCACCCTAAAGGATGTTCAACACATTCCAAGAATGTTTCTCAACCTATTATCAATAATTTCTTTAGATCGAGAAGGATGTGACAAAAGTTTCATAAATAGATTATCCAAGATGAAAAAAGGATCCATTATTATTTAATAAGGATACATATGTAGTACATTGTAAAAAAATCGTGTGAAGATATTTGATGATAGCCTCAACATGGTGTAAGGAAAAAATTCAACCAACCTATGGAATATGAGACTCCACCACATCAGTGAAAGAGGTTTATCTACCCCAATGAAGAAAAAATACATTAGTGTTAATAAATATGCATTACTCGATCCTTTTAAAAACTGATTTTATATGAAACAAAAGAGAGACTCATTCAATAATGCTTCATCAAAGAGATCATATATGATGGATTTGGTGCACTATGATTTATGTTGTCCCATGAAGGTGGATTCACTGGGTGGTAAAAAAATATTTTCTATCCTTTATTGATGATGTATTGAAAATGGTGTGGACGTTCTTATTTAAAATTATAGAAAAATTATTAGAATAATCCAAGTCATTCCATCCCATGGTGGAGCATGAATCAAGAAGGAAGATGAAGTGTGTTCATTTATACAAATGGGATATTACACATTCAAATAAATTGATTCCTATTGTAGGAGTCAAGGCATAAAATATAAGGATGGTCCCGCACACCCTATAGCACAAATGAGTTACATAATGGATGAAATTATCATTATGGAGAAGTTCAAGATCCTGATGAGATTGGTTAAGCTACCTAAGACATTATGAGTAGAATCTATTTAGGTTTCATGCTACCTCATAAATAGATCATCATTGATCCTACTAAATTTCAATATTCAATAGTAGATATAGTCTATTAAATATCCCTATTACACTCATTTAGTAGTATTTTTATATTTTTAATCTACAGAAGTATCCAAATAGTTCATGAAAAATATAGACAAGAGATCTACTCCTTGAATATTCATTGGTTATCAAAATGAGGAGTTTATATACATGTTTTTTGTTATGAAGGCATAAACGGTGAGAAAAAGAAGATATGTCTTGTTCCAAAATAACTATATGATTGAGAAAATTAAAAATCAATGAAATTATTTAATAGAAATTGTTGAGAAATCAATTCCTAATCCAATAGTTGTACTAGCACAAAATGTCATTGAAGAGGAGGAGGTACATGAAGACTTATCAGAAATGGACTAGAAAGTAACAGAGGATGATATTGAGAATTGAAAGACTCTATCATATACACAAGAAGTTTTATAAACATTACATGGGATAGGTGAATTTATTCCACCTGCAAAAAAATTATCACAGGTTCGATGAACCTCACAAGGAAGGATTCCTTAAAAAATATATTTGGAGGTAGTGTACCTGTTTCTGAATGATAAGGGGGATCCATGAATGATATCAAGAATAATATCAATATTATAAATAATTAGATATATTAGGTGATAGATCAACAAATTGTAAGACTTTTTAATATACATATGGATGAGAGCTTGATAAATATGTTGACAAAGGTGGTTGATTGAGGGAAGCTAGACCTTTTTAAATGCTTTAGTGGATTGAAACTAGAAGGGGATAATTAATGGGGCTATCCAAATACCCACTGTAATTTTTTAATGTGTCTCACAAACCTCACATACCATGGACTTATATCTTTGCTACTGTATATTCTAAATGTGAAACTACTATTACTTTGGTAGACATGTGATTTATCAATATTGTAGATGGATTCCATGTTTTAATTCCATGGAAATTGGAAGATTAATGGGATTTGTTTAAAAGTTTACACATCCCACAATGACTACAAAAGGAGGGCCTTGAGAGCCTTTAATGATCAACAATTTGAGCTAGAGATATACTTGTTTCTAGTATATCTTAGCCAATATAGATCATTACATCCAAAATATACTTGGGTGCTCCATTTGAAGAGAGATATATGTGTAGAGAGGGATTCTATTATATTCCATTATTCTCTCATAAATAAATCATTTCTATCCATTCATCTATCCTTGTGATTAGTGAATCATAACACCTAGGAGGATAATTTTCGCTTCCCAACCCATCTCACATACTCCCACCCTCTAACCTAAATTTACATTAGAAATTTATACTAGAAATATATTCTATATACACACATTTAAAACTTTCGGTGAAATCATACATACCTACATGGAAATCTACATAAAATTTTATTACCAATGAAAATTTATAGGGAATTTGTAGTTCAAATTTCCATAGATGATTTTCAATTCAAATTTACATATAAAATTATAATAAAAATATTTTAATATATAAATAAAAATAGAATTTTTCATTGAAAATTTTATTATATTTTTTAAAATTTTCTTCTAGAATGTTTACATCAAATTTCAAGATAAATTTAAAATTAATTTTTATAAATATTATACTAAAAATTTGATTACAAATTTTTTAAAATAAAATCATGTTTAAGTTTTCAGTACAAATAAATTAAAACATAAATAAATAATGTTTTTTTTCACTAAAATTTTGAATTAAAAATTTCATAGAAAAATTTAGAAGGAATATGTTCACTAAAACTTTATAATTTTTCATTTGAATTTATACATGATATATAATTTACAATGGAAACACCCAAAATTTGAATATAAATTTCCAATGAAATGTTTCAATGAAAATTTAATGAGAATAATTATTTATATCATTGGAAAATAATTCTAAAAATAAAAATAATTTTATAAATATATGTTAGTATATGTATATGCATACAATAAACATGAATTAATAATTTTTTCTTTTAGGATCCACCAGTTGCTAAAGCCCAAGACATATACAAGGGTTTGAGGTTCTCCATTGAAAGATGACGGAAATCTATTATTTAGGAATCATATTTCACACCATTTCTAATGAATTGCATGTCCTAGAGAAGGGATTCCAATATTTTGAATTACTGGTTATGAAGATCCATTCAATTTCCCACCATTTATCTATATCGAAGTCATCTTTCTTCAAAAGAAAAGGGAATAATTTATCTCATTTACTGGTGACCTAGTGTCACAATAGTGAATCACATTTTTTTGGTGTATTTTATATCTTGGTTGAGTTATCATATAATTACTTATCATCAATATTCTCATTAAAACACCTTTTTTGTTTGTAAAATACCATAAATTTTAAATTTGAAAAGTAATTTTACAATTTTGAGTGGAAATCAATACTGAGTATTTGTAAAGAAATTTTATACAAATTTTTTTAAAATTATACTTGATTACCGTAATTATAAAATAAATACATATTTATATTTTTATAGAAAATATATTAATAAATAAATAAACAATATAAAATTGAAATAAAATTTTATAATGAAAAGTTCCAATGTAAATATCAAATGAAAATTTCCATAAGAAATTAGGAGTGTAATCATCGAAAAATAAAAATAAAAATAAAAATATACTACTGAAAAAATAAAAAATTTAAATTTTCACTGGGAATCTATAATAAAATATACTTTAGAAACTTTTAGCATATATTTCCACATGAAAAATTTAGTTCAAATTTCTACAAATATTTCCAATGAAAATTTCTAATTTTTTTATTACAATTATACAAAAAATGTGACTACATGAATTATAAAATAAATTCATTTTTAGCTTTTCATTTGAATATATGTTAATACATAAATAAAAAATATAAATTTTCACTAGAAAATTTCATTGAGAAGTTAAACCATAAAATTTTAGTGTAAATATAAATTCGAAACTTTTAGTCCAAATTTATAATCAAATTTCTAGTGGAAATTTTCCATTTTAATTTTCTACTAGACATTTTCAGTTAAAATTCATTGTAAAAGATTGCACTAAAAATTCCCAAAAAAAATTCAACGTTACATGGATATTTTGAATTAAAAAAACACAAAAATACTAATATAAATAAACATGGTATCATCGAATAATAAATATCACGTGTAAATTCACAGTGGAATTTTTTAGTACATATATGCAAACTTTATGAAAATTTTCATTGTAATTTTGTGTGATACATTTACACTCTGAACCTCTACTAATATAAATCTATACTGAAAATTTTCAATGAAAATTTATACTATTGAATATGAATCCTCATATATTTACAAATATACATATATAAATATATGTATATAAAAATATAAATATAGAATATAATTTTCAAATGTAAATTTACAACAAAATGTCACTTAGTTTCATTTAAAATTATCAAAGAAAATTCCTAGTAAAAACTTATAGTTATTAGTAAAAATTCATACTAAATTACAATATAAGAATATACATATATATTTATAGAATTATATTCATGTATATATATAAATTTTAAATTTTTACCGAAATTTTACAGTTTTTTATTCAAATTTACAATCAAAATTTACCCTTAAATTTAACTCTTGATATTTTCATAAAAAAATTTACTGCTAAAATTATGAAATAATTAGATATTTAAATTTTAGGGGAAAATATATAAATACCAAAAAAAAATGTAAATTTCTGTTGTATGTTTTTATGCTAATTTTTTCTAGAAATTACCAATGTAAATTTCTACATTAAATTTAAAATTCAAATTTCTACTTAGATAATAATATTAAAATATAAGAAATTTTTTTATAATTAAAAACATTAGATAAAAATTATGTTATATAGTTTTAACTTGAAATATAAAAAATTAAACATAAATATATCAAACCATAATTATTGTACTTGTATAAAGAAATACATGAAAATATAAATTGTTAAAAATAAGAAACATTACTCAATGCATTGAAGTTTTATTTGGGAACACCCATTGTATAAGCTATACCAGGATCACCCGTTGTATAATCTGTATTGGGATCAACCATCATATAGGATGTACGAGGCCCACCCATTATCTTATATAATATTCATGTGAAATATCATGGATAATTCATTTTTATTATTTTATATTTTATCATAAATCCCTTTAATACTCTTTTTAACTCACATGAAAAACGTTTTCGGTCATTGAAATACCCTTCCCTCTAAAAAACCAATTTTCAAATATAAAATACCCAAAATTATAAAGTCCCATCTGAAAATAATTACATAATAATGAATTTTAGTCATGAAATTACTATATTTCACGTTGAGTATCTTTTTAAATTGAGATATTTTTAAAATTTGGATATAATACATACATAACATTCCATATTTATATAGAGTGGATACTACTAAAACAGTATCTATTTCTTCTAAAAGAAAATCATTAAAAAAATAAAACATGATTTCTTTGAAAAAATTTGATAACATCTATTATGACCTCTTTCTTTATGTTACCCATCCTTATAACTTATGAATTGTTTGTTAAAATCCTGAGATGAGAACAAAAATATCAGAAAGAGATATAAAGAAAGAAATCCTTAGTCAAGTGACAACATAAAAACTATTGAAAATATTTTCATAAAAACACATTATCATGAATAGAAACATCATTTATTTTCCTTGGGACATTTTAACCATATCACTCTTACAATCAAACTTACACATGGAATATCCATTTGGTCAAATTCTATCTCTGGAGTACCCAATGCATTGGGGAGCTGTAATGGGAATCATCCATCATATCTTGAGATATAATGGGATCAAACCAAGACAACTTGAGTCATAATGGGGATAAAACAATAATATATTGAGCTATAATGGGATAAACCCAACATAAATATTGTTCAAGGAAAATATCATGAATAAAACACTTGATAGCTTAATTAAAACCATGAGAAAAACACATTCAAATATCAAAGTACCATTTTTTATGTAAAAATAACTTTAAAAAATATATATAAAAATAATGTACAATATAATTAATTCATATGATTAAAAAATTAAAATGAAAACTTATAAAGGAATCATTATAATAATAAATAATCATGAAAATGAGATAAACCACTTATATCGTTTAAAAAATCTATTTTTGAATTTTATAAAAGAGACATTTACATGTATTTTGAAAGGAGAGTCCCTTACATAACACATGAAAAATATCAATTTTAAAAACTCACAAGATAAATTAAATCATTAATAACCGGATAGGTACATTTATAAAAATCATTTTGAAGACATGGACATAAGATTGAAAGACTAAGAAGAATAAATATTTAAAAAATTTAATGCAATATTTTAGTTAAAGAGTTATTTACCTCAGGTTCTAATTCTTTAAAATTTGTTCAAAACTCTGGTATAATGGTTTAAATAGTGTTATTAATATATTACATAACTAAACTCATGTTTATAATACCTTAAATGATATTCTTATAACATTTTACACCCATTTATATACAATAATTTTTTATTTCTATTGTTTCAGGTGCATTCTTTTCAACATTTTCATGGTCAATTTATTAAATGATAATGAATAAGTGATAATATTTATATATTTTATTTATTTTAAATATTTACATGTCAATTTAATCTTTCCATGATTTTAGTAAAAGGTAAATTAAAAATCATCATCGACAAAGGTGGTGAATTGACACACCACAGATGATGATTCCATTAGTTAAGAATAAAAGAAGAAGATGAGAGAATTAATGATGCATATAACATATACAAAAAACATTAAAAAATATATTTGATAATGTATTTTTCATGAATAATTGGATTAGAGGTAGGGATAAGGTAGAAATGAAAAAGAAATTAAAAAATGAAAAAGGAATATTACTTCTTGAAAATTCATCCTTAAGAACCTTCTTACGGCTCTTGGAAGTGGCCTTTTTGTGAGACCATCAGCACAAGAATATGACAAGGGATGAGAATGATGGAATTTGGTAGATGCTATATGATAAATAACACTTAAGGTAATGAAAATTTGTAAAGGAGGGATCCTCCTTTTATAATTGAGGTGAGGGGTAACATAGGAATTACGCAAATTGTTAAAATATAATAAATTTACTATATGGTTTAAGTGTTCTAAAAGGACTCAAAATTATAGAATATCCCATTTATGAAGGAATATTATCATTTTGGACTTGTACATGATTTTTTTAAATAATTAAATAAAATATTTTATTCAGGGAAAATATATTTTTTAAATTAAAACTATTCACAATCATGACTTTAAACACATAAAAACAAATTTTCCAATTCAAATTATATTTATTATTATATCTTATCCATATTATAATTATATATAGAAATATTTAATTTACTTAAAAATATCAAATTATATTTATTTTACTATTTTTAAAATTATTAATTGGATTTATTCATTAATTACATTTTTACTAAATCATAATTGTTCAATCCATTAATATAAATATTTATTACCTAAAAATTAAAAATAAAATTTTATGAGAATGATAATTTTATTAGCTTTCTAAATACTATTCTTGTTCCAAGAACACTTCTAGAAAATATCATATTAAAATGTTATACTTATTGAGCATTATAATGTGAACAATTTTTATTTATTTCTAATAAAATAATATAATATAAAAAATTTGATCCATGTGGGTCAAAAATTTCCCAATTAAACACTTGATAACTTCTTCAATCCTATTAGAAAAATACATCCACATATAAAAATAATTTATTTTTTGGTAAAAATGACACTTTCTTTTAAAAAAAATATAAAAACCGTGAATATAATAATAAAATTATATACATCCAAAATAACTATGAAAACTAAAGAATTAATAATTATAATAACAAATTATCATTTAAATGGGATAAATATATCATTTTTTATAAAAAACAAATCATTTTTTGAATTTAGTAAAAGAGTCATTTAAAAGGATTTTCAAAGGAAAGTCCCTTAAATAAGACATGAAATAGATCCCTTTTAAAAACAAGTAAAAGAAATTAAAAAATTAATTACTATATATATACATTTAAAAAAATCATTTTGAAGACACAAATATAAAATAGAAAGATTTAGAAGAATTAATCTTTAAAACATTTAAAAAAATGTTTTAGTTAAAGAGTCCCTTACATAAGGTTATAATTCCTTAAAATATGTTCAAAACTCTCATATAATGGTTTTAATAGTGTTATTTATATATTAATGAACAAAACTCATGTTTATAATACCTTACATGATCTTCTTATAAATATTTCCACCCATTTATTAACAATATTTTGTTATTTCCAATGTTTCTGGGGAATTATTTTCAACATTTCCACGGTCATTTTATTATGGGTTTCCTTGAAAAAATGAAATAATAATCTAAGACTGATAAAATATATATATTTATGTCATTTTAATAAATTAATTTTGAATTTAAACTTTCCATGATTTCGGTAAAAGTGAAACGAAAAATCGCTATCCACGAAGGAGGTGAATTGATGCACCAGAGATGACGATTGCTTTATTTAAGAATAAAAAGAGAAGACAAGATATTTTATGATGCATGTTACATAAAAAAACAGAGCAATAGTATATATATGATACTGTAGTTTTCATGAATCCATATATAAGAGGTGGGGATAAGGTTGAAATGAAAATGAATTTAAAATAGGATAAAAATGAACCTTACTTCTTGAAAATTCCTCCTTGATAACCTCATTAAGGAACTTGTAACTAGTCTATTTGTGAGACTAGAAGAAATATAATGTGGAAAGGGATTAATAGGAGAGAATTCGTTAGATTCTATAGGAGAAATAAGGCTTAAGTTGATGAAAATTTGTGAAGGAGGGAGCCACGTTTATTAATTTACGTGGGGGTTAACATAAAAATGTATCAAATTATTAAAATATAATAAATTTATTATACGGTTTAAAACTTTAAAAATGCGTCAAAATCATATTATATATAATTTTATAAGTAATATTATCATTTTTGGTCTTGTAAATGTTTTTATTTATTTTTAAATAATTTCATAAAATATTTTATTCATGGGAAAATAATTTCAGAAAATTAAAATCTATTCAAAATCATGACTTTAAAAACAACAAAACAATATTTACAATTCAAAATAAATATTTTTATTATATCTTATAAATATTATAATTAACTATTTAAATATTTAATTTATATAAAAAAATCAAATAATATTTATTTTACTATTTTAAAAATAATTAATTTTATTTATTAATTAATTAAATATTTGCGGCAACATAATTATTCAAGAAATTAATGTAAATATTATTACCTGAAAATTAAAAATAAAAATATATGAGAAAGATAATTTTATTATCTTTCCGAAGACTATTGTTGTAAAAAAAACACTACAGGGAAACATAATATTAAAATGTTATATTTATTGAACAAAATAGTGTGAACAAGTTATCGTTCTTTTTAATAAAATAGTATAAAGGTACTAATGTGATCCTTGTTGGACCATGTCATGACTCATCCCCTAGGTTTCATACCATGACTACCCTAATCCTACCTCCCCTAGGCTAGGGGTTGGGGACTAGCACCGAGTTGGTGTATCCAAAACAAATGGGAGGAATTTTCCTAAGTAACTATACACACACAACTCCAAGACACTAATTCTAGAATGTGGAAAACAATATGTAAACAAATACAAGGTACGATAGTAGAAAAATGAAGGTAAATGGGGCCAAAATACAAGCACAATTGGAACAAAAAAGTAAACATCTCTATAACTCCTTCATAGAAAACCCTACTTAAAGGGTAGGTATAGAAACAACTGTTTAAATCTGTAGAAACACATATCATCTATCAGGTCACTCTATGCCCCACTTAGCCCTAGTCTACCAAGGACTCCATCAAAAATTCGATCATTTTCAAAAGACACGACATGTGAGGGTGAAGCCAATTCATAGGTGAGTAAATCAATACACAGTAGGGACCCCAAACCAAAAAGGTACACTACAAAGTAATACACAAAGAAGACTACCAAAAAGGTACATGAAGTGTATCCTCTAAGAATTATAGCCAATATAGTCACTAGAGTCATCTCACATAGGTATAGATCTAAATTATGAAAAGAAATACTATCACTCATAAACACTAAACACCTTGTACTATTGAAACACTCATCCCCAATGAGTCACTTATCCCCACTGGGTCACCTAGACCCGCTCATAATTTTGGAATTTTGGGTCACCTAGACCCACTCATCACTTAGTCCTACTAGGTCACCTAGACCCGCTCATTACTTAGGCCTGGTGGGTCACCTAGACCCACTCGTCACAGTCTTCTCATCATAGCCACCCGTAGTATTCCTGATCGTAGCGCGCTTGATTCCGAGAGAATCTACACATCAATCCATCGATCATATCTCAACTTCCACATAAACCCACTTATAATATATCAAAATTACCACCTAATTGCGAGGGTCCTAGTACCATAAATGGATCATCAATCGAACATATAGTTTGGAAGTTATGAGTATTTTTGTGGAAAGGCCCTAATGGGGTCTATGTTCAGTTTGATCTAGCCCAGGGTCCACCAACCTAACCCTTAGGGTCAACCTGGCCTACTAAAGAAAATAGTTTGTTCCACCTGGGATGTGGCAGGTTCTATATCTCCGAACCACCCCGCAGGTTTCCACGAATTCCTACCACCGCGGTCCAGCTAGACCGCAGCTCTCTACCGTGTCCGCCATAGCCTACCATCGGCCTCCTTCTAGTGGCCCCTATCTTCCAGTGGCCCTTTTCACCACTGCAACCTTTCATCACTATGACGACATTCCTGGTCGCGACCCTCTTCCACCACCAATGCCCATACCGACAATTGATCTCTTTGCGTCGCCTTCTCACATGGCCTCCCACTACAGGTTGATCAACCACTGTAGTCCTGCCTTAACCTTGGTTTTTAGTCTTCACCAACCGTTGAGTAGGCGGCTTGGATCATCATACCACAAAGAATATAAGAACACATAATGCCCAAAACAGATAGATTCGAGCCTTGTTCGTGTTTACCCCGATCCATCAGCATTAGAATTTAAAATCATGTGGAATGAGAGAATAACATCTCTAATCATGGATCTGATAGAAACATGGGCAACCCCGATTCAAAACCCTGAAATCAAAACCATTCCACATACACAATATATCCATGGGTCAACCTGTTCATGGGTTGATCCGCAATCGTCACTCAAATTAATGAATGAGGAAAAACTGAATTCACATAGAATTAAACCCCTACGTCGAGGACTGGATCAGTCGTTGGTGAAGAATAGAGTTGCACCGACACCGTTCGTCGATCCTCAATCATCAATATTTGATATGTGATTTGTGATCTGTGATATTTTGGCATTCTTCTTCCCTTGTCATTTACCATTGAGAGGCTTCACCAACACCTTTTACATTCAAGATATTACAGGGAATTTCTCCATGATTTTCAATCTGATCTTGTATCACTATCAAGCTGTTAAATGAATAAATGATTTTCAGTGTTTCCATTTCAATTTGTTTCAGCATCGACACACTGTTTCATTTATGAAAGGAAACAACTTATTTGTTGTGGAATCACTGTGTCTCTATGAAATGTTTAAAGAAATAGAATAAAATTTTCTGAAGTTTATTTTTTTATCTTTTAAAACATCTATGAATTAACTTTTACCCTTGTCCCTCACTAGTCAAGGTTAGGCCTCACCTAAGGACATCACACCCTAATGATATCAGCAATACTCTTGGTTTTCCAGTCCATGTTACCATTTATGAGTTATAGTATTTGAAAATTAAATAATCTTTATCTAATTATTTTATTTATGGTCATGTCACAAAAACTAATTTCCATAGTTGAACCATTCCTTCTAATATTTGGCTCCTCCTAAAAAAACACAGCATTACGAACTCAATAGGGGTATAAACTTTTTAATTGGAGTCACCGTTCATGAGTTATAAGGATTTGAAAAAAAATAATTTTATTTATGGTTAGGCCATTTTTGTCGATTCTCACTGGAGCCCCATGCCAAATAAAGCTAAGTCACACCTAGGGTAAACCCTCCATCTAAAATGAAACAGTGGCATCCAATTTTTTATTTGGGAAACCATTTAAGAGTTATTACACTTTTTTAGGAAACCTTCTCGCGTGAAATTTAGAAACATAACATTTTTTGACAGACCATTATGGGCACACCAGGCCTTAGAATTGCACACCGTCTTAGTGCCTAGTCCTGAAATTTTACCAAAAATTTTATAAAAATAAAACTGGGAAAATCAGATTCATTGCATTATCCACACGAAAAGGATTTACATCCCCAAAATACAAACCAATGGATTCCCAAACAGATGACTGTACGAGCACAAACTTGAGCCTACAACTCCCATGTGCTCTCCTAGAGATTCATATGCTACAATTGAACAGGCACTATAAGAATCAATCCCCCATAAGGTGTCATCTCTTTTCAATACTTGATGTCCACCAAAAACTCTGCAAAATTCACCCCGTCATCAATATCCAGCTCGCCCTAGTCAATGACCTATGATGGGTCATGTACATATCTCCTTAGAGGGAATACATAGAAGATGTTGTGCACCAGATATAACTATAGAGGTAGATCCAAGAGATATGACACCTCACCCACTCTAAGCAGTATTAGAAATGGTCTGATGAACCTTGGAGATAACATGCTGCTCCGACCCTATCTCTGCATCCCACGTCGAGGAGAAATCCAAAGGAACACATGGTATCCCTCCTCAAAATCTAAGGGTTTACATAGACTATCAATATAGAACTTATGGTAGCTCTATGAAGTCTTTATCTACTCCTGGAAAACCTTAACCATATTTTTAGTAGCCTGCACCAACTACGGGCCTATGAGAAATGACTCTCCAAGGTCAGTCCAACAAAGTGTAGACTTTTAGGGTCACCTATACAAGGCGTCAAATAGTTCCATACTAATGGTGGAGTGGTAGATATTATTATACGAAAACTACACCAAAGGTAGGTGATCCTCCCAAATATAACCAAAATCAAGGATGAAAGCACACACCATGTCGTCTAGGACCGGAATGGTCCGCTTCATCTGGCCATCTGTCTGTGGGTGGAAAGATATTCTCAAGAACAACTGAGTCCCCAACACCTTATCTAATTCCTTCCACAATGGGGATGTAAAGAATGCATCTCTATCTAAAACTATCATCTATGAGACTCTATGGATTCAAACTATCTCCTGCATATAGAGGCGTCCCAAGCTCTCTACTGGACTATATTCCTAAAAAGCTAAGTGACTGACATGGTGGGTTGGTTAAAGATCACCTAGATGGTACCGTGTACCATGGACATATGTGATAAACCCATCACGATGTCCATCAATATCCTTTCTCAATCCCTTCTTGGAACCCCAAGGATGAAAATATAAACCCCCTCCAAGCACAGGGGCTCGACACGGTGTGTTGAAAAACTAAAAAACTAATTAAACTAGAGCTCAACATTAATATCAATAGGTAAGCCCAGTTTTAACCCGTTCCTTCGTGCTCACTGTCTTACTTGACACCCTCATTCATACCCCGATGCATATTGTCACTCTAGGAATTCACTGCTACTATTGTGCATCCTCTAAAAGGAATGATGTGCTTCCCACCTTTTGAATATCCATCAAGGGTATTCTCTTTGGACAACTGAGCACTTAGAGACTCACAATTGGTATCATCGAGCTGTGACACCCTGACTAACTTTAAGAGTGAAGGTGTAACAAACACCTATTGTAGGTAAGATTCATCATCTCTATCCATGGAGGGTAATTGTAATGTGGTAACTGCTCTATTTACTCATTCAGTAACTAAAAACTGGATCTCCTGCTAAGAAAATCCATTACCATGATTCCCTTACCAGGTGTATAGAATATTTCAATGTCATAGTCCTAGAGGAATTCCAGCCATTGTCCCTATCTCATGATAAATTCCTTTTGAGATAAGATATAATTGAAACTCTTGTGGTTATAGTAGATGATAACTTGTTCTCCTATAAGGTAGTGTCTCCACATATTCAATACGAATACTTCCACTACCAACTCAAGGCCAGGGGTTGTATAGTTTTGCTAATGTGGAATCATATACTAAGAACCATCTTTCTCCCTTAAGCTGATCGAAAAGTTATCGATCCTTGGTAGTGGATATTTATTCTTCAAGTTCACCTGATTCCGACACCAGAAGTACACACATAACCTCAAGCTCCCATTTCTTTCTTGGAAAACAATACTGTGGCTACCCATGTTGAAACAATGGGTCTCACGAATCCTTTCCATTGAAAGTCTTGCAACTGTACCCTGAATTCATGAAGCTCTATAGGAGCCATCCGATATGTCAGTATAGATATTAGTGTCATCCCAAGGTATAGGTCAATGCAAAATTCTACCTCCCTGTGATAAAAGTAGTCCTGGAAAATTGATCAAAAAGATGTCACCACTACAGGAAACTAAGGACTCGTCTCATTCACTGTACCAAGGGTTATTCTAGAAAACTGAAGAGTGACTAGTTTCACCCTCCTATGTATTAGTCTATCTTGTGCTTCATGGGTTTCATTTTTCACCGACCAAGGAAAAATCAATTCAATCACTGTGGAAATACCACACCCTTTTCCTAAAATATTCAATATGGGAATGGGCGGTAGATAACCAATCCATACCATGAATGATGTCGTAAGGCCTCAATACTTCCATAAAGGGGTTCCAAATGAAACTATCACCTCAAGGGTCAGATCAGACTTTCCAAATAAGTGTGATTATTAGGAATTATCTCATATGTATCTATATACATAAGGTTCAAGTCAATGGTTTAACCAGAAAATCTAGGTCTTGATAAAGATTTGTGACAAGGAAGAATGATTATTACCTGTGTCTATTAATACAACAACTATGAATAGACACATATTGTACCTTGAATCATTCCTAGAGACCTTAGGTAAAATTCCTTGACCGCAGACCCTTTCCTCCAACTCCCTGAGCCTGGTGTGGACCATGTGGGGGTAGTGGTGGTAACTTGTTAAAATATTTACCACCTTTTTCTATACTCCCAGTTCCTCTACCACGTATTCCACCCTATAGATTAATTTATTACTATCAAATTCTCTACCCCGATGGTCCATCCACCATTTTACTATCATCAAGAAGACATAGACAATGTCTAGTGAGATGTCCCATGCTTTCTTTCGAAAATAATTACCTTTATCTAGGACAATTATCCTTACCCTATGAACCCAGAGCATTAGATCCCCTATCTTGGGACCAACTCTCGGAATGTCTCATACATCCATGTCCTGGAGACTGATGTCAGCTTCCTGCTCCTGAGGTCTCTACTTCTGTTTTCCCACTCCTGATATCCACCGGCTGTATGTACTTAGCCAAAGGACCTTCAACCAGAAAGGTTCTCTCTATAACCCTATCATAATTAGTAATGCCTAGAGGATTAATGCTGGCTCAGATGTATCAAAACACACCTTTCTCAATGGTCCGAGCCCTAAATCACTGGTAATATTGTGTTCATAGAGTACCTGGAATGGTCAGTATGAATCGATGAATTCTCATCTACCAACATGTCATCTTTCCAAAGATATATAATCTCTTTTCCATGCATATCTCTTAGATTCTATGGTAAGTGACCCTTCTCTGAGAAAGTTTCTAAAGATCTATCCATGGAGGAGTCACCCTATCATATGATCGGGTAATCTATGACCCATCATAACCATATTGAGCCACATATAAGGATAATCTCTAGGACCACCGTCTTATTTAATGGTGTCCTGGATGGATAGAAAAATTAGTCACCACCTCAAGCCAGTCCTTAGCTGCTCTTGATTCAGGTTCACCTTAGAACATGAGAGGTCTCTGTCACCGAAACTCATGAAGTGTGATCAACCCACACATCTCATCTGCGGGTATAATGAGTACCATGTGCTAATCCACAGGTGGTGGTATATATGGTGCACCACATATAGGTGTTATCTCTAGTATGAACCACTATACCCATTTTATCACCCTACGGATCATCCTCATGATGATGTGGTGGAATCCTGGATGGCTGTCTATGTGGAAGCATCTTGAAACAAAACAAAATGTACCACAATCAATATATTTTACCTAGTGAGATGACTCAAGAAGGATATGAAAAAATCAACCCATTACTATATGATGAATGAACCATCTTTTTTCCCTAAAACTAGTGTTTTCATGTACCGAGTCGAAAATCAGAATTCCAGATCATGGTGTATGGATACATCAGCCCCCACACCAACATTAGATTCCATAGCCCAGAATCCAAACTCAAAATACTTTACACTATTTACCCAAACCAAACTCATAGAATCTGGGTTCTTAAGGTAGAACTGACCTCCTCTGATACCACTCTATCATGACCTATCCCCCGAGGCCCATGCCGTGACTACCCCAAGCCCGCCTCCCATAGGCCAGGGCTAGTGACTAGTGCCAAGATAGAATATCTCAAAAAATGAGAGGAATTTCCTAAGTACCGACATACACACACACACACACAACTCCAAGACAAATATTTTGGAAGGTGGAAAAAACAATATAAACAAACACAAGGTTTGATAGTAGAAAACTGAAGCCAAACAGTGCCACAATACAAGACCAACTAAAACAGAAAAGTAAATGTATCTGGAACTCCTCTGTAGAAAACCCTACCTAAAGGGTAGGTATAGAAACAACTATCTAAATCCGCAGAAGCACATCTCATCTATCGAGTCACTGTATGCACCACTTATAGTTGGTCCACCAAGGACTCTATCAAAGAGTCGATCATGTGCAGAAGACATGAAACATGAATGTGAATCCAATGAAGAGGTGAGTAAAAAAATACTCTGTGGGGACCCTAAACCACAAAGGTATACCAAAAATAAATACACAAAGTATACTATCAAAGAGTTAGTTGAAGTGTAGAATCTAATAATTACATTCAATAGAGTCACTGAAGTCTTCTCACATAGGTATAAATCCAAATTATGAAAAGAAAGGATATTACTCATAAACATTGAACAACTTGTATTATTGAGACACTCATCCCTAATGAGTCACTTAGCCCCGATGGGTCACCTATACCCGCTCATCATTTAGGAATGTTGGGACAACTAGAACCACTCATCACTAAGGTTTTATAGGTCACCTAGACCCACTAATCACTTAGGTCTGGGGGGTTACTGAGACATGCTCATCACAGTCTTATCATCACAATCAACCGTATGATTCCTTCTCATAGTGCACTTGATTTTGGGTGAATCTACAACTTAATAAATTGATCATATCTCATATTCCACAAAAACCCACATAGAATATTTCAAAATGATATCCTAATTGCGAGGGTCCTAACACCGCAAATGGTTCATCAATCAGACATACAATTTAGAAGTTATGAGTCTTTTTTGGAAAGGTGATGGTCGGGTCTGGGTTTAGTACGAACCGACCTGTTGGGTTGAACCTACCCAACCCAGACTACCTGGTCTCGACCAGGCGCAAACCTTCTAGGTTTGGCCTTGCCTAGCTAGCCTAGGCCACTGAAGCGAGCCAATTTGTTCTTCCCGGGATGTGGTTGGGACTGCATCTTCGAACAATCCTGTGGGTCACCGTAGGGTCCTGCCGCCACGGTGCAGCTGGACCATGGCTCTCTAACAACATGAGACAGCTCATTGACATGTCCACTGAAGCCCTCCGCCAGCTGCCTATAGGTTGTCCCTATCCTCCATCCACGACGGTTGCCGTGTGCCACCCGACCACCAGCCTTTCTGCCGGTGACCTTCCATAGCCACTGCTGCTTGCCTGGCTGCTGCCCTCCACCACCACCAGCTCCCATATCGGTGGTTGATCACTAAGTTCCGCACTCTCCCGCGGCCTCCCGGAGTGGGTTGATCTATCACTAAAGTCCCGCCTGAACTGTGGTTTTCCGTCGCCGCTGGCCATTGAGCCGGCGGATTGGATTATCATGTCACGAAGAATGAGAGAACACAAAATGCCAAAAACGGATGGATCTAGGCCTTATTCATGTCGGACCCAATCTATCCACATTATAATTTAAAATTAGGGGGGGGGGATGGTATAATAACATATCTAAGAATGGATCACATAGAAACATGGGTAACCCCGATTAAAAACCCCGAAATCAAAACTGTCCTGTATACGCGATCGATTTGTGGGTAAAACTATTCATGGGTTGATCCGCGATCGTCACTCAAATAAAATAAAGAGGAAATAAGAAATTCAATTATAATTAAACCCCTAACTCAAGGAATGGATTAGTCGTTGGTGAAGAACATAGTTTCACTATTCTTATTCGGCGATCCTCAGTATTTAATCCGCGATCTTTCGGCATTCGTCGGCGCTGATCATTCATCATCGAGAGGCTTTTCTAACACCTTTTCTTTTCCAGAGATTCCAAGAAAATTCTCCAAGATTTTCAATCTGATCATGTATACCTGTCAAGCTATTAAATAATGAAATGTTTTTTGTCATCGCGGTTTTGCTGTGTTGCAGCGTCGACACACTATTTCATTTTTGAAAGGAAATGACTTCTTTATCTGGACATCACAATGTCACTGCATCACTGCGAAACATTAAAAGAAATAAAAAAACTTTTTCCAAATTTTATTTTATTATCTTTTAAAACGTTCATAAATTAACTTTTACCCTCAACCCATGCCAGTCGAGGTTATGCCATGCTTAAGGAAAGCACACCCTCATGAGCTCAATAGCACTCTTGAATTTCCTATCCGAGATATCATTTATTAGTTATAGGATTTGAAAATAAAATAATCTTTATTTAATTATTTTATTAATGCCATGTCCTAAAACCTAATTTCCACGGTTGACCTGCGCTGGCCAATGTCAGGCTCCACTTAAGAAAAACACCCCATTATGAACTCAACGATGGTCTCAAATTTTTAATCCAAGTCACTGTTCATGATTTAAAAGGATTTGAAAAATAAAATAAGTTTATATAATTATTTTTTACTTTTATTCCATTTTCGGGTTTTCTCACTCGAGGCCTATGCTGTCTAAAGTTAAGTCACGCTTTGGGTGAATCCACTATCCTAAACACAACAATGCCCTCAAATTTATGATTCGCGAACCAATTTAAGAGTTAATAATTTTTTTCTCAAGAAAACCACTCATGTACACTATTTAAAAACATAACATTTTTGGACAGACCATTATGGGCACACTGGGCCTCAGAATCGCAGACCGTCTCAGCACTTGGACTAATAATTTTCTTAGAAATTTTGTAAAAATAAAACCTGGAAAATATAATTCATTATAGTAAAAAATGACAAAAAAACCAAATAAAAATAAGATTATGCTCGAAAATTTCTTTTATAAAATGTTTTATCCACAATTTAGGCCATTTAATAATTCCAATAATTTTAATAAAAACATTTTATTCATTTTTTTTATAACTGCACAATAACTCCATACATGTTTCATATGAATTAACATTAATTATTTCATATATAAAAATTAAAAATAAATTACTATCATAAAAAAGGTTAGTTAAGTTAAAAATAAAATTCTAAATTCATTCATTATATATATTCACCCATATACATGTTAAGATAACATGTTAAATTTGTTTTTTTTCTTTTTCTTGATCTATGCAGGCATTGCACAAGCATTTGGACATGATTAATGTTATATAACTATTAAATTTTAATTTAATAGAAAAAAATAATTAATACACAATGATTAATTAAATATTCTTTAATATAATTTTTAGCACTCAATTATTATTTATAAAGAACCAAATTTTACATTTCCAATGATGCGCAGGCCCTGCATAAGAAGTGACAATAATTTTAATTCTTATAATGAATAGAATATAATTTTGATGTTCTATGTTATTTATGTATAATATTCTTCTTATAATATCATTATATTATAATTTAGTAAATTTAATAAATTTCATATCACAATTATGTCTTTATGAATTCACAAAAAAATATCGTATTTTAAAGTAGCTATTTTTTACTATTCATGAAAAATTAAACTTTTTCATAAAATTCTCAAAAAATCATACTAAGATAATTTCAACATGATAAAATCATAAATGAAATTATTTTTGTCAAATTAAAATTCTATAATTTTAAAATTAATTTTTAAAATAAATAACCATATAATAAAGTATTTATTTTTAGAATTAATATTTAAATATAGAATAATATTAAATATAAGAAGAATTTATTACAAAAATACCTGGGTTATTAAATTATCCCCCCTTTTTGACATTACATCCTCACAATTTTTATTCAGTTATTAAAGAACTTGGGATTCTTTTGCTTTAAAGAATTTTCAGATTCCCATTTTACTTATTCTACCTTGTGGTTCCTCCAAAAAACTGTAGCCCATTGAATTACCTTGTTCCACAATAGTTTCTATCTAAAATCAAGAATATAAATAGGTTTCTCTTTTTAAGAAATATTCTCTTCTAGTTGAAGTACTTATGGGATCAAAATATGATATACATCTGGAACATACTTTCTTAAAACCAAAACATGAAAAACATTGTATACATGAGATAAACATGGAGTTAAAGATACTCAATAGGAAACTGGTCGAACTTTATCTAAGATTTATAAAGGTCTAATGAACCATGAACATAACCTTCCTTTATTACCAAAATGCATAACACTTTTCTAATGAGTAGTTTTAAAGAAAACATGATCACATAAATCAAATGAATGGTCTTTCATCCTGTTATCTACATAACTTTTCTTCCTTCTTTGAGCTTTCCCCATGTGTTATGGAATCAACTAAACTATTTCTACCACATCCTATACTAATTATGGTCCCATAAAATTCTATTCGTTGACTTTATCCCAAAATTCTAGAGTTCGACACTGGTTTCCTTATAATTCCTCAAAAGGTGTATCTATATAATGGAATGAAAACTGTTATTATAAGAAAATTAAACTAAAGAAAGATATAGATCCCAACTACCCTGGTAATCCACTAAAAAATTTCATAGAATATCACCCAAAGAAGGAATTGTTTTCTTGGTCTATCTATCCAATTGAAGATAAAAAGTAGTGTTGAAATTTAATTTTGTTCCCAATTTCTTCTAAATACCTTTCCAATAGTTAAAAGTAAACCTAGGGTCATGGTTATATACAATAGATAGAGGAACTCTATAAAACCTGATAATCTCTTTGAGGTATAGTCAAGAAAGAATCACTAAAGATAAGGAGTCTAAAATAGGACGAAATTGAGAAGATTTAGTTAGTTGATCAATAATAACATAGATCACATTGTTACCTCAAGAAGTCTTTGGTAGTCCCATAATGAATTCCATAGATATATTTTCACATTTCCATTGTAAAACTAGAAAAGGATGAAACATACCCATCAGTAACTACTACTCTTCTTTAACCTTTTAACATGTCAAACATTTTAGGGTAAAATCAGAAATATATCTTTTCATTACATTCTATGATTAATACTCTCAAAGGTCCCTATACATCTTTTTTCTCCCATGATAAACTGAAAATAGAGAATTATAAGATTCAAATAACAATTATATCTTCATATGAACTTCACAGGGAAGATATAATATCTTCCAAAAACACAAAACACAATCCTTATCAATGCTAAACTTAGAAAACGTACCCTTTTGAACTAATTCTACCTTTTTCTGTAACTCACAGTCTTCCTTCTGAGCATGCTTTATTCTATCTGACAAAGACAACTACACTGAAACCAAAAAAAAAGAGGAATTTCACGCACCAAAAACTTCCAATAAAAAATTCTTCAAATCATTAACCAAAGGTCCACATTATTAATGTATCATGGTTAATGTAGAAGTAATTTTTTTAATCAATGCATAGACCACTGTGTTTTCTTTTCCAGGATGGTAATGAATCATAAAATCACAATCTTGATTAGTTCTAGCCATGTTCTCTATCTGATGTTAAATTCCTTCTATGTAAAAATATACTTCAATCGGTTAGTATAAATTTCACACTTTAAACCATACAATTGATGCCTTAAAATTTTTAACGAAAAAACAAGAGATAATTACAAATAACATGTTGGGTAATTTAACTCATGAATTTTTAACTAATATAAAGAATAATAAATTAATTTATCATTCTACATCAGAACAAAACCATGCACCATCAAAGATGCATCACTGTAGATGATAAATTCATCACTTCTTGAAGGAAGGGTCAGAATTGGAGAATTCAACAATCATCTTTTTAATTCCTATAAAAAATCATCACATTTCTTGTCCATATGAACTTAACACCTTTTTGAGTTAACATAGTCAGTGGGATAACTAACTATGAATTTTTTTTAATAAAGACCAAGTAATATCCTACCAAACAAAGAAAACTATGAATCTTGGTTATATTTTTTTTGTTCTTTTCCATTCTTATAAAAAATTTCTTTTAAAAGGATCAAATGTTATTCCTTTTTTAGAAACAATGTAACCAGGGAAAGAAATTTTCTACAACAAAAATTCACACTTTTTCAATTTTCTATACATTTTCATTTTTTAAGGTTTGGGAAACAACCCTTAGATATTTTTTATGATGCTATTTACTTTTAAAATATACCATAATGTCATCAATAAACACAACCACAAAATTATTCAAGAACTCATGAAATAATCTATACATAAGATCCAGGAATATAGTAGGTGTATTAGTTATCCAAAATGTTATAACAACAAATTCATAATTCCCTTACCTAGTATGTAATGTAGTATTTGGAATGTATGATACCTCTACATTCAATTAATGGTATCCCTACCTTAGTTCAACCTTCAAAAAATATTTTTCTCCATAGAGATAATCAATAAAATCATAAATATGAGTTAAGGGGTACTTATTCTTAATAGTGATGTTATTCAGGGGTCTATAATCTATGAAAAGTCTCATTTAACCATCTTTTTAACAAAAAATATAGGATCACCCCATCGTGAAGTGATTAGTCATAGGATCACTTTATCTAATAATTCATGCAACTAATTTTTCATTTATATATGTTTTATTTGAGAAATTATATTAGAAATTTTAGAAATTTTCTTAGAATCATGGACTAAGTCAATAGTAAACTCGACCTATTGATCAGGAAAGAAACTGGGTAAATCCTCAGGAAGCACATCAAGATACAAATTTACCATTGGCACATCATTAATATTAATAGTTACCTTGTTTTCAATAATTTGTGCCAGATAACATTCTTGTCCATATTTTTATAGTTTCTTTGCTTCTCGATATATTCCAATGGTATGGGTTCATTCTTGAACAAAAATAAAAAATATTTCTGAAAAAATAAATCCTCTACAATCTATCTTAGCATGATAAAAAGAAATACAACCATACCCAGAATCATATTAAACTACAATAGATGAAATATAAAAATGATTTTAGGTAAATTATTTCAAAAAATAAAGATAGGTATATTCTTATTATTTCTATTTGCCTCAATATTTACACCAGGTGTTATAGATTCATTTCTGAAGGTTTAATTTCCAATTTAGCACCAAAATTTCTTTGAAATGAAAGAATGTGTATACCTTGAATCAGATAACACATTTAAAAATGATTTAAATCAAGAAATGTACCTATTACCACTTAATTAGATGGCTCAACATCTGATAAAGTGGTTGCAAATAATTTTCCCATACCCTTCTACTTCCAATCTTTCTAATTTCCTACATGAGTAACTACCTTTAAAGGTACACTAGAAAAATGAACAAATTCCTTATAGTTAAATCATATTATCATCATATTCTCATTAATTTTCAGATCATTTTCCTTACACTCACAAGACATGTGCCTAATGTTTTCACTTATGTACAATTTCCTAGAATTTTCAAGACATTATCCCGTATGTTTTTTACCACACTTTTCACAAGAGGAGAAATTGATTTTATTACCTTCATATCTATTTGATGAATTATTACCCAATTCCTGCCAAGTTGACCACGTCTGATCATTTTAATCACGAGTAATATATGTGTTTGAAAAACCCATCTCAACTTTTTAGAACAAAAAATGAGTTTCTCATAGATTTTAAACTCTCCTAAAGCCAAATCTCTTCGTAAAAATTATTTAAAACTAGAGTAAAATCTATTAATTTTACTATAAATGTTCTATGTAAAATCTAGCATATACTTGGAAATTGTTGTAAAATTTTCTTCATACACCACCATAGTATCATAATCTTTCTTCTTCAATTCCATGATTTTTTTCTCTATTATCAGTCAATTGTTTTTAGGAAAATATTTTTCTAGAGAAAACTATTAAAATCATAGCATTCTAGAATATCATGTTCATATTTTTTATCTCGTATCATTAACCATAGACCTCCATTGATCATATTCACCTTAAAAATGATATATGGATTACCTTTTATCATTCCAAACATCACATGATATCAAATAAATTTTTTGGAGAATTGATCCACCATTTGACTATGACTGAATCCATGGTTCCACTGATTACTAGAGGATGTTACCTTATAAAATGCACCACTGAATACATTTTTCTTGATGGTATATTAGTTTCCTCTCTTGCATGGATACCACCACTGTTTATTTCCGAATTCAATTTAGCAATTACTGTCACAAACTACTCAATTATGATTCCCACTATTCTAGGATATATATTCAAAAGGATATATTTCTATCAGTACCTTTACACTTCAACTTCTCTATTTCTTCTATAGAGAACCATTATGAATAGACATGTCTTAGTCAAAGAAACATAGTAATATTTAAATACAATACCACTTTAAATTAACCATAAAATAAAAATTTGTTATGTATTATATTGACATCATCCTAGACCTAAACTTATCTAAACCATCCATTGATACAAACTATAAGAACCCAACCTTGAAACATTACATAATATTAAATTTTAATCGAGAACATACATTCTTACACATTTAGGATATTTTTAGGCTTATATTTCTAGATAATTTGGAGAGAATACATATATAACATCCCATATTTATATAGAGTGGATACTACTAAAATAATATCTATTTCTTCCAAAATATAGAACATTAAAAAACAAAACATGATTTATTTGACAGATAATGTTAACTTATATCATTACCTCCTTATTTCTCTCACACATCCTTATAACATGTGAAAATAATTTTAAAATCTTGGGAGAGCATAAAAATTTCTATAAGGGATATAAAGAAAGAAATATTTAGTCAAGTGATAACATAAAAACCATTGAAACTCTTTTCATAAAAACTCATTAACATAAATTGAAACATCATGTAGTTTCCATGGGATATTTTTTACTCTATCACTCTTACATTCAATGTTATGATAACATTTGGTCGAATTCCATCTCCGAAGTACCCAATGCATTGGAAACCTATAATGGGGATCACCTGTCATATCTTGAGCAATAATGGGTTCAACACAACATATATTGAGAAATAATGGGGGTGAAACCATTATATCTTGATCTATAATGGCCCCACCCAAAACAAAAATTTCCAAGGAACATATCTTGAATAAAACAATTGATTACTCATTTAAACACATGATTAAAACACATTCACATATCAAAATATACTTTTTTTCATAAAAATAACTTTTAAAAAATAAAAAATAAAAACCATGCACATAATAATGAAATAATATAGTTTAAAAATTACTATGGAAACCTATAAAGTAATCATTATAGTAATAAATAATCATGAAAATTATATAAACCACACATACCATATAAAAAAATCTTTTTTTTTTAAATTTTGTAAAAGAGTTATTTAAAAGGATTTTGAAAGGAAAATACCATAAATAACACATGAAAAATAACCCTTTTCAAAAAAAATTAAAAAAATTAAAACATTAATAACCATATAGATACATTTATAAAAATAATTTTTAATATATAGACATAAAATAGAAATATTTAGAAGAATAAATCTTTGAAACATTTAAAATAATGTTTTTTGTTAGAGTCCCTTACCTTAGGTTCTACTTCCTTCAAATGTGTTCAAAACTCCTATATAATGGTATAAATAGTGTTATTAATATATTAAAAAAATAAAATCATGTTTATAATACCTTATATGATTTTATTATAACATTTTCCACTCAAATATTAATAATATTTTATTATTTCCATTGTTTGAGGTGTTTTCTTTTCAACGTTTACAAGGGTGGTTTATTATGGTCTTCATTTTCAAACTGAAATAATAATCTTAAAGTGATAACATATATATATTTAGGTCATTTTAAACAATTATAAGAAAATTTAATCTTTCCATGATTTCGGTAAAATGGAAACAAAAAATCATTATTCACGAAGGCAGTGAATTGATGCACAATGAACGATGATTTTGTTATTTAAGAATAAAAGTATAAGATGAGAGATTTTATGATGTATATAGAATAAAATACATTACAATATATATATGATACTGGAGTTTACATGAATCATTGGATAAGAGGTGGGGATAAGGTAGAAATGAAAAATAATTTAAAAGAGAAGAAAAATGAATCTTACTTCTTGAAAATTCATCCTCGAGAACATCCTTAAGGATACCAGAAGTTTTATTTTTATGAGACTCTAAGAACTAAAATATGTAAAGGGATGCTGGTGAGGGAGTAACCAATTCATTAGAGATCTATAATGGGGTCACCCATCATATTTTGATCTACAATGGGCTCAACCCAACATATCTTGAGCTATAATGGGAATTATCCCATAATATATTGATATATAATGGGGTAATACCAACATAAATAATGTCTAAGGAAAATATCATGAATAAATTACATGATAACTAATTTAAACCCATGAGAAAAACACATTCACATATCAAAATAACCATTTTTTCATCAAAATCACTTTAAAAAAAACAACCACACAAAAAATAATGAAATCATATACGTCAAAAGTAACTAAAAAAACTTATAAATCAATCATTATTGTAATAAATAATCATGAAAATGGGAATTACCACTCATACCATATAAAAAATAATCATATTTTTAATTTTGTAAAAGAGACATTTGAAAGGATTTTGAAAGGAAGGTCCCTTACATAACATAAGAAAAATATCCCTTTTCAAAACACATAAGATAAATTAAAACATTAATAAACATATAGATAAATTCATAAAAATAATTTTTAAAACATGGACATAAAACAAAAAGATTTGGAAGAATAAATCTTTAAAACATCTAAAATAAAGTTTTAGTGAAAGAATCCCTTACCGTAGGTTCTAGTTCCTCAAAATGTGTTCAAAACTCCTTTATAATTGTTTGAATAGTATTATTTATATATTAAAGATACAAAATCATGCTCATAACACCTTATATGATCTTCTTATAACAATTTCCACCCATTTATTAACAATATTTTGTTACTTCTATTATTTCGGGTGCATTATTTTCAACGTTTCTGAGGTATGTTTATTATGGTCTTCTTTGTCAAAATTAAATAATAATGAAGTAGTGATAACATATATATATTTATCTCATTTTAAACAATTACATGTAAATTTAAACTTTTCATGGTTTTGGTAAAAGGTTTACGAAAAATCATCGTCCACAAAGGTGGTGAATTAATGCACGACAAACGATGATTTTGTTATTTAAGAATAAAAAGAATAAATGATAAATTTTATGGTTCATATAATATAAAAAAATTATAGTATATATATGATACTATATTTTTCAGGAATCATTGTATAATAGGTGTGGATAAGGTACAAATGAAAAATAATTTACAAGATAATAAAAAAGTATCTTATTTCTTGAATATTCCACCTTGATAACCTACTTAAGACTCTTGGAATGTTGGGACCACTTGGTGTATAAGGTTGTATTTTTTGTCAATATTTGTAAATGAAGATCAAAATGAAGGAGATCCAGAAGTAATCCAATGAAATAGAGGAATGAAAATTAAGATGATTGTTGTACTGATCATAAGTTCAAAGAACATGTGTCCAAGGTGACACATTATTTACAACAGTGAAGAATGGTGAGGTATAATCCATCTACGGATGAATAAGAATACATAAAGTTTGATGAAGACCATGAAATTCTTCATGATTGAATGAGAACCATGCAAGAGTCTTCTTGAAGAGTAGAATCATATGATTTGTATGAAGTAGAGGAATAACGGTTGAAGAAGAAGACAGTGTGGAAGGGATTGGAATTCTGAGATGGCCATGCACTTCACATTGTCTCAAAATATGATGATGCTAAAGCTGTTCTTTGAAATGATATATATCACAATAGTGGAGTTTGTGATGAAAGCATAAAAGTTGTTGAAGAATCCAAATCGTAGAAAAGAATCATTTTTGAAGTGTTGTGATTGTTGACAACGGAAACAGTGACATACAACTTTGTTGACAAATGGGCTTTCATGATGGCATGTTGAGTTCAAGAGATGTGGTTAACGATTCATCCTTGATTCAAGAATGTCAAAGAAAGGAATGGATAATATGGAGGTAGAACAAAATGAATAGGTACAAGGTGGCACCATTCTCCAGTGTTTGTGAAATTTTTGGGCCTAAAAATTGAAAAATGGAGAAAAGGGGTTTTGGCAAAGAGACTGGCGCGCCATGTACCTGAATGAGAGGGAACTTGCGTGCCATATATTTTTCAATATCAGAACATCAATATGTAGAAAAGGAAAGAAGGTTGCGCAAGTATTAGTGTGGTCACACAAGTGACCTGTACGCCGAGAATGGACTTGCGCGCCGGTGCCTAGGAGGTTTGGAAACTTGCGCGCCTGTTGTTCATTATGATCAGAACTTCAAAATATGGAAAATGAAATAAGGTCGCGCAAGTATTGGTTTTGTTGCGCAAGTGAGTAGAGAAACAGAGGCAAAGGCAGTTGGAGCTGCGCACTAGGAGTTGCACGCTGTGAGGACACTTGCGCGCCACCGCGTAGGGGGTCCAGTTTGCCTATAAATAGAGGACCACCCCTCCTAATTTGTAACGGAGTTCAAAACTTAGAAAAATCAGATCTCTCGTCGTGCAGGTGTAGAATTCACGTAAGTAGGGTGTGGTCTCACAGGTGGAATTGCGCTCCAGTGTTGGAAGCTGTGCGCCGGTTGTTGGTTGTGCGCCCAAGGTGGTTTGGGTGAGAAAGGAAGTGAGTTGCCTAGGTTAGGAGTTGAGGAAGGTAGTGTCACACAGGTGGTTTGGGGATACCTGCGCGCTAGTTTGGACCTGTGCGCCGTATTGGGACCTGTGCTCCAGGCTTGGAGAAGAGCGCCAGGTGTTGTTGGAGCTCACCCATCCTTTTTGAAGCTGCATGAAAGTTGGAATATTTCCCAATGCCTTTGGTGAAACAGATGATGTATTCATTTGCAAAGATGGAAGAATACTGAACAATTTGGTTCTTTGAAGAGAAGTGGTTCCGCACACACATGACTGGTGTTTAACACCCTCATTGTTCTTTGCGAAGAGAAGAAGAACAGTTTGTGCAACTAAACTTAGATCTGCACTGAAAGAGGGGATTATTTCAAAACACTCAGGTGTCAGTATTAGGAATCAAAGGAAGAGAAGAAGAAGATACAATGCATTCAGTTATTTCACTAAAGAACAAGATTGAATACAAAAGAGCATCAACTCAGTACTCTGATGCAATCATTGTCTCATGATGAACATGAGAAAAAGACTTTAATGCAAATCTATTAAAGAGACCTTCACGTCTATAAACTGAGTGTGAATTCACCAAGGGCAGTGAGCCAGGGGAGTCAACGGGAGTGACCATGGGACGTAGCGAGCTATCCCTAAACTTTTGTAAAGGCAATGACCCTAGGAAAAAGTGACTGTTCCTGAACCTTTGTAATCCACAACTAGTGAAGATTAGTGGAATTTGGTACGACCGACGACTTGTCGGCGTATGCTCCTTAGACGCAGCCCTTAGTGGTGAACCAAGTAAAATTGTTATGTTATCTCTTTGTATGTGAATGTTTCATTACCGATCATATCCATCATTCAGGTTTTACCAGTTCCTACCAACGTGGGAACAAGATCCTTGGTTTTAAAAGAAAAAGTTCACACCCTGATTCACCCCTCCCCTCTCAGGGTGTCCCGAGGTCCTATATAGAAGTGGTCTTTTTGTGAGACCAGAAGCACTAGAATATGGAAAGTGATGAGGAGAAGTGAATTTTTTAGAAATTATATGAGAAATAAGGCTTAAGGTAATGAAAATTTGTGAAGGAGGGAGCCTCCTTTTACAATTAAGGTGAGGGGAAACATAGGAATAACTCAAATAATTAAAATATAATAAATTTATTTTTGGGATTAAGACTTACAAAAGGCCTCAAAATCAGAGTATATCTAATTTTAGAATTAATATTATCATTTTTGTTTATCTAAATATTTTTTTAATAATTTAATAATATATTTTATTCATGGAAATGTTTTTTGTCATATTAAAAACTATTCAAAATAATGACTTTATACACATCAAACCAAAGCTTCCAGTTTGAATTAAATATTTTATTACATCTTATACAAATTATAATTACCTATAGAAATCATTGATTTACTTAAAAATATCAAATTATATTTATTCTACTATTTTTAAATCATTAATTTGATTTATTTATTAATTAAATTTTTTCTGCATCATAATTTTTCAAACCATTAATGTTAATATTTATTACCTAAAACTTAAAAGTAAAATTCTATGAGAAATATAATTTTATTAGATTTAAAATGACTATTTGTTTTGAAAAACAATTCTCAAAAAACTCATATTAAAATGTTATACTTATTGGACATTAAAGTGTGAACAAGTTGTCTATCTTTTTAATAAAATAATAAAAAGTGACTTATGTGATTCATGTGGGTCCAAAATGTACCAAATATGAATAAAATTAATATAATAGTCAAAAATTTATTATATAAAATGTTTTATCCACAATTTTAGTAATTTAATAATTCTAATTATTTTTGTAAAAACATTTTATTAATTTTTTTTATTCTTGCACAATCACTACATCAGTGTTTCCAAGGAATTAATGTTACTTATTTTATATATAAAAACTAAAAATAAATTACTATAATAAAAAAAGGTTAATTAAGTTCAAAATAAAATTTTATATTCATTAATTATTTTTATTCACTAATATACATGTCAAGATAACGTCTTCAATTTGTTATTTTGTCTTTTCTTGCCCTACGTTGTAATTTTACAGACATTTGGACAAGATTAATGTTATATAACTATAAAATTAGAAATTAACAAAACCAATATCATTAATACATAATAATTAATAAAATATTCTTGAAGACAATTTTTATCACTCAATTATTATTTATAAAGAATCAAATTTGACATTCCAATGTTGCGCATGCACTACGTCAACACTGATACTATTTTTTATAATTTTAATGAATATAATATAATTTTAATGTTCAATGTTTTTGATGTACAATATTAATTTTATAACATAATTATTTAATTATTAGATAAATTTAATAAATTTTATATCATAATTATGTCTTCATGACATCACAAAAAACTATCATATTAAAAAAATTGTATTTTTTTACTATTCACCAGAAATTAAAATTTTTTCAAAAAATTATCAAAAATTCATACCAAGATAATTTCATCATGATGAATTCAGAAATGATATTATTTTTTTAAAATTAAAATTTGAAAATTTAAAAATTGAATTTTAAAATAAATAACCATAAAAAAATTATTTATCTTAGGAATTACTATATAAATGTATAACACTAATAAATATAAAAACAATTATTCAATAAATACCTCAGTTATTATAATCTCCCACACCCATCCTCACAATTTCTATTCAGTTATTAAACAAGTGGGGATACTTTTACCTCATAACATTTTTTGATTCCCAGGTTGCTTCTTTTACTATGTGGTTTCTCCACAAAACCTTAACCTGATAAATTACATTGTTTCGCAATACTTGATCTCTAATATACATAAAATGAACAGTTTTCTCTTCATAATAATGTTTACCTTATAGAAGAACTACTTTTGGGTTCAAAATATGAGATGAATCTAGAACATACTTTCATAACATCGAAACATGAAAAACGTTGTTTACTTGAGATAAACATGGAGGTAAAGCTAATCAGTAAGAAAATGGTCAAACATTAACCAATATTTATAAAGGTCTAATGAAATAAGAATTAACTTTCATTTATTACAAAAACACAGAACACTTTTCCAAGGAGATATTTTAAGAAAAATAGGATCACCTACCTCGAATGTATTGTCTTTCCTCCTTTTATTTGCATAACTTTTCTACCTGCTCTGAGTTGTCCTCATGTGTCACTGAATCAACTAAAATATTTTTACCATTTCCTCTACTAATTATGGTCCCATAAACATCCGTTCGCCAACATCAATCCTAAAATTATGGAGTTCATCACCGTTTTCCATATAATGCATCAAAATTTTCCATATGTATACTGGAATGACAACTATTATTATAAGAAAAATAAAATAAAGAAAGATATTGATCTTATGTTCCTTGGAAGTGCATTGGACAAGTTTTAACATATCCTAAAAATTCTAAATTTTTCACTTAGTCTATCCATCATATTGAAGATGAAAAGTAGTGCTGAAATTTAATTTTATTCCCAATGACTTTTGAATCCATTTTAAAAAGATAGAAGTGAAACTAGGATCGTAGTCAGATACAATGGAGAGAGAAACTCTATGAAACCTAATAATATTTTTGAGGTATAGTTGAGAAATTTTATCTAGAGAAAATGTTTCTAAAAAAAGAATAAAATGCGAATATTTAGTCACTCTATGAACAATAACACATATCACATTGTTACCTCAAGAAGCCTTTGGTTGTCCCACAACAAAGTCCATGGATATATTTCCCCATTTCCACTATTTTAATTAAAATGGATGAAACATCCCTTAAATAAATTATTCTCTTATTTAATCTATTTACATGTCAATGATTTCCTAAAAAAATCAGAAATAACTATTTTTATTCCATCACAATAGCAATAATATTGAAGGTCTCTGTATATCTCTTTGCTGCATGGATGGAATAAAAATAGAGGACCATGAGCTTCACATAATAATTAATTCCTCAAATGATAATAACGAGTAACACATAATCACATAAAAAACCTCAAATAATAATCTTTATCAATATTAAACTCATGAAACATACCCCTTTGAACCAATTATTATTTTTTATGTAACTCAATGTCTTCCTTCTAAGCATGCTTATTATTTTTGATAGAGATGACTACACTGACAACTGAAACAAAATAGATAAATTTCCTACACTAACAACTTCTAATCTAGAATTAAACAAATCATTAACCAAAGGGTCACTTTCTTAATGTATCATGGTTAATGTAGCATTATTTTTCTGACTCAATACACCATACACTATATTTTCTTTTCCAAGATGATAATGAATCGTGCAGTCATAATCCTTGATTAGTTCCATCCATATTCTCTATCTTATGTTTAATTAATTCTGTGTAAATATATACTTCAAACTTTTATAGTCATTATATATTTAAATTTTTACGCCATAAAATTGATTCCTACATATTATTAATGGAAAACCAATAGTAGGTAATTCCAAATCATGTGTCGGTTAATTTAACTCATGAGGTTTCAACTATTCAAAAGCATACGAAATTACCTGATCATTCTACAACATAAAAGAACCAAGTACCTTCAAATAAGAATCACTAAAGATGAAATATACACCACTTCTGGAAGGCATGGTCATAATTGGACCATTTAACAATATTATTTTCAATTATTAAAAACAATCATCACATTAATTTTTTTTATATGATCTTAACACCTTTTCGAGTTAACTTAGTCAGTGGGATTGATAACCCTCCGAAGTTCTCGAGAAACCTCCAGTAATTTCCTGACAAACCAAGAAAACTATGAATATAAGTTATATTTTTGGGTCTTGGGAAATATTCAAAAACTTTTGTTTTAGAAGGATTAATAGTTATCCCTTCTTTAGAAAAAAATGTAACCATGGAAAGAAATTTTTTTCTACCAAAATTCACACTTACTGAATTTTACATATAGTTACTTTTCTTTTTTGGTTTTCAAAATAAACCTTAAGGGTTTTTTCATGCTCCTATTTACTTTTATAATATAATAGATTGTCATCAATAAACACAACCACAATCTTATACATGAACTAATGAAATATTATATTCATAATATCCATGAATAACTCAGTGAATTAGTAAACCCAAACATCATAATAAAAAATTAATAATTCCTATATATAGTACAAAACACAGTCTTCATAATTTCACCTTCCTTTACTTTAAACTGATGGTACCCCGACCTATGGTCAACCTTCGAGAAATACTGTGCTCCCTGGAGATGATCAAACAAATCATCGATATGAGTCAAAGGGTACTTGTTCTTAATAATGATGTTATTCAAGGCTCTATAATCAATGAAATGTCCTATTGAACCATCATTATTTTTAAAAAATAAGACAGGAGCACTCCATAGTTCAGTTCTAGGTTAGATGGAACCTTTATCTAATAATTCCTGTAACTTCTTTTTCAATTAAAAAAGTTCCATTTTTTCTATTATTTAAGGGGTTTAGAAATTGTCTTAGCATCAGGAACTAAGTCAATAGTAAATTCAAACTCTTGATCAGGAACAACACTGAGTAAATCATTAGAAAATACATCAAGATACCCATTTACCACTAGCACATCATTAATCTAAAAAGATCTATTATTTTCAACAATTTGTGTAAGAAAACATTAATTTCAATCTTTTAACAATTTCTTAGCTTCTTAATATGTTATTGCTGGTATGAGTTCATTATTGTATACAAAATAAAAATCTTTCTAAAAAACAAATTATTTTTCTCTTTAATATTTCTTAGCATGATAAAAAGAAAGATAATCCATACACTGAATAACATTAAACTTTACTAGAGGCAATATAACAAGGTTTTTTGATAAATTATTACCACAAAAAATAGGTATATTCTTATAATTTCTGTTAACCTCAATATTTACTCTAGGTGTTTTTACCATTAGTTATGGATTCATTTCTTGACGTGGAATATCTAATTAGGCATAAAATTTCTCCTAAATGAAGGAATTTGTAGACCCTGAATCAAACAATATAACTGAAAAATCTATAAAAAAAGAAATGTACCTAATAACACTTAATTTTATGGCTTAACAAATTATGAAGTGGTTGAAAAGGATTTTTTATACCATTCTGCTTCTAATCTTTCTTATTTCCTATGAGAGTGACTAGCTTTATAAACATATTATAAAAATGAACCAATTCCTTACACTTAAAGAATATCACCATCACATTCTCATTAATTTTTGGATTATTTTCCTTACACTCATGGGACATGTGCCCAAATATTCAAAATTGATATAATTTCCCATAATTTACAAGACATTATACATGATGTTTTTTACCATATTTTTTACAAAAAGGAAATTTATTTTCTTACCTCCATATTTCTTCAAAGAATTCTTCCCAAATTCCTTCCAACCTAACCGATTATTATTATTGTCATCACGAGGCACATATGTGTCAAAAATTTCCAACTAAACTTTTTCTGCAAAATGAATAAGTTTCTCATAGGGTTTAAACTCTCAATAAGCTAAATCTCTTCGTAAACATGATTTTTAAATAGAGTAAAATCTATTAATTTTACTATCAAAGTCCCGAGTAAAATCTAGTAAATACCTAGTAATTCTTGTGAAATTTTCTTTACACACTTCTAAATAATAATCATCTTTAGACTTCAGTTCTAAGAAATTTTTCCCCATTCTGAGTCAAATAGTTTTAGGAAAATATTTTTCCAGAACGATACTCTTAAAATCATCCCTTTAGAGACTATTAAGATCACCATTTTCTATCATATTCATAATAGTTACAACTATTGATAATATTGAACTTCAAAAAAAATAAATTGATAGTATTAACTTTTGGTGATTTGAGCATCGAATTATATCAAATATCTTTTCTAGAGCATTGATTCATCCTTCAACTACCACAACATATGTGGTTATACTAAATAATGGAGGATTTTTAATCATAAAATGATCCACAAAGACATGTTTTTTCATGGTAGATCAGCTTCCTCTCTAGAATGGATACCACCACTGTTTATCAGAAAATTAAACTAAGCCATTACTATTATAAACTACTAGGTTCTGATTCCCACTATTCAAAGATTCAGATTTGGAAGGATATCGTCCTTTCAATGCCTTTCTATTTCAACTTCCCAATTTATTCTATGAAAAACCATTCTGAAGAGACATATCTAAGTCAAATAAATATAATAATCTTTAAATGATTTACCATTTTAAAACAACCATAAATCGAAAATTATTTATGGTATTCTATTAAAATCATAAAATCCTTACAGTTATCTAAACCATCCATTGATACTAACTATAAGGAAACAAACTTAAAACATTAAATAATCTTGAATATTAGTCAAGAACTTACATTATTTCACATTGAGTATCTTTTTAGGTTTATATATTAAGATAATTATGATATAATACATAAATAACATCTATATTTATAATGAGTGTATCCTACTAAAAAAGTATACAATTTTTATAAGATATAAAATATTAAAAAAACCATTATTTCTTTGTCAAAACTTGATGACATCCATCACAACCTCCTTTCTCTTACCCATCAATATAACCTATGAAAAATATTTTAAAATCATGGTATGAGAACAAAAATCCAAGTAAGAGATATGAAGAAAGAAATATTTAGTCAAGTGATATCATAAAATCATTGAAACTATTGTTATAAAAACTTATTAGAATGTATAGAAACATTATGTAGTTTCCTTTTGACATATTTACCATATCACTCTAACATTCACCCTGACACATGGAGTAACCATTCAGGTTATATTTGCATAAAATGTGCTCAAAACTCATTCATAATGGTTTTAATAGTGTTACTAATATATTGAATAACTAAAATAATGTTTATAATACCTTACATGATCTTCTTATAACATTTTCTACCCATTTATTAAAAAAGTCTTATTATTTCCATTGTTTTAGGTGAGTTCTTTTCAAAATTTCCATGGTCATATTGTTATATTCTTCCTTGTAAAAATGAAATAATAATATATAAGTGGTAATATATATATATATATATATTTCATTTCAAACAATTACTTTTTAATTTAAACATTCCATGATTTTGGTAAAAGGGATACAAAAAATCATCATCCACAAAGGCGGTGAATTGATGCACCATAGATGACAATTTCATTATTTAAGAATAAAAGAAGAAGATGATAGATTTTATAATTCTTATACCAAAGAAAAAAACCACAAAATTACTGTATATATATGATACTTTATTTTTCATGAATAATTATATAAGAGGTTGGTATAAGGTAGAAATGAAAAAGAATTTAAAAGAGAAGAAAAGGAATCTTCTTGAAAATTCCTCCTTGAGAACCTTTTTAAGGGAATTGGAAGTAGTCTTTTGTGATACCCTAAGCACTAAAATGTGTAAAAATATTAGGAGGATGGAATTTGGTAGATTCTATCCATGAAATAAGGATTAAAATAATGAAAATTTGTGAAGGAGGAATCCTCCTTTTATAATTGAGGTGAGGGTTAACATAGGAATTTCTCAGATTATTAAAATATAAAAACTTTATTATAGAGTTTAAGACTTCAAAAATTCCCCAAAAGCATAGTATATCCCATTTTAGATGGAATATTATCATTTTTTTCCTTGGACATGATATTTTTATTTTTAAACAATTTAATAAAATATTTTATTCATGGAAAAATAATTTTGTTAAATTAAAACTATTCACAATCTTGACTTTAGACACATCAAAAAAAAGATTCCAATTCACATTAAAATTTTAATTATATCTTATAAATATTATAATTAACTTTTGATATAGTTAATTGACTTAAAAATATCAAATTATATTTATTTTACTATTTTTAAAATCATTTATTTGATTGTTTTCATTAATTAAATATTTACTACATCATAATTTTTTAAGATATTAATGTAAATATCTATTAGCTAAAAATTAAAAACAAAATTCTATGAGAAATAGAATTTTATTATATTTTTAAATTTTCTTCATTTTCAAAAAACACTAGTTGAAAGCCTCATATTAAAATGTTATATTTATTGAACATTATAGGGTGAATACGTTGTCTTTCTATTTAATAAAATAATATAAAGTACCTAATGTAATCTATTTGGGTCAAAAATACCCCAAATATGAATAAAATTAAGATAATGGTCGATAATTTCTTATATAAAAAGTTTTAGAGAGAGTTTATTTCATTTAATAATTCTTATAATTTTAATAATACCATTTTATTTATTTTTCTTATGCTTGCACAAGCACTGCATCAGTTTGGCACATGCATTAATGATAATTATTTTAAATAATAAAATTAAAAATAAATTACTATCATAAATAATTTTATTTATGTTCCAATTAAAATTATATATTCATTCATTATTTATCTTCACTTATATACATGTCAATATAACATCTTAAATTTGTTATTTTGTCTTTTCTTGCCCCGCGTAGTCATTCCACTAGAATTTGGAAAATATTGATGTTATATAACTATAAAATTATAAATTAATATCCAATAAAACATCATAAATACCTAATAATTAATAAAATAATGTTGAATATAATTTTTAGCACTCAATTATTATTTATAAAGAACCTAATTTGACATTGCAAATGCTGCGCATGCACTAAATCAGCACTAACAACAATTTTTATGCTTATAATGAATATAATATAATTTTCATGTTATAAGTTATTTTTATACAAAATTCCTATTATAATATAACTATTTATTTATTAAATAAATTTTAAAAAATTTATATCACAATTATGTCTTCATGACGTGACAAAAAATACCATATTTTAAAAAGACTGTATTTTTTTCTATTCACCAAAAATTAAACTTTTTAAAAACATATTCAAAACTTCATACCAATATAATATGATCATTATGAATTCAAAAATGAATTTATTTTTTTCAATCTAAAATTATATAATTTAAAAATTAATGTTTAAATTAAATAACCATATAATAAATTATTTATTTTTGAATTATTATTCAAATCTATAATACTATTAAATATAAAAAACAAATTATTCTATAAATACCTAGGTTTTTAAATAAATAAATGGGTTTTTATTTATGAAATAATGTAATGTTTTGAACTAATTCAATCATAAAATAATGTTTTTTGTGGCTTAAAAATCCAATTACGCAGTATACGTTAAAATTGAGAATTCCTTTTTCATTTTTTTAAGGAAAGTAAAATCATTCAAAAAATTAGTTATTTTTGAAAACTTTTAAATAAAGTCAAAGGATTCATTAAAATTACCTTTATAACTAATTTATGTACATAAAAATACATTCATTAAATAAATTTAAGAATACGGACATGGAAGAGAAATATTTTGAAAATAAATCTTTGAAACATTAAAAATGAGGTTTTAAGTTAAAGTGTCCCTTATGTAAAATATTAAAAAAATTATTTTTAAAAAACATATTAAAGATAGATAAATATTTTAAAAAATGAACATTATCATACATTTAATAAAAAATAATAATTTTTTTGAAGCATTTAGAAGAAAATGGAGGGGGAAGAAAAATTGTTAGAAGGGAAACATTAAAAGAATTTTTTGAAAAGAAAGTCTCTTACTTCAACTCCAAATCATCCCATAGGTTATTTATCTTATTGAATAATGAAATTAAATTAAATTTTACATAGATGATAATTTTTTTAAGTTCATTATTATTATTATTTTATTTAATACCATGTTATACACATTTACTTAATCACTTAAGTTACTATGAAATCCCGAAGGCCAATGATTTTTATTGATTTTTGGATAATCCTCCATTTAAGGGTTGAGAGGGAACACTTACATGACCTATAGAGCCAATTCACATGGCCCATATATGAACTGATGGCCTAGAGGTATAAGTACAAATACATGACCATTGAAGGCCTAAGACCTGGCAAACGTGAAATAGCCCCTCCCCAGCTTCTGCATCTTGAAGGTTCCTAGATCCCCACCTCGCATGGATGACCAAATAGAATTTCACTATGCATATATTCACAATTCCTGATTCTGATTTCAATTTCCACATCCTCTAATTCTTATATACGGTTATCTGTACTTAGTGGTTTCTACATTGAACTGAATTCTCTTTTGGTCCCGTTCTTGTGTGGACTACCTAGGCTTCATCTTGGATTCTATGACCCAAAATCCCTATGGCCATAATGCCATTGGTGGCCCAAAAGCCTTTAATCCCAATTTTCTTTTTAGCACAACGTACCGGTGGCTCAAAATCCCTTTAGTGGCCAAAATTCCATGAGACATGTAGGCCCAAACTGGTGGCATGCAGTCCCAAATTAGATGATTAGTTACAACTTCTTCAATACCACACATGAACTGCTAGAGTAACTGATACAGTAAACCAGAAATTCAAACCCACCCAGATTCGATCCTGGATCTTTTTATGCCATGTATGAGCCTTTACAACTTATGTACAACCTATTTTTCTACTTAATCAATTAAGTTCATATCAGTTGTTTTGGTGATATTCAGCTCATATATCAAAAATGACTTCGGTAGGTTGACTATGATCAATGAGGTATTTATTCCATAATCTAAATAATAATAATTATTAAATAATAATTATTATTTTTCATAAATAATCATTTTATACCAATAAATAAATATGGTTAAGAAAAATCAATTATGTTATAATCATGAAGATTCTAGGTTATACATACGTATGAGCAACCCTCCTATTTTTTAATGATCATGATAGAAGGAAGGTATGTATTATATTATAAATATATAAGGATAATTATATCATAAATATGATATTATTACTTTAAATATAGATATATATATCATCTATATGATATGCTGATGAAAAAAAAATCAAATTGCTTCGTGGAGGTGGTAGCTCGCATGTACATACAAACAATGTTATAATTTATCAATGAATTGAAAGGTAAGAAGGTAGATGAAATATAATTTTTTTAGAAAGCTAATTATGTCATGAATATCATATATATATATATATTAAATATATCATTATAACCATCCATGATAGGTGATGATGAAAAAAATACATCGGTCCATGAGGGAGTAGTCCATCGTACACAAAAATATTGGATTCCTTTCCCATTTGATGGAGGTTGGAGATGGATATAAATTATAATGTTAAAATAATCACATCTTAGTATTTATAATATAATGATTTTGTAATTTCATATTGGTTAATTAACATTTAAATGAGGTGGAAGAATAAATAATACAAAACAATTAGTTAAGAATGATGTCACTTCTTCAGATAATCTCATTTGGTTTACAACTTAATCCATATAAGGGTAGAATTATACCTAAAAAAAGACCTATATAATGAGGGTGGGGATCCTAGTAAGGGATTTGGGAAAACATTGGTAGAACCAAATTGTTCATGAAGTATGTAGATAATATGAGAGTGGGTTCCCTTTTATAATAAGGGATTGGAATTCTTGTGATTTCAAAAGTATTAAAATAATATAAATTAATTTTCATTAAAAAACAGTTACAAATTAATATAATTATAAGATAAGATGATTATGAGTTAAAATATTTTCATCCAATTAAAAATGTTCAAGTTAGGGTGATGTTTTCACCCTCATCTTCTTATTTTAACCCTCCATTAAGCATTTTGATGATTACCATGATAACAAATATTTTTACTCTTTAGGGGTAATGATAACTACTATAAATGGAACATTTGACCATAAATGGAGAATCACCTATCCAAATATAATAATATTATGAATTTTATATCATGTTAAAAAATATTATTTCTTATAAAATATTATTAATGTAAATTTTATAACTATTCATTTAATTTGTCTTTAATAACATCCTGATACTAAAGGAATTCAAATACAATCAATTAAAAAACACATACATGTTATTTTTATCAAATTTTTTTGGAATCCAATAAATCAATAAAATTAAATTCCCTTTAATAAATTTGAAACAAATTATTTTATTTTTCTATTAATTAACTAATTACTATGTTGGCATTGAGTATGCATTTAAGGTTATTATTTCATCACTAAAACTTATAAATTAATTATCTTGATAAAAGATAATTTATAGTTAAAAAACCATTTATAACAAAAAATAACTTATTTTTATCCAAATGGAATAAATTTAAAGAAAATAAAACAAATAGAATGACATTTTTGACTTTTCATTATATAAAATATTATAAAGTTAAAAATCATGACCAAATGGTAATAGAAATCCAAATTTTAAAATTTTGGATGATAATGGGAGAAATATAATCATCATATAAAATTAATCCATGTGTTATAGTTTGTTTTTAGTCTTTATCACACTAATTGTAACCTCAATTTACTCATTTTACCTTTACAACAACAAAGATTACAATGAAAACTATTCACAATGACTTAAAATAAAACAAAAATATTTAAAAATATTTGAAATTTTGATTCAAAATATGGAATCAATTTTTTAAGATTCAATTTATATATATTAAATAATTTAATTTAAAACTAAATTAGAAATATCTGCTAAAAAACAGTTTTTCAGAAAAATGTATTTTGTAGTAAAAAATGTATTTATACCCAATTACATTATAAAAATAACTCCAAATACCATAATTTTATTTTTATTAATAAAAAATATATATTTAAATTTTAAAACCAATATAAAATATAATTTAATTTTTAAATACTTTAAAAGAAATTTTTTTAAATAAAAATAATTATTTTTTCACTATTCGTTGAAAAAACAAATTGTTCAAAAAAAAAAATAACTAAATTTCATCAGAAGATAATATTGATGTTATGGTTTCAAAAATTATATATTTTTTATCAAATTAAAATTCTAGAAGTTCCAAAAATTAATTATAGTATTTTATCACAAAAATAAATAAAAACCATTTTTGAAGAAAATATATATTTTAAGAATAAAATGACTTTACTAAAAAATGAATGATCATTTATTAAGAATTTATCAATAATTTTTTATCGATTAGGACCTTTATATATATTTCATCAATCATTTAATCCTATTCATACATTCAAATTTAACAAGTTAGTTAAAACAATGATTTTTAAATTATAATATTTAATGGTTTGTTTAAGCTCGGTGTTGCATATCTTATACTCTATTCAACATGACATTTATTTTAAAATATCAAGATATTACATGATATGAAATTCATTTTATTTAAATATATTCTTTACAATATGATCGATTTTATGCGGCCCACATATGTATGAATGATGATGTGTGGGATCCTATATCACTCTATCTTGAATTGGTTATGTTTTATATCTCAAGAGATATTCAGGTGAGGAAATAATGAGTTTGTTCACAAAGGAAATGGAATAATGAGTTTTCTCACATTTTCAGGGGTGGAAATAATGAGTTTATTTACACAAGCATGGTCATACAAAGTTTTCTCACAATATTATCTTATGTTTATAATTGTTTTATCTTTCAACATTTCTTTTCTCTCCAGGATATGTTACTTTCCATGTTTATGAATTTTTATAATATGTTTCACATTTTATGTTATTTAATTCCTTCTTCCAAGAAGTATTATATATATTTTTTTGAAAATAACTTTCTTATGTATTCTAATTATACACATATGTTCATCTTATGATAACTTGTGAAATTTTAATGGTTATATCTTATATTTACCCTTACTGTGCATCTGATCACACCTACATCTTTTGTATATAAAGAAAAGTAATATATATGATGATCCTAGAAGAGTATATTGTGTTGATAATTTTTGGGATATGTTGAAGACTTTTTGTGTTTTAAAAATTTGTTTATATAGTGTAAATAAATTCTATTTTCTAAAAAACATGGGTATTTTTAATTAATGTATTTTAATAATTTTCTACAACTATAAACCTAAAATAGAATAACATTGTATTATAATAAACATTTTTCTTTAATATCATGTAATTGAGATGGTATCATCTGTGAGGCATCATATTTGATGTTCCCCTCTTTATTAACATGATTTAGTTGTTTAATTTCTTTGATCTCATCCTATCATACGTTTTCATGGCTGTGAAAGGAATATTAACAAATGAAGTTATGGATCCAAAAATAGAAGTATCTACCGTTCTAGCCTGGAAAAAATATTTTATATCCATTGAAGGAGGTATCTATGAGCTGAAAAAATAACTTTTAAAATCTTTATCATTTCTTTATAATTATATAGCAGTGAAGGTCTATGTGTTCTAGGATCTCTAAGTTCATATATATCATTACCACACATATCTAGACCATTCAAAATTTCATCATTATAGTATTTAATAATAACCATATAACCTTTACAAATGTAATATCTATAAAATTTTTCCATTATATAAATATATTATTACTTCATAGAGTCTGCCAAAAAAATCAGAAAAATATCCAAATTGATCGATATTAATAATAGATCGTGGAAGAATAAGATCAAACTATTTTTCAGTGAAGACTAGATGAAAAATATGTTATTAACATTTTATTTTTCAACTTTCTTATATTTGTAAATAATTTAAAATTATTATCCAATGGACCAACAAAATCCTATAAAAAAAACTGATAACCACTTTAGATTCCCCATGATTTTCATCAAGACAGTACATTAAAGCTGAAAATGTATCCGATATAAAGGAAATAATCTCAGAAATGTTTTTATAAATTTTGTAAATACTATATTTTTCTATTACACTTTATCTATTTTATTTCAAAAATCAAATCTTTTTTATAATCATGAAAAACATCAAAGGTTATATAGCTACATTGTAAATTATTATTTCTATCAATCTTCAAAATTAAATTAGGTAAATCAACCCAAAACTATTCTATAATATAAACTATATAAAACAATAAATAATATTTAATACTTGATTAAATAGTATTTATATTACTCAATATTTCATATTGTGCCTCTATAAATTCTTTCTACTCAACAAAGTATGATTTAGAAACCATTAAACACATCACTACATTAAAATCAGACATAGAAATTAAATATTATTTTACATATTTTTGTTCTTCCCTTAAATCCATATGATATGAATTTAAACCATTAATTTATTAGTTTGAAATATTTCATTTATAAAAAAATTAGTGGTGTAACTATAAATATGCTCCTAAAAACTTTAGATTCATATCTTTTAAGTACGTACATTTGTAATTTGTGATGGAATTTATTCAGACAAGACTTGTTTGTTTATTATTAATAGTGGATCTAATTTTTTTAACCTTTTGAATCCTCAATATCTTCTATGATAAAAAAACATCAAATTATAAACTCTTTAAGAGAGTGAACTATCTCCAGATCTTTAAAATCTGTTATATGAACATCAATAACTTGTTCTTCGGGAACATACAATTTAACATCTATTGAAATAATATCTACTTGTTCCTCATGAATAGATCAATAAAATTCAATAGTTGTAACTATAGTAATAGGTTAAGTTGGTGTTTCTACCTTATACATAGGTAGGATAGGTATTATAACATCTTCTCTAGAGTGCGCTCCCTCAACTGAAGGAATGATCACTTCATCTTAATACGATTCTTCATGATTCTTGTAACCAAAATCTTTATCAAGGAAGAATTCCATGTGATACCAAGGTTTCTAAGTTTATAAACTAATAATATATACTTTTGATAAAATTTCATTGCCTCCAACACATCTATTTCATTATCTTTCTTGTTAAACACTTCAGTCAGGAACTATCCATAACGATATAAATTAATATTCATTGAATTTTTAGAACAATGATACATGAATCTAAACATGTATCTAGGTAGGTTATGTTTTTCCTATTTTACCAAAAAATACAATGAGTATATATACTAAGAAATTAATTTCTAAAATTATCATTCTCCGAGAGTAATCCCAGTCTGAATAAACATAACAAAAACTTTTCACTTGGGTTTTTAATTGTTCAAAAGATTATTCCCTATAGTTGAAGTCCCAAATAGAGTGTCTCATCATTATAAATAATAAATGAATAACTGTATTCTAACATAGTTATGATCATGAATCATCATATTGGGAAGTGTTAAATTTAAATAATTTGATAGTGTAAATTGAAATGTGATTATCCTTCACCTTTAAGATGACCAAATTTTCATTTTTCATAAATTTAAATTTCTCTTTCTCATATAAAACATGATAATCTATCTTAAATATTTTTTTTACTTCTTATCATAAAATATATACTCTCATCCTTGAAATCATAATACTTTTTTAAAACCATGTACATTCAATAAAAATAAGAAAAAGTTAGTAGCTTAAAATGTTAATATTGGAGACTCAGTTCTCAAAGTAATAACCTTATTTGAACTTCTTGAAGCACCTTCCTTATTAATCTTCATCATAAATATAATCAAAAGAGGTTTGAGTTTTTATAGGTTTGAGGTTTTAAAGATTTATGGTTTTGGGGATTAAGGGAGAAACAAGTGCTTTTAAAGGTCTCAAATAAAAGCCTTTCAATCCAAAAAATTGATAAAACCAATAATTATTTTAAAAATGAATATGAATCATCAATGTTGTGATATGGAACATGACCTATAAAAATAAAATAAAATGTAAAAATATAATAAAATTAATTAAAACAAAGAGTTACATATATAATAAGAATATAAGTGAAATTATTAAACATAACAATAATAAAATATAATAAATGAAATTCATGTAGATCTAATTCAATATTAATATAATCAAATATTAAAAATATAGAGGATTAGTAAATATATCTACTGTATGATTATCAGTGTCCAAAAATCCAAGAGGAATGTCAAACTTTTGAGCGTGATCTCTTAAGAAATGATGACCTATGTCTATGTGCTTTGCCCTAGAATGGATCATCATAACCTTTTAAAATCTAAATATCACTTTTGTTGTCAAATTTTATTGGAATGTGATTAAAATTGAAACTAAAGTCCATTATGGTGTGTTTCTTCTACAATAGTTGTGCACAATAACTGATGGATATTATAACATCATCAAATTTCAAGGTACGTTTATTTTTAAATTATTACATGTATTGTCCTGTTTTCTTCCACGGAGGTGTGTATTATGGATAATGGTCTTGGAGTTGGTTTTTGGGATAATGGAGGCTTAATGGATGAATGGTAGCTAAAAAAGGAAACCATCTAGATAGTGGGAAGTATTAGCTAGCTGGTGGTGATGGTAGTAGGACTTACATCTCTACAGATCCCACAATCTGACCAATGGTTCCACCAACCAGTAAGTGGGGCACATTGGATATCCAATTGTGTCCTAAAAGCACCATTATTAATGGAATTTTCATCATTTTACTCTAATATGATTATTATACTAACTCTATCCCTAATCAAACCCAAATACGACTAAAGCCAATTAGAGTGAACTCCCTTAGTACTCTGGGGTTCCACTTCGTAACCTCTTGAGAACGTGAAGGTTAGATCGATCTAGTGTCATCCTTAAAGGTATGATATATTCATTTTAACCCTTACACTAATTATTTCTCTAAAGTTGATCATGGATCCATTGTCCCAAAATGACAATAGAGAGACAAGTGGGGTTGAATTTTGTCCTTTTCAAAAAACACTTTACAATTTTAAAATTGATCCCCTATGAATATAGAAAGTGAATATTGTTTTTATCCTCAGAGTAGTAGTGTCTCCCTTTCCTCTCGTCCTAGGGTTTTCTCCCCAGCGATTTGGAGGGGGGAGGATTCTCCAGTTCCTTACCCCTCTTTCCTTCCATATTTCCCTCTTTTATCCTACCATCTTTCTTCCTTCCCTGGGATTCTTTCTTCATTAATCCTCCTCAACGATGCTCCATTTCCTCTCTTATGAAAAGATGATGACTAGTGATGATTCTATCATTTTTTTCAGTGATTTCAAGGTGACGTTCATGATTTACTGATCTATGGGGAAGTTTTGGTGGTCTTTGTGTAGAATCGATGTTGATTTCAAGGTGATGTTCATGATTGACTGTTCTATGGGGAAGTTTTGGTGGTCTTTGTGTAGAATCCATGTTGTGCTTCTATTGGCTAATCATACCCCACTCTGGCATCATGTTCCCCCTCTCCTGTCCAAGTAGGATATGGATAATGTGGAAACAAAGAGTGTTTGGGTTTTTGGGTTGGACGTTGAATGTTCTTCTTTCAGGTTTGAAGATGGAGTTTCCAACGACTTTGATGGTGTTGGCTTCATCGTGGTTTTCTATATAGGCCATGATGATTATGATCTACTCTATTTTCTAGGTTCATTTCATTATATCATGTTATTTTGGTCTACTAGATTTTGTGGATACTTTGGGATGTGTTAATGCGAGCAGATGAGTGTCTATGGAGACATGACTAGTGTTTCTGGTGATGTCAATGTCTTGTTTGAAGATCTGTGTTCTTCTACGATATATGTGGTATGGAAGTTGAATGTTAAGGGTGTTTTGGGTTGTATACATCGATGATGTGGATGTCAGTTTCATATGATGAGGACATTGACGACTGATATGGAGGCACTGGCAATGATAATAGTGGCAAGAACGATGATAGTTTTGAGAAGCAATGATGATGGAGGTGACTAGAATTAAGGTAGGTGAGAGAATAAATGTTTACACAATTCGAGGTGGATCTTGGATCAACTCAAAATTATTGTAGATGTCAAATGTTTATCCAAGTAGTTTTATGTTTTTGAATTTGAATTTAAAAACTCATGGCGTGGTTATTTGATTTTGAAGAAGGTGGGACATGAAAATTTTCTATTGAAATTATATTGTGGTTCAGTTTTTGTAATTTTGTAGGGTATTAGAATCTTGTGATGTATGGTTACCACTTACCCTTAAATTTTATCTTAGAAAATATTAAAAAATGGATTTGGAGTAGTAGAAAGTGGATATTTTTGGGCATGTATTTTCTCAACAATACTCTATAAATCTTAATTGATTTGGATTCTCACAAATTCCCTTCTTTTTTTACTAATAAAATTACTTTAAGTTTATTTTAGGAAATTAATATTTATTAAAAAAATTATTCTAGAATTATATTCAATATTTTAATTCACAAGGTATATATTTTAAAGTGTTTATAACACTCTTAAGTGTATTCTGGAAACACTATTCATATCACACGTTCATAACTTAACGTAAGGAAAAACCCTATGATTATAATTGCGTGTATAGATCATGAACCTTATATTTGTATTCAAACATTCATTATAAGAAGGTGTGTATGGATAATCAACCCTATTCTTGAAGGAACATATGGATAACGAACCTTACGTTTGGATGTAACCTTATGTTTATTAATAGAAGAAGGTATGGTTAAATAACCCTATGTAAGAGGGATGAAGATTTAAATTATGGGGAAACTGAGCCATATCAGAGGTTATGTTTCTCAATAATTTATGTTTTTTTCAATATATTTTTCTAATGTGAGGACAATATGTAACTAGCCAATTAGAAATAAATATTTAAATTATGGGGAAATCAAGACTTCATTTCCATCTCCTCCCCACATAAGAGGACTTTTTGGGTAATATATATTGGCTATATTGATCATTGAAGAGAAGGATATGTCAAATCAAACAATCTTGATTAACTATGGTTTTTTTGATGACTATATCAAGTAATTAATTTGATCATCTATATGTTATCTCATATAACATCATTTAAAATATACCTTAGACTTATATTATAATTTTATAAAGGGAACATAATAAAATTATAAGTATAGTTCTTTATTATTTTCCTTTGAGAAGAAGAGGGAATTTTCAAAGAAAAGAGTTTCCTAATTTATTGAAATAAATGGTATGTACATTACATAATAAACATAAAATATAGACATTCATTTAATTATATTTTTCATATATATTTTAGGTATTTAATTTACCTATTGACTATATCTCTAAAGAATTAATAGAATTGGATTTTGGTCCCAATTCTTTGGTTCCTGAAAGAAAATATTTAATAATAAAGGGTATAAATTTTGCACAACTGATTGAGTGGTGAACATTAAACAAAAAATTATTTTGTTATATTAACTAAAAAACAGACTGGTATTCCAGTGAATCAGATAGTATGACTCAATACAAAAAAGTGTTTGATTATTGAGTTTTTAAAAAAATATTATTATTGAGTTAGTAATCACATGGTTGAGTCACTATGATGAAATGAAAATGGGTTGATTCAATGATATGAAATGATAAATTAATTTAATAACATGTATTTATAGTTATTTATATGACTCTATTACTAGCTACTAATCAATAATATATTTTGGAATCATTAGAAAAACTAGTTTTTTATGTGAAAAATCATTGGAGAACTGATTACAATGTCATTATTGAAGTAATCAAAAAACATATTTTTTATTATGTTGGGGATGAAATTGAAACCATTGATTCCCCATTGGTTTAGAAAAAATATTATATTTGATGAAACCAATTTTATAATCTTTATAATTGTTGTTGAACTTGTTGTGGTGGTGGGTAATATTTATAAGCAACTATACATATTCATACTTCATTCATATTATCTTGATATGGATTTTTTAAGTTGGTACAAATACAATTAATTTAATTTGGTATTAATTTGGAATTGTATAATTTTTTTTATCTTTGTTTGTTTTCATTGAAATTAATTATATTTATTTTAATTTTCCCCCTACACTTTGTTGGGGTGGTAGGGGTGTGGAGGGAGTTGGGATGTGGTCTTGGGGTCAAGTCCCTAGGAAAATGGGATTAACTATATTTTTTTCTTTTCATGTATTCCACTTTCATGGTTTTACCCAACCTTTAATTATATTTATTTTAATTTAGAAAACTCTATTTAAAACTTGTATTTAAAATATGTATAGATTGGTTTCAAATTATTGTTTCAAAAACATGTTATGATATTATTTATGTATGGTTTGACTTCTACATTGTATGCATAGTATTTAAAAACTATTTTGAGAAAATGTATATTTAATTACTATGAATATTATGAAATATTTTGAAGAAATTTGTTAGAAGATATGTTTTGATAATAATCAATGAATTCATGAACTATGGGTTCCTCCTCTAGTTCCCTAAGTGAGTATAATAATTGTAATATTTTTCTTCTTCATTACATTTAATTTATTGTTCTTATTGTTTATCAAATTTATTTTAGGTACATTCATCTCAACCAGATTTGATCTCTTCTCAGCCTACTAGTAGGGTTTATTAGTATGGAAAATCAAATGAGGGTGCTAATAGAACTGCATAGATCACCCACCATACCTGTTCGCACCCAGACCCACCAGTTGACATCTCTCCACTTGATCCTCTAAGGATGTTCCCACCTATGCCTCCATCATCATATTATTTAAAATCTACTAATCATATACCATTCCCATATCCTATGATGTACCCCCACCCTTATATCCTTACCCTACCATGTCTATACTGACTCAATTTCTTACTCTTATTCATTTAGAATCTATTGATTGCACTCCTTTAGATTCTATCCCACCTCATATAGATGACACACAACATGATTTGGACCAAGAATTCCCTTCAAAGGATACAAATCCAAAATAGAACATGCATCCAATAAAGCCAAATGATTAGCGTGGATCAATTTTATCTTTATAAGTGTGTTTAATTATATCATATCATTTTTTCAGTTGTACAGTTAATTGATTCTATTTTTTATTTATCTTATTTAGTAGGATCTACTAATAGGCTTTGGGGAACTCCGATATTCATGAATACTAGACATTAAAAAAAATAATTGTAGGTTATAATAATTATAATTAAATGATAGGTAAAAATTCTAAATAATGTATAAGATCCATGGATACTTTAACAAAGTATAACAATATCATTCTAGTGAAACTAGTCACCTGGAGATATATCGATAATCAAATCAAGGAGAATACATGGGAGTAGATATGGGTAAAAAAATTAGTTAAATGGAAATCTATATAATTATTTTATTTATATGAATTAAAATGTTAATTGAAGCATCGATTTAACTTTCCCAATGGTCAAGATGTGACAGTGGCCTGGTTAATGGAAATTGGGGAACTATAGTTATCATATAAACATAGGTTATATGTTGGTTGGAAGATTATATTCGACACTGATTTTGTCACGACCCGTCCCCTGGGGCCCGTTCCATGACTAACCCCAAGCCCGCCATCCATAGGACAAGGGATGGCGACTAACACCAAAGGTGTAATTCCCTAAAACTAGGAAGGAATTGCCTTTATAACTGTAAACACACAAAACATAGCACACAGCTGTATACAAAACACTAAGTAAAAATGTATAACAAAATTGTGATGAAAAGTAAAAGGGTCCAGAAATACAAGCCCAACTGTAAAGTACGAGGAACTGGAAATACAAGTAAAATTGAAGAAAGGAATAATAGATGATGGGTCTTCCTCTGGGATTCCTACCTGAAGGGTAGGTACAGATAGCCTCCTCAACACTCCATGTCCGTCTGTCTCCTCTGTGTACCAATTCGTCATAAGGTCCACCTCTAGATACTGTCCAGTCCGGGTACTCTCAACCTCAGTTCGTGCTATCCGTCGTCTGCATCCAACACAACGAGGTGCGGGCATAGCCCGTGCAGGTGTGAGTATAACAATACTCAGTAGAGACCCCGAGATGCTCAAGGTCTCACAAAATCCTACTAGGATAAAGCAAAAAGTATGAAATCAATAGATAACCCCACTTAGGTATATGACCATACATATACCTAAGTTATCAAGTAATCCATCTCAATCATGAGGAAAACACAAAAGTAACTGACTCAGCTCACACATGTATACAACTTATGTAGAGCGATAGAGATTATTAGATGTGGTTACTGAATCATCTACTCTGTCGAACTCACGTAGGATCTAGGAACAGTAGTCAGATCTGTCAAACCCACGTAGTATATAGTAATAGTAGTTAGAGATGTCAAACCCACATAGGATCCAGGAACAGTAGTCAGAGCCGTCGAACCCACGTAGGATCCAAGAACAGTAGTCAGAGCTATCCAACCAACATAGGATCTAGGAACAGTAGTTAGTCCACATAGGATCCCTCTATCACAAAGCATCCAGCCATAGGGTTTCCGCACAAAGCACACTTGATTCCGGGAGGGTCCGCTCCTCAAGCCAAGTGTCGATACATCAACTTCCACACAGTCCCATGAAGAAGTATCCCAAAGGTTTGCCACGTCATAGTGGTCTCAACGCAATAGATGACACATCAATTGGATGCCCGATCTGTGAGTTATTAGCCTTTTAGTCCCAGGGACCCAGTTGTATTTGTGAATGATCCAACCTGAACGAATTTCAAATATACCCCAAACTACAGTGAGGTATACTCAAAGGGACCATCACGCTCCTATATTTCCAATGCCACTGACGGTTTGTCAAACGGACGTCCAGTGCCAAAGATATGGACAAAAAAATTAAAGGGTCGTAGTAGGCCCGAGTCCGGTATGACCTGGTCTGACCGACTCTGCCCGTCTTAGTCTGGGCCGATCTGGTTTGGGTCAAACCTTCCTAACCCGTTGGGTCTGACCTCGCCCATTGGGTCCGTCCTGGCCCATTGGATGGGCCACCCCGTTGGGTTCGGCCGGACCTGTTGGGCCTAGCCCAGTAGTCCGCGAGGAACCACTAGGGAACGGACTGGCTGTGAGGGCGTGGACCGGTCACGGTTCAGTGTGAGGGAATCTCGGCCCAAATGGAACCATGAGGGCGCGGTTCAGGGGGCTTGGCTTAGAGGGCACCGCGAGGGCGCAGTTCGGGGTGGCTCGACCCAAAGGGCACCGCGAGGGTGCAGTTTGGGGCAGTTCGGCCAATGTCGGTTCGGCCAGGAGGCTGCAGGTCGGTCGGGGGGCCGGGAGGTAGGGAGGCACGGGCCGACGTGGCTCGGGCTAGCACGGTTCAGACGGGTCGCACAGGAGGCCGGGCGGTACGGTCCGGCATGACTTGGGCCGGTGCGGGTCGACCGGGGTGCACGAGAGGCAGGGAGGCAAGGACCGGCGTGACTTGGGCTGGCGAGGTTCGGCCAGGGTGCACGAAAGGCCGACGGCTAGGATGCTGGGAGGCGTGGGCCAGTATGACTCGGGCCGGGGCTGCAGAGCCGATTCGGCAGAAGCGCCATGAGGGCGACATAGGTTGTGGAGACCACGGGTAGCGCGGTCGATGCTTGTCGCCTTCGTCACCACGCCAAAGAACCTCACAAAAGAGAGATCGACAGAGGGAGTTAGGCCATGTTAGTTTAGCCCACACCCTTCGCGTTTAGGGTGATAGCAAACAGTTCATAAGAACGAAGCTCAACAACCCACCCGCAAAAAGGAAAACACCCTCGTTCTTCATTTTGAAAGAAATGAAGAACATGAAACTTGAATGAAATTAACCCCTACCTTGATTGTTGTTCGTCGATGTAGTCACGAGGAAGAAGAAGGAGGTGTCATCGTTTGTCGTGCCCGCCACACACTTCCAATCCCAAGCTCGTGCATCGGTTCGTTGAGGATGATGAGGAGGGAAGGTTGGTCAAAGACGTCCCATGTCGATAGGTGTCCGAGGATGAAGGTCGGAGGAGATCGTTGCTGGCGTTCGTTGCTGGAAGACCGCGTTATTCGTCCTTCGTTGGTGAGAGCTTTTCTCTCTAAGCTCTCTCCTCTCCAAAGTTCCACCCAAAAACAAATTCCAACTAAAGAGGTGCCAAAATAATATATATGGCCATCTATTATTTTGTTAGAGAGAATTCGAAAATCCAAATTAATTATGGTGGGCGGCATAATTAATCTAGAGAAGGGTTGCCACATTTAATTGGTGTGTGGGCACAATTAATTAGGTTGAGGGGTCAAGAGGCTCCCCCTCATTTATGAGGGAGTTGTGTGGTTTCCCTCATTTAATTGGGGGGTTTAGACCCAGGTGGTCCCCACACCATAACCTCTCATGGGAGGTTAGGTTCAGGTGAGCCCCACCACCATAACCTCTGATGGGAGGTTAATGTGTGGTGGTCCCCACCTCAAACATCCACTTAGGTGGTTATAATAAAAAAACATGGGTCATTTTATTTTATTATTTCCACAGAAAACACCAAAACTATCTTCCACCCTCGACCAACTGCCATCGAGGTGAAAGACTTCTTAAACGAATACCGGCGCTGCAAGTTCAACCACACCCTCAGATTTCAATTCCGAGTACTGGTTCAAATGTTATAAAAACCCACATGTACGTTTACTGAACGTACCTGAACAAAACTTCAGAAATTGATTCCGGGCACACCTGGCTTTAGAATCATGTGCCGCCAATTTTCACAGACTCGTAAAATTCCCATGTATTTAAAACAAAATTCCACATAATTTTTGGGTCTTTACATTCTCCCCACCTTAGGGCTTTATATCCCTGTAAACTATAACTCGAACTAAGGGAACAAGTGGGGGTACTGTGCATGCATCTGAGCCTCCCTCTCCCAAGTTCTCTCCGGGAGGTTCCCGTGCTGCTAGTGAACGCGCACCAGAGGTATCGACCGTTGACATAGGACCCTCTCCTGTCAATCCTCAATCTCCACTGGATCCTCCATGAAAGTCACCCCATCATCGATGTCCAACTCTCCATGGTTGATGATGTGAGAAGGGTCATGCACATACCTCCTCAGCTAAGAAACATGGAAGACGTCATGCACCCAGTGCAACTGAGGTGGAAGATCTAAGCTTTATGCCACCTCACCAACTCTATTGAGGACCTGAAAAGTTCCGATGAAATGCAGAGATAACTTGCCGCCTCAGCCAAATATCTACAAACCTCGTCGAGGTGAGACCCGTAGAAAGACGTGGTCACCATCCTCAAACTCTAGAGGACCCCATCTCCTATCGGCATACGACTTCTGCCTACTCTGTGCAATATTAATCTACTCTTGTATGATCTGCACCTTCTCTGTGGTAGCATGTACCATCTCTGGTCCCACTAGTGCTGACTCCCCTGGGTCAGTCCTGTACAAAGGTGATCTGCAAGGTCGCCCGTACAATGCCTTGAAAGGTGCCATCTCAATGGTGGAGTGATAACTGTTGTTGTAGGAAAATCCACCAAAGGTAAGTGGTCTTCTCAGCTACGACCGAAGTAGAGGACACATTCAAAAAGTATGTCCACAAGGGTCTGAATGGTCCGCTCAGTCTGAGGATGGAAGGCAGTGCTCAAACAAAGCTACATCCCGAAAGCTTCTTGAAACCCCTTCCATAGCCGGTAAGTAAAGCATGCATCATGATCAGAGACAATCATCAAAGGTACTCCATGTAGCCGTACAATCTCTGGCATGTAGAGGTGTCCCAAGTTCTCTACTAAACCATGCTCTCTGATTAGTAGGAAGTGGGACGACTTGGTGAGTCGGTCAACGACCACCCAGATCGAGTCATGAACTTTGGATGTACGTGGAAGTCCTGTCATGAAATCCATGGATATACCATCCCACTTCCACTCTAGAAACTCCAAAGGCTGAACCAAGCCTGCTGGTACCTGGTGCCCCACCTTCACTTACTGACAATTGGGGCATTGAGAGACAAACTCTACAACTATTTTCTTCATTCCCAGCCACCAATGCTGTCGTTTGAGGTCCTAATACATCTTATCCACTCCTAGATGTACCACTAGTGTGGAAGTGTGGAAATAACTCAACACTTCCTTCTGAAGTGACACTGGTACCATGGTACGTACTTTGAAGAGGATGACGTGCTCCCCACCTTTAGAAAATCCATCAAGTGCCTGCCCTGTGGATATCTGAGCACGTCGTGTCTCTTATTCAGCGTCTCCATGCTACGCCTCCCTGACTCGCTGAAGAAGTGGAGGAGTGACTGTAAGAGACTGAAGGAAGGTTTCTCCATCTCTATCCACAAAGGATATCTGTAAAGCAGCCAGCTGCTCTGTCGCCTCTCCTACCAGCTGTATACGAGATCTCCTACTGAGCGAATCTACAACAATGTTCCCCTTCCCAGGAGTACAGACTATCTTGAAGTCATTGTCCTGGAGGAACTCAAGCCAACGTCGATGTCTCTGGTTTAGTTCCTTCTTAGAGAAGATATACTTGAGGCTCCTGTGATCAGAGTACACTATAAAGCATTCTCCCATCAAATAGTGCTACCACATCTTCAAGCCGAACAACACTGCTGCTAACTCCAGGTCATGGGTAGTGTAGTTCTTATCATGATGTATCAGCTGCGAAGAACCATATGTGATCACTTCTCACTCCTGCATCAGGACACATCCGGGTCTGGTCCTTGATGCATCAGAGTAGACTACCTACCCTACTCTCTCTTCTGGAAGCCTCAAGATGGGAGCACTAGTCAGCCTAGGCCTCATCTCCTGAAAGCTCTGCTATAATCTCTTCGACACACGAAGGGTTTCCCCTTCTTTTTCAAGGCTGATATTAGTGCTGAAACTCTGGAGAAGTCTGGTACAAGCCTCCGGTAATATCCAGCCAAACCTGGGAAACTCTGTACCACCGTCACACTCCTGGGTGGATCCCAAGAAAGTACCGCCTCAATCTTCGCTGGATCCACCGTAAATCTAGCCTCTGAGATGAAATGTCCAAGAAAGTGAACCTCTCGGATCAAGAACTGCCACTTTGAGAACTTACCATAAATATGGTGATCTCAAAGTGTGACCAGTACTACCCGAAAATGGTAGGCATGATCCTCCTTAGTAGTCGAGTAGATCAAAATGTCGTTGATGAAGACTACGACAAAGCGATGGAGGTATGGCTAGAAGATCATGTTCATGAGTCCCATAAACACTTATGGAGCGTTGGTTATGCCAAATGGAATAACCATGAACTTGTAGTGGCCGTACAGACATCTGAAGGCCATCTTCTACACATCCTCGTCTTGAACTCCGAGCTGGTGATAGCCTGATCTGAGGTCTATCATCAAGAACCATTGAGCTCCCTTCAGCTGATCAAAGAGGTCGTCAATCCTTGGGAGTGGGTACTTGTTCTTCATGGTCACCTGGTTCATGTTTCGGTAGTTAAAACAAAGCCTCAAGATCCCATCCGCCTTCTTGGCGAACAAAAATCGGGGCTGCCCAGGGAGAAACACTAGGCCGGATGAATCCTTTCCCCTTAAAGTACTCTAGTTGTACTCGCAGCTCATGAAGCTCCGCGGGGGCCATCCGATATGCTATTGTAGATATCGGTGTTGTCCCGGGGTAAAAGTCAATTTAAAATTAAACCTCCCTACGAGGAATTTGGCCTGGGACATCATCAGGGAAAACATCCACGTACTGGTCCACGACTACAGGATAGCTCAGACTCTCCACATCCACAGTTCTGAGGGTAAGGTTAGACAACTGATGAGTGATCGACTGCACTCTCCTTTGAAAAAGTCCATCTTGTGTTGCAAAGGCTCCCTTCTTGCTGGTGAAGGTAAAACTGGTCCCATCCGTGAAGACACACCACACTTTGCACCTAATACAGTCAATATGAGCATGAACTATAGATAACCAGTCCACACCCAAGATGACATCGTAAGGCCTCGATGCTGCTACGAGAAGATCCTAGTCAAAGATCTCGCCTCCTAGAGTAAGCTCACACTACCGGAACTAGTGCGTAATCGTCAAGTCTGCTCTCGTAGGAATCTCTAGCCATAAGGATCGAGACAACAGCTCCGTCGGAATCTCTGAGCTCCGAACAAGGGTAGTGGCAATGAAAGAGTGACTGACACCTGTGTCTATAAGAGCTGTAGCTATGGTGGTGTAGACACAGATCATACCTCGAATCATCTCTGGAGCACCATGGTCGTAAGTCTCAGCTGCTTGAAGTTGAGCTCTCTCCTGTCCACCTACTCCCTACGGTCGGGGTAGACCTCCTCGTGGTGGTGGTGGTAACACCTCATAACGTTGTCCACCACCAACTGCATGCCCATCTCCTCTGCCACGTCTTCCTACTCATTTTGGACTGCCTTGATCGAATCTCTATCTCTGCCTGGGTGGTCCTTAGACCATCTGCTAATCATCCGAACAACGGGTCAGACAGTCACGAGCCATGTGACCCTGCCCACCGTAAGAGTAACAATACCTGCTCCTCGCATGTCTGGCTCTATCTCATGTACCCCGCACAACTGACCCTTAGTCATGCGGTTGTCCACCTATAGTTCTGGTCCTCTTGGACCTCTGTGACGATTATATACTACCAGCTGCAGAAGACTTTGCTACGTGTTGACTCGTGGTGGATCTCGTTACTGGAGACTGCTCAGCAAAGAAACTCTCCACTACGAGGGATCTCTATAATGCCCCCACCTGTGTCAGAATGCTGAGGGAGATCATCGAAGCCCTAATCTCTCACATGAGCCCCTGGTCGAAGGTCCAGTCCCTGAAGAATGGGTCTCAAACCATATTTGTGGAGTATCACGAGAGGTTGGTGAACCTCTCTCAGTACTGTGCCACCATCATACTGCCCCGCTGGAGATGAAGTAGCTCCTGTATGTGCACTGCGCGAAGAGTCGCTGGAATAAACTCCGCCCGAAACAGGCTCTCGAAGTCTTCCCAGAGAAGCGTCGCCTCATCATGCACCTGGAGCATCAGGCTCCACCATCTCCCTACTGTTTCCTAAAGGAGACTCACGACAAGGATCACCATAAGGTCGGCTGTTGTCCCTACCAATATAAAGACACTTACCACAAACTCCAGCCAATCCTTAGCTGCCTGCGGGTCAGTCTCACACCTGAACCTGGGAAGCCTCTATGCTGGAACTCGTGCAATGTGCTTAGGAGGCATGCATCATCTACTGCTGGGGATGGTGGCATCAGTGGCCCAACGGGTAGTGGTACCGCTGGTGCCTCTACTGTGATAAGGCCCTGCACTGAGGCCTCGTTTCTCAGTGGGCTGCCATCTCATACAAAGAATAGAACCCTGGTTGGCTGTCTCCATGGGGCCATCTTGATAAGAAATAGGTGTGCCATGGTCAATAAGTTATACCTGGTGAGATAACTCAAATAGATCACAAAGAAAACTCTTGAAATACACATGCAATTCGTGTTTTTGTGTACTGAGTCAGAAATCAGATGTCAAGGTCCTGGTGTATGGATACGTCGGCCACTGCACCAACACTGGACTCCCTAAACTGAAAGCCACACTCAGTACCCTTAACACTATTACTTCATAGAAAAGTTTAGAGTCCTAAGTTCTGCGGTAGAACCGAATCCTCTGATACCAATTTGTCACGACCCGTCCCCCGGGGCCCGTACCGTGACTAACCCCAAGACCATCTTCCATAGGCCAGGGGCCGGCGACTAGAACCAAAGGTGTAATTACCTAAAATTGGGAAGTCATTGCCTTTATAATTGTAAACACACACAACAGAGCAGACATCTGGATACAAAACACTAAGTAAAACTATATAACAAAAGAGTGTTAAAAGTAAAAGGGATATAAAATAAAATCCCAACTGTAAAGTACAAGGAATTGGAAATACAATTACAATTGAAGAAAGTAAAAATAGCTGCTAGGTTATCCGCCAGGATTCCTACCTGAAGGGTTGGTACAAATATCCTCCTCAGCACTCCATGTCCGTCCCTCTCCTTTATGTACCGATTCGTCATAAGGTCCACCTCTGGGTACCGTCCAGTCCTGGTGCTCTCAGCCTCAGTCAGCATTGTCCATCGTCTCCATCCAACACAACGAGATGCGGGCATAGCCCATGCAGGGGTGAGTATTACAATACCCAGTAGGGACCTCGAGACCCTCAAGGTATCACAAAATCCAACAAGGATAAACCAAAAATTATGAAATCAACAGATTACCCCACTTAGGTATATGCCCATACATATACCTAAGTTATCAAGTAATCCATCTCAATCATGAGGAAAACAAAAAAGTAACTGACTCAGCTCACACATGTTTACAACTTATGTAGGGAGATAGAGATGATTAGATTTGGTCACTAAATCACCTACTCCGTAAAACCCATGTAGGATCTATGAACAATAGTCAGAGCTGTCGAACCCACATAGGATCCAGGAACAGTATTCAGTCCACGCATGATCCCTCTATCACAAAGCATTCAACCACAGGGTTTCTACACAAAGCATGTTTGATTCCAGGAGGGTCCGCTCCTCAAGCCAAGTGTCGATACATCAACTTCCACGAAGTCCCATAGAGAAGTACCCTAAATTTCCGCCATGTCATAGAGGTATCAACGCAATAGACGACGCTTAAATCGGACGCCCAGTCTGTGAGTTATTAGCCTTTTAGTCCTGGGGGCATGGTTGGATTTTTGCACAATCCAACATGACTGAATCTAAACTATACCCCAAACTCCAGTGGGGTATACTCAAAGGGACCGTCACGCTCCATGATTTCCAGCACCACTGACAATTTTTCAAATGGACGTCCGTTGTCAAAGATATGGACAAAAGAAAGTAAAGGGTCGTAGTAGTCGCGAGTCCAGTTTGACCCGAGGGGACTGACTTGGCCCGTCTTAGTCTGGACCGACCTGGTTCGGGGTGACTCATGTTAACCCGTTGGGTCCGTCCTGGCCCGTTTGGTAGGTCAGCTCGTTGGGTTCGGCCCGGCCTACTGGGCCCAGCCCAGCATGCCGCGAGGTGCCGCTAGGGCACGAACCGACCGTGTGGGCACGGACCGGCCACGAGGTCACTGACCAGCCATGGTTAGGTGTGAGGGAGGCTCGGCCTGGAGGTCACCATGAGGGCGTGGTTTTGGGAAGCTCGGCCCGAAGGGCACCGCGAGGGTGTGGTTTGGGGCTGCTCAGCATGAAGGCCGAGGTGGTGTGGCAGAGGCAGGTTCAGCTGCGGGTCGGGAGACTGGGAGGCCCAGGCTGGTGCGGCTCGGGCCGACATGGTTCGGCCGAGGCGCACAGGATACCAAGCTTCCCGAAGGCCGGGCGGGGAGAGCCGGCGCGGGCCAACACTGCTCGGGCCGCGCGGTTCGGCCGGGGCGCACGAGAGGCTGGCGGCTGGGAGGCCGGGCAGCCAAGAGTCGCGGGCCGGCACGGCTCAGGACAGGGCTGTGGAGCCGGTTCGACCGAAGCGCTACGAGGGCGGCGCGGGTTACGGAGACCGCAGGTAGCGCAGTCAATGTATTTCGCCTTCGTCACCTCGTTGTTTCATCACCACACCGAAGAATATCACAAAATAGAGATTAACAGAGGGAGTCGGGCCATGTTAGTTTGGCCCGCACACTCCGTGTTTAGGGTGATAGCAAACGATTCATAAGAACAAAGCTCAACAACCCACCCGCAAAAAGGAAAACACCCTCTTTATTCATTTTGAAAGAAGGGAATAACATGACACTTAAATGAAATTAACCCCTACCTTGATTTTTGTTCGTCGATGGAGTTGCCGGGAAGAAGACGTAGTTGTCGTCATTCGTCGCGTCCGCCACACACTTCCAATCCCGAGCTTGTGCGTCGGTTCGTTGACGATGATGAGGAGGGAAGGTCGGTCAAAGACGTCCCACGTCAGTAGGCGTCTAAGGATGAAGGTCATAGGATATCATTTCTGGCATTCTTCGTTGGAAGAACGAGTTCTTCATCCTTCGTTGGCGAGAGCTTTTCTCCCTAAGCTCTCTCCTCTCCAAAGTTCCACCCAAAAACAAATTCCAACTAAAGAGGTGCCAAAATAATAGATTAGGACATCTATTATTTTGTTGGTGAGAATTTGAAAAGCCAAATTAATTATGGTGGGTGGCATAATTAATCAAGATTATGGTTGGCACATTTAATTGTTACATTGGCACAATTAATTGGGTAGAGGGGTCAAGAGGCTCCCCCTCATTTTGGAGGGAGTTGTGTGGTTTCCCTTATTTAATTAGGGGGTTTAGACCTAGGTGGTCCCCACACTGTAACCTCCCATGGGAGGTTAGGTTTGGGTGGGCCCCATGACCAAACCTCTCATGGGAGGCTAATGCATGGTGGTCCCCACCTCCAACTTCCACTTGGGTGGTTATAATAAAATAAAACTTGCGTCATTTTATTTTATTATTTCCACTAAAAACCCCAAAACTATATTCCTCCCTCGACCAATAGCCATTGATGTGAAAGTCTTCTTAAGTGAATACATGCGCTATGAGTTCAACGATGTCCTCATATTTCAATTCTGAGCACCAGTTCAAAATTTATAAAAACTCGCTCGTACATTTACTAAATATACCTGAACAAAAATTCAGAAATTATTTCTGGGCACACCGGGCCTCGAAATCATGCGCCGTCAATTTTCATAGACTCGTAAAATTCCAATGTATTTAAAAAAAAATTCCACAAAATTTCAGGGTCTTTACATATTTATAGGGTGCACTAATATTCAATGACTATCTAAGTACATAATTCTAGGATATGACAATTTATTGGAAGAGTATTGATTTTGAGGCATTCTTAAACTTTAATGGTTTGTATTGAATTTTTTTTCATATTAATTGTGTTGATTTTTTAATTCAGGATGTGCTGAAAAGAAACAAAAATAAATAAGGATTATATGAAGAATATGCACACTTTGGGGAAGAGTGAAATGATTGGGCATGAGAGGTGCTAGTTAATTTTTTTGAACAACTAAGTTTTAATAGGCACTAACACAACCGAATGAAACCAAGTATTTATTGAACAAATCAAAATAAAAGTTAATCTAATATATAAAAAATATATGACATAAAAAAATTAAAGACTACAATAAACCATAAGAAAACTACTACAAACCCCAAAATAAATATCCCAAAAAAGTAGACATGAGTATTACTCAGTGATATATACAAACAATAACCAACTCCTTAGCTCATAAATAATGAATGACCAAATCAATATCCCGAACAGTTAAGAATTATAGTCTTTTTCAAACCAAAACTAGGACACTATATTGTTCTCAAAGACACATAAGATACATAACATGAGTTTATCTCAATATAGAGGTCAAGAAAACATAGTTTATAAGTCCATCTCACATTTGTATTCCATTCCCAACCTCTCTTTACGAATCACTCATTAAACAATATTTTTAGGCAAAAAAAATAACTAAAAATTTAACTATATAAAAAATGATAAAAATAAGATTTTTATATGTCAAAATGGACTATAAGATAAAAAACATATTTTCTCAATTGATGGACTAAAAACATGTTATCTTTCACCATGTACCAAGTTGTGTTCACACTCTCCTCTCCACATTTTTATTAAACACCTCATATATACATATATATAATATTATAAATATTATACTATATATGTAATATAATAGAATACAAGACGTAATACATATATATTAATATATATGATACACCTATTATGATATATATATATAAATATTATATTATTTTTATATATAAAAATACAATAAAGGGTGGATGGTACATGGGATTAACACCACCTTGATGCCTAGGTTGGGTTTATAGAACCTACACCATACCCGAAATAGAGGTCCACATATTACATTGAGGGATATAGAATTTGTAATGAATTATTCTTCCCATAGTCATGTAATGATGTTATCCCTAATTAAAATCCACATCACACCACCTGTATGTGATCATTTACCATTACTTTTGAAGACTCCAGTCACCACCGCTTCTCTACCAAAAACACCCACTAATCACTTTTTTTCATCTAGATTTATCCACCCTCTCTAGATATGGTTTCCTCTATCTCCACCATTGACCTATCCATGACACATAGGATTCCCACTTGAAAACACTAGTTTCCACATGAAGGATCTATGCTATAACACCTTTTAGAGTTATATCTACCACAGATGACACTATAATTCCCCACCCAAGTCAAGCTACATATACGTATCCTTCCACTATCAATATAAACTATTTTACACATTATTGTACACAATTACACATATTATAATTTTCTACCCATCACCCCAACCACATCTAGATATGGTCAATCTATGCAACACACACACACATGAATCAATCTATGAGGGATGAACCTTGTTTCTCTATCTTTATTCCTCTTCCATTAATGGTATCATTTTTTTCACAACAAATACAGTAAACCAATTTCCATCTAATATTAATAGATGAAAATGTTACCATTAGTCATTATGGAGCTTGATATTGAATGTCGATGGTAGTCATACATCGACATATGAATGTAATGATAATAAAAATGAGACCAAACATTTTCAAAAAATGACCAAATTTCCACTTATGGGTAAAAACAACATCCTTAACATATCAGAACACTGTGAATTATTATAAAAGTACATTTAATAATATAAAATTCCAATTTTTCTTCTTATTTTTTAAATTAAAAATAGAATATTTTTTTCCTAGAAACACAAAAATAGGCATTTTTAAACATTTACAGTAGATACAACTTTTAAAATGTTCATCCTTAAAAGACGAATATAATCCTTATATCTAAATAAACTTAGGAAAATGAATTTTTTAAAAAATACCTCTATGAGAACTTCCATAAAAGGTACAATCTCAAAAATTCTCAAGAAATAATTCAATGAAGGAAAAAAATGGAATAGAATCAAAAATTATATAACCAACTAATCTATATTATGCCTAATAGACTAATACAAAGTAAAACCAAATAGAATCAGTCCCAATTCAACTGAATAACCTTATATAATAAAAATTGAACCAATCATGTGCTATGAAACCTACCCAAAATTGAGTTGGAACAAACCAAAAAAACCAAAACAATATTGAACTGAACTAAATATAGTACAATAAATTTAAATAGAATACAACCAAATCAATGATCCATTTATTAATAGTAAAATATGAACAAAAACTAAATGGATCAAATTGGCATGACCCAAATATAACCCAACTATGTTGAACCAATATGACATGAACTATCCTACCACAAACAGAATCAAATTGATTAAAAAAAATATTTAAGTGAATTGAATGAAAGTGAAATAATGTAAACAAAAATAAATTATAACAAAACTCATCAAATTGAATTAAATTGAATTGAGATGAAACAAAACAACCTGAAAGTACCTATATTTAACCAAACCAATAATATTTAACACATATTTGATTCTTCATGATATACAAGTGTTAAATCATCCTCATAATTTTTTATTTAAACCAATCTAACTCAAATCTAGTTAAATTAATAAAAAATAAATGAAAATTATTAAATATTAATTAAAGATATAATCCATCCCAACATAATAAAAAGTGAAATAAAACTAATATGAATATACCTAGTCTAAATTATTCAAATTTCATTGAAATTTATTTTAATTTTTTATGGTTTTATTTATCAATTTAATATTATTCAAAAATGTAGGGTTATAGTAATCAATGCCATTTATAGTGAGAAAAATTGAACATCAATGTTTGCGTTCCTGAAGAAAAATTCATTTTCTCAAGTATGAGGAAAAAATGGATGTGTTGTAAATGAACAAGAAAATACTTTAATAAATTTTATTAATGTTTCAAAATTTGATATATAATTCATAATTATATATATTTTTTATATTTTCAATACTACGCCCTAGAGGACCTTGATGAGAAATAAGAAGAAAAATTTAGTTCAAATGACCATTTAGACATGTATTAGGTGAGTAGTACTAGGTCATAGGCTGATGTCAACCCATGAAGAGCATCATCTCTATTAGGTATTTACCATCATGAAGCACCTCTCAAAGCTCTAAAAACACTGAGCTATAAAATGATTGTTCAAAAGTAGATGAGGAAAAAACAATAGTTATAGAGGAGTGTGAAAGAGGTGAAATTGTCACCAAGAATTTCTTAAAAGTGATGGAATCTACAACTCCATGAGTTCTATCAGAAACTGATATGGTTTTTGATTCATGTGTGGAAATAATGTACTCTTTATATGAGGCAAAGATTTATGGAAATGTGGCTCCTCGTGGTGGTTGAGGTGATGAAACTTCTGGTGATAATGATGATTCTGAAGATGACGATGTTGTTGGTGCACAAGATGACAATACTAGTGAGGATGTTTGGGATGTTGGTGATGATTGTGAAGATAGTGGTGGTGTTGAGGGGGATATTGATCCAATCCATTATTGAGTTGATAGTAAAGATACAAATGTATGGATGGTGTTTCATGACTAAAAATGATAAATTGTGAGGATTATATATATATGTTATAATATTGTAAATGGTTTGAAAACTATTAAGAAGTAATCAATTTTTTAAATGCTAAATATAAAATATATGTATTGTATCAAATCAGAATTATTGTTTTTATTTTGTTTATAGGTTTTTTTGTGGATTGTGTGGAGGTGTTGGATGGGTTTTGGTGCTTCCTAGGGAGAGGAATCTATACCAATGGTTTATTGAACCATTGATATAGATATATACCCATGGTTTCAATAGAAACTGTTGGTATACCATGGGTTAGGAGAGGAATCTATACCCCCCATTTTCTTAATGTTGGTATACATGCATACCAAGAGTTTAGTGAAAACCATGGGTATTAAGAATTTTCCATGGGCTATACCAACTGTTTCAGCAAAGATCGTTGATATACTCCTATAACAATGACTTAACACCCCATTGTTCATAGAACCATTGTTACAGCCCATACCAATGGTTCTAGGACATATACCAAATGATAAATCCATTGGTATAGGGTACTATTCTAGCAGGGATAGCTACATCAAGGTGATGTTGGAGAACATTGTGCTGGTTTTCTTATTTTCCCCTAGTGTTGTGTAGCTTGGCTTCTACTGATATCTAATACGAGGCTTTCTTTTTCAATAATAATAATAATAACAATTCTAATTATTGATGTATAAATTGTATTGATTGTATATAAAAAATATACTTAATTATTAACCTTTTGAGTTATTAATAATAAAAACAAATATAATTATTTAAGTAGATTTATAAATAATTAAAATCAAATAAATAACTATCATAATTGAATATATTACAAATATATTAAATAAAAAAATATTAAAAAAGAATAAGTTATAAAAAATGTAAAAAGTGTAGAAATATTAAAAAGGAATAAATAATATTAATTGAATAAACATACATACACATTACATACATACTCATACGCACATACATATGCATAGACATGCACTTACACATATATAATCATGCACACACACAAACACATACACATACACATACATATGAATACATGCATATACACATAGATACACGTACAAACATGTATACACAAACACATATATACAATTACATACACCTACATACACATACATACACATACATATGTAGCCATACAGATACTACATAAACATACACATGCTACATAAACATACACATACACATACACATACACAGGCACAAACACATACATAGACACAAACACATACGCATACACAGACACAGACACACACACACACACACACACACACACATAGACACATACACATACACATACACATAAACATACACATACACATACACATACACATACACATACACATACACATACACATACACATACACATACACATACACATACACATACACATACACATACAGATACACATACACATACACATACACATACACATACACATACACATACACATACACATACACATACACATACACATACACATACACATACACATACACATACACATACACATACACATACACATACACATACACATACACATACACATACACATACACATACACATACACATACACATACACATACACATACACATACACATACACATACACATACACATACACATACACATACACACATACATACAAATGCACATACACATACACATACATATAAAAATTGACATAGACACACACACACATACATGTGCATTAATCTACATGCATACACATACACATACGTATGCACATACATAAACACATATACATACATATAAAAACATATACCCACATATAAAAATAAAAATTCACACATACAAATATACACATGCACATAAACATACACATGTACTAACATACATCTATATAAACACATACACACACAACACATATATACACATAAAACACATAAAAATGCATACATATACAAATAGATACCTTCACATACCAATGTACACATACACTAACATACAAACACATGCTTACACAAATATAAAAATATAAGTGTATATTTTAAGTTAATTAATTCAAATATAATATATTTAAATATTTTTTTTATATAAAAATATATTTAAAAAAAATTATAAATATATCCTATTTAATCCTAGGAAGCTCAAGTACTGAGAATTCTCTGTCCTAAAAATTATTAAGAAAGACTAAAGTTTAGTGCATGGTGTTTCGATGCTAGAGCATGTGGCATAAAAACACCACCGAACAAGTTAAGAAGAGTGGAACCAAAAAAACCACCCACCAACATCCTAAAAATAAAATAAACATTTTTTGTTAATTCCCCCTATCCTGAGAACCACCCCAAGATGCTGGATATCGACATCTCTTCCATTGGAGAGGTTTTTGTATTACTCGTTCATCCATATCTGATACCACTTCTTTCACACTAAGAGATTCTCCAAGTTTTTTTGTAGATATTGGTTGTGGATCTTGATTAATATGTTGTATTCACATACACATACACACACACATAGACACAGACACATACACATACACATACACATACACATACACCTACACATACACATACACGTACACGTACACGTACACGTACACGTACACGTACACGTACACGTACACGTACACGTACACGTACACGTACACGTACACGTACACGTACACGTACACGTACACGTACACGTACACGTACACGTACACGTACACGTACACGTACACGTACACGTACACGTACACGTACACGTACACGTACACGTACACGTACACGTCCACGTACACGTCCACGTACACGTCCACGTACACGTACACGTACACGTACACGTACACGTACACGTACACGTCCACGTACACGTACAAGTACACATACACGAACACGTCCACGTCCACGTACACGTACACGTACACGTACACGTACAAGTACACGTACACCTACACCTACACATACACATACACATACACATACACATACACATACACATACACATACACATACACTTACACTTACACTTACACAAACACAAACACATACACATACACACACACATACACATACACATACACATACACATATACATAGACATAGAAATAGACATAGAAATAGACATACAAACACACAGACCCATACACATTTGTCTACACACACACACACAGACAATGAAACACACACATACACATACACATACACATACACATACACATACACATACACATACACATACATATACACATACACATACACATACACATACACATATACATACAGATACACATACAAATACAGATACAAATACACATACACATACACATACACATACACATACACATACACATACATATACACATACACATACACATACACATACACATACACATACACATACACATACACATACACATACACATACACATACACATACACATACACATACACATACACATACACATACACATACACATACACATACACATACACATACACATACACATACACATACACATACACATACACATACACATACACATACACATACACGTACACATACATGTACACATGCACATACGCGTACACATACACATACACATACACGTACACATACATGTACATGTACACATACACATACACATACACATACACCTACACCTACACCTACACCTACACATACACATACACATACACATACACTTACACTTACACATACACATACACATACACATGCACATGCACATACACATACACATACACATACAAATGCACATCCACATTCACATAAACATTGACACAGAAACACACACACACACATGTGAATTCATCTACATGCATACACATACACATTCATATGCACATACACATACACATACACATACACATACAAATATAAATATAAAAATGCACAAATAAATATATACAAGTGCATGTAAACATACACATGTACAAAAATACATCTATATAAACAAATACACACACAAAACATATATACACATACAACACATAAAAACACATACATATACACATAGATAACTGCACATACCAACGTACACGTACATCAACATACAAACACATGCATACACATATATAAAAATATATTTTTATATTTTAAGTTAACTAATAAAAATATAAAAATATAAATTAAAATATAATATATTTAAAAAAAACTATATATCTTGATATAATTATATTTTTTTAAAATACATTATAAATAAATTATATGTAATCCTAGGAGGCCCAGGTGTTGATAATTATCAGCCCTAAAAATTTCTAATAAAGAGTAATGTTCAGTGCATGGTGTTGCAATGCTAGAGCATGTGGCATACAAACACCACCAAACAAGTTAAGAAGAGTGGCACCATCAAAACCACCCACCAACATCCCAAAAATAAAATAAACAATTTTCGTGTTAATTCCCCCTATCCTGAGAACCACCCCATGATGTTGGATTTTGACCTCTCCTACATTGGGGAGGCTGTAGTAGTATTGGTTCATCCATATCTGATACCACTTCTTTCGCACCATGAGCTTCTCCAAGTTTCTATGTAGATACTAAATGTGGATAATGTTTAATATATTATATTCACATATAATTTTTTAATTAAATTATATATATATATTATTAAAAAAATTTATCGATTAATATAAATTTTATATTTTTTATATAAAAGCTTATGAATATATTCAATTGATAATAATTTTTTATTATAATATTTTTATATAAGTCATATTTATATACTATATTGATATATATATACTTATTGTTATATAAATAATATTTAAATAACTATAAATATGTATATATAAAATATATTATTCATTGTGTTCTTTATCAGGTATTTTTTCACACTAATAATGGCCACATTTATCATCAATTTTAGTTAGAACCTACAAACATCTCAACATTATCAACACTTTTTGGTTAGTGATGATAATGGCTAGAACTTAATAATCACGAATCTTTAGTAGTGAATCTTATTTTATCTATAGTTGACATAAATTATTTTATTGTAAAAAAAAATACTCAAAGTACATGACCAGTTATATTAGAAAATTATAACCGAACACCCTGATTATAGATGATGTTCATGTAAATTATGATTTATTTTCTATTTCTAGAACCAGATAACCTAGTAATGATATTTATGTTTATTTGGATTTATTTATTAGAGATATGGAAATTATGTGGGATATAAGTCTTCTAATTTTTGATGATCATTGAAAATGAAGAGTTCAAATTAAGAGCCATGTAGTTCTGGATGATAAATGACCTTCCTAATTATTAAAATTTCTCAAGCTTAACATTAAGGAAATGTTATAGTTTCTCATACGTGAAGAAGGTAAATAATTAGTTAAGTTAAAGAAAATGTATAAATATAATGTTTCTTGGACATCATAATTTTTTACCCAGATGTAAAAATATAAATCATCATCAACAACATTAGATGAGAAGGTGAAAGAAGGTATGATACCTTATTCATTAATATATAATGAATATTTTAAGAATATAGTTGATATATTTTTTATTTCTAATATGATTTTTTTAAAAACATATAAAAATATGTTAAAAGTAATTAGTTTTATTTAAATTAGTGTATTATAATTTTTTGTGAGATAATTCATTGTATCCTTGCATATACAAAACAATTTAAGAGATTTTGTCATTTTTATGTTACTAAATGTACGAAAAAATTGAAATATGTCATCAAGGATAGGTTAGATACTATCATTATCATGATAATGGAAGAGTTGGTACTAGTAAAAGAGGTATGTGATACATTTAATCCTATATCATCTCAAACTTTCTTTAATAAAGAGAGATTTTAGTTTTTAAACTTCAAAACTGGTGTAACTGTTATATAGATATATCAATCAAATATGAAATATAGAGTTTAAATGAATTTTATGAAATTAATGGGTTTAAAATAACATGATTTTATGTCAGTAATCATGATTTAATGGTAAAGGATATATTTTTTATTTAGCTAAAAAATTCCTAACCCACAATAACCAAATTTGTTTATTTTTAAATTTATACCTATAAAAGTTATAGACCTAGTGAATTTTTAAGTAATAAAAAAAATTACAGCATATTATATAACTAGAGATTTTATTCCCACTAACATTATTTGATATAATGGGTAACATGATGGTTCACTTGGTGTGAGATATCTCACTATGTTTACTAATAGATTATAGATGGATATACCTCATCTAGTGTTATATGATAATTTTGAATGGGTATAAAAAAATTAAATTCAACCAAAAATTTGAATTATTATGTGGTATATTATTGAATAAGACATTTAATTCTTCAATTAGTACTTATCTAATGTAGAAAACATTGGGCCTAAAAAATCATGTCATATAAGGTGCCTTGAGGTGAATGAATTTCAAGAAGAGATGTTATCACAATCACCATCATGGATTGAAATAAAGATCAACATTATGGTTTATACAATAGTATAATAGTTGTGCTATTTTTTGAAAATTATAAAGAAATTATAAATAATTTTAATCCATTAAGGGATAAAATTTGGATATTAAATATAAATAATGAATGATAAATATGGTTGTTTTGTGACCATTTTTTAAAGAGTTATTTGAAAATTGAAAATTAGTTTTCAAAAGAGTCTTATGTTTAGAAATTGGAACACATTTATTTGTATTATCTTATTCTGGATATGTAACTAATACCTACATTATCATTAAAAAGACATGAGAAATGTACTATAATTCAAAATAGTGGGGTATGTATTATTAAAGAATAAATGAAATTATTTTTTTCCATGGGAATAATAATAATTTATATAAATATTTATTCTATTGTCATTATAAAAAAAACATGGGAGGTGGATTATACAACATTATTTGTAATGATTTTTAAAGGACATGGGTCGATAACAGAAGTGAAATTAAATTTAATGAATTGGGATTCATAAATTTTAATTTTAGTCAAACAGAAAATGGATTTTTAACCTACTATGGTTTTAAATTTCAAGGAACATCATAACAATGATCTCAAAAAAATTAATTATATAATGTTAAAAAAACATATTGATGGTGATAAATAGACAGTAGGTGATAAAAATACCAAAGGTAAGGAATTGGTAAAAAGTTTTAAGGAAAAAAAAGATAATATGTCATCACATGATGTCATTAATCAAATTTATTAAAGTGAGAAGCGGAGGTGATAAATTTTAGGTTGTTTGGAATGTGTCTGGTCTACCTGTTCACTATGAAAAATCAATTTTCATTATTTATAAAAGAATTATTAATCAAATTCAAATGAAAATTGATATAGATACTTCAAATAATGTTTTTCCCTATAATGAAAGAAACAATTTTTGAATTTAATATGATAAAAGTTTAATATTAAATATTAATTTTACTTAAGAGTAAACAATGAAATATTGATTTGGTTGTTGTTTTCCTTCGCAATAAAATTATATTAGATGACTACAGGGTTAAATTCATAAAAATAGTTTCTAAAAAGTTCCCTAGATCATCTTAAATGTCTCTTACTGTAAGAAATCATAGGGATTTTAAGGGGAATGTCACACCCAACACACCAAAATTTATATAAAAACATTTTTAAACCATGAAACGTGGGATTATTTCATTTACCATCATAGTGAAGTGGCATTTTAGGCAAAAAATAAGATATTTTAATTTGTATTTCATCATGTGTATAAATTAATTTGATTCATAATTGTTAATTTATGAAATACCAATAGAGTTCCAAATATAAACCATGGATAACAAAATCACCATACCCCTACCTTAAAGAAAGGAAAGGGTACACTATAATTGAATAATAGGGTATATGCATTTAATTCATTGTAAATATTTAATGTGATATAAAACAATAATATAATTTTATTTTTTTATTTCTATATGAATATTAATCAATCACAATATATGTCTACCTCCATCCCATATCATGTGTTACAAAATAAAGTTCATGTAAAAAATGGAATAATGGTATATGAAAACACACAAAATTAAAGGAAACAAGTAAAATAATAAAATAATTAAAATTTATATTTCTTAAATATATTAAAAAATAATATTGAATACTAAAATTTCTTCATTTTTATTTGATTTAGACACAATATGAGAAAACTACCATAACTAATGATGAAATAATTATAAAGTAATTGAAGTGTTTGGCATAGTTTTCTCGCTTTGGAGGCATGAGTTTTAGAGTGTTAGTGTGAGACTACATTTGGAAAGCATGAACACTAGTGTAGTCTGATAAGAAAATGAAACAGATGAATGATACAATTAAAATTCTAGAGGAAAGAGTAAATATGATAATTAACAATAAAAAATATACTTCAAAGTGACCAATAAGAATAGTAAGTATAATAAAAACCAAATTTCATAGATCCTCAACCTTAGTTTTAATGAAATCCAATCCCATTAAAGTCCTAGTTTACCTATGATAATAAAGGTTTTCAAAAATAATTATATTAATTAGTAAATAAATAGTTATTGATATTTCCATTTTATTTAAATATTTTTGAGAGAAATTGAATGTGGTTTATATCTATTATCGTCCACTCATCCTCTTATTTCTAGAGGTATAGTGTAAAATTTCCCAAGATATACCCTACTTATTAAAAAACTATGAACTGACGAAATGAGAGTAGGGATTCAGGTCACTAACAATCCTAGAGGTAAGTTACCTCTTCCCCTTTAGTATGTTGATATTAATAAGGGTGATCATTTTATTATAATTTTTATATAATGTATATTTAAAATTACAAAGAAACATGTTGAACAAGGGGTAAGTCATTTAAAACTTACATTATAATCAATATCATTTATTACGATTGAAAAAGTTATAAAATAATTTAGTTAATGAAAAATAGTGATGTACAATATTGGGACCTGTCAATCTAGGTTATAAGATATTGGATCAAAAAAAATTCTAAGGGTTCCATTTCTGTAGTAATAGTTATTTTACATTAATTGATGTCAATAAAGTTTACTGATACAATATTGTAAAATGGTAATAATATAAAATTTTATATAAAGAGAGGAGATATAGAGAAGTCTTCAAGGACCTTATTAGTCCAATGAGTATAAATATAATTAAAAAAAAAGGTCAGGTGGACCAATTGTGAATTTATATATCAGGCCATTTTTTATTGGTTTATATATTGGATAGGTAAAGGGACCAACTTTTGATGTAATTTTTTAATTTTTTTTTCAGGATGTGAATTCTACACATAGCCAATTATGTATCTCTATTTTTTCCAGAACTACACGAATAGTAAAAAACAATATATTAAAGGGAATAAATATATTTTTCCCTAAATGAATGGAGAGCTTACATATTTCAAGAATTTTTATAAACATCATATAATAGTGTTTTCCTATAACTTAGGTAATTTTTTTTTCAAATTAACTTTATGTTTTTATAATTTTTCAATATTCACCATCTCATATATGAATTCTCATTCTCTTCTTATAGCCACCCATGTCACAACCCATCTTTGGGGCCAGTGCTTTGACTACTCAAAGACCGTCTCCCATAGGCCAGGGGCTGGCGACTGGCACCAAAGGTGTAAATCACTATGCTGGGAAGGCATTGCCTTTATAAAAAGTAAAAACACACAATCAGAGTACACAAATGGAAGAAAAACACTAAGAAATACTAAATAAAGAAGAAGTGATGGAAAGTAAAAGGGGCCAGAAATACAAGCCCAATAGTAAAGTACAGGTACAACTGAAAGCAAGTACAACTGAAAAAAAGTAAAGAAGCTACTCTGTCATCCTCCGGGGATCCTACCTAAAGGGTAGGTACATATTTCCATCTCAGAACTCCATGTCCTTCCGTCCACTCCGTGCCCTGTCACTCTTAGTGGTCCACCTCTGGGTACCGTCCAATCCTGTTACTCTCTACCTCAGTCAGCACTGTCCATCATTTGCAAAAAACACAATGAGGTGCGGGCATAGCCCGTGCAGGGGTGAGTATAACGATACTCAGTAGGGACCCCGAGACCCTCAAGGTCTCAAAAAATACAACAAGGATAAACCAAAAAAGTATGAAATCAATAGATAACCATTGCTTACGTATATGTCCATACATATTCCTTAGTTATCAAGTAACCCATCTCAATCATGAGGTAAACACAAATGTCATCGACTCAACTCAAACTAGGATTTTTATTATTGAAACCATGAGTGATGGTGTAATCCTCCTATATCAAGTACACTAGGCCTTCCACATCATACAGAAGCGATTCCCACTATCCATAAATAGATGAGGTACTCCTCCTGTCGAGTACTGTGGGTCAACTGCGTCACACAGAGGCGCTCCCCACCATGGGTCTGCCGCGTCACACAGAGGTACTCCCCCTAATATCCTACAGAGGTACTCCTCCTGTCAAGTACCGTGGGTCTTCCGTGCTCACATAGAGGTGATCCTCAGCCATGGGTCTACCGTGACACACATAGGCACTCCCCACTGGGCTAGTCGAGTCACTCCGAATCGAATCAGTCAAGCAGTCATCAAGTCTCAGCCAGCTACTAGGTATTCATAATTTTTCTGCTCGTCACCGGAAGGATCCTCTCCACGATCTACTAGGAAATACTCTAACTATCGCAAAGTGCCACAAAGAAGTATCTCAAAGGTCTGCCACATCATAGGGGTCTCAACGCAACAGGCAACACGTCAATCGGACGCTCGGTCTGTTAGTTATTTGCATTTCCGTTTCCGGGGTCCTGGTTGGATTTTAGGTTCAATCCAACCCGACCGTACACCAATTATGTCCAAACCTCAAGAGGGGTACGCCAATAAAACCGTCTCTCTCTACTATCTTCGTCGCCGTAGACAGTTCGACGACCAGACACCTATAGCCTAAGATACGGGCTAAAAGGTGTAATCGGGTCAAACGGGTCCGGACTGGGTCCGACCCGGTCCGAAAAAGTGGCTCGGCCCGAATGGGAAGCGCGGTGGCCTAGTTAGCCTGACATCCTGGTCGTCCTGGCAACCCGGCGACCCGGTGGGGGTCTGCCTAAGCCATGGCCAGGGGGGAACAACGCGCCCACCCGGCTCCAGAATGGCTTCTCCATTCGGGTGTGAACTGAAACCGGCGCCAGGTGGCACCGGTCTAGAACACGTGGGACCCAACGAGGTCCCACTTCTATCGGCTGGTTGAGCAGCCGGCCGCTCCTCTACCGCGACCCACCCTGGCTGCGGCTCCCCTGCTCCGTGCGACGTGACGACGCCACGTTGCTCCATCCGACCGTCACGGCTTGCCTGGCCGCGGACCTTCCACCCATATGGCACGACGGTGCCACACCCCTCCAGTGGCTCGGCTGGACAACTTGCTCCACTGTAGTCCACGCTGTCCATGGCTCAGTTTTCCACACGGCGTGATGACATCGCGCCCCTTCGGCGACCCGACGGCCCTTGCGCCGTCGGTATCCTTCACGGCCAACCCATCGACGACCTCCGTTGCTCCGCCTCCATCGTAAAAAATGAGGATAATCAAAGGGGGAGGGTCAGGCTATGTTCGTATAGTCTGAGCCCTCCACGTTATGTTGATATAAATTGGCACAACATAATCAGAAAATTGAATGACGTAGAACAAGAACATAAAATTCAAATCAAACCCCTACCTCGTTTTTCGATGATCGTTGACGAAATCGCGGGAAGCGAATGTCGACTCATCGTTCTCCACATTCTCCATGCTCTCCAAACTTAATCTTGTGCGTCAGAAAGCATATGGGGTAGAAGACCGAGGAAGAAGCGTCATGACATTCTTCATTGGGAGGAAGAGGCGTTCTTCGTGGGTGAATTCTTAATCTCCCAATGTTCCAACCAAAGGAATGTTTCCAACCCAAAATGAAATAATAGATTTTATGTTATTTTAAAGGTCAGAAGGAATTCAAAATAATTCAAATGGGTGTCAATTAATTAAGTGAAGATTTCAATTAATTAATTGTGTGGGTTGGTATATTTAATTAGTGGGGGATGTTCAAGGGTTTCCCCCACTTTATAGAGAGTTTCAAGGGGGTTAAAGCCCGTGTAGTCCCCACCAAAAATATCCTCCCAAGGGAGGTTATGTGCAGGTGGGACCCCCCACCATAACCTCTCATGGGAGGTTATGGTGTGGTGGTCCCCACCTCCAACCACCTCTTATAGATTTTAACCACCAAAATAAAAATACGCTACACTTATTTTTATTTAACTTTATTCTTAAAATCTCCAAAAACTAACTCCCTTTACCGTTAGAACGCAACTATGGTGAAGGTATCCTTAAGCGAATACCGGTGTTGTGAGTTCAACGGTGTCCTCATATTTCAATTCTGAGCACCAGTTCAAAAGTTATAAAATCGCACTCTCACATTTACTGAACGTACCTGAACAAAACTTCAGAAATTGATTCCGGGCACACTGGGCCTCAGAATCAAGCGCCTTAAATTTTTGAAGACTCCTAAAATTCCCATGTATTTAAGAATAAAATTTTCATGGAATTTCCATATCTTTTAATTCTCCCCACCTCAGGGATTTACATCCCCGTAATATACAACTCGATCTATTTAAACTAATGGGTGTAATGAGCACGTATCTGAGCCTCCTGGTCCCATGTGCTATCCTAGAGGTTCCCATGCTTCCAATAAATGCACACCAGAGGTATTGACCGTGCACATAGGACCCGCTCCTATTGATCCTCAATCTTTATTGGAACCTATATGAATGTCACCCCATCATCGATGTCTAGTTCCCCATGGTTGATGATGTGGGATGGGTCATGCACGTATCTCCCCAGCTGAGATACATGGAATACGTCGTGCACCCGGTGCAACTGAGGTGGAAGATTTAAGTGGTAATACAGCTCGACTACTTTGCTGAGGACCTAGAAAGGTCCAATGAATCTCGGAGATAGATTTCCGCCTTGGCCAAATCTTCGTAAACCTCATCGAGGTGAGACCCGTAGGCAGACATGGCCTCCATACTCAAACTCCAAAGGTCTCTGTCTCCTGTCAGCATACGACTTATTCCTTCTCTATGCAGTCTTCATCTGCTCCTGGATGATCTGCACCGTCTCCGTGGTAGCCCATACCATCTCTGTCCCCACTAGTACTGACTCCCCATGGTCTATCCAGCATAGTGGAAATCTGCAAGGTCAACCATAGAAGGCCTCAAAAGGTGTCATACTGATGTTGGAGTGATAGCTGTTGTTGTAGGAAAACTCCACCAAAGGTAAGTGATCCTCCCAATTGTGACCAAAGTCAAGGATGCATGCACGTAGCATATTCTCGAGGGTCTGGATGGTCCTCTCGGTCTAACCATCCATCTGGGGATGGAAGGTGGTGCTCAGACATAGCTGCGTCCCGAAAGCCTCCTGAAACCCCTTCCATAGCCGTGAAGTAAACCGTGCATCATGGTCGAAGACAATAGAAAAAGTTACTCCATGTAAAAGCACTATCCCCTGCACATAGAAGCCTCCCAAGCTCTCTACTGAACTCTTATCTCTGATTGGTAGGAAGTGGCCTGACTTTTTGAGTCTGTCCACGATCACCCATATCGAATCGCGACTCCTGGATGTACATGGAAGACCCGTCATGAATTCCATTGATATCCCATCCCACATCTACTCTGAGACCTCTAAGGGATGAACCAAGCCTGCTGGTACCAGGTGCTCTACCTTCACTTGCTGACAAGTGAGGCATTGTGAGACAAACTATGCTTCTACCTTCTTCATACCTAGCCACCAGTGCTGTCATCAAAGGTCCTGGTACATCTCTGCCACTCCTAGATGTACCACTAGAGGGGAAGTGTGGAACTCCCTCAACACTTCCTCTTGAAGTGAAACTGGTACCATGGTACGTCCTCTGAAGAGGATGACGTGCTCCCCACCTACAGAAAATCCATCAGGTGCCTGCCCTATATATATATGAGCACGTCATGTCTCACAGTCAGCATCCCCATGCTGTGCTTCCTTGACTCGCTGAAGGAGTGGGGGTGTGATTATAAGTGACTGTAGAAAGGATGCTCCGTCTCTATCCACATAGGATATCTGTAAGGCAACCAGCTTCCCCATTGACTCACCTAGAAGCTGTATACCAGTCCTCCTACTGAGCGCATCCTTAACAACATTCCCCTTCCCAAGAGTATAGACTATGTCGAAGTCATAGTACTGGAGGAACTCAATCCATCACCGGTCTCTCACGTTCAGGTCCTTCTGAGAGAAGATATACCTGAGACTCTTGTGAACAGAGTACATGGTAAAACATTTTCCCATAAGATAGTGTCACCACATATTCAAGGTGAAGACCACTGCTTCTAACTCTAGGTAATGGGTAGTGTAGTTCTGCTCATGCTGTCTCAACTACTGTGAACCATACGTGATCACTGCTCGCTCCTACATCAGGAAACACCCGAGTCTGGTCCCTGATGCGTCATAGTAGACTACGTACCCTATAGAATCCTCTGGAAGTCTCAAGATAGGGGCACTAGTCAGACTCTGCCTCATCTTCTAAAAGCTCTACTGGTATCTCTCATACCACACGAAGGGTTTCCCCTTTTTCTCCGAGGTTGATAGTGGTGCTGCAACTCTAGAGAAGTCTGGAACAAATCCCCAGTAGTATCCAGGCAAGCCTAGGAAACTCCGTACCTCCGTCACACTCTTGGGTGGATCCCAAGAAAGTACCGCCTCAATCTTCACTGGATCTATTTCAACTACAGCCTCTGAGATGACATGTCCCAAGAAGTGAACCTCTCGAATCTAAAAATGGAACTTCGAGAGCTTACTATAAATATTTTTCTCTCAGAGTGTATCCAGTACTACCAGCAAATGGTAGAGATGCTCCTCCTCAGTAGTCAAGTATATCAAAATGTCATCGATGAAGACTATAACAAAGCGATCGAGGTATGGCTGGAAGATCATATTCATGAGAAACATGAACACTGCTGGAGTGTTGGTTACGCCGAAGGGAATAACCAAGAATTCTTAATGGATGTATCGACACCTGAAGGCCATCTTCTACACATCCTCATCTCTAACTATGAGCTGGTGATAGCCTAATATGAGTTCTATCCTCGAGAACCACCGTGATCTCTTCAATTGATCAAAGAGGTCGTCAATCCTAAAGAGTGGGTACTTGTTTTTCCTAGTCACCTGGTTCAGGAGATGGTAGTCGACACAGAGCCTCAATCTCCCATCCGCCTTCTTGGAAAATAGAATTGGGGCTGCCCAGGGAGAAACACTGGGATGAATGAATCCATTTATCTACAATTCCTCCAGCTGTACCCGTAGCTCACGAAGCTCAGCGGGAACCATCCAATATGCTGGGGTAGATATCGGTGCTGTCCTGGGGTACATGTCAATGTAGGAGTTCACTAATCTGTGAGGAGGTAGTCCTAGAACATCATCAGGGAAAACATATCTGTACTGGTCCACCACTACAGGATAAGTCGGACTCTCCACATCAACCACTCTAAGGATGAGTCAATACAACAGATGAGTGATCGGCTGCACTCTCATCAGAGTAAGTCCGTTCTATGCTGCAAAGGTTCCCTTCTCGCCGGTGTAGGTGAACCTTGTCCCATCTGTGCAGACACCCCATACTTTGTGCCTAATACAGGTGATCTGAGCATGGAATGTAGATAACCAGTCCATAACCAAGATGACGTCGTAAGGAATCGATGCCACTACTAGAAGATCCCAGACGAAGCTCTCGCCTCCTAGAGAAATGTCTCACTGCCGGAACCAGTGCGTAATTGTCGAATCAGCTCCCATAAGAGTCTTTAGCCATAACAATCAAGCTAAAAACTCCATCAGAATATCCATGCTCCGAATGAGGGAAGCGGAAATGAAAGAGTGACTGGCACCTGTGTCTATAAGAACTATAGCTATGGTGGAGGAGACACAGATAGTACCTCAAATCAACTCTGGAGCACCGTGGCCGTATGTCTCAGCTGCCTAAAGATAAGCTCTACCATGTACACCTACTCCCTACGGTCAAGGTGGAACTCCTGGTGGTGGTGGAGGTAGCACCTCGTAACGTCGTCCACCACCAGCTGCTCGACCAGCACTCCTACCACGTCCACCCGTGCCCTGCGGTCGACCTTGATCGAACCTCTGCCTCTGCCTGGGAGGTCCCTCAACTATCTGCTGATCATCTGAACTGTGGGTTGGATAGTCACGATCCATGTGACCCTACCCACCGCATGAGTAACACTGTCCTCTCCTGGAAGGTGTTTCTCTTCTCGGTGTTCCTCGCACAACCGAACCTGAGTCATGTGGTCGACCACCTGTCGGTCTGGTCCTCTTGGACCTCTGCGTCATCTGTCTTCTTCCAGCTATAGAAGACTCCACTGAAAGTCAACTAGTAGTGGGTCTCACTGCTGGTGACTGCTCAGAAAGGAAACTCTCTACCAGGAGGGCTCTCTCTAACACTCCCGGCTGCGTCGGGATGCTGAGTGAGATCATCGAAGCTCTGATCTCTCACCTGAGCCCCTTCTTGAAGGTCCAGGCCTTAAAGAATGGGTCCCGTACCATATCCGTGGAGTAGCACGAGAGGTCTGTGAACCTCGATGAGTATTGTGCTACTGTCATGCTGCCCTACTGCAGATGAAGTAGCTTCTGTATCCACACCGCTCGAAGGGTGGATAGTACAAACTCCGCCCGAAACAGGTTCTCGAAGTCTGCCCAAAGAAGGGTCGCCTCGTTGTGGACCTAGAGCATCAGGCTCCACCATCTGCCTACTAATTTCTGAAGGAGGCTGACAACAAGGATCACTATGATGTTTGTTGGTGTCCCTACCAGCCTAAAGACTCTCACCACAGCCTCCAGCAAATCATCAGCCTCCTGTGGGTCCGTCTCTCCCTGGAACCTGGGTGGCCTCTGGAGCTGGAACTCATGCAACACGCTCAAGTGGCGTGCATTGTCTGCTTCTAAGTCTGGTGGCATCGGTGGCCCAACTGGTAGTGGTACCGCTGGTGCTTACGCTGGAAAGGGGCCCTACACCGAGGCCTTGTCACTCAGTGGGCTATCCGTGTGTACGACTCTCGGGGCTCTAATTGGTCATACACGAGGAGGCATCCTGAAAGAATCAGATGCGACATGGTCAAAACATTAAACCTGGTGAGCTGAACTGGTTGAGATGACTTAAGAAAACTTTTTAAAAACACACACGCAATTAGTTTTTTCGTGCACTAAGTTGGAATTTAGTAGTCAGGGTCCTGGTGTATGGATACGTCGACCGCCACACCAACACTGGACTCCCTAAACTGAAAACCACACTCAGTACCCTTAACACTATTGCTTCACAGAAAAGAAATATCAAAGTCATACGTTCTTTGGTAGAACCGAATCCTCTAATACCAATTTGTCATGACCCATCCTCGGGGCCCGTGCTGTGACTACCCCAAGCCCGCCATCCATAGGCCAGGGGATGGAGACTATCACGAAATTCATAAATCCATAAGGTGGGATGACATTACCTTTATAAAAAGTAAACACACATAATCAGAGTACACAACTAGAAGCTAAAAAATAAGCAATAATGTATAAAGAAGAAGTGATGGAAATTAAAAAGGGCCAGAAATACAAGACCAATAGTAAAGTACAGGTACAACTAAAAGCAAGTACAACTGAAGAAAAGTAAAGCATCTACTGTGTCGTCCTCCGGGGTTCCTACCTGAAGGGTAGGTACAGATGGCCTCCTTAGCACTCCACATCTGTCTGTATGCTCCATTCACCTTCACTATGAGTGGTCCACTTCTAGGTACCATCCAGTCCTGCTAATATCTGCATCAGTCAGCATTGTCCTTCATTTGTAGTAAACACAACGAGGTGCAAGCATAGCCCGTGCAGGGATGAGTATAACGATACTCAGTAGGGACCCCGAGACCCTCAAGGTCTCACAAAATCCAACACAGATAAACCAAAAACTATGAAATCAATGGATAACCATTAATTATGTATATGACCATACATATACATAAGTTATCTAGTAACCCATCTCAATCATGAGGTAAACAAAAAAGTCATTGACTCAGCTCAAACCAAGATTTTTATTACCGAAACCACGGCTGAAGCGTACTCCTCCTCTATCGAGTATAATGGGTCTGCCACATCACACAGAGGCGATTAAAACTATCCATATATAGCTGAGGTACTCCTCCTAACGAGTACCATGGGTCAACTGTGTCATACAGAGGTGCTCCCCACCATGGGTCTACCGCGTCACACAGAGGCGCTCCCCATAATAGCCTGTAGAGGTACTGCTCCTGTTGAGTACCATGAGTCTGCCACGCTCACACAGAGGTGCTCCTCTTCCATGGGTCTACCGCGGCACACAGAGGTGCTCCCCACTAGGCTAGTCGAGTCACTCCGAATCGAATTGGTCACACAGTCATCAGGTCTCAGCCAGCTACTAGGTCTCCGTACTTTGTCTGCTCGTCACCAGAAGGATCCACTCCCTGAGCTACTGGGCAATAATTCAACTATTGAAAAGTGACGTGAAGAAGTATCTCAAAGTTCCTCCATGTCATAGGGGGTCTCAAACCAATAGACAGCGCGTCAATCAGACCCGGTCTGCAAGTTATTGGAATTTCCGTTCCAGGGGCCTAGTTGGATTTTAGGTTCAATCCAACCCGACCGTACCCCAACTATGTCCAAACCTAAAGTGGGGTATTCAAATAGAACCATCTTGCTCTAAGATCTCTATCTTCGTAGACGGTTCGATGACCAGACACTCGTATCCCAAGATACAGACTAAAAGGTGTAATTGGGTCAAACAGGCCCGGACTGGGTCCGAACCGGTCCGCGGGTTCGACCCGGTCCGCGGGTTCGACTCGGTCTGCGAGAGCGGCCTGGCCCGAAGCGGTGTCCTGGCCTGAAGGGGGAGGCCTGACTCGAGGTGATGGACCAACCCGAAGGGGTGGCCCAACGGACCGGTTGGCCCGACAGCCCGGTTGGCCCGGCGGTCCGGTTAGCCTGGCAACCCGGCGGCTCGGCGGGGGTCCGCCTAAGCCACGACCAGGGGGGAAACGCACCCCCGGCTTCTGAAAGTATTTTCCATTCCGGTGTGAACCGAAACTGGCACCAGGTGGCGCCGATGCAGAACATGCGGGACCCGATGGGGTCCCGCTCCTCCCGGCTGGCCGAGCGGCCAACCGCTCCTCCGACGCCCTGCTCCATCTGACCGTCGCGACCCGCCTGGCCGTGACCCTTCCACCCGTGCGGTGCCACAGCGCTGCGCCCCTCTAGCTGCCCGACTAGACACCTTGCTCTGCTGCGGCCCACGCTGGCTGCGACCTGGTTCTTCGCACAGCGTGATGCCCCCACGCCTTTCCAGCGACCCAGCGGCCCTTGCACTACTAACGCGTCGCCGACCGCCATTGCTCTCCCTCAGTCGTCAAAAAATGAGGATAATCAAAGGGGGAGGGTCGGGCCGTGTTCGTGCGGTCCGAGCCCTCTACGTTATGTTGATATCAATCGACACAACATAATCTGAAAATTGAATGATGTAGATCAAGAACGAAAAATTCAAAATCAAACCCCTACCTCGTTTGTCGATGATTGTTGACGAAATCACGGGAAGCGAATGTCGATTATTCATTCACCGCGTTCGTCATGCTCCCCCCAACTTAAGATTGTGCGTTGAAAATTTTCTGGGGTAGAAGATCGAGGAAGAAGCGTCGCGTCATTCTTCGTGTTATTCGTTGGGAGGAAGAGACGTTCTTCATGGGTGAATTCTTTCTCTCCCAAAGTTCAAACCAAAGGAATGTTTCCAACCCAAAATGAAATAACAGATTTTCTATTATTTTAATGGTCAGTAGGAATTCAAAATAATTCAAATGGGTGTCAATTAATTAAGTGAAGAGTTCAATTAATTAATTGTGCGGGTTGCCACATTTAATTAGTGGGGGAAGTTCAAGGGTTTCCCCCACTTTATGGAGAGTTACAAGGGGGATAAATCCCATGTGGTCCCCACTGAAAATATCCTCCCAAGGGAGATTATGTGAGGGTGGTCCCCACCACCATAACCTCTCATGGGAGGTTATAGTGTGGTGGACCCCACCTCTAACCACCTCGTAGAGATCTTAACTTCCAAAATAAAAATAATCTACACTTATTTTTATTTAACTTTAGTCTTAAGAACTCCAAAAACCAACTCCCTTTCCCATTATAACACAACTGCAGTGACGGTCTCCTTAAGAGAATACCGGCGCTGCAAGTTCAATGGTGCCCTCAGATTTCAATTCCGAGAACCGGTTCAAAAGTTATAAAATCCCACTGGCACGTTTACTGAACGTACCTGAACAAAACTTCAGATATTGATTTCGGGCACACCAGTCCTCAGAATCAAGCACCGTAAATTTTCGTGGACTCGTAAAATATACATGTATTTAAGAAAAAAATTTCCATGGAATTTCTGGGTCTTTACAACCCAGTACCTCTAAAACTTCTTGGATACCATCAATCCTCTATATATTTCACATGTCCTTTATTTTTCCAAGCATTTAAATCAAAATTGTATACCCCTTTTCACCAGTTATGAATAAAAATATCCATCATAATTTTAATTTTTCTATTACCTTAAACAATCATTTTGTAATAAAACATTCTAAAATAATTTTCATTAAAATAAATTATTCATATAATATTGGCTAAAAAAGTAAGCATATGTGATTGAATGTTTCAGATCACTATTATTTTGAACACTATACACATTAAAATTCATAATGACATTATAAGAATCAACTCCAACTATAGATGACATCAAAATCAAGTGATACTACTTTATAGAAAATTTCAACATCAATCTGAGTCTTCAAATTAAAATACCCACATCAATCTGACTCTTGAGATGAAAATAATTACCAAATATGTGTTGTGATCTGAAAGATTTGAAGTGGATTTATATAATTTGAAGCCTTTGTTATTTCCAAAAACATACATATAACAATATAAAATATTGAAATGAGATAAAATTGGTGTTAAATTTTTAGATTTGGATATTTAATTAATTAGTAAGATGTAAGAAAAATATTAACATCAATCATATTTGATGTGACCAAAATGATTGAATTTACATTTTTTTAGTTATATAATTTTTCACTTACTAATTAAAATATAGAAAATGAAATAATAACCTCATAAATATTTAGGAAAATGATCTTTGATTCATTTATGAATTTTAAGAAAAACCCACAAATTAAACTGATCACTAATTTATATGGAATGATACAAAGTTTCTATTTAATATTGAAAGTATTTATATTTATAAAAATATGCATTGAATGATCATAACCATGTAACTAAACTTAGATTATGATAAAGACTTCACAAAAATACTTTTAACTAATATGTAACCAATATGAAGAAATAACATGTAAATTTTATACGTGATATGATATTTTAATGATCTAATTTGTTTTTTCAGAATGAGACATCTTTTTTTTCGGGCATGCCTCTAAAAAATAGTCTATGTAAACTTTTTAAAAACCTATTTGGAATTTATATGATTATTATATTTTACATTATAATATGTTTTAATGTATTATATAATAAACTATTAACTATATATCATGTCTCATAAAGAAAATATATTGTGAATTACTAAAATTTGATCACATATTATATAACATTAAATGTATAAGTTGTTTTTATTTTATTGAGTAAAATTTATAAAATAATTTTTTTTAATCATAAGAACATGATTCATTGGTATGAAAGTAGTTTATTCTTTAATAAGACCACCTTTGAGTATCATTCTCTTTATATTGGGTGTAGTTGTTTTTGTTTGTAACTATTTTATATTATTGTAGTTGTTATAGTAACTATATCGAAATAATGAAATGTAAAAATATTTTTTATAGTTTGAAAATACTATAGTGTTATTTATAAATTTTAATTGATTTTTATTTTTAATTGGTTAGATTGTATTGATGTTATATCTTACAATAAACTTTATCAGGTGATGAATTCTTTTATAAGTGCTAAATAAGCATTGATAAAAACTCACCTTTATTAGTAAATACATTATGAGCACATTAAAGGTCATCATAAATGTATTTTTGAGTACTAATAAAGGCCTAATATATGGTAGTGAAATGAAATTTATCTCATATAATTTTTCAAATAATTTTATAATACAATTCATTTAATAAAAATATCATTTTTTACACATCATTCATAGTACTATGTGACAATATCTAGAGCCACCCCTTTGCTAGGCGATAGATTTTTTTTGAATTAGAGATTTCCACATCGAGTGGTTGGTATGAAATTATCACTGAATGATATTATTGAATTATTATCAATTTTTCTATTGGTATGGAAGGGAGTGGGCTGGTTTTTGGATCTATCCTGGATATAATTTGGATTTTGGAGTTCTTTGTCCTATCTTGTCAGTTCTCTTTTATCAAAAGGGATGGTAATCGTGTTGCACACTATCAAGAATCCTTGAGGGATTTATAGGATTCATTTTTTTGGCCTTCATATTTTACTACTGGTAATTGTAAGATTGATTCTTCTGATTTATAGTTTTTTTTCTTTATGTTTTAAAAAATGAAATAGAAATATTAAATTTTTAACTTTTTTTTAAAAAAATTATGAAATAAGGAGTGAAATAAAATATAATATAGAATGAGTGTATGATTAAAAATTTAAAAACAATGTTATTTTCCCCTTTATATCTTATCAATGATTAAAACTAATAATATATATTGTGTGAGATAATATTTTAATATATTATATATATATATATATATTATTTTCAATTTTGTTCTTGAAATTTGGAATAGTCAATGTGTGAGATAAGTTTAATATATTTTAAAAACATATTAAATATAATTTTTATAATTTTTTAAATAAATCTATTATGATAAAATTAATAAATTTTAAATATTTTTTATAAATATCACAGATACATACACACACCCACTGACACACTGGGTGATGATTTATTACCATTTAATTTCATTTTAAAAAATTTAGTTTTGTATGAGTGTAAAATATTTCTTAATATTCAGAATTTTTGTTAGTATTACAGTTTAAAGATTAAAAAAACTAACAATATCTAATCTTAATAAATGTATATTATATTTCTTAAAAAATATTGGGTTTTTTGATTTTCAAGGAAATTTTATGATGTTATGTGTCTAAGATAAATTTTATTTGTTGATAATTTCTTGTAAAAGTTTTTCCATACCTCAAAAATCATTGTTAAAGTAATACATTTTATATTAAATATGTTGAATTTTATTTTTTGATATGAAATTTTGGAAAGAGAAAAGGTGATATTTTATGTATAGAAGCCAATCAAACAATCCCCCATTAACGTTTATAATTTTATGTTTCAATTTTTTCATTTAATAAAAATATATATTTATAGATCATTGGTCAAAAAGTTATTAATAATTTTTATTTTTACACTTCACTTGTAAAAGTGAAATATTCAATAATTTTTTTTAAAAAAATATGAAATCGTTAAAAACTAGAAACAACTATATAATCCAAAACAATAAATATTTTTTAATAAAAAAAAGTTAATTATATAAACTATCAGTGAAATAGTTATTTGGGAGAAAAATACAAATTTTTAATCCAGTTTCAATCTCATATAAAAAATAGGTGAAGTTAATCACATTTTAAAGAAAAAATAAGATTATTGTTTCATTTCACCATGAAATAATACATCAATGGGATGAAATATTTTTATAAAAATTCTAATTACAAATATAAAATTGGGAAGCACCAAATTTAATTAATATTTACATAATTATATATCATTAAAGTATATAATTTTCACAATTTAAAATATTTAAGTATAAACAATGATACAAACTTTGTAAATTTTAGGATAATTTATTTCTAGTAAAATATTATTTAATGTTTATAATTTCAAAATTTTAGTTTTATTATGAAATAAAATAGTTTGATATTAAGTCAAACATTCAACCCTTTTTTAATTCAATCATTAAAATTTGTAAAGTTCCTAAAATAAATTTTAGTAAAAAATTATTGATAATATTGAAATATATGTTTGATATTTTTTTCACTATTTTAATAATTTTAGGTTGCGGTCACAAAATAAATTTTAATTTTTTTACATGAATAAACTATACTTAAATGGGGGTAAAAAATTATGATTTATTAATCTTACTTATTTTCATTATTTGATTAAAGTTTTCGGACTTGAATAAGATTGTGTTGGTAAATTATGAATTTATAGTTAGATTATCTGATATTCCATTTATTAATATTCTCCATAATGGCCAGAATTTGTTTCTATGTAATAACAACATTGTTTTGTTATTTTTTCTTCTACTTCATCCTTGAAAGTGAGCGACGATAGGGATAAACACATGCACATATGTAATCAAGTTAGGTAGGGTGTTCAAACTCTCTATATTTTTTTCAATGTGCATGATGGTGAAAATACCTGTATAAGGTGGAAACTATCCTTGGAAAAAGGTGATGGGAGCTAGTGATAAGGCCATTTGATCAAAGAAGCCAGTGTAAGATGATGGATCTCGACGTGGAACCATCCTTATTTATTATTTACAAAGAATAATTTTTAAAACTATATTTTTTGAAATATAATAAACATGTTTTTTAGTTATGGATCCCCCAGGGCCTAACTTAGTGAAAAAGGGCCCGGTGTTGTGTCAGGGATGTATCAGGTTAGGGTGTCCACAGCTTCTTGCATGTATGTGTTAGCGTGCTTATTTATAGATTTGTAAGACCCATTTCTTGACCGTTTGTAATATATATATTTCAATTATGCATATTTGTTTGAATATTCATTTTACCACTTATCATAAATTTATATCTCGATATATTTTGGATAATTAAACCTATATACATTTGAAGGAAAGTAAATATATTGAATTGTAAAATTAGGATCATATTAAAAAAATAATGTCAACAATATTTAAACTTTAAAAAATGTAAAACATTTATTATCCTGAAAAAATGTCAAAAGTTTATTTTATTAATCATATGTACAAACCATAAACCCCCCAGAGGCAAGACGAAATATTCGGTCTGGAGATAATGCCCCCAAAAATTAGAAGATTATAAGTGGTGATGATATGTATGCATAAACATTAGGTATAACCTTATTACCCCCTAGACTGATACTAAAATGTTCTAATCATCTAGATCCAAATAGTTCTCCACCCGGGGTGGCCCCTTGGTACCCTTCTATGGTTGGCGATGAAATTTTGGGCCTAACGACACCATGATCAAGAGATCACAAGACATAAAAGAGGATAACTAAATGGGATAATTGTTCTGGAAGCACTAAGGTGGTCCATCATGGGACTAAGCAGAGTGCCATCAATTATCTACCTATTGAACATTTCTCTAAGAGATAGAAAGATGATAGTGACAGATCACTTCTCAAAATTTTGGAGGTGGAGGAAGGAGTTACCCATCCCTACCTAGGCTAATGGAAATATTATTATGGAACTATCGAGGACATATAAACCCCCCCAAAGTTTGAATTCTCCGATATTGGAGTAAATCATAAGGCCCCGACATGGTTTTTGTATCCAAAACCATGTTGGAAAGCAAGGATGATAGTCTCTTGAGTTTAAAGATTGGATTGTTAATGTGTTTCCTTTTGAGAGGTAGGAAAATTTAGGGGTAATTTGTATACTGTGGAATGACAGGCTCGACATTAAAATTTCAAATTTCTCCAAGGAACCATATTTTAGTGAAGGTAGAGGCATTAGATGTTTCCTCCTAGTATCTTATTGGATTTTATGGGTGGCCCAAAATTAAAGAAAAAATAAAGTCATGGGAGTTATTGAGGAGACTAGAAGAATGTTTACCTAGAACCCTTTTGGATGGAGGTGAATTCAATGAGGTTCTTTCCTATTCTGAAAGGGAATGAGGATAGTGCTGGAATAGAGCATCTATGGAAGAATTTATTAGCGACCTAGTGCTGAATTCCATCCAAAACCTCAGGTTTTCATTCCCTCTGTTTACTTTGTATAGGGGCCGATCTCTGGAAGGATGCACTGTTGATAGGCTGGATAGGTAGATAGGAATTTTCCATGACTTCTCTATTGCTCATTTACCTCTTGTGAAATTTTAACATGCTCCAATTTTCCTATCCACTATACTGAATGGGGAGGAAAGGAGAACATGGGGTCCATTTTACTTTGAAAGTATGTGTCTTCGGTATAAGAGCTATAAAGAAGCAATTTTTTATTCCTTCTATGGTAATAATCAAAGCATGTTTTCTAATATCAATAATATGGTTCATTACCTACAGAGTTGGAGCAAAAAGTGTTTTGGGGATATGGACAAATGGGTCAATAATTCTGAATGATGACTAAAATTCATTTATAATATGATTAGGAGTGAGAAGTTGTTAAATGATATCTGTGCTACATAAGAAATATTAATTTTGCTTTTAAAGACAAGGAATATTTATAGTTCCAATGATATAGAGACTCCCACATAAGGTATGGGGATAATAACACCACATATTTTATTAGCGGGCATCTGTGAGGAGAATGAAAAATAATATCTCATACCTCAAAGATTCTTAAGGCAGATTAAAGTAGGATGAGGAGAGAATTCAACCCATTATTAGAGAGTTTTTTGGTAGTCTCTTCAAGGCTGATTGTGTGAAAATCCCCACATGTGTTTCCAGCTATATCCCAAGACTTGTTACGGATGATATTAATTACATTCTTGAGGGAGAAATTGCTGATGAAGAAGTCCTAAAGGACCTGCACCACATACACCCTTCGAAAGCGCCTAGGACATACGGGTTCCATGGAATGTTCTTTAAAATATTTTGGCACATCATTGGTCCTGATGTGACCCATATGACGAAGGAGTTGTGGGATAGTAATTCTTAATTTAATGATATTAATGAAACCATTATTACTCTTATTCCAAAAACTCAGTTTCCTAAGAAAATCATGGAATTATGGCCCATCATCTTACGTAATGTCATCTATAAAATTATCTCCATAATCATGGTGGAAAGACTACAGAGGTTCCTTCCACTCTTGGTGTTTGTGAAAAAGAGTGCCTTTGTCCCTTTTAGTTCCATCACGGATAATGAGGCCATTGATTATGAAATTTTCCACTATATAAAGACCCGATCAAAGAAAAATAATGGCGTGATGGCTCTAAAACTTAACATGATTAATGCCTATGATAGGGTGGAATGAACCTTCATGGAATTGGTTCTTAGGATGTTGGGGGTTGGGGATATCAGGATTATTATTATGATGAACTATATCTCTTCGGTAATGTACATGATCAACATCAATGGGAGAAATTTTAAAAGTTTCAACCCTAGAGAGGATTATGACAAGGAAACCCACTTTCTCATTTTCTCTTTATCCTTCTAGAGGATGTTTTCTACCATTTTATTATGGAATCGTTAAGGTGAGGTATCGCCCATGGGTAAAAGTTATGCTGAAATTCTCCCACTTTTTCTCATCTTTTCTTTGTAGATGATTTCCTTTTAGTCTCACGGGCCACCCCATGCGAATATCATGCAATTTTGTATACCATCAGTCTCTATGAAAGGGCCTCTAGGTAGAGACTCAATGCTATAAAATTAGAGACGTCTTTCAGAAATGGTGTTACCCAGTCATGAAAGGAGGATATCTAGATATTATGTGGCTTTCCTTTGGTTGAGAAGCACTTGAATTACATGGGTCTCCTGACTTTGGTTGGGAGGTCTAAGAAACTATTTTTTGCCTGAAATATGGATAAGGTGGATATCATGACTAGTGTTTGGTCTAGAATATTAATTTCAAATGCTGGGAATGAAGTTATGGTGAAATAATTTATCCTAGTTAATTTTTCATGGGCAATGTAACTATTCAAATTATTGGATACTCTTGTGAACCAGATTCCCTCTCATCTAGATAATTTCTGGTGGGGATATTCTAACTATAAAAATAATACTCATTGGTGGGCATGAGTGAAATTATATGTTTTGATGTTATGTGGTGGAAATGGATTTCAGAACCTGATGTGTTTCAATGAATCTCTACGGGAAAATTTGGGATGGCGTCTACTGACCTACCCCTCCAGCCTTTTTGTTAAAGTCTTCCAGGCGAAACACTTTCCCCATTACAATCTCTTACATTCTTATCTAGGGTCATGACCTAGCTATGTGTGGAGAAGTATTTGGAGTTCAATTCCACATCTTTTTAAAGGTTGTATTTCGAGGATTTCTAATGGAAGCTTAGTTAATGTGTGAAAAGATCCTTGGATGTTGGAGGATAATCTTATGAGAGTCACCTCAATAGCTGTTTCAGGTCAAGAATATGCTAGAGTTAGATAACTTATTGATAGTTCTCTTGAGGAATGGGATTGGGAAAGACATAACTACTGGTTAAATGATACTGATCGACAAAATATTCTAAGAATTACACTTATGTCGGGGCTAGGTTGCGATAACATCTTCTTGAATAGAGAAGTTGTGGGGAAGTATTTTATTCACTCATGGTACATAAATCTAGTTAAAGATTTTTCTAATTCTCTACCAGAGGATATGTGGAAGAATCTTTAGGAATTGGTTATCCAACCTATGGTGAAACTCTTTTAGTGGAAGATTTTTAGGGTGTTTTTCCTACTCATTAACTTTTTCCAGGCACTATGTGGCCAAAGATGACTTGTTCCCATTGTGTTATCTTCACTTTAAAACATTATTTCATGCAATCATGTTTTTCTGTGATGTGATAGGGTTGTGAAAGGAATGGTCCCCATGGTTTTCAATATTCATTATTCCTTATTTATGTTTTTCCCATAACTTTTATGGATGGGTGGTCGCATTTGAATCAAACATTATTGGGATGATCTGTATCTAAAATGGTTGGTGTGGAACAGACGAAATGAGTGGATCTTTCAAAATATATTTAATACTGATTGTATTTGGGTTGAGAGGGATTCATAATGGATTGTAACGTTGGTTGTACTTTGATTAGGATAAATCCTTGTCCTATCCATAGCATGTTCCTCCAATTTGGCCCCCAGAGGATTTCAATAATATTAACTCAGATGCGGTAATGTATAATAGATAAAATAATGAAGTGGGGTTTGTTTTAAGGAAGAGTGATGGATGTGTGGTGTCATATTTCTCTATGAATGTGCTGTTTGGTTAGAGTCCTATCATAGAATAGGCATATTATTTATTGTAAAGGATCCTCTGAGCCCAAAAAATTGATAGACAAAGGTAGTGCTGGAGTCCGATTGCCTCACTGTTTTCAGTGTATTAGTTAAGAAAGAAGAGGATTCCCAACTTTTTGGGTTGACCTTGAGGCAAATTTGGGCTATTGCTATGTATTTTTCTACTTGAAAGTTTTCCTTTATTGGGTGCGAGGGCAATGCTATTTCTCACCGATTGGCGGGGTTTGGGTTGAATTAGGGTTTCCACTATTGGTATGGTTCTTTCATTGATTGGATTTTTTTATGATATGATTGATCAATAATATTATTCGTGGTTTTATCTTCAAAAAATATATATTAAAAAAACACCGCACCAATATATTATTTAAAATTAATGAAGAATTTATATTAGAAATTTATAATGAAAATTGATTATAATATAAATTTAATTTTTTAAATATACATGGAAAATTTTCATTTCATATTTACTCTGGAAATTTACACAGTAAATTTTAAGTGTACACATATATTAAAAACATTTGATGAAAGAATATATACATACATGGAAATCTACTACAAATTTTATTACCCGTGAAAATTGAGAGTGAATTTGCGGTGAAAATTTCCATGGGGGACTTTCAGTTGAAATTTCTATATAAAATTATAATAAAAATATGTTAGTATATAAGTAAAAAAATAATTTTCCATTAAAATTATTTTTAAATATTTCTACTAGAAATGGTTTCATCAAATTTCCAAATAAATTTTAACATAATATTTATAAGGATTATATTTAAAATTTCCTTACAAATAGTATAAACTAAATTCATGTTTATGATTTTTAGTGATAATATATGAACAAGAAAATAAATAATTTATTTTTTGCACTAAAAATTTGAATTAAAAATTTTATAGAAAATTTTTATGGAAAATTCCCAACAATCAGTTTAAATTTATACATTAGATTTAATTTCCAATAAAAATTACCATAATTACAATATAATTTTCTAATGAAGTATCCTTAAAAATTTACTATGAAGAATTATTTTTATGATTGGAAAATATTTCTCAAAATTAAAATAAATATATATATATATTAGTATAATTATATGAATACAAACAAACATAAATTTATTATTTTTTCTTTCAGAATGCATCAAATGTTGAAGCCTAGGCCATCTCGGAGGGTTTGAGGTTCTCTATTTAGAGATAATGGAAATATATATTTTTGGGATTGAGATGCTTCCCCATTTTAATGTAATCCATGTACTAGAGAAGGGATTTCAATCTTTTGGCTTACTAGTTCTGAACATCTGCTCTATTTCCAACCATTTCTCAAAATGAAAGTTATGTTTCATCAAAACAGAAAGGAATAGGGAAACTCATTTACTATTAACATAGGGTCACACTAGTGAATCTCATTCTTGGTTGGGATATTTTCCTTCTTCATTGAGTTATCTTGTAATTCCTGATCATCAAATAATACACCTTATTTATTTTTTAGAAAAACACATAAATTATTATTTTTATCTTAATTTTACAAATTTTAGTGGAAATAAATACTCAATATTTGCAATTAAATTTCATACTAAACATTTAAAAAATAATTTTATTAAACTAATTATAAAATAAATAATTTTTTAAATTTTTATCACAAATATATTTATAAATAAATAAATAATGTCATTTGGAAATAAAAATTTGTAATGAAAATATCCAATGTAATATCAAATAAAATTTTTTTCAATAAATTTAGAGTTTATGTTTCATCCACTTAAAATAAAAACAAAAATTTACTAATATATAAAAAAATGTTAATTTTCATTGGGAATATGCATTAAAAATTTTCATTTCAAACTTTTATTTTATATTTAAACATGAAAATTTTAGTTCAAATTTAATAAAAATACTTATAATGAAAATTTCCACCTACTTTTTATTATAATTATAATAAATATCTGATTACCAAAATTCTAAAATAAATACATGTTTAAATTTTCTATTCAAAATACATTAATACAAAAATAAAAAATTAAACTTTTCACAGGAAATTTTCATTGAAAATTTATACTATAAGCTTTTATTGTAAAACTAAACTGGAAAATTTTGGTCCAAAATTCTATTCATATTCCCAATGGAAAATTTTAATGTTTATTTTCCTCTAGAAATTTTTATTTTAAAATCAAAATAAAAATTTTGAATTAAAATTTACAAAACAAAAATCAATTCAAGATAGAAATTTCGAATATAAACTATAAAAAAGAACACACACTAAAAATAAAAATATAGATGGTTTTATCAAATTACCAATATCAAAGAAAAATTTATAGTGGGAAGTTTTATTACATATATACAAACATATATTAAATTTTTATTTTTAATTTTTCATTCTACATTTACATTGTAAGTATCTATTAATATAAATCTACACTAAAAATTTTCTATGAAAATTTACACTATAGAATTTGAATGAATACACACATATATATACATACATATATGTATGTACAAAAATATAAATATAAAAAAATCATGTGAAACTTTAAACTAGAATATCACACAATTTCGATGAAAATTTCAATGTAAATTCACTCTGAAAATTTATAGTTTTCTGGGGAAATTAATACTCAAATTTCAATATAACTATGTACGTATATATTAATAAATATATATTCATACATTTATACTTAAATTTTAAATTTTTATATAAATTTTATAGTTATTAATAAAAATTTCTATAGAAAATTTACACCTAAATTTAAATCCTAAATTTTAAAAAATAGATATAGTAAAATTTTGAAATAAAAAAATATTTAAATTTGACATGAATATATATAAATACATGAATACATAATGTAAATTTTCATTGAAAATTTTTCGTCCAAAATTGTGCTGGAAATTTTCTATGTAAATTCCTACATGAAAATTACAATTCAAATTTCCAGTTATATTATACAATGAAGATATATTACTATATAAAAACCACTTTGAATTTCTCAAATGAATATGCAGTGAAAATTGTTTCTAAAAATTTTCGATGCCCATTTCCACCAGAATGTTATGGTTAAAATTTCCAATAAAAATTTCAATTATGAATTCCAATATATATTTTGAACACATCATATATTTACTAATAAAAATATTCATTATTTTATAGTGTAATTTTATATTGCGGACTTGCAGTAGAAACATAAATTTTAGTTTGAAATAAGTGTACTCATACATGAATGCAAGCATGTAAATGAATATATACACTAAAATTATGTTTTTTTCTTTAAATAATTTATATTAATATATAAGTTTTCAAAGAAGCATTAGGGGTATTACTTGAGTGGTAATGGATCCTTGCAGTCCAACATTAGAGTCTGGTTCAAATTCGAATGGGAGTGAATTTCTACAGATAGGTGGTGACTCAGGCATAACACATAATAGAGGTAGACGGTGATGTATATATTACACATGAAATATAATGCAAGCATGACACTACACGGGTCCTTAAGGAAAATTTTTTGGTCATTGGGCTATGTAACGGTCTTCATGCATAGTTGACCTTCAGGCCATGTTCTGAATAATATGGCTTGATGGGTGGGAAATCCCTTGGAGGTGGGGTTGGGGGGATATGACCAACCTTTTTAGAATATGCGTGTAGTGTGTGTGTTTAATATAACTATACCCCCAATCACCTAACACACACACACACACACACATATATATATATACATATATTCAATGAAAATATTTAGAATTAAATTTTTAAATAAAATATCTTACTGTATATATATAAATACAATTTCTATATAAAATAGTAGAAATGTTATTTTTTAACATTATAAAAAAATATAGTTATGTAGGTATAAAAATGATTTTATAATAAGAAATTTTACTATAATTAAAATATATACAATAGATAAAAAATGATGTTATATAGTTGTAATTTAAAATATTTTTAAAAAGATTAAACAAAATATTTCAAACTAGAATTATTTTACTTGTAAAAAAAATAGATGAAAATATAAAACTTTATAAAAAAATGTAATATAATTTTGGTTTGTTATTATCATATATATATTTTTTATATATTTTAGTACATATTTATTTTTAATGTTTTAGAATATTTTTTTATTAAAAATATTTTGGGTCAACTTGTGTTTTGAATTGGATTAAATGATGGGCATGAGAGTAATCCAACATAACTCTTTAAAATGAAATAATTTTGTTTTTTATAAATTAGTTTAATTTAAAAAATATCTGGTGAAACATTCTTTATTTTCTAAGTAGGTAGACTTCAATGTGAACCTAGATCTTACGTTCTCACCCCAACTTGATGATGGAACTCTTCAGCTTCTCATAACCATTTCCAATGGTGGTTCCACAACTAAAAATAGGGTAACTTCCACCCCTTGAAGTAGGAGACCACCATAGGTGGTTGCTGGCATTGAATAAAAAGAATAACCTACCTCTCATGTGCCCCTTACTCCTTGTGATCCCCAGGAACCTCCCTGCCTTGTGCAAATCCAAGCTACCACTACCCTTCCTATCCCTTTCTTCACCTGTCATCTACCTCTCAAACACCCCTCTATACCCCCACCAAAACCACCACCTCTTCCTCCGACTCTGGTTCCCTCTCCCTCCCTAACTCCCCTCCCAACCTCCACCTCCACATCCACCTCCACATCTACCTCTGGCTCTTACTCCACCTTCCTCCATGACACCCAACCCCACCTCCACCTACGTCTCTACTTTTTCTCCCTTTACCCTAACTACCTCTCCCTCCCCAAGTCCCTTATCAACCCCTACACATGAATACCTTATGATCTATCCATAAAATTTCATATTCCCAACCCAGAACCTCAATTGGGTATCCTCCCCCTACCGACCATAAGAGAAATCCAAGGTTAGATTCTCTCTATCAATTTTGCCACCATCGTCATCTTTTCTTTCCCACCTAAATATTGGTTATTTATTCTTTAAGATCCAATATATTAATTCCAACAAGGATCCCAATCTTAAGTTGATCTATATAATTGAGTTCTAACAAGTCCACCAAACCATATTTTCTTCACGCATGGCGTCTCATTCACTCTGTGAGATCATAGTCTCCCTGTGATCTTGCAATTTACACATTTGTTTGCACAATATAATTTTCCCCTTATTTATAATTACATGAATATAATTATCAATCATTGATATAGAATGGTGACCTCATGTATTTTACTTAATTTATTATGATGAAACTTTATGTATTTGTATATATCGATTGCATACTCATTCCATTAATCTAGTTGATCATACAATTCAATTAATTTTAGTTATGGATTCCCTTGGACTACTTCAAACAGGGAACAATTTCAATAAAACTTATAGTTTTTTTCTTCAATGATTCCACCAAACCCTTGTAATTTATTACTAATTCAATTTCAAATTTTAATTTTTAAACCTTTTTCTTCAACTATTGTTTCCTTAAGCCTACTAAATAATTATATAAACATGTTCTATGGAAATCAAACTAGCATGCATAATCAAATTTTATAAATGTTTTATAATTATATATTTGTTTTACTTTTTTTAATTATGACTAATTGTTTTTAAAAATTATATCATGAGGTATTACCAAAATGTTTCCCCCTGTTATTATTGTTTTTAGCCCGTAATGTTAGATAAAAATAAATGTTTTGGTAGACATTTTTATTAGTTATTTTTTTAGACATGGATATAGATACCCTTTTGGGATTTTATTTCATACAGATTAAGAGTTAGATATTTAAAAAAAAATTATTTGAATTATGATGACTAAGAATTTTATTATGTTATCATTAAATTAAAATATCAAAAATGTGTTAATGGAATTTTTATAATGCAAGAAGTGGAGTTTTGTCTATTCTTTCATTGAATAAGTTATTCTTCTCCATCCCTTTATAATTTTTTTCATCCTTTTTTCTTATTCATTTCAAGTTTTACATATAAATAGATTCATATTATATTACATCCTCCTACAATAAGTCTTTTACATATCAATAACACTATTATTAGTTGTTTTTGAACCATGTTTATGTATTAAAAACACGATTATTATTTGTTTTTTAAACATGTGTATGTATTACCAGTATCATATTATTATATTTTTCTGACCAGGTTTTTCTATTATTTAAATTTTAATTTTTTTTCTTTTTTATGTTTAGGAGACTGATAGGAGTAATATTCTTATATGCTCCTATATATTGTTTCACATCCAGGTTAAAAAATGATGGGGCCCCTTTCATCGTTCTAATTTTTAATTAAAAGTCTAATGGATATATTTCTACACCTAATATGTTTCATAAAGAGATATTTCAAAATCATGATAAACTTAAAACTGAAGAGATCAATTTCTAAAAAATAAATTTAAACTGAAAATAGGGTGAAAACTATGTGAAATAGCTATATTTACTAGATGAAAAAATCCTCTCGAGTCGCCACTAAAAAAATCCTCTTCCCCCTAACCAGATTAATTTTATTCTACACATATCATCCCTATTTTCTCTTTAATACCATCCATTCAACATATAACTCTTGCAGTCTAGAACATCCTTGTCTGACTCAGTTCAAAAAATGGTTTTGATGGTATGAGGAATAAAATAATGTATGTTCTCCAATGTCCCAAAGGCCTTCATTTTTATTGATTTTGATAATCCACCTTTCAAGGGGTGAGGTGGAACCCTTACAAGTCCTGTAGGAGTAAGTATTACATGAACCGTAGGCCTTAGAGGAAATCATTTTCCCATAGGCTTTAAACATGACATATAACTCAGACTAACTACTTGGAACTGCTCTTCCCCAGCATCTTCATCGTGAAATCATCTCTCCACCTTCGCATGGATGTCTGGCTAGGTATTCATATACATGCAGAGGCTTGTCCCGATGGTAGGTGCTATAACCTCTCATTCTTGCAATCTGTTTAGCTTCTACTGTAGTGAAAGCTCCTTTGCTCATCCTCCTTGTAGAGCTTATTCCTCGTAGGTCGTCTGTTTTTCATCTGCACTTAAGGTGGCCTGAAGGCCTTGAAGTGGCCCTAACACCTTATTGACCAAAAGGCCTGGGTGGCTCGAAAGCCTTAAAGGACTCGGGGACCAAATCGGTGGCCCGAAGGCCCAAACGAATGCATATTCCCGGCTGCTACAGTGCCAAATAGTACCTGCTACAGTTCCGTTACAGTACCTGCTACAATACTGCACAGTTCCCACTATAGTGCCTATTACAGTACTACTATAGTGCCTGCTACAGTACTGCTACAGTACTACTACAGTACTGCTACAATACCCAAAAATACTTTATCTGCCTAGATTTGATCCCCGGTCTCCCGGATGCACTTACAGAGTCCTTACTAACCGGGCTAAGGCTCATGTGAAATAAAATAATGTATGTGATTTACCTTTTCTTGGGAATCATGAAAATAAATTTATATAATTCATAAACCTTTCATTTCTAAATTTAGTTTATGTACTTTATTTCATTTTCTAATTTTTACCCTTCTTAAATGCATTTCAATTTCATACATGGAAGACAATAGACCTATGGTTACGTTTTTTGGATTTTTATTAGACCATTGTTTTATATATACCATATTCAATATTCAGACATTCTTGGATATTTGGTTTCTTATAAAAATTGTATTTCTTAATTCATTATTGTTTGCTTGTTCATTAATTCAAGAGTTTTACAATTTTTTATGACTCTAATAATAATATTTTTGGATTAAATAGTTTTATTTCAAATAATTTATAGGTATTATTTTTTTCATTTTTGAATAAAAATATTTTATAATAATTGTTTTGGATTAGAAACATATATTCAATTAAATAAATTTTATATGAAGTATTATCGTTTAGAAAAAATAACCATAATTTTTTTATCATTTTTAATAAGATTTTCAAGTATTATATTATATTTTAGGTCATTAATTGTTAAAATTATTTTTCAATTATCATTTATGTGACAATTTTCACAATTGTGTAATAGATTTATTTGGATTTTCAAAATTACATATCTTTTCTTAGACTATGGTATGTGTATTTTCATCAATTTTATTAACATATGTGATGTTTCAATTTACATTTAATCAAGTAATTTTTTAAAGTGAAGTGTATTGATTAGTCACTAAAATTGGATAATATTAATTATTAATATCTTTATATTCATTTTTCCAAAGTCCATAAACATTGTTTTTAGTGCATTACATAAATAGAAATTCATTTCTCATCTTAAATGCAATTCATGTTTAAAATGAAAATTTGGTCCCAATCATTCATTTGTTTGTGGAAAACATTATATTCATTTTCTGAATTTTCAATTTTGGGATATTATTGAACAATTTTTTTGGAACACTTTTTCTTTTAGGTCTGATGGATGAATCCCAAGGGAAGAGGGATATTTTTGCACCTGAATGTAGAAATTTGCTGGAAGAAGCCTAATTGGCCTAAGGCCCATCAAACAAATATGGGGCCCACAAACCAAGCCCAATGAAGCTCAAATTTATACAGTAGAAATATAAAAATATGAGGATCATTTTATTCAACTATGTACGGAGCTAATTCTGAAGTTTTCATAATGATAAAGAGATCTTAAGTTGAGATTTAAATGGTGGACCTAACATTAATGCACCTAAATCTGTCCCACCATTTCGACCATAACTTCCAAACAGCTAAGCCAACATTCCTGAAATTTTTAAAGAACATAAAGGACAGATTGGAGAAGATATTTCTTTTCTATGACCTCTCCATATTTTGCCTTCTTCAATTACAAATTCACACGTAAATATGGTTGATGAATCTGGATAGTTTTCCAGGTCAACTTCGAAATGTCAATTTCCTTTTGATTATTCACCCTCATTTTAAATCTATTAATTGTTGGGGGTGAATTAATTATTGGGAGGTGTAACTAAGGCTCCTAATATTTCTATATAAGGAGCTGGTGGTGAAGGGAATAGCATGAGATATTTTTCTTATCATCTTTTGTTGCTTGTTTCATTGTAAGGTTATGCTGCAAAAGTTCCTTTGTAATGTTTACAATTTCCATGTAAGTTTTTTTATTCTTAATCAACATATTTCTCTTCTATATTTTCAATTAATTTATTAAAACTAAATTTTCACAAAGCACAGTGATATATCTGCGTTGTGGTGAATTAGTTCACACATAGGTGTGAATTTCATTCACACACACGGAGGAGTGCTTGTTATTTCCGCGGTTTTAATTTCTTCAATCCAATTCTTGTAATCCATATTCTGCCCACCATTGAGAGCATACCATCAATGGAGGGCTAACCCTTTAATGGGTAGATCATAGGAGGATGCAAAGGCTGGATTGAATGTTATTTTATGAACGAATTGTTGTTAATTGGATAATTAATTTAAGACATCCATTCATCAGTTATTTCTACTCTTCATCTTTACTGTGTTTGAGAAAACTAAATTCAATTACCAAATGACCATATACCTTGGAGAGATCATGAATTTGGTTCTCTAAGTGTATAGGGGATTATTAATTGTGTTTTGTAAGCACCAAACCATAAAATGATAAAGGTAGTGTTATTTTTGAAGAATGGATTCATCAAGAATTAATAAAACCAAAATTGTCTAAAGAAGTAAAATTCATTCAATCCACCCCAAGCATAATCCTAAGATCAACACATTTTCTTTGAATTGAATTCACTTAGGTTTTTTAGTGTTCTTTAAAACCATCCAAAATCAAAACCAAAGTTGTCTACTTTATAGCCCATCCTTCACCATATCATAGCATCTCAAGGTTACTTCTTCGGTCCCTGTGGACTCGACCCCTACATATACTACATCGACCGTTTTTTACCAGTAGGGTAAATTTGGGCGTAAAAAAATTTTGGTGCCATTACCAGGGACCAAGTAAGTTTCTTAGACCAAAAACCTTATTTTCTTACCTATATTATTCTATTCTCAACTAAATTCTCTTATCTTTTCCCTTTCTCGCTTTTTTTCTTTTGGCGCATGTTCACCTACACCCATGATAACTCAAACAGATTAGTTAGGGTGGATACTCCTAGGGCTGGGGAGTCAAGAAATAATAGAGGTCTTTTTCCATTAGATCCAAATATTCCCAATACTCCAGATTCAAAAGTTGAGTTTGATACAATGGAGAATCTCCCACAAAACCAAATCATTAACCAGGGAGGGAACCAAAATAATGAGCAAGACCCTAACTTGGGAATTGTTGCAGGCCCGACCATGAATGAATACCTCATACCAACCTGGACCAATGCACCCTCAGGCATTAGGAATGATAACATAGGATATGCCCAATATATTTTCAAACCCCTTGTCTCAAACCACCTTCTAACCATTCATGGGATGGATTTTGAGATGCCTTACCTTCATGTTAAGGAATTTAATAACATTGTCAAAACCATGCGCCCACCAAATCAAATTGAATCTACTAAAATGATAATTTTTCTTTTTTATCTTAAGGACCGGGCAAAGAATTGGTTAAAAAATGTTAGACCAGCATCCATTCACTCTTGGGACCAACTTCAATGAGAATTTTATAAAAAATAATTCCCCCATCACAAAACAATAGCACTAAAAAAGAGCATACAAAACTTTTTTGAAAGATAGAGAGAAACATTATATGAAACATGAGAAATGTTCAAGGAAACATTAAACATGGTACCAAACCATGGTTTATTAATCCTAGAATAAGTGAGAATTTTCTATGAAGGGTTGGGTCCCGGAAACAAACAATTCATTGATATGATGTGTAATGGAACCATCAAAAACAAAGCCCCAAATGATGCTTACGAGTATCTAGAAAATCTTGCTGAATAGAACCAAACATGGGGAACATCACCATACTATGAGAAGCCACCCAAATCTAGTGGAATGTACAATCTTGGAGAAGAAGAAAACCTTAGAGAAAAACATGCTACACTCACAAAGAAAGTTGAGGATATTGATCTTAGGAAGGTCCACAAAATCCAAACTGTTGAGCTTGTTTGTAAAATTTGTGACAAACATGACCACAAGATTGATAATTTCCCAACCATTCCTTCTATCAAGGATGTTCTTTTAGGAGGAACACCAGAAGAAGTTAATGCAATAAACATTCAAAAGCCACAGTTCACAAACACCTTCAATCCAAGGTATAATGACCATCCCGACTTTCGTTTGAAGGAAAATCAATAACCAACACAACAACAATATATCAATCCATACCCTCAACAAAAGTTTCAACCTCATAATCAGTTCCAACCACAGCCGGTCCAATTACAAAATCCTCATGTCCAATATCAACAACCTATCCAACAACCCAATCAATAACCTATCCAACAACCAATGTATACTCCTGGGATAAACCAACAAGCTCAAGCACCAACCCAAATTGTTCTACAAAGCCTAATTGAACAACTGTGCAAACAAATGGACAAAATGAACTCAGAATTGTCATCCATTAAACAAGAACTTCAAACCATAAAAACTGGAAAGGCACCCGTGCCCACACAGGCCATTCCGCAACAAACATCAAAGGGAGAGACAACTTTCACTTAAACAACTCATGAAAAACTAAAGGTTGTGATAGTTTTAAAAATTGGGAAATCAGTTGAAAAACCGGAAAAAATAAGTCAAAAACCATGTGAAGCTTTAAACTCTAATGAAAATTCAAATGAACCACAAGATCAAACTGAAGAAACTGATAACAATGTGAATGAAACAAAACTTCAACAAACAACTCCAAAACCTGAACCATTTCCTCAACGCATGAGGGGGAAAACCAAGCCTGAATTGAGTGAAACATTGAGGGAAATCTTCTCACATGTCAAGTTGAACATTACCCTTCTCGATGCCATTGAAACCATACATTCCTACTCAATGTACCTTAAGGAATTGTTCACTTTTAAAAGAAAATTTTCACATAAAAACCAAGTCCTTTTGGCTGCTAATGTGAGTACCACCATTCAAGGGACCATTCCTCCTAAGTTGAAAGACCCAGGATGCCCGTAAATAAATGTTGAACTAGGAGAGAACAAATTTGTCAAAGCCTTGTGTGATCTAGGTTCTAGTGTGAACCTCATTCCTTATTCCATGTATTGTCAGTTAGGGCTCAAAGAACTCCAACCCACATCTGTCACTCTTCAACTTGCTGATCGTAGTGTTCGAGTTCTAAAGGGGATCTTAAAAGATGTTTTGGTGAAAGTTGAAAATTTCATTTACCCAGCTGACTTCATTGTTTTGGAAAATCACCCAAGCTTAGGGCCTAGGGAGCAAACCCCAATCATCCTTGGTCATCCCTTCCTTGCAACAATCAACTCTGTTATCCGAGTCCGAAATGGGAACATGACCATAACCTTTGGGAACATGAGTCTAGACTTAAAAATCTACAATGAAAACTCTAAAATTGGGGATGATGAAGAGATCCATGAGGTTAATTGGATTGGTAGTGTTGATAATGAACTGAATGAACATCAAGGAATTACCGAAGGATGGTTAAGTCAAGAATAGATTGATTTTCTTTGTTCACATGAGGGAAATTTCTCTCATTGGATTGAATCTCATTCTGATATCTCTATTGATGAATTTCTAGAATCACAAATCAATGATACCATTGTTTAAATCAATAACGTTGAGTCCATATCCATTCATGACACTACTCTGGAAAATTTAGTGGATGAAAATTCTGTTCACAAGGAACCAATTTTGACAAGAAATCTGAACAAAGAAACTAAGTTCAATACAAAGTCTCATCCTTTCATGGAATGTCAGGACCAATATGATCTTGAATTTAAAGTCTTACCTTCATAACTAAAGTATGCATTCTTTGGGGACAATTCATCCATTCATGTTCTCATTTATTCCTCTCTTGAAGCCAATCATGAGAGGATGCTTCTAGATGTCCTTAGGAGACACAAGAAATCCATTGGATGGACCCTATCTGATATTCCTAGGATTAGACCACTTATCAGGACTCATAGAATTATTGTTGAATCCAAGTCAAAGCCATGTCATAAACCTCAGAGGCCACTCAATCCTAATCTCATGGAATTAGTGAGAAAAGAACTTTTGAAATTGTTAAAAGCTGGTATCATCTATCCTATAGATGAGAGTGAGTGGATTAGCCCAATCCATGTAGTTCCAAAGAAGGCTGGAATCACAGTAATAACCAACAAGGATGGATTGATGCTTCTAATAAGGGTCAGTAGTGGATGGAGAGTTTGTATTCACTATAAGAAGCTCAACTCTTGTACCAAAAAAGACCATTTACCCGTACCCTTTGTTGATCAAGTCCTCGAGCGAGTGGCGGGTCATCAATTCTATTGCTTCCTAGATGGATTCTCAGGGTATAATCAAATTGAAGTCTCCTTAGAGGATCAAGGAAAAACAACCTTCACTTGTTCATTCGACACTTTTTCCTTCAAGCGCATGCCCTTTGGGTTATGTAATTCCCCTGGTACCTTCCAGCGGTGCATGATGGGAATATTATCGGATATGGTGGGGGATTTTTTAGAAGTATTCATGGATAACTTCTCCATATTTGGGCATAATTTTTAGGGATGTCTTATAAATGTTGAAAAGGTTTTGTCAAGGTGCGAGGATAAGAATCTCATAATAAATTGGGAAAAATTCCATTTCATGGTAAGGGAAGGACTTATTCTAGGTCCTCTGGTATCTGATAGAGGGATTGAAGTTGATAAATCTAGGGTTGAAATCATTTTGTCACCTTCCCACTCCTAAAACTATTAAGGAAGTGAGGTCCTTCTTAGGACATGCTGGTTTTTATAGAAGGTTCATTAGGAATTTCATCTCTATCTCTCGACCACTTTGTGCTCTATTGGTAAAAGATGATCCATTTTTATGGACAAAAAGTTGTGAGGAATCATTATCTACACTCATGTCAACTCTTATATCTCCACCTATCATGCAATCTCCAAATTGGAAAATTCCTTTTGAGCTCATGTGTGATGCAAGTGACTTCGCTGTAGGAGCAGGCTTAGGACAATGGTGTGAGAAAACCCCATGTGTCATTTCTTATGCAAGAAAATCTTTAAATGATGCACAAATAAACTAAACCACTGCTGAGAAAGAGTTTATTGATGTTGTCTTTTCCTTAGAGAAATTCAGGTCTTATCTCTTAGGATCACCCATCATTGTCTTCACTGACCATTCATCCCTAAAATACCTTTTCCAAAAACAAGATGCCAAGGCTAGATTGATTAGGTGGGTCCTTCTTATTCAAGAGTTTAATTTAACCATTAAGGATAAAAATGGTGTTGAAAATATTATAGCTGATCACCTCTCTAGGATGGAATTAAAAGACAACTCACACCATCTCTCTGTGTATGATTCATTTCCTGATGAGCACCTCTATTCAGTGAGTGATTTCCCTTGGTATGCTGACATAGCAAACCATTTGGTGACGGGTGACATTCTAAAATTCCTCGGGACCCAAGCTAAGAGGAAATTCCTTTCTGATGTCAAACACTATGTGTTTGATGATCCTTACCTCTTTATGTTTTGTCCTGATCAAATCATTAGGAGATGTATTCCCGAGTCTGAGCAAGAGTCCATTCTAAAATTTTGTCATGGAGAGGCATGTGGAGGCCAATTTTCTACAAAGAAAACCACTGTAAAGTTCCTCCAAAGTGGTTTCTACTGGCCGAACCTCACTAAGGTTTCCTTCCAATTCTGCAAAATTTGTCCTCAATGTTAGCAATTAGGATCCATTACCAAAAGGAATCAAATTCCCCTCACTCCCATTCTGGTTGTTGAAATCTTTGATTGTTGGGGAATTGATTTCAGGGGACCCTTTACAAACTCTAAGGGATACCTCTACATCCTCTTAGCTATTGATTATGTCTCAAAATGGGTTGAAGCCATTCCCACTAAGTCCAATGACCACCATGTTGTGATCCAATTTCTGAAAGAGCATATATTTTCTCGATTTGGAATTCCTAGGGCTATAATCAGTGATCATGGAACCCATTTCTACAACCACCCATTCTCTTCACTCATGTCTAAGTATGGTATTACTCATAAATTTTCCACTGCATACCATCCTCAAACCAACAGTCAATCTGAGTTGGAAAAATAGAGAAATAAAGCAAATTCTTGAAAAAACTGTCAATCCCTCTAGGAAAGAATGGTCCTAGAAACTCTTAGATTACATTTGGGAATATCTAACTGTTTTCAAAACTATCCTAGGCATGTCACCATATAGATTGGTTTATAGAAAATCATGTCATTTACCTGTTGAAATTGCGCATAAGGCCCTTTGGGCAATAAAAAAAAAATGAACTTTGACATTTCATTGGCTAAAACAAAAAGGAAATTAGATCCTAATGAACTCGAGGAACTTAGGATGGAGGCTTATAAAAATTCGAGGATCAATAAATTTAATGTTCAAGCCTACCAAGCAAGGAATCTCAAATTCAAACACTTTGAACTGGGAAAATTTGTGCTCTTGTATAGTTCAAAACTTCATCTACACCCAAGAAATCTAAGGTCCAGATGGTCTGGTCCATACCTAGTGCATCATGTGTACCCTCATGGTGAAATAGAGATATTGGACCCAACAAGTGGTAATGTCTTTAAAGTCAATGGTCATAAGTTAAAACCATTCATTGAATCATTCAATAAACAAGAAACCAAGGAGGATTTAACTGATCCAACATATGAACCAGATAAAAATTGATAGATTTAGAGTACAAGTTGATGTAACGACGTTAAACAAAAGTGTTTCATGGGATCCAACCCATGGTTTTCAGGTTTCCAATCATTTTGAATCATTTTCTTTTTCATATAATAAATTACCATAGACTGTTGACCTGTTCTTATTTTATGAGTAAGGATGTGTATGAAAGGGGAGTACCATATTCATCCATGTCACGCGGTGTGATCCCTGAGTAATACCTTACCAATAAAATATAAATAAGACAATGTATCATCAGTTTATTTTATTTTATTTAAGTTTTTTAGGTTAAAAAAATATTTAATTAGACTCTTGACCTGTTCTACTTTTATGAGTATGGATGGGTATGAAAGGGGATCGACGTATTCATCCGTTTCACACGGTGTGATCCCTGAGTAATACCTTAACCATAAATTTAAAGGAAGACAATGTATCATTAGTTTGATTAAAAAAAACATGGAAAACCATAAAAATGACGATACATGGAATTAAATAAATAATTCTATTGTTTGTTTTGTCTGCTTTGTTCTTCTTTTTTCAGGAACTATTTTGGGTGATACATGTTCAATCAAGGTGGTGCCTATATCCCCCAAGAGATCAAAGGAGTAATCCGGAGCATCATGAACTTCAACTTCAGAAACCAGGTGAATTTGTTCCATGTTTATCATTTTCAAATTTCCTCTTTGAACTCCTCTCCTACCCCTTCTAACTTTTCTTTTCTTTAAACACTAGGGACAATGTTATTATATGTAGGGGAGATAAAAAATGATTTTTTTGTGAATAAGAACATGCAAGGAAAGAATAATTCCATTAAACTTGAACATGATAAAACACATTGCAAACTATGAAATTGGATATCGAAAAATTTGGATTCCTTGATTCTGATTTTAATGCAAGTTTATGTTCATGAGCATAGTTTTTGTAAAGTGCGGTTATACGATGTGATTTTTCAAAGTTTACATTTTCATCCTCTTAATAAAAATGCCACAATGCACGTCTATTGGATCGTGAGTGTAAATTTGAGTTCTTGGGTCCCTTTCATTATAGCATAGGGTTCTGGGTTCACTTTTAGTTTAATTTGAGTATCAAAAAAAAAACAAAAAAAAAACAAAAAAAAAACAAGAAAAATTTGAAAAAAATAATGACCACATAGAGCAATGTTTTGTCCAAATGCGTGGCGTCTGACACTTGGGGATCGTGACTCCATAGTTTTCTTGCTCATAGTTATGCTTTATATCTATATTGTAGAGCATGTAGTTAACAATATGTGTGGCGCCCGACACTTGGGGATCGTGACTCCGTAGTTGTCTTTCCCAGAGTTAGTCTTTTCATATCTATCGGGGTTAAAAAAAATGGATACTCATCTTAAGGTTCAATGTGATTCCCACCTATCTCTTCACTTTTTTTCTCTTGAACAATAAAATAGGCCCCATATCTTTTGTGATGCACAACACTTTATCATGCTTACTTGAAATTGGATGAAATATGGCGATGAATTTGAACAAAGGAATAAGATTGGGCTTGGGATATGCTTATGGACCTAGCTTGTTTTAAATGATTATGATGGGTTTCATAATTTTTTTGAGATGAAGTCTTTGGGTGAGCAATGTGTATTAAAATGTTTTTGGAAAAATGGATTTGAATTTTATATTTGAATTATTTTTTTCTCGGGACTAGCAAAACTCAAGTTGGGGGGTGTGATTAGACACTAAAAGTAACTAATATTCATTGTTAATATATTTATATTCATTGTTACAAAGTCCATAAATATTGTTTTTAGTGCATTACCTAAATAGAACTTCATTTCTTATCTTAAATGCAATTTATGTTTAAAATGCAAATTTGGGCCCAATAATTCATTTGTTTTTGGACAACATTATATTCATTTTCTGAATTTGAAATTTTGGGATATTATTTACCACTTTGTTTATAACATTTTATCTTTTAGGTCCGATGGATGAATCCCAAGGGAAGATGGAGATTTTTGCACTGGAATGCAGAAATTTGCTGGAAGAAGCCTAATGGGTCTACGACCAATTAAACAAATGTGGGAACCAAAAACCAAGCCCAATGGAGCTCAAATTTATACATTGGAAAGATACAAATATGTGGATAATTTTATTCAACTGCGGACAAAGCTAATTCCGAATTTTTCATGATGATAAAGGGATCTGAAGTTGAGATTTAAAGGGTGGACCTGACATTAATGCACCTAAATCCGTCCCACCATTTCGACCATAACTTCCAAATGGCTAAGCCAAATTTCTTGAACTTTTTTCATATCATAAAGGATAGATGGAAGAAGATATTTCTCTTCTATGACCTCTCTGTATTCGGCTTATTCAATTATTAATTCACACGTCAATATGGTGTATGAATCTAGATAGTTTTCCAGGTCAACTTCGAAACATCAATTTCCTTTTGATTATTCACCCTCATTTTGACTCTATTAATTGTTGGGGGGTGAATTTATTGTTGGGGGTGGAACTAAAGATCCTAATATGCCTATATAAGGAGCTGGTGGTGAAGGAAATATCATGTGATATTTTTCTTATCTTCTTTTGTTGCTTGTTTCATTATAAGGTTATGATGCAAAAGTTCCTTTGTAATGTTTTAAATTTCCATGTAATTTTTTTTGTTCTTAATCAACATCTTTCTATTCTATATTTTCCATTAATTTATTAATACTAAATTTTCACAAATGACAGTGATATCTCTGCGTTGTGGTGAATTAGTTGACATATATGTGTGAATTTAATTCACACACACGGAGGAGTGCTCATTATTTCCACGGTTTTAATTTCTTCAATCCAATTCTTGTAAGCCATCTTCCACCCACCATTGAGAGCATACCATAAATAGTGGGCTAACCCTTTAATGGGTTGATCTTAGGAGGATGAAAAGGCTGGATTGAATGTTATTTTATGAACAAATTTTTGTTAATTGGATAATTAATTTAAGAGATCCATTCTTCAGTTATTTATACTCTTCATCTTTACTATGTTTGAGCAAACTAAATTCAATTACTAAATGACCATATACCTTGTATAGATCATCAATTTGGTTCTCTAGGTGTATAGGGGATTATTAATTGTGTTTAGTAAGCACCAAACCAGAAAATGAGGAAGGTAGTGTTATTTTTGAAGAATGGATTCATCAAGAATTAATAAAACCAAAATTGTCTAAAGAAGTTAAATTCATTCAATCCACCCCGAGCATAATCCTAAGATCAACCCATTTTCTTTGAATTGAATTCACTTAGGGTTTTTTTTGTTTTCTTTAAAACTATCTAAAATCAAAACCAAAGTTGGCTACATGATATCCTATCCTTCACCATATCATAGCGTCTCATGGTTACTTCTTCGGTCCCTGTGGACTCGACCCCTACATGTACTACATCGACCGCTTTTTACCAGTAGGGTCAATTTGGGTGAAACCATATATTGATGCTGAATTATTTATTATCCTTAAATATATTACCTAACCACATGAAAATTTTTATTTCTACACAATTATTGACTAATTAATTAACACCAATTACATGAATATATTTTAGTTTGATATATTCAAACATAAAATAAAAATTCACACATATTTTTAGAAGAAATATAGTTGTGGGATCATTTTTATATACCATGTATCATTAAGGAACATTGATTAGGTATATTATAATAACTCAATGTGTATTATTTTACTTTCCCGTGATTATATAATTCTGTTTTAATATATAGGTAGGTTCCTTTATATTTCTAAATTTTAGACAAATGATATCTTATTTTAAATGTTTCAAATTAATTATGTTTCATGAATGTAGACAGTTAATCGATTATAATCCATAATATCATGCTTAAATTAATCATTCCCTATTAAATAATGAAATTAAATTATGTTATTTTATATATTTTTTTTGTTTGTATCAATGTATTTATTTTTATGGTTTTATGAAATTATTTAATTTTTGATTGTAATGTTTTTAGATTGTTATATTATTTACATAATTTAACAATGTTTACAGTAAATATTTAAAAATAAATGTTTAAAATGTTTTCATTAACAAAAAAATTGGGGTTTTCATTGACATCATGAATTCAATTTTTATTTATTTGTTTAAATTTTCCAAATTTATCTTATTTTTATATTCATTTGTAAAAAACTATTTTAAATTCAATTAATTAAGAAAGATTTTCTTTTTATTTAAGATACCTGAATGATGATTTTTTTTTGTTAACTAAACAAAACTTATTTTCTCTATGAAGATCATGGATTCAATTATTTCTAATTTTATTTCTCTTATTACTTGGTAAGTTTCCTTAAATAAAAAAATAGTTGTTGGGAAATAGAAAATCCAAGATGCAATGAAAATTATTAATTGAGGGTTGCTATAGAAATCTCGTAGAAATCATTGTTGCAGTGGGATATATGTTTAATTTTTTTAATAAAATTGGAAATTATAAGAAATAGAACAAGACTTATGAACGTCTTTATATTAAGAGACTAAAAAAATTAGACGAGTTTAGTCAGTGGATGATTGATGATTTTTTACAGAATCATTTATATCATATTCAATATATAATCATTGAATCGTGTGTTTTTTTCTTTAGAAACAAATCATATTTCTTGACATGGATTTTGGATGATAGGAAAGTGAGAATATGATTAAAACATATCATGGTTCATGCATTTTTATTTGTTTTACATGAATAGTAGATACACCAATAGGGTATAAATTTATAATGATATAGGTTTTTTATATTATTTCTTCATTTGAATGGAATTGTGGTGTTGAATTGTTCACTATATTTATGCCATATAATACAATTTTCATTAATTTTTTATCGTTCATTCATTGGTCTAATGCCATTACTATTTTATAGTTAGATTATGTAATGGTATTATAAATATAATGTTATATAGTAGAACACTAATAAATATTTTATGTTACATAGTTTTCAGTTATAGAAAAAATAATAATTATATTCTTTACTGATTCCACCATATCATATCCTTAAAATGTCCTGAAATTCATAAATTAGTGATTAGATATATGATTAGTTGATTGGTTGATTATTTATTCTTTCTATTTTTCATTGTGTTAATGAACTTCTCATTTTTCCACAGCAGTCTTCAGGTTTTTTTCTTCAAATTTCTATTATAGTGTTTTTATATTTCAGTATCAAAATATATGTTTTCTTTATATATTTAGGATCTACCTAAATTGTCCTAATACTAAATCATCCATACCCATATTTTTTTTCTTTCTAACCATATTATTCATGTAAATAACAAAATATTGTCATATTCTTATTTTAATGTTTTCAAACAAAACCTTATTGTTTGTATCAAATATATGTTCCTATAATTAATTTCTTTTGTATCATTCCAATTATATGGAAGAGGAGAAATGAATATTTATTTAAATATATATCAAAGGCACCATTATTTTTAACCTGCACGATGGTTGAGGTTTTTTCTTAACCCTCAGTTTGATCTATAATGTTGATTCAGTATAAATTTATATATATCATTTTTATGAGATAAATGGTGCGGTTGTGTTTGTTATTATAAAATATGGGAAACATGTTTATGATTTTATTTTTCCATTGGGAAAACATTTATATTGACATTTTATTGTATTTTCTTAGTGTTTTATTATTTGTATTCCATCCAAAGCATGTACTTTATCTATTCTAAATGAAGGAATGCATTAAGTGATAATTGTATGCTGGAAATTTCAATGACCATGGAATTGGATATGATGCAGGTAAATAGGTTTATCTATTAAATTGTTAGTTGTATCATATAAGGTAGAAACATAGTGATATTCCTTATATATTGATTGAAGTAGTTATATAAAAAGAGGTATTAAATAAACATATTGTTAATTATGTTGTGTAATTTATTTATATGATATGGAATTTAAGAGGTTGGATTCAGTGTTGTAAGGGTGGACTCATAGGGGGAAGATATTTTATACCATTATAGAGATTCCATGGACCAACATTGAAAAGATGAGTGACATAAAAAGTGTTAATATTCACTTCAAGGATGTGTTTTTTAGTTTATTTTTAACTCTATTTTTTTAACTTCATCATTATGATAAGATATTGAAGGTGGATATTGATATTTCATGCTGAAGTAATTTTTTATTAGATATAGGTCTAACCTATCTCGATAATCCTTCCATTATAAAGAAACTATTTATATAAGTTCAACCATTCACCTTTAAGAGGTACCCTCTAGTTATTATTATGTTTTATATAATGATTAATATAGTGTTTTGAATTTGTAAAAAACATTTGGTCATGAAATTTTCAAACATTCTATAAATAATAATTCTATTACATATTTTTGATGACTTATTATGATTCACTATATTTTCCCTATATTTCTTAACTCTTTGTTCACTTAATCGAGAAACATTTGTGAGATGATTATATTCAAGAGTCCTGTCTTAATTTTTTTGGAATAATGATGTTTCTAGTAACATAATTTTTTCTTTCCTATTTTTCTTTTAGTAGAATTTCTATCAATACTTTTGGGATTAGGGTTATTTTTCCATACAACTTAGTGAAAAATGATAAGTATTTGGTTTACTATGATTCTAAAATAAAATTATCCCCTCCAAACCTGACAGAAAGTGTCATTTTACCCTATGATTTTGAGTTACATTTCAAATCACATAAAAGAATAATCTCACATAGTAAGGGTCATACCACATTTTGAGGGATATACCACATGGTATATGCATGATGAGGACCATATCATTGGGTATATGCATATAAAGGCTATACCATATTCTATATGCATGGTGAAGGATATAACACATGGTATATGCATGGTGGATACTATACTATGGGGTAGGTTGGATATGAGGGATATTCAATGATATAGGCGAGTCATGGGGTATGGCCTGGTCGATTCACTAGGTGGGCGAATAAATGATCCCAGCCTATGCATAATGAGTGATGATGGTCAAACTCAACCGGCACACTAGGAGGATGGATGTTCAAACCTGGCCGATGCACTAGGTGAGTGAAGGGTATTCAAAATAGGAGTTTTGAGGGTCATATGACTTCCTATGGGATTCTATGAGATTATTCTAGATCTTTATACCTTCTTCCTTTTCCTCCCCCACCATTTAAATGGAAATGGGGGGCTAAGGTAACCACAACCACGATCTTACAATCATGTTTTGTATAGTGGGAGATCATTGTGTATTGTCACTCAGTATTCATGTTCGGGGGTCTTGTTGGTTGAGTAAGAAACTATGAGGATGACTATCTCAAAGTCACATGGTGTAAAGTTAGTGGTCAAAGGTTATTTCTACAAATTTTATGTTCATGATGGTCTCATAAATTGAGTAAGAATCAATGAGGGTGATCATCTCAGAGCCTTATGGTGTACAATGAGTGTTCATGGAGTATTTTCACTTAGTTTCCATACATGTGGGACTCCTTATTGGGATTATGGTCATGATGGTATCCATATTATAGTCATGAAAAAGACCTACGGCAATGAGGTTGGACATAGTTGTACATAGAATTGATATACGGTAAACTTGATATATAATGGAGACGTATATCAATATCCCCATGCGCAATGAGGGAAGAATTAGGTAATCTCAACTTTGATTGGAACTAAGCGACCATGGCCATTTTGTGTGGAAAGATGGCATCACTGGGGAGGATATCATCTATTTAAAAACCAAGTACTTTCATCAATATAAATGTAATGTTAGTGGTCATGTGGTTTCTAGTGTGTTGGAATAAAAAATATCTTATGATTAGAGTCAACTATTATAAAGTGTCTATAAGTAGAGTTGGTAACTAAGGGAATGGATGTACTAGGATGTTTTCCTCATTTTTTTATAGAATATAAATTGATTAATAACATAGAATAAATGATTAAGAATTTAGTGTGGGTGTCACCAAATTAAAGAGTTAGTTAAGATTATGAATATGATTTTAAGAATTTTTGTGGTGTGGTTTCTACATGGGTGGTCTTTATGTTTAGGTAATCATTTGGGGTCCTATTATTATAGTGTAGTGTGTATTCACTGGTATTGTAATGAAATCATTTTAGAATTTAGTTTCCATAAATAAGGGTTTTTTACTAATAGGATCCATGGGAATATATTGATGATTTGAGTTAGTGTTGTAAAAATAATAGAAAACGAGAAGAAGAATCAACAAAATATGAAATTATGATAGAAGTGATTAATTATGTATGCATAGGACCAAGACTGATACGAAGATAGGTGCTAGTTTGACCATTAGAGTCCTGCTAACTATTATGAGTGGAATGAATAAGAGTCGAAGGAAATCATATTTAATATGATTTCATGATTCTGAATCTTAGAGTTATGCTAAGTTAACATGATAATGACATCATGAACAAGGTATTGTATATTTATATAGTTTTATTATCTACACAATCATGATACCATGAGTTGATTTTACCAGAGGAAAAAGTATAGTGTAATCAAATAAGGTGGACCATAAAATTTCACAAAACTTAATTTAGTGTATTAGAAGAATGATAATAAATAAATATGTTTATAAAAACTTATGTCTTGAAGAAATATAACCAGAAGCATAAGTTAAATCATAAAAAAGGTAAGAGGATGAGTATTATTATCATATTATGGATATGTTTATCATAAGTTGCAAAATCATGAATGAAGAGATGGAGTTCAGTGAACTTATATTTTTTTGAAGATTATGTAATATAATATTTTTTACTTAAAGGGTGTATTTAATACAATGAATAATGTGAAGATCAAGAAAGTAGTTTCTTATATAAATGGTCAAATTAAGTAGTATTAAAAAACCATAATAATTTTAATGAAATGATAAAAGTTATGAAAATATATAACACAGAATTGAGTTGTAGTTTTTGAAGGAAGAATGTGGTAAAGGTTTAGTGATTTGTACAATATTTGAGATTTGTTAATAAAAATTAGTATACTCAAAATTTTACTAATTAGACACTCGAAGAAAAATATTTGGGGCTTTGGACGAAGAGTGATGTGACGTACACGCAATATTTTTTTTAATGTCTGTCTTTTATTTTCTTTTCTAGATGATTCTTGTTTTTGTTATTTGGATTCTAGAAAACTAAATAATTTTTTAAAAAAACTCTTCAATATAGAAACCTACATCGGTGGTCTCTTATGTATTTATTTTTGGGGAGAATTAGGAACCTCTTATGGAAGTCACTATATATTAATTTACAAAAACTACATTTTGCAATGGATCAACTGTGACCGCCAAAAGTAGTTGAATGGTGGTCAAAATTAAAAACATTTTCCATATATTTTATAAAATTTCAACTCTACTAACCTATCACAAGTAGTTATAAATAACATTTTTACTTTATATGTGATATGATATTAATGATCCAATATTCTTTTTCAAAATTAAACATTTTTTGTACATGCATTTGAGAAACAATATATGTGCATTTTTATATATATATTTGGTATTTATATGATTATTCTATGTTACATTATGATATGTTTTTATGAATTATGTTATCAATTATTAAATATATATCATGTCTCATAAAGAATTGTTTTTATAATTACTTCAATTTTTTCACGTATTTATAACATTAGAATTATAAGTAGTTTTATGTTAATTAAGTAACATATATAAAATAACATTTTTTTAAATGATAAACACATGATTAATTGGCATAAAACTACATTATCCTTTAATAGGATCACCTTTGAGTAGAATTCATTTTATATTAGTTGAAGTTGTTATTATTTATCACTGTTGTATATCATTGTAGTTGTTATGATAACTAGATCAAAATGATGAAATATAAATATATTTTTATTATTTAAAAATACTTTTATGTTCTTTATAAATTTTAATTAATTTTCATGTTTATGTTTTTGGATTAGATTGATGTTATACTCTTTCACAAAATTTAGCAGGTGATAGATGCTTTTATCCTTGCCGACTAAGCATCAATAAAAACCTACCTTTATGGGAAAATACAATAATAAAAATTTAAAGGTGATAATAATGGTCATTCTGTGTAATAATAAAGTCCTAATATGTGGTAGTGAAATTAAATTTATCTCTTTTAATTTTTCATATAATTTTTAATACATGTAAATAAATATAAATGTCATTTTTTACACATCCTTCATAGTTCTCTACGACTTTATCTAGAGCACCCTGTTGCTGAGGCGATGAAAATTTTATCTGGAATATTTATTTACAATTCCCACGGGCGGTAGGAAATTATCATGGAATCATATTATTCTATTATTATTAATGATTTTGATGGTATGGAGGGGAGTGGGCCAATTCTTGGATATATGCTGGATAGGATTTGGATTTTGGAAACCTCTATCTTGTCTTGTCAGTTCTCTTTTATCAAAAGTGAAGGTAATTGTGTTTCACACTATTAGAACTCCATGAGGGATTTCCAGGACTAAGTTTTTTATTATTCATTTTTCCTCCAAGAATTATAAGACTGATTCTGGTGATTAATAAATTTCAATATTTATTTTTCAAAAAATTAAAAAAATATATCATTTTTTAATTTTTTTTAAATGGTCTCAAATAAGGGGTGAAATAAGAATCAGTATTGAATGACTGTAGGTGTAAAAAATGAAAAACAATGTTATTTCCACCTTATATCTTATCAATAGTTAAAATTAATTATATGTATTGTGTGATATAATTTTTTAATATATGTTGTATATATATATATATATAATATTTTCCTAGTTTTTCCTTGAAATTTGGCATAGTCAATATGTGAGATAAATTTTATATATTTTAAAAACATATTATATTTAAATTTTTAAAATTTTATGGGGAAATTTTGTATGATAAAATTGATAAATTGTATACATTTGTTATAAATATCACATAAACATACACGCACCCACATGCACACAAAGAGATGATTTGTTTCCCATTAATTTAATTTAACAAAATTTAGTTAAGTGTGGGAGTGTAAAAGATATTTTGAAAGGAAGTTTTGTAACCATTTAATTTTAAAAATTAATAAAATTAACTATATATAATTTAAAAAAATTTATACTACATGTATTAAAAACTATTTTATTTTTTATATTTTCAATGAAATTTTATAATGTTATGTGACTAAGATAAATTTTATTTAATGATAAGTTCTTGTAAGGGGGTTTTCATACCACAATAATTAATTATAATGTAATAAAATTTCTATTAAATATGATGACATTTATTTTTTGATATGAAATTATGATGAGATAAAAGGTGAGATTCTATATTTGAAACAAATTAAACATTCCTCTATTAACAATTTTAATTTGAAATTTCAATTTTTTCAGTGAATTAAAATATAATTTTATATATCATTTATAAAAAGTTCAATTATAATTTTAATTTTTACACATCACTTCTAAAAGTGATAGATTAAATGATTTTAAAAAATACATGAAATCATTAAAAACTAGAATGAATTACAAAAATACAACACAATACATTTTTTTTGATAAAAACATCAAAATACATTAATTAGATAAACCAATAGTGAAATAGTTAATAGGGGTAAAATTAAACATTTTTAACAAAATTTCAATCTCATATAAAAATTAGTTGAAGTAAATTACATTTTAAATAATAAATAAGATTCATTTTGCATTGTCCTGTGAAATAACTAATTAAAGAAAGAAATATTTTTTAAAAAAAGACAATAAAAAATCTAAAATTGTGCATCACCCAATTGAATTAATATTTACATAATTATATATATTTGAAGTAATTAATTTTAAGAAATTAAAATAATGAAGTAAAAAAAATGTTAAAAAAGTGGAAAATTTTAGGATAGTTTTTTTCTAGTAATATATTATGTAAATTTTGTAAATTTAAAATGTCATTTTCATTATGAAATAAAACAGTTTAATATTTAGTCAAACATTTATCTCTTTTTCATGAATGAATACATATTTAAAATGTGCCTAAAATACATTATGGGGAAAAATTATTGATAATATCGAAATATTTCATTAATAATTTTTTTTCGACGTTTTAATTGTTTTTGGTGCTGATCCCAATATAAATTTAAAAAAAATTTCATATATAAACAATAAATAAAAGGGGGTAAAATTTTTATGATTTTTTATTCTTAAATAATTTCCTTATTTGGTTAATTTTTATGACTTCAATAAAATTAATTTTATCTATTATAATTGTATATTTGGATTCTTTGATATCCCCTATATTAATATTCTTCATAATGACCGTAATTTGTTTCCATGCAATCCCCGTTGAGTTTTTTATTTTTTCTATTTAATTATTTCCATCCCACATAGATTTGTCAAGGATACCCACTACCAAAACTCTCTCTTCCATCTCTCCCTTTGTAAGAGTCTATCATCCATTAACATCAATGTTCGAAATAATGCCTTTATTCTACTCTGTCATCCTAGAGTGCAAGAATCCCTCTTTTTTCCACCCTCCACCACATTCACTTCCAAATCGAGGAAATTATAACAACAAAAATGATATCGAAAACAAAGTAAAACACACTAACTAGGCTAAGTAAAAGTTTGTTCAATGTTTTGGATGCTACAATACCCCCTTATGGGAGAAGACACCACCATTCCAGTGACCAATGAAATTTCATGCGTGATTCTGATAGCTACTCCAGAACGCTACATCATCAGTACATTGATTCCAAGACATCTATATATCTTAGATGTTGATATAGAATTGATTATATATTGGTCAATCGGTGATTGGTTTCAATAATCCATGAATCAATTTCCCCAACGTCGATCATTCCTGATGCAAAAAATATACTATATTATTTTTCAAAATTATTCTCTAATATTTACAGAATTGAAATTCTATAGGGGGGGGAATCCATGATAGGGATGTTCACGCTAACTTCTTTGAACTAATTTATTTAGAAGTTTAAAATGTATTATCTTCTTAATTATAAGGACCTCTATGACCCCCTTTAAATTATGGGAATAAACATCGGTTCCACTTATGATGGATAGTAGAATAAGTTAAACAAGAAGTTGATTATTGAAATTAGCCAATGGATTGATCACGACATCTACCACCATGTCTCTCAAGTGACTCTTGAATATAAAAATTGGACACAGATGAAGAGTATGTACCGGTAAAATATAACCTAAATAAAATTCTCTTATTAAATTGGTTGAAGAATCTTTCACTATATAGTAGAAGCTCTAAATCTGAGCACACCAGCAAGTTCCAAAGCTTGGTGAATTAGTTGATGGATTTTGGTATGGAAATGACTGATGAAGATCAAAAGAACCTCCTAATATGAACACTTCCTGCTAGTCAGAATATTGTTTTTGTCTACCTCAACAACTTAGCACCCGTAAGACAACATAACATGGAAATGGTAAATGATGCACTATTTAATAAGGAGGCATGAATGATTGACATGAGTTATAACCATATGTAGGCACTAATCCTAGAGAATAAAGAGATACAACAAGGAGGTGGTCGATTGGTAAGAAGTCTAGGTTGAAGAAAGGGTAGAGGAAGGTCAAAAAATGGATGGAGACTAGTATAAAAATGCTACCATTGCGAGATAGAGGGACACATCAATAAGAAATATCAAAATATTATATAAGAAAATGGATAATGTAAAAACCAAAAAAGAAGAAATGGATACCCACAAGTGATAGTATCTTGGGAAATCAGGCTTCTCAATAAAGGTAAATAATATAAATTCTTTTACACATCATTCTAGGGCACAAAATTGGTGCTCAATACAAAAACATCAAACCATGTCAGTCAACATTGTGAGTATTTCTTACCTTATCATGTGGGTTACTTTTCTTCAATCAAGATAGGGAATACCAGTTTAGAGATGATTATTGGCATGGTTAATATCAATTTCAAGATGAAAATTGGATAAAAAATAACCATGAAGTATGTTCGACATGTTCCAAGAATATTTCTCAACCTATTATCAAGAATTTACTTTAATCGAGAAGGCTATGAAACCATCTTCAAAAAGTGGGAATACAAGAGGAAAAAAAGATCCATTATCATTTACCAAGGATACATATGTGGTACATTTTAAAAAATTCATGAAAAGATTTTTGATGGTAGACTCAACATGGGAAAGGTAGAGAATTCAACCAACCTATGGATTATGAGACTCTACCACATCAGGGAAATTGGTTTATCTACCCGGATGAAGAAAAGGTAGATCACTGTTAATAAAGATGCATCACTCGATGCTTCTAAACAATGATTTTATAAGGAAAAAGAGAGTCTCATTCAATACTGCTTTATCATGGAGATAATATTTTATGTATTTGGTTCAATATGGTTTATGTGGTCCCATGGAGGTAGATTCACTAGGAGGTAATAAAATATTTCATATCCTTTAATGATGATGTATTAAAAATGGTGTGCGTGTTCTTCTTTCAAATGATGGGAAAATTATTAGAATAATTCAATTTGTTCCATCCCATGGTGGAACATGAATATAGAAGGAAGCTAAAGTGTGTTCATTTTGATAATTGGGGATAATACACATCTATAGAAATTGATTCCTATTCTAGGAGTCAGGGCATACGATATGGAGGATGGCCCCACAAACTCTATAACACAAATTCGTTTTATAAATGATGAAAAAAACCATCATTTTAGTACCCCCAGTTTTTTCTATGTAACACTTTCTTGATGCTTTTAATTGTTATATAGTTAAGGGTGACAAATGGGAGAGTCGGGAAATCTTGGAATGAAATTTTGAGGAAAAAGGTAAGTCACACAGGCGACTCACGAGTTCTATAACTGTGTGGACAAATCGTTTGTGGTAGAATTTTAAGGTAGTAGCCTCTACACAGTTGGTGCATGATTAGGGGAGACCGTGCGATGATGCCGTGCGAGAGGGGTGGCCGAGGCAGTAGCTAATGCACGGTTAGCGCACGATTTGTCAAACTATGGGAACTAACTGTGCGAGCACTTAAAATGAGATCCTTAAATTGTGGATCTCACTTGTTTTTGCCTCTATGTGTCTCTTTTAAGATCCTAAGCGGCCCTAAATCAGGAATTTGCTTCTCCTAAGGTCAAAGAGGGTTCTCCCATCATTCCGGAGGCGATCCGAAGGCTTCTAATAGAGAGTCAAAGCCGGATTCTTGAGGTATGTGATCGTTCTTCTTAGTTCTTGATCAGTTTATTAGATCTACTCTCCAATTCTCTCAGTTTCATAGATATACGCCTGTTATGGGTATATATGTGTGTGGATGCAAAATATGATGACATTTGGTCTTAGTCTTTCTAGGAGAATAGATCTAAGGTGGGTTCTTGGAGAAACGACCCGGGTTTCTTGACCGTTCTTCGACCATTGTGGTTTTCGTCAAAACATTTGAGGTAGGAGGCTTTACTCTCAACTCCTATTATTAGAATTGATTGGTTTAGATTCAAATTGGTTTATTTTAATGAAATTTATCTTGAAAATCAGGGAATAAGTCTTCTTTAGTGATGATTTATGGGTTTAGTAAAATTGTGAAATCTTGGTGTATTGTTGTGCAATGTGTTTTGGCTTCCTGAATTTAAAATGTTGATTTTTAATTATGGATTTGATGAAATTGGAAAGGGTTTGATGAAAAATGTGTTTTCACTAAAAAGGGAGTTTTATTGAAATGGGTTGAGATTAAAATGACTTTGATGGAATTGGTTTTCAATAAAAAGGGAGTTTTATTGAAATGGTTTGGCATTGAAATGGTTTTGATGGAAATGGTTTTCAATAAAAAGGTGTTTTTATTGAAAGGATTATTTTGGGATGATTTTTGGGAACATGTGGTGTGTGTTCATGTTACATTGTATGAGACTTGGTTGAAATATGACCTTGTTCTCGATGCCAAACTTTTAATGGCACATGGTACCTATATGTATGAGGCTTGGTTGAAATATGACCTTGTGCTCGGTGCCAATGGAGTAATGGCACATGGGAAATAATTATCTTGTGATGGATCGGTAGATCGATGAGAGACCGCTCATGAGTATGGAACTGTCATAACATATCATGCATGGTTAATTTCACAGGTTTGTGAAATGGTTGGGTATGCCAAAATGGGATGTTTGTGAAATGGTTCGAAAACTTGTTTTTTTTCTGGAAAAATAACTTGTTGGAAAATTGCCTTCAATTTCACTTGGATTCTTTTGAGTATGAATGGTTTTGGAAACTTGTTTATATTTAGTTATAAACTTCTTTTAAGAAATTGTTTTATATAAACTATTTTCATATAAATGTTGATAACTCTTCTATCCTAATGGCGCAAGTAGGGAAGTGATTGGGGAAAACCTATTGAGTTTTATACTCACCCCTGATTTGGCACTTTGGTGCTTTTTCATATGTTGTATTCCGAGGTAAAGGTAAGGAATCTCATTACTAGTGGTTGGTGGCGATGCTTGGGAGATGTGGTGGTGCTTAGAGCTTGGAGCTCGGTGTGGAGCCGTGGAGTGTGTCTTGGTTTGATTTGGGTATTTTGTTAATCTTCCGCTTGGTACTATGATATTGTGTTGGTTGTATTGCCTTGTGGAATAATTTAGTTCCTTTTTGGTAATACATGAGTTGGTTGTTTTAATAACATGCATCATATAGTGTATGTTTTGGTTTATTTTCTAAAAGGGTAAATCGTCCCCCAATTGTATTTGAAACCCTTTGGCATTTATTTCCAGCCTTTGGCATCTTGGGGATGTCTCTTAAGTAATAGTAATGACACGTTGATCTCTCAAGCCAATGAGAATTGGTGGGTCATTACAAATGGTACCAACTTGTTCAATCCTTGCCGAACAAGTGGTCATCAATGTTCTTGGTCTTGGAGTTGAAATTGCTTTTCATATATTCCTTGGGTTGGAAACTTAGACAAGATTAGGATTTTTGGAACTTGAAAGGTATAGAATAAAAGCAAATAACTAACCCCTTTATGATGAACTTCAAGTTACCAGGGAGTTGGGTACATAAGGGTTTGAAGACACTTCTAGAATCTTAGAAATCTCATTGTCATGGGTTTAGCCAATGAGACGAACATGACATTCATTGTAGAGGAATTAATTCCCACTAGGATTGCATATCTCATTGTGAGGAATGAGCAAGGATTTTGTGCAAGGTGTGAATTTTTGAAAAATTCAGAAATTGTTTTCAAGAGAAAGATTTTGAAAACATTGTATTGGGTGTATTTTGAAAATAGGTTTATTTTCAAAAACCATACTCAATGTTTTAAAAAAATGTTTAAAAATGGGAAAAAGGTTTTTTTGAGAACAATGTTTGGGTAGATGATGTGATAGAATTTGAATGCTAATCCATCAGTTTCTAGAGAGTGAAAGTGACAATGTTTGTTGTTGGTTTAGAAAATGGCACCCGATAGGCGTCTTTAACACCAACCCGAAGAAGCCGTGGAGAATGTGGTTACCCCTGAACCACAGGTAAACCAAGAGCTTGTTCCGAGTATTTTCCAAGATTTTCAATCTTTGGATACTGCGAACCATATGAATGAGCCAGAACATGTGGATCATACCATCTAGTTCATGAAGTAGAATCCACCAAACTTTTGGGGTGATGCTGAACCCGAGAAGGCAGAGGTGTGGCTAAGTAGGATGAATCGTATCTTCGATTTCATCGGGGCACCAAAAAAGCTCAACTTAAAGTTGGAAACGTATATGATTGAGGATCTTTCACGTAAGTGGTGGGATTTAGTGGTGTAGGCTAAGTTTGTTGAAGGCCTTACATGTGAGGATTTTGAATAATTGTTTAACAAACAATTCCATCCTCACATGTTCAAGATCCAGAAAATGACAGACTTCTTCAGCTTGAAATAGGAGAGCCTCTCTATCATAGAGTATATGGCTAAGTTCAGTAATTTAGTTTATTTTTTACTAGAGGTTATGGAAAGTGATTTTATGAAGGAACACATCTTCAAATCAGGGCTAAGGTAGGAGATTTAATCAAATATTGCAGTGCTCTGTATTTCAGATTATACAGAGATGGTGAACGGAGCAACTGTTGCTGAACATGATATCTCAGGATCGATGGGAGGTGACATGTTGATACCTACGTGAAATGGTGGGAACTCAATCGCTGGGAACAAGAGGAAGAAGGACACCTATTTCCACGGTTTAAGTAGAAATCAGAACTAGACGACGGGATCAGTCAACCTTCCTCCATGAACCCAAAGCAGAGTAGGTTTCTTTCAGTGTGGTTAGACTGACCACGTAAAGCCAGAGTGTACGACACAACCTAGAGCATGTCACAATTTCAAAAAGATGGGGAATCTTCAGTGCTATTGTCACAGTGCTCCTAGGTCAGGAGCTTGAGACACTTCTCATGCGTCGTAAGCATCGTATGCTTTGACAGGATGAGGACAACAGAGTCAGTCTCGTTAGCATAATAGATCTAACCATGGTGATTCTCAAAATACCATGACTCATCAACCATTAAAATCTCAGCAAGGCAGTAAGGATAATAGTGCATCAACGAACAATTGTATGGAGTTGTGCAGATGATGGTCGATGATCAAGATGGACCATCTATGGTGCAAGGTATGATTCTTTTGAATTCTACCATTGTGCAAGTGCTCTTCAATACTGGTGCATCACATTATTTCATTGCTTCTTGTGATGTTGATTTTCTATGTTTAAAACTGGAAATTATGCCTTTTGTCTTGAAACTTCAAACTCCTCTTGGTGAAAGAGAATGTCAAGCCTTCATGTGTAGAGAATTCTCTATAACTGTTGATGGAGATGAGATGAAATAGGACTTCTCTATGTTAGATATGGATGTCTATGATGTAATCCTGGGTATGGATTGGGTGAAAAGGTTTAAGGATCACATCGACTATTATGGGAGAAAAATTAGTTTCACGACTGAGGACATCATCGCCCACCTCTTTAGAGGATAGAGGATGGTAACGAAAGTTGCAAAGATTTTGTTGGCACCAATGGTAGGAACGATATCTTAGCAATTGGCAGCATTGACTTTGGCATCAATGGAAGAGATCGAGGAAAATAGTTTTCCAGCTGTTGTGGATGAATTTCTAGATGTCTTTCCCAAAAACTTCTTAGGGTTACCACCTCTAAGTTAAGTGGAGTTTACGATTGATCTCTGTCTGGGGACGATTCCTATTTACCTTCCGTCTTATAGGATAGAACCAACAGAGTTGCGGGCATTGAAAGTGTAGTTAGAGGAGCTGGAAAGCAAGGGTTTCATTTGACCATGTACATCTCTATGGGCAGCACTGGTTTTGTTCGTAAAGAAGGCATATGGAACTCTTCAGGTGTGTGATGATTATCGTAAGATTAATCAGGTTATGATAAAGAATATATATCCACTTCAACGCATTGATGATCTGTTAGATCAATTAAGGGGAGCTCAATGGTTCTCAAATATCGAATTGCGATCAGTATATCACCAATTGTGAGTTCAGAAGGAGGATATTCCAAATATATCTTTCAGAAGTAGATATGGCCACTATGAATATATAGTCATGCCTTTCTATCTAACGAATTCACCAGTGGTCTTCATGGATTTGATGAATCAAATATTTCAACGATATCTGGATTATTTTGTTGTGGTGTTTTTCGATGATATCTTAGTGTATTCAAAGACAAGGCTTGATCATGAGGTGCACCTGTAAATAGTGTTAAAAATATTGAGAGAACATCGTTTGTATTCCAAATTATCAATATGTGATTTTTGGATATATGAAGTATGTTTCCTTGGCCATGTCATTTCTGAGAAAGGAATTTCTGTTGATCCTGAAAATATAGAATCCATTATCTCGTGGAAACCACTGAAGAATGTGTTCGAGATACACAGTTTTCTTGGTCTAGATAGTTACTAATGATGCTTTGTGCATGATTTCTCATGACTAGATTCACCAATGATAGCTCTGACTAAGAAGAATGCTCTCTTCCAATGGATGGAAGAATGTTAGAAATCCTTTCAGGAACTGAAAGTTCGGCTTACATAAGCACCAATCATGATCTTTCCAAAATCAGGACAGAGGTATGTGGTGTATTGTGATGCTTTGAGATCAGGGTTGGGTTGTTTCCTCATGCAAAGAGATCATGTTGTTGCTAATGGTTCAAGGCAGTTGAGGGTTCATGAGAATAATTACCCAACACATGATTTGGAGTTACCAGTAGCTGTCCATGCTTTGAAAACATGGAGACATTATATCTTTGGTTAGAAATTTACTGTGTTTACGGATTACAAAATCTTGAAACACATTTTCTCACAATGAGATTTGAATCTGAGGCAAAGGAGATGGATGGAGTATCTCCAAATGTTTGACTTTGACTTGATGTACATGCTATGGAGAGGAAATTCGGTGGCAGATGCATTGAGTAGAAAGTCATATGCTGAGTTGGGGAAAGAAGCTTCAGATGAATGGCAGTTGATATCAGTCATAGCCGACATGCTTTTGGAATATGACAACTGAGGTGATGTTGCAGTTATCTTTTCAGCTACATTTATTCCTGATTTGGTAAAGATGATCAAAGAAGCACAAACATCTGATGCATAATGTCTAGTTGTAAGTTCAAAACTCAATGGTGGGGAGACCATTGATGACTAGAAGCTTGATGTGGGTTCAGTTTTGGGTTTCCGAGATCGGATGGTTGTACCAATGGTTTTTCAGTAACAAATCCTTCATGCTTACCACCATTCAAAATGGGTTGTACATCCAGGTACACAGAAAATGTATAAGGCGTTGAAGACGTAGTTTTGGTGGAGTGGCATGAAAAGAAAGGTGGCCGAGTTCTTGTTACGGTGTTTGACTTGTCAGCATCTTAAAGAAGAGCATCAGAGACCAGCTGGTATGTTACAGTCATTACCTATTCCATTTTGGAAATGTGATCAAATAGAAATGGATTTTGTTACAGGTCTTCCAAGAACGGTCCGGAAACACGAGGCCATTTGGGTGATAGTGGATCGTCTAACCAAGTCCGCCCATTTCATCCCAATTCGTAAAACTCATACGGTGGAAGATATTTCAAAAATCTATATCCAAGAAGTGGTAAAAAGGCATGGTGTACTAGTTTCTATAGTCTCAGATAGAGATTTGAGGTTCACATCTCGTTTCTGGAAATCATTCCAGCAGGCCCATGGGATCAGTTAACGATGAGCATGGCGTATCATCCTCAAACAGATGTGCAATCGTAGTGGATGATACAAATGTTTGAAGACATGTTGTGTTCTTTTGTAATGGATTTTTGTGGCTCATGGGAGGAGAATATACCCTTAGTGAAGATCCCATACAATAATAGCTATCAAGCCTTGATACGCATGGCTCCGTTTGAAGCATTATTTGGGCGTCCTTGTCGTTCTCCACTTTTCTAGGTTGAAACTGGTGAAACTTCCCTAGTTAGGCCGAGATTTGTCCAAGAAACAATGGAGAATATTCAGTTGATTAGAAAGAGGATGGAGACGGCTCAGAGTTATCATAAATCTAATGCAGATCACCATCGAAGACCGTTGTCTTTCGTTGTGGGTGATCATGTCTTCTTGAGGATCTCTCCAAGGCTTGGACATCGTCGTTTCGGGAAGCAGGGAAAGTTATCACCTAGATAAATTGGCCCTTTTGAGATACTATAATGGGTTGGAGAGGTGTAATATCAGTTGGCCTTACCACCACATTTTTGTTCGGTGTATAATATTTTTTATGTATCTCAGTTGAAAAAGTATCAACCTGATCCTGACCATGTGATCAGATGGGATCACATTGACCTAGAGAAAGATGATTAATTGATACATATCATGATAAAATTTGTGGATAGGCAAGAGAAAGTATTTCGTGGAAAAAGAATTGCTCTAGTGTGAATTTTATGGCAGCATGGTCAGATTAAAGAAGAGACTTGGTAACGTGAAACAGAAATGAAAGAGAAGTGGCCGAAACTCTTTCAGTTGGATGAAGGTTTTCTACTTTTCAAGGATGGAAATACCAATTGTGAGGAGAATGTAGTACCCTCTATTTCTAGTATGTAACCCTTTCTTGAAGAATTTAATGGTTATAAAGTTAAGGGTGATGAATGGGAGAGTCGTGAGATCTTGGAATGAAGTTTTGAGGGAAAAGGGGAAGTCGCACGGGCGGCACACGTCTTGTATAACCGTACATCCAAACCATGCGTGGTAGACTTATAAGGCAGTAACTTCTGCATGGTTAACATATTGTTAGGGGAGATCATGCGATGAGGCCATGCAAGAGGGGTGGCTAAGGCAGTAGCTAACGCATGGTTAGCACACAGTTTGTCAAACCGTGTGAACTAACCGTGGAGGCACTTAAATGAGATCCTTAAATTGTGGGTCTCACTCATTTTTGCCTCTAAGTGTCTTGTTTAAGCTTCTAAGCAGCCCTAACTCAGGATTTTTCTTCTCATAAGGTCAAATAGGGTTCTCCCATCATTTTGGAGGTGATCTGAAGGCTTCTCTTGGTGAATTGAATCCATATTCTTGAGGTATGTGATCGTTCTTCTTCGTTCTTGATTGGTTTCTTAGATCTACTTAGATATACTTCTCCTATTCCCTTGGTTTCTTAGATCTATTCCCATTATGGGTAGATCTAAGTGTTTGGATGCCAAATATGATGATATTTGGTCTTGGTCTTGCTAGGAGAAGAGATCTAAGGCGGGTTCTTGGATAATCGACCCGGGCTTCTTGAGCATTCTTTGACTATTGTGGTTTTCATCAAAACCTTTGAGGTAGGAGGCTTCACTCTTGACTCCTATTATTATAATTGATTGTCTTAGATTCAAATTGTTTTATTTGAATGAAATTGATTGTGAAAATCATGGAATAAGTCTTATTTAGTGATGATTTATTGTTTTAGTGAAATTGTGGAATCTTAGTTTATTGTTGTGCAAAGTGTTTTGGCTTCTTGAATTTAAAATGTTGTTTTTAAATAATGGATTTGATGAAATTGGAAAGGGTTTGATGAAAAATGAATTTTCAATAAAAGGAGGTTTTATTCAAATGGTTTGATATTGAAATGAATTTTATGGAATTATTTTTCAATAAAAGGGAGTTTTATTGAAATGGTTTGGAATTTAAATGGTTTGGCATTGAAATGGTTTGGAATTGAAATGGTTTTCCATTGAAATGGTTTTGATGGAAATGGTTTTCAATAAAAAGGTTTTTTTATTGGGAATATTTTTTTTGAAATGATTTTTGGGAACATGTGGTGTGTGTTCATGTTGCATTGTACGATGCTTGGTTAAAATATGACCTTGTGCTCGCTGCCAAACGTTTAATGGAACATGGTAACTATATGTATGAGGCTTGGTTGAAATATGTCATTTTTCTCGGTGCCAAAGGTGTAATGGAACATGGGAAATAATTACCTTGTGACGACTTGGTAAATCAACGAGAGACTGCTCATGAGTATGAAACTGTCATAACGTAGCATGCATGGTTAATTTCCCAGGTTTGTGAAATGGTTGGGTATGGAAAACAAGATGTTTGTGAAATGGTTTGAAATACTGTTTGGTTATTTTTTTGGAAAAATAACTTGTTCAAAAATTGGATTCAATTTCACTTGGATGCTTTTGAGTATGAATGGTTTTGTAAACTTGTTTATACTTAGTTATAAATTGCTTTTGAGAAATTGTTTTATATAAACTATTTTTATATAAATATTTCTAACTCTAATATCCTTGTGGTGTGAGTAGACGAGTCATTGGGGAAAACCTACTGAGTTTTATACTCACCCTTGATTTGGTACTTTGGTGTTTTTGCAGATGTTGTATTCTGAGACACAGGTAAAGGTAATACATCTCATTACTAGTGGTTCATGGGGATGCTTGGGAGATGTGGTGGTTTTTGGAACATAGAGCTCAGTGTGGAGCTGTGGAGTGTTTCTTTGTTTGTTTTGGGTCTTTTGTTAATCTTCTGCTTGGTACTCTAATATTGTGTTGGTTGTATTGGATTGTGGAATAGTGTAGTTTCCTTTTGGTAATACATGAGTTGGTTGTTTTAATAACATGCATCATATAGTGGATGTTTTGGTTTATTTTCTTAAAGGGTAAATTGTCCCCCAATTGTATTTGAAACCCTTCGTCATTTATTTCCAGCCTTTGGTGTGTTGTGGATGTCGCTTAAGGCCTAGTAATGGCTCATTGGGATCTCAAGCCAATGAGGATTGGCAGGTCATTAAAATCATAGAGAAGTTAAAGAGCATGGTGAGTTTGGTTAATTTTCCTATGAAATTCTGAGGACATTATATTTAGGTTTCATGCTACCTCATAAACAAATCATCATCAATCCTTCTGAATTTCAATATTCAATAGTAGATATGGTATATTAAACATCCCTATTACCCTCACTTATTAGTATTTGTATTTTTGGAATCTATAAAATGATTCAAATAGTTCATGAAAAATCTAGACAAGATATATACTCCATGAATATTCATTGGCTATAAAAATGAGGAGTTCATATACATGATTTTGGTCATGAAGGAAAATAAAGCGAGAAAAAAAAGATATGCCTTTTTCCATAATAACTATATTCTTGAGGAAATTCAAAATCCATGAATTTATTTAAGGGGATGTGTTGAGTAATCAATTACTAATCCAACACCAGTACTAGCACCACCTGTCACTGAAGAGTAGGAGGTATAATATGACTCAACAAGAATGGACTATAAAATAGTAGAGGTTGATATTGAGAAGGGGGAGAATCAATCCTATACACAAGATGTTTTAGAAACATCACATGAGCTAGGTGATGTTATTGCACCTGCAAAAAAATATTATATTTTTAATGACCCTCATGAAGAAGGAATCCTTAAAACAAATATTTAGAGTTGGTATACATGTTGATAAATGGTAAGGTGTATCTAGAATGATATCAAGAATAATATAAACATTCTCCATCATTAGAATTATTAGGTGATAGATCAATAAATTATTTTACTTGTGAATATCCACATGAATGAGATATCAATAAATATGTTGATAAAGGTGTCCGATTGAGGGAATCTATACCCTTATAGATGCTTTAGTGGATTACAGATAGATGGGGAGAATTAATAGAGCTATCAAACTACCCACCATAATATTGAAAAGGGGCTCACCAACCTCACCTACCCTGGAATTAAATCTTGTATTCTCTATATTATAAATATGAAACAACTATTAATTTGGTATCCATGTGAGTCATCGAAGGTGTAGATAGATTCCATTTTTTAAGTCCTTGGTAATTGGAAGATTAGTGGGAGTCATTTAAAAGTTTACACATCCCACCATGCCTATAAAAAGAGGACCTTGAGATCCTTCAATGATCAATAATTATATCTAGAGATATAATGTTTTCTAGAAGATATTATCCAATATAGGTCATTTCATTTGAAAGATCCTTGGGTGCTCTATTTGTATAGAGATATATGTGCATAGAGGGATTCTATTATATGACTTTGATATTTCATAAATAAATCATTTTCCATCCATTCATCTATCTATGTGAGTAGTGAATTACAACACCACGGAGGATATTTTTCCCTTTCCCACCCATCTCACACGCCCCACCCTCTAACTTAAATTTAAATTATAAAATTATACTAGAAATATCTCATATATACATACATTGAAAAATTCTAGTAAAAGTATACATGCATACATGGAAATCTATTTCAAATTTTATTACCGATGAAAATTTATAAGGAATTTTTAATTTAAATATCCATATTGGATTTTCAATTCAAATTTATATATAAAATTATAATAAAAATATGTTAATACATAAATAAAAAATTATTTTTTCATTGTAAATTTTCATTATATTTTTTTAAACTTTCTACTAGAATGTTTACATAAAATTTTAAGAAAAATTTAAACTTAATTTTTATAATGATTATAATGAAAAGTTGATTACGAAAATTTTAAAATAAATTCATGTTTATGTTTTAAGTAAAAATATATTAACACATAAATATATAAAGAGTTTTTTCAATGAAAATTTGAATTTCAAATTTCATATAAAAACATAGAAGGAATATTTTCACTAAAAATTTATAATTATCTATTTGAATTTATACATGATAATTAATTTCCAACAGAAACAACAAAAAATAAAATATAAATTTCCAATGAAATGTTTCAATGAAAATTTAATGTGAATAATTATTTATATCATTGGAAGATAATTCTCATAATTAAAATAATTATATACATATATATTAGAATATGTATATGCATACAATAAACATAAATTCATAATTTTTTCTTTTAGGATCCACCGGTTGCTAAAGCCCAGGCCATATATGGGGGTTTGAGGTTCTCCATCAAAATATGATAGAAATATATTATTTAAGAATCATATTTCACACCATTTGTAATGTATTACACGTTCTGAAAAAGGGATTCAAATCTTTTGGATTACTGGTTATTAAGATCCGTTCGATTTCTCCATTTTCTCTTCATGCAAGTCATCTTTCATCAATAGTGAAAGGAATAAGGTATCTCATTTTCTGAATACCTTGTTTCATTCTAGTCAATCACATTATGGGGGGGGGTGTATTTTCCTTCTTGGTTGAGTTTTTATATAATTCCTTATCATCAATCTTCTAATTAAAAAACCATGTTTGTTAGTAAAAAAACATAAATTCTAAATTTGAATAGGAATTTTACAATTTTTAGTGGAAACCAATACTCAGTATTTGAAATGAAATTTTATACTAAAAATTTAAAATATATATTTGATTTTCAAAATTATAAAATAAATACATTTTTATATTTTTATAAAATATTTATTAAAAAATAAACAGACAATGTAAATTTTTAATAAATTTTTTTAATGAAAACTTCCAATGTAAATATAAAATGAATGTTTCCATAAGAAATTTAAAGTATAGATTTCAAAAAATTAAAATAAAAATGAAAATATACTAATGAAAAAAATAGAAAATATAAATTTTCAATGGGAATCTACATTAAAAATGTGCATTATAAACTTTTATCATATATTTCCACATGAAAATTTTAGTTCAAATTAAAAAAAAATCTTTAAAATGAAAATTTCTACTTATTTATTATTATAATTATACAAAAAAGGCGATCACAAAAAATATAAAATAAATTAATGTTTTACTCTTCAGTTCAATATATGTTAATATATCAATAAAAAATGTAAATTTTCATTGGAAATTTTCATTAATAATTTAAACTAGAAACTTTAATTGTAAATCTAAACTAGGAACTTTTAGTCTAAATTTCTAATCGAATTTCTAGTTGATATTTTCAATGTTAATTTTCCACTATAAATTTTCATTTAAAATTCATTGTAAAAAATTTACACTAAATATTACCAAAGAAATTCAATGTAACATGGATATTTTCAGTGAAATGTAAAAAACACACAAATACGAATATAAATAAACATGTTAATATCTATTTATAAATTTCATGTGTAAATTTGTAGTGAAAATATTTAGTACATATATACAAACTATGAAAATTTTCATTGTAATTTTATGTGTTACATTTACTCTCGAAACCTCCACTAATATAAATCTATGAAAAAAATTTTCATAGAAAAATTATACTATAGAATTTGAATGAACTTATATTTAAATATATACATATATAAATATATGTATATAAAAAATATAAATATAGAATATAATTTTCAAATTCAAATTTACAAAAGAATGTCACTGAAATTCATTTAAAATTATCAATGAAAATTCATTGTGAAATTTTTAGTTATCAATGAAAATTCAGACTAAAATTACAATACAAGAATCCACATATATATTAATATAAGTATATTCATGTAAATATATAAATTTTAAAAATTTTACTGAAATTTTATAGGTTTTGATACAAATTTACTCTTAAAATTTACACTTAAATTTAACTCTTGATATTTTCAAAAAACATTACTGATAAAATTATGAAATTAATAGATATTTAAATTTCATGTGAAAATATATAAGCACCAAAATACATTATGTAAATTTCTATTAAAATATTTCAGGCCAATATTTCTCTAGAAATTACCAATGTTAATTTCTACATGAAATTTACAGTTCAAATTTCCACTTAGATTATACTAGGAAAATATAACGATACATAAAAAATTAATGTATGATTTCCTAAAGATTTTTTAGTGAAAATTTGAACTAAAATGTTTTTCTGAACATTCCCACAGGAAAATTATAGTTCAATTTACCCCAAAAATTTCAAATTCCAATTTATATTATATATTTTATATACATAATATTTTTAGTAATAAAAATATATTTTTTTGTGGAAGTTTATAGTGAAAGCTTTTAGTATATACATACTGTTCTTTTGAAGTAAGTGTATTCATACTTTCATGCATGCATGTACACATATATACACACCATTACTACATTTCTTTTTTTTCTTTGAATAAATTATATTAATATATTTTTTTCCAAGAAAATATTAAGAAATAATTTTTTATAACAACATATAACTACATATATATGTGATTTTATTTGAAACAAATAATAAACATTATAATTTTTGAAAATTATAAAAAAATATTATTATGGAGGAATAAAATGGTATTTTAATAAAATTTTTATTATAATTTAAATATATACGTCAAATAAAAATGGTGTTATATAGTTTTAACTTAAAATATAAAAAATGTAAACATAAATATATTAAAATATAGTTATTTTACATGTATAAAAACATAAATTAAAATATATAATGTTAAAAAAAAGGAACACTACCTAATTCATTAGATTTATATTTGGTCGTACCCATTGTATAAGCTATATCAGGCTCACCCATTGTATAAGTTATATTGGGATCTCCCATCATATAAACTATATCAGGCTCACCCATTATCTTCTATAATTTTCATGTGAAATATCATGAATAATTCATTTTTATAATTTCATGTTTTATCATAAAACCCTTGAATATTCTTTTTAAATCCTAGGTGAAAAAATTTCAGTTATTAAAATACCCTTTCCTTTATAAGGACCCATCCAAAAATATTACATAATCATGAATTTTAGACAAGAACTTTATATCACATTGATTATATTTTTATATATAGATATTTATATAATTAAGATATAATAAATACATAACATCCAATATTTATACCGAGTGGATACTACTAAAAGAATATCAATTTCTTCTGAAATACAAATAATCAGAAAATAAAACACGATTTATGAGAAAAAACTCTATAAAATCCACCATGAACTCTTTATTTCTCTTACACATCCTTATATCTTGTGAATTTTTTTTTAAAATCTTAGGATGAGAACAAAAATCTTAGTAAGGGATATAAAGAAAGAAATATTAAGTCAAGTGATAACATAAAAGGTATTGAATTTTTTTTCATAAAAACTCATTATCATGCAATGAAACATAATTTAGTTTCCTTAGGACATTTTAACCATTACACTCTTACAATCAACCTTACACATGGAATAACCATTTGTCCAAATACTATCTCTGGAGTTCCCAATGCAATTTAGATCTATAATGGTGGTCACCCATCATATGTTGAGCTATAATGGGATCAAATAAAAACATATTTATCTATAATGGGTCTCATACAATCATATATTGATCTATAATGTGATAAAACGAACATAAACAATGTAAAATAAAAGTATAATGAATGAAACACTTGAAAAAACAATTAAACACATGAGGAAAACAAATTCAAATAATAAAATACATGTTTTCCCATAAAAATCACTTCTTGAAAAAAATATAAAAACCGAGAACATAATAATGAAATCAAATACATCAAAAATAACTATGAGAACTTGTAAAGGAACTATTATAGTAATAAATTATCATGAAAATTGAATAAACCGCTCATACTATATAAAAAACAATCTTTTTTTTTGAATTTTGTAAAATAGATATTTAAAAGTATTTTGAAAGGAGAGTCCCTTACACAACACATGAAAAATAAACCTTTTAAAGAAACATAATAGGAATTAAAACATTAATAACCATATAGTTTCATTAATAAAAATCATTTTGAAGATATGGATATAAAATAGAATTATTAAGAAGAATAAATCTTTAAAACATTTAAAAATATGTTTTTGTTAAAAAGTCATTTACATCAAGTTCTATATCCTTAAAATATGTTCATAAATCCTGTATAATGGTTTTAATAGTTGTATTAATATATTAAATAACTAACCTCATATTTATAATACCTTACATGATCTTATTATAACATTTTCCACCCATTTATGTACTATATTTTGTTATTTCCATTGTTTCAAGTGCGTTCTTTTCAACATTTCCAAGTTCAATTTATTAAAAAATAATACAAAAATTATAATATATATATTTATATATTATTTAAAACAATTAATTCATAATTTAACCATTCTATGATTTCAGTAAAAGGGAAATGAAAAATCATCGTTCATGAAGGTGGTGAATTGATGCACCATGGATGGTGATTCTGTTATTTATGAATAAAAGGAGAATATGAGAGATTTATTGATGCATATACCGTAAACACAAAAAAAGTATAATATATGAATTATATTGGAGTTTTCATGAGTAATTGGATAATAGGTGTGGATAAGGTAGAAATGAAAAAGAAATTAAAAAAAGAAAAAAAATATTACTTCTTGAAAATTCATCCTTAAGAACCTTTTTAAGGCTCTTGGAAGTGGTCTTTTTGTGATAAGAGAAGAATAAGAATATTATAAGGTATGGGTAATAGTTAATTTGATAGATTTTATCTGAGAAATAATTCTTATGGTGATGAAAAGTTTTGAAGGTGGGAGCCTCCTTTTGTAATTGAGGTGAGGGGCAACATAGGAATTACTCAAATTTATTAAAATATAATAAATTTATTATATTGTTTAAAACTTAAAAAGGGCTCAAAATCATATCATATCCCATTTATTAAGTAATATTATCATTTTTTCCTTGTACATTACTTTTTATTTATAATTAATTAAATAAAATATTTTATTTACGGGAAATTTTTTTTTCGAATTAAAACAATTCACAATCATGAATTTAAACACATAAAAACAAATTTTCTAATTCTAATTACATATTTTATTATATCTTATACATATTATAATTATATAGAGTAATTTTTAATTTACTTAAAAGAAATTAAATTATATTTATTTTAATATTTCTAAAATAATTAATTTGATTTATTAATTAATTACTTATTTATTGCATCATAATTGTTCAATCAATTAATGTAAATATTTATTACCTAAATATTAAAAATAAAATTCTATTAGAAGGATAATATTATTATCTTTTTAAATACTATTATTATTTAAAAAAAACTTCTGGAAAAGCTCATATAAATATGTTATACGTATTGAACATTATAGTGTAATCATGTTTTATCTATTTTTATTAAAATAAAATAAATTGACTAATGTGATCCATGTGGGTAAAAAATGCTCCAAATAAACACTTGATAACTCATTTATACCCATGCACAAAAGACAACCACATATCAAAATACATTTTTTTATAAAAATAACTTATTTAAAAAAAATTTGTGCACATAATAATGAAATCATATACTTAAAAAATAAATATGAAAACATAGAAAGAAATCATTAAAAAAATAAATAATTGTTAAAATTGGATAAAATTCTCATACCTTAAAAAAACCAATTATTTTTTAAATTTAGAAAAAGTGTAATTTAAAAAGATTTTCAATGGAATGTCCCTTACATAAAACATGAAAAAAATCCATTTTCAAAACACATAAGAGAAACTAAAACATTAATTACCATAAATATAAATCCAAAAAATCATTTTGAATACATGGGCATAAAATAGAAATATTTAGAAAAATAAATCATTAAAACATTTAAAACAATGTTTTACTTAAAGAGTCCCTTACCTCGGGTTCTACTTCCATAAAATTTGTTCAAACCTCATATATAATGGTTTTAATAGTAATATTAATATAATACAGAAAAAACCCATGTTTATAATACAATACATGATATTCTTATAACATTTACACCCATTTATTGACAATTTTTTTTATTTCCATGATTTCAGGTGCTTTCTTTTCAATGTTTCCAAGGTCGTTTTATTATGGTCTTCCTTTTAAAAATGTAATAATAATCTATAAGTGATATCATATACATATTTAGGTCATTTTAAACAATTAATTTTGAATATAAAATTTCCATGATTTTGTTAAATAGGAAATGAAAAATCATCTTCCATGAAGGTGGTGAATTGACGCACCACAAAAGAAGATTTCATTATTTAAGATTAATAGGAGAAGATGAGAGATTTTATGATGCATATTCCATAAACATAACAAAAATAAATTTTATATATGACACTAGATTTGTTATGAATCATTGGATAAGAGGTGGGGATAAGGCAGAAATGAAAAATAATTTAAAAGAGATGAAAAATGAACCTTAGTTCTTGAAAATTCCTCCTTGAGAACGCCCTTAAGGCTCTTGTAAGTGGTATTTTTGTGAGAACAGAATAAATAAGATGTGTCAAGGAAATAGGAGGATATAATTTTGTAGAGGATATCTATGAAATAAGGCTTGAGGTGATGAAAAGTTGTGAAGAATTGTCTTAGCTCACTCCAAGAGATCAGATACATTGCCAACCATACCTACCGAGAAGCAAACATGGTGGCTGATGATCATGCCAACAAGGGTATCAACCAAGGAATTATGTGGAGTGATGATTTAATGATTGAGTACCTTCTTTAATATGAAAAATATTGTAATAAAATTTCCTCTTTTAGACTCTTGTAATTTTTCCTTCATTTTTTAATAATGTTTTGTGTCTTGGTCATTGACAAAGAGATTTCCTTTAAAAAAAATATTATAATTTACTATATAAATATTGAATTTACATAAAAATATCAAATTATATTTATTTTATTAATTTTAATATCATTAATTTGATTTATTCATTAATTAAATATTTTTTTCATCATAATTCTTTAAGCCATTAATGTAAATATTTTTTTCCTAAAAATTAATATAAAAAATGTATGAGAAAGATAATATTATTATCTTTAAAAAGTCTAATTTTTCTAAAATAGAACATTTAGAAAACATAATATTGAAATGTAATGTTTTTTTAACATTATAGTGTGAACAAGTTATCTTTCTTTTTAATAAAATAATATAAAGGGACTAATATGATCCATGTGGGTCAATGTCACAACCCGTCCCCTGGAGCCCATGCCATGACTACCCCATGCCCGCCCCCATAGGCCATGGGCTGATGACTGGCATTGATTAGGCATATCCCAAACAAATGGGAGGTATTTTCCTATATACCTGTGCACAAACACACAAATCCAAGCCACATACACTAAAAGCTGGAAAACACTAATTAAACAAACACAAGGTACGACTATAAAAAACTGAAGGTAAATGGGGCCAGAATACAAGCCCAACTGAAACAGAAAAGTAAAAGTCTCTGGAACCCCTCCACAGAAAACCCTAAATGAAGGGTAGGTATAGAAACAACTGTTTGAATCCATAGAAGCGCATCTTGTCTTTCGGGTCACTCTAAGTACCACTTGGCACCAATCCACTAAGGACTGCATCAAATCGTTGATCATCTACATAAGACATGACATGTGCGAGTGAGGCTCGTGTACGGATGAGTAAAACAATACTCATTAGGGACCACAAACCAAAAATATATACAACAACGTAATAGAAAAAGTATACTACCAAAGAGGTACACTAAGTGAATCCTCTAAGAAGTACATGAATTATTATTTTCTACTTGTTTCTCTTTTATTTTCTATTCTATAAGATTTTTTTTCCGGTTATTTGGATACTGGAAAACTATATAATTTTTTAAAAAAATATTCAGGTTAGTGACATCCATTGGTGGTCTCTATTTTCTTTATTTATGGGTATCACTAGAGACCGCCTATGGCGGTTACTATATATTTATATACAACAACCACCTTTAGCGATGGCATGACCACGACCACCAAAAGAATTTGAATGGTGGTTAAAATTTAAAAAATTCATATATTGTATAATATTACAATTCAACTAATTTGTCACAAGTAATAATTAATAACATTTTAATTCTATATGTGATATGATATTAATGTTCCACTATTCATTTTCAACATTTAATATCTTTTTTTGTGGTACATGTGCTTGAGAAACAATCTATGTGTATTTTTTACACATCTATTTGATATTTATATCATTATTCTATATTACATTATGATATGTTTTTATGAATTATGTTATCAATTATTAACTATACATCATGTCTCATAAGGAAAATATTTTTTGAATTACTTAAATTTAATCACATATTATATAATATTAAAATTATAAGTAGTTTTCTTTTCATTAAGTAACATATATAAAATAACCTTGTTTTAATTAAAACACCTGATTAATAGGTATACAATAAGTTTATTATTTAATTGTATCCCTTTTGTGTAGAATTATTTTTATATTGGTTTTAGTAGTTTTTATTTTTCACTATTGTATATCATTGTAGTTGTTACCATAAACATATAAAAATGATGAAATACAAAGATATTTTTATTATTTGAAAATATTATGAAGTTATTTATAAATTATAATTAATTTTCATGTTTAATAGGATGTATTGGATTGATTTTATACACATTCACAAACTAATGTAAGTGATATATTCTTTTATCCATGCTAATTGAGCATCGATAAAAACCTACCTTTTTTAGAACATACATTATGAAAAAATTAAAGGTGATAATAATGGTATTTCTTTGAAATAATAAAGGCCCTATATGTGGAAGTGAAATTAAATTTATTTAATATAATTTTTCATATAATTTTCTTGTACATGTAATAAGTTTTTAATATCATTTTTTATACATCGTTTATATTTCACTTACACTTTATCTGGAGCCCTCTATTGCTGAGGTGATGGCTATTTTATCTGGAATTGAGATTTACACATCCCATGGGTGGAAGAAAATTATAATATAATGATATTATCCTATTATCATTAATGATTTTTTTGTATGGAGGGGAGTGGTCCAATGCTTGGATCTATATTGGATAGAATTTGGATTTTAGAATCCTATGTCTTGTCTTGTCAATTCTATTTTATCAAAATATAATGTAATTGTATTTCAAACTATCAAGAATCCTTGAGGGATTTCCAGGATTCTTTTTGCTGGTATTCCTCTTTTCCTGATGATCATTGTAATATTTATTCCATTTATTAGTAAAATTGAATTCTTTATTTTTCATAAAATATTAAAATATATCATTTTTTTACTTTTTTTAAAAAAATCTCAAATAATGGGTGAAATAAAATTATGTATTGAATGAGTGTGGGTGTAAAAAATGAAAAACAATGTTATTTCCCCCATTTATCTTATCAATAATTAAATGTAATTATATGTATTGTGTGAGATAATTTTTTAATATATGTTGTATATATATATATAATTTTTTTCGGGGTTTTCTTGAAATTTGGCATACTATACGTGTGAGAAAAATTTCATATATTTTAAAAACATATTATATTTAATTTTTTGAAATTTAATGATGAAATTTAATATGATAAAATTTATAAAATTTATATATTTATTATAAATATCACACAAAGATACACGCTACCATAGACACATAAATATATGAATTGTTTCCTATTAATACCATTTAAAAATATTTAGTTTTGTATGGGAGTGTAAATGATATTTTAAAATGATGTTTTTTTACCATTACAGTTTACAGATTAATAAAACTAAGTATTTATACTTTTAATAAATTTATACAATATTTATAAATATATATTGTATTTTTATTATTTTCTATGATATTTTATCATGTTATGTGACTAATATAAATTTTATTTATTAATATGTTCTTGTAAATGTTTTTTCATACCTCGAATATCAATTTTAATGTAATAATTTTTTTATTAAATATGCTGACAATTATATTTTGATATGAAATTTTTATGGGAGAAAATATGAGATTCTAGGTTTGGAAACAAATGAAAAATTCCCCGATTAACATTTTTAATTTTTAATTTCAATTTTTTTCATTAAATTCAAATATATTTTTACATGTCATTGGTAAAAAATTCACTTATAATTTTAATTTTTACACATCACTTGTAAAAGTGGCATATTCAATGATTTTTAAAAATATATGGAATCATTAAAAACACGAATTACATAGTACAAGATAATAAATACTTTTTGATAAAAAATCCAAATACATTAATTACATAAACTAGAAGTGAAATTGTTAATTATGGGAAGATTAACCATTTTTAGCAAAATTTTAATCTCATAAAAAATTAGTTTAAGTAAATTACATTTTAAAGAAAAAATAATATTTATTTTTCATTGTACTGTGAAATAATTAATTAAAAGTATCAAATAGTTTTTTTTAAAAAGGACAATAAAAAATCTAAAATATTGAAGCACCTAATTTAGTTAATATTTAAATAATTATATATCCTTGATGTAATTAATTTTTATAAATTAAAATAATGAAGAAAAAAATTGATAAAATGTGGTAAATTTTAGGATAATTGTTTTCAAGAAATATATTATGTAATGCATTTTATTTTAAAATTTCTTTTTCACTGTGAAATAAAATAGTTTAAAATTCATTCAAAAAATGAACTATTTTTAATTATTGCATTCATATTTTTTAAGTGACTAGAATACATTATGGGAAAAAATTATTGATAATATTTAAAATTTTCATTGATAAAAAATAGTTTTCGATGTTTTAATTATTCTAGGTGCTGATCATAAAATAAATTTTAAAAAATTTTCATATATAAACTATACATAAAAGGGTGTGAAAAGAGTTATGATTTATTATTATTAAATATTTTCATTATTTTATTAATTTTTTATGACTTGAATAAAATTTATTTGGTCAATTCTAATTGTATACTTAGATTCTATGATATCACCTCTATTAATATGCTTCATAATGACCACAATTTGTTTCCATGCAATCCCCACTATGTTTTTTATTTTTTTTATTTAATTCTATCCATCCCACACAGCTTCTTCATGGCTACCCACTCCCAAAATCGTCTCTTTCATCTCTCCCTTTACAAGATTATACCTTTGATTAACTTTGATTTCTAGAACAATGTCTTTATTCTCCTCTTACACCCTAGAGTGATAGAATCCCTCTTTCCACCACCCCTCCACCAATTTTTCTTTTATGTTAATGGAATTATAACAGCACAAATGTTATTGAAAACAATTTAAAACACACTACCTAGGAGGTGTAAAATTTTGGTCAATGTTCAAGATGCTACAATACCCCATTACAAGAGAAGACACCACCATTCTAATGAACAATGAAATTTCATGCCTGATTATGATAACTACTGAGGAACGCCACATCAGTAGAACATTGATTCAAAGTCATTTGTAAATCTAAGATATTTTCATTGTTTTGATTATATATTGATCAATAAGTGATGATTTTCAATGATCCCGGAGTCCATTACACCATTTTTGATCATTTCGGATATAACAACATACTCTATTTTTTCAAAATTCTTCTCCAATTTTTACAGAAGTGAAATTCTTTGGAGAGGGAATCCATGAGAGGGATGATCATTTTAACTTCTTATAACTGATACATTTGGAAGGATTGAATGGAATATATTATTAATTATAATGTACTCTATGACCCCATTGAAAATAAAGGAATCATCCCTAATTCCACATGGGAAGCAATGTGGAAGAAGTTAAACAAGGATATGATCAATTAAATCTACCAGTGGATCGATCACAACATCCACTTCCATGTTTCTCAAGAGCATCCTTAATATAATATTTGGACAAAGATAGAGTGTATGTACCAGTAAAATATAACCTATACAAGATTATATTATTAAATTGGTTGATGAATCCTCCCCAACATAGTGGAAGCTCTATATCTGAACACACTAGCAAGTTTGAAATCTTGGCAGATTAATTGAGGGATTCAGATATGACTATGACTATTGATGATCAAAATAACCTCTTAAAATACACACTTCCTAATATTCAGGATAAAATTTTCATCTACCTCAACAACTTGGCACCCATAATCATGAATAACATGGAAATGGTAAATGATAAACAATTCAATAAGGAGAAATTAATGATGGACATGGGGTAAAACCATTTGTAAGAACTCATCCTAGATAATAATGAGATACAAAAAGGAGGTGGTCGATGGGTAAGAAGTATAGGTTGAATAAAGGGTAGAGGATGGTCAAACAATTGTAGGATGACAGTATAAAAATGATACCATTGCGATATGTAGGGACACATCAATAATAAATATGAAAAGTTTCTTTAAGAAAAATGGATAATTTAAAAACCAAAAAAGAAGAAATAGATACACATAAGTGACAACATCTAGGGAAATAATTATTTTCAACAATGATAAATAATATAAATTCCTTCACACATCATTCTAGGATCTGGAATGGGTGCTCAATACTGAAACATCATACATGTGACTCCACATTGTTTGTTTTTCTTGACTTATCAAGAGGGTTAAATGGATATAGTAAAGATAAAGAATACCATTTTAGGAAATATTATTTTCATGGTCTATATCAATTTATAGATGAAAATTGGATACACAATCACTATGAAGGATGTTCGACATGTTCCATGAATTTTTCTCAACCTATTATGAAGAACTTCCATTGATCGAGAAGTCTATGAAAACAACTTAAAAAATATAGAATCCAAGATGAAAAAAGATACATTATCATTCTTAAGGATTCATATGTTGAAAATTATAAAAAAAATTATGTGAAGATATGTCATGATAGTCTCAACATGGTGGAAGGAGAGAAGTCAACCAACCTTTGGAATATGAGACTTGACCACATTAGTGAAATAGGGTTATCTACCCGAATGAAGAAAACATACATCAGTGTTAATAAAGATGCATCACTCAATCCATTTATACACCGATTTTATGAGAAACAAAATAGAGTCTCATTCAATACTTCTTCATAATGGAGATCATATTTGATGGATTTAGTGAACTGTTATGTATGCAATCCCATGGAGGTAGATTTATTCCTACCCTTTAATGACGAGGTATTAAAAATGGTGTGAATGTTATTCACTCAAATGATTAAAAAATTATTAGAATAATTCATGTTGTACCATCGCATGGTTGAGCATGAATCTAGAAGGAATATGAAGTGTTTTCATTTAGACAATAGGGGAGAGTAAACATCTAGAGAAATTAACGCCTATTGAAGGTGTCCAGGAATACGATATGGAGGATGGTCCCACACACTCTATAACACAAATGTTTTATAAAAATGATGAACAAAACAATTATGGAGAAGTTCCAGAGCATGATGATTTTAGTTAAGATGCCTCAAACATTCTGAGGAGAAGATGTTTAGGTTTCATGCTACCACATAAATAGATCACCATCGATCCTACTGAATTTAAAGATTGAATAGTAGATATATTATATTAAACATCCCTCTTATACTCATTTATTAGAAGTTGTATTTTTTTAAACTACAAAAGTATCCAAATAGATCATAAAAAATATAGATAAGATATCTAATCCATGAATATTCATCGACTATCAAAGAAGGAGTTTATATACATGTTTTTGGTCATGAAGGATAATAAGGTGAGAAAAAGAAGATAAGTGTTGTTCTATACTAAATATAATATTGAGGAAATTCAAAATCCATGAATTTATTTAAGGGAAAGTGTTTTGGAATAAATTCCCGATCCAACACCTTTACTATCACCATTTGTCACTGAAGAGGAGGAGTTACAAGAAGACTCATCATCAATGGACCAAAAAGTAATGGAGGATGATATCGAGAAGGGGGAGACTCAATTCTATACACAAGATTTTTCAAAAACATTACAAGAGCTAGGATATGTTATTCTACCTTCAAAAAAATACCATAGGTTCGATGACCCTATTGAGGAAGGAATCCTTAAAAAAAATATTTGGAGTCGGTGTACCTACTGCTGAATGATATTGGGGATCCATAATGATATCAAGAACAGTATGAACATTCTATATCATTAGATATATTAGGTGATATAGCTACAAATAAAGAGACTTTTGAAGATCCCCACAAATGATATCATGATAGATATTTTGACAAAGGTGGTTGATTTATGGAAGATGGACCTTTATATAAGCTTTAATGAATTGAAACTAGAGAGGGAGAATTAATGGAGCCGTCCAACTACCCACCACAATTTTTAAATTTGTCTCAAAATCATCACCTACCATGGACTTCTATATTGGATGATCTATATTATAAATGTAAAAAAACTATTTCTTTGCTAGCCTTGTGAGTTATCAAAGGTGTATAAAGATTCCATGTTTCAAGTCCTTGGTAATTGTAAGGTTTGTGGGAGTCGTTTAAATGTTTTCACATCCCACCTTGTATATAAAAGGAGGACCTCTAGAGCTTTCAATGATCAAGAATTTAATCTAGAGATATTATTGTTTCTATTATATCTTAGCTAATACATCTCATTTCATTGGAAAGAACCTGGGGTGATCCATTTGTAGAGAGATAGATGTGTAGAGTGGGATTTTGTTATACACCTTTATTCTTTCATAAATAAATAATTTTATATACATTCATTTATCCTTTTGATTAGTGAATCACAACACTCAGGAGGATATTTTTCCATTCCCCACTCTTCTCACAGGCCCCACCAACTAACATAAATTTAAGTTAGAAATTTATATTAAACATATCTAATATATATATATATTTAAAACTTATGGTGCAAGCATACATAAATAAATAGAAATATACTACAAATGTGATTACTAGTGAAAATATATAGGTAATTAGAAATTCAAATTTACATGGGGGATTTTCAATTTAAATTTACATTCAATGTATAAGAAAAATATGTTAATACATAAAAAAATATTTTTCATTATAAAATTTCATTATATATTTTTTTATTTTTCTACTAAAATGTTTACATCAAATTTCAAGATAAATTTAAACTTAATTTTTATAATTATTATACTGAAAATTTGATTACAAAATTTTTAAAATAAGTTAATATTTATGTTTTTAGTATAAATATATTAACAAAAAATTGACTTACAGATTTCATTGAAAAATTTAGAAGGAATATTTTCATTGAAAATTTCAAAATATCTATTTGACTATATACATGAGATTTAATTTCCAATGGAAACACCCAAAATTCGAATATAAATTTGCAATGAAAGGCTTCAATGAAATTTAAATATGAATAATTATTTATATCATTGGAAAATAATTCTAAAAATTAAAATGAGTATATACATATAAATTAGAATATGTATATGCATTAAATAAACATAAATTCAGAATTTTTTATTTTGTTATCCAGTAGTTGCTAAAGCCCCGGACATATATGAGGGTTTGTGGTTCACTATCGAAAGATGATGGAAATCTATTATTTAGGAATCAACTTGACACACCATTTTTAATGAAATAAATGTGGTAGAGAAGGGATTCAAATATTTTGGATTACTAGTTATGAAGAAACGCTCAATTTACCACCTTTTCTCTATGTGCAAGTTATCTTTCATCAAAAGAGAAGGTAATAAGGCAGCTCATTTACTGGTGACCCTATGTCATACTGGTGAATGAATTTTTTTGTGTATTTTACTTCTCAGTTGATTTATCATATAATTCATTATCATAAATCTTCTAATTAAAACAACATTTTTGTTCATAAAAAACATAAATTTTAAATTTGAATAAGAATTTTACAATTTTGAGTGGAAATAAATACTTAGTATTTTCAATGAAAAATTATACTAAAAGTTTAAAAATATATTAGATTACCCTAATTATAAAATAAATACATGTTTATATTTTTAGAAAAAATATATTAATAAATAAATATACAATGTAACTTTGAAATAAAAATTTGTAATGAAATGTTCTAATGTAAATATCAAATGTAAATTTCCATAAGATATTTAAAGTGTAAATTTCAACAAATTAAAATATAAAATAAAATATACTAATTAATTAATAAAAAATTTAAATTTTTACTGGGAATCTATATTAAAAATGTTTATTAGAAACTTTTATCATATATTTCTACATGAAAATTTTAGTTCGCATTTCAAAAAATATTTCCAATGAAAATTTCCACTTAATTTTTAATATAGTTACAACAAAAATGTGATTACGAAAAATGAAAAATAAAATCATGTTTAACTTTACAGTCAAATATAAGTTAACACATAAATAAATAATGTAAATTTTAACTAGTAATTTTCATTTAATTTTTACACTAGATACTTTTAGTGTCAATCTGAACTGGAAACTTTTAGTCCAAATTTATATTAAAAATTTTAGTGGAATTTTAAATTTTAATTTTCCACTAGACATTTTCATTTAAAATTAATTGTAAAGAATTTCACTAATTTTTTTTAAAAAAATTCAATTTAACATGGATATATACAATGAAGAAAAACCCAAAAATAAAAATAAAAATAAACATGATTTTATAAAATTATAAATTTCATGTGTAAATATATAGTGAATATTTATAATACATATATGAAAACTCTATGAAAAATTTCATTGTAATTTTGTGTGTTACATTTACACTCTAAACCTCTAATAATATAAATATATACTGAGAAGTTTCAATGAAAAATTATACTATAGAATTTGAATGTACACATATTTATATATATACATATTTAAATATATGAATACAAAATATATATATATATAGAATATAATTTTCAAATGTAAATTTACAATGGAATGTCACTCAATTGCATTTAATTTTATTAATGAACATTCATAGTGAAAATTTATAGCTGTCAGTGAAAATTCATAATCAAATTAAAAAATAATAATATACATATATATTTATATATTCATATTCATATCAATATATAAATTTTAAATGTTTACTGAAATTTTACTCTTTTTGATACAAATTTACACTCAAAATTTACTCTTAAATTTAACTTTATAAATTTTCGAAAACCATTTTATTGATAAAATTATGAAATAAATAGACATTTAAATTTCATGAGAAAAAAATATATGTATATACCAAAATATATAATGTAAATTTCTATTAAAAGTTTACATTCCAAACTATTGCAAGAAATTTCAAATGTAAATTTCTATATGAAATTTACAATTCAAATTTACAAATAGATTATATAATGATAATATAATAATACATAAAAAATCAATGTATGCTTTCCATAATAATTATCAGTTAAAATTTTAACTTAAATGTTTTGGTGAACATTTCTATAGGAAAATTGTAGTTCCATTTTACAATAATATTTTCAATTGTGATTTCAAATATATATTTTATGAAAATCATATATTTAATAATTAAAATATATAATGTTTTTTAGTGGATGTTTATAGTAAATATTTTTTGTGCACGCATGTAGTTGTTTTTGAAATAAGTGTATTCATACTTGCATGCATGTATGTACACACATATATAAACATTATTATATATTTTTTGTTTCTTTAAATAACTTATATTAATATATATTTTTTAAAAGAAAATATAATGAATTATTTTTTTAAAAAATATATTACTATATATTTATATGATATTATTTAAAAAAATAATACAAAATATATTTTTTAAAAAATATAAAAATATATAATTATGGATAAAAAATGGTATTTTCATAAGAATTTGTATTATAATTAAAATATATACATTAGATAAATATGATGTTATATATTTTTAAATTAAAATATAAAAAAATTAAACATAAATATATTAAACCATAATTATTTTACATGTATTAAAAAAATACATTAAAATATAAAAATGTTAACAATAAAAAACATTACCCAATGAAATTGAGTTGTATTTAGGTGCAACCACTGTATAAGCTATATTAGAATCACCCATTGTATAAAATATATTGGGATCAACCATCATATAGGCTATATCAAGCTCACCCATTATATTATATAATATGCACGTAAAATATAATGAATAAATCATTTATATGATATCAAATTTTATCATAAACCGTTAAATTCACTTTTTTAATTCATAGTCAAAAAAATATTTGGTTATGGAAAAATCCTTTCCTTTAAAAATCCCATTTTCAAAACTAAAATACCCAAAATTATAAGGGACCAGCCTAAAAACATTATATAATCATTAATTTTAGACAAGAAATTACTTTATTTCTACTTGATTATATTTTTAGATTTATATATTTATAGAATTAGGATATAATACAGACATAACAACCCATATTTATACATAGTGGATACTATTAAAAGAGTATCCATTTTATCTAAAATATAAATCATTAAAAAATAAAACATTATTTATTTGAGAAAACTTAATAACATCCATCATGACCTTCTTCCTTATCTTAACCATCCTTATAACTAGTAATTTGTTTTTAAAATATTGGGATGAGAATAAAAAATATCTGCAAGGGATATAAAGAATGAAATCTTTAGTCCAGTGATAACATAAAAACTATTGAAACAATTTTCATAAAAACTCATTAGAATGCATAAAAATATCATTTAGTTTCCTTGGGAAATTTTTACCATATCACTCTTACAATCACTGTTACACAAGGAATAACCATTAGTTAAAATTCCATCTCTGGAATACCCAATGCATTAGAGAGCTATAATGGGGATCACCCGTCCCATATTGGGAAATAATGGGATAAACCCAACACATCTTGACATATAATGGGGATAAACCCATCATATATTGAGATATAATAAGAAAAAACCAACATAAACAATTTACAAGGAAAATATAATGAATAAAACACTTGATAACTCAATTAAACCAACGAGAAAAACACATTCAAATATCAAAATACCATTTTTATATAAAAATCACTTTTAAAAAAAAATTTAAAACCGAACACATAAAAATGAAGTAATATACTTAAAAAAACTATGAAAACATATAAATGAATCATCAGAGAAATAAATAATCATGAAAATGGGATAAACCACTCACAACTTATAAAAAAAATATTTTTTTAAGTTTTGTAAAAGATATATTTAAAAGTTTTTTGAAAGGATAGTCACTTACATAACACATGAAAAAGAACAACTTAAAAAAATATGAGAAATTAAAACATTAATAACCATATAGGTACATTAATAAAAATAATTTTGAATTCATGGGTATAAAATATAATGATTAAGAAGTATAAATCTTTAAAAAATTTAAAACAATATTTTAGATAAATAGTCATTTACCTTGGGTTTTACTTCCTTAAAATGTGTAAAAACTCATGTATAGTGGTTTGAATAGTGTTATTAATATATTTTATAACTAAAATCATGTTTATAATACCTTTCATGATCTTCTTATAACATTTCCACCCATTTATTAACAATATTTTCTTATTTCCATTGTTTCAGGTGCGTTATTTTCAACATTTACAAGGTCGGTTTATTAAATAATAATTCAAAATTGATAACATATATATTTAGAATATTTGAAGAAATTAAATTTGAATTTAAAATTACCATTATTTCTGTAAAAGGGAAATAAAAAATCATTATCTATGAAGGTGGTGAATTAACGCACCACAAATAGTGATTTCGTTATTTAAGAATTAAAGGAGAAGATGAGAGATTTAATGTTGAATATACCATAAACACAACAACATTATAATATATATATATGATACTTGGATTTTCATGAATAATTGGATAAGAGGTGGGGATAAGGTAGAAATGAAAAATAAATAAAAAAGAAAAAATATTATTTCTTCTTGAAAATTCAACATTTAGAACCTCCTTCCTCCAAATATATGTTTTTATTATTAATAAGAACAATTTTATGGAGAAAGTGAGAAACCAACAAGTAAAACCAAGCTGTAAAACACTATAGCAAATTACAAAATTATTAAACACCATCTTAAACCCATTTGATTTAATTTCCATAAACAATTTCCAAGAAAGGGATGTTACCTCTTTACCAGGGGAATCTATGATAATGTCTTAGAAATGAGAGGCCAGCTTACCCAAATATCACAATAACTCCTCCTATACTATTTTATTGTTTTTAACCCTATAACCAGGATTAGGAATTGTTTTTCAATCTACTCTATTTTTTCCTTATTCGTGTCAACTTGAATCGGTCTTGTTTGAATCCGTTCCGTAGCCTCAGCAGAAGCATGGATGTCTACGACCTTCTCTTCTATCCACTCCTTGGAATTTAATAGAAACTCCCATGGATATTCTCTCATCACAGCCTCCCCTTATGGATCCCCCAGAATCCCCTTCACTCTTACCTTGGAAGGTGAGGCCAATTCTCTCACTTGCACCTCCACTTCCTCTGCACCTATCTTATCAATTGGCCCAGTTCATGCCTCACACTACAGACCCAGAGAAGTAGCATCCTCTACCGATGTTATCACCTCCTCTGTATGCATGTTCCTCTCCTTGCGATGATCTCATTCCTGTGAGGGTTCATTCTCATGAGACTCAGAGACAAAGACTTTTTGGCCATACACTCTCTCAACTGGTTGGGACTCAAGCTTCTTGGGTTTCCCCTCTTTTTTGGCCAGCTGAGTCTCCATCGGTCTAGGAAGGTAAGGGTAATCTTTGTAACCCTTTGGTTTCATCTTCCTAGAAACAACGCAGCACCCTGGGTCCCTTTGTTCCATTTCTTCTATCTTTGGTTTTTCAAGCCGTTTCCCACCCCTCCCAAACCATTATCATAAAAAAAATTGTCCATCACCCACAGACTCAATCTCATATGAACCCTTGGAGTATCCCTTAGACTCTCCTTCATTACTCAAACTCCCAAAACGGTTGTTGAGGGCAATGCAGGATAGAGCTCCCCTAGAGTTGAAGTCCTTCATGGTATCTAGTGGCCTACGTTCCCCACGTTAAATATTCTCCCACTCTTGTCTTTCCTTTGAATTATTATTTCCATTAGAAACCATTTCAGATACCATACTATTGTTATCCCTCATCTCCATTACATAAGAGCTTGGATTTTCACTTGCCTCAACCCCAAAATCTGATCCATCTGCTTTAGCAACTCCAACAACATCCCTTGGAACTTAAGTGGGAGCAATGAGTGTGTCCCGAATTCCATTATCCACTCCACTAGCATGAGCCCCCCCTACCCTAGTCCTATTTTGAGGGGGACTAGCCAAGTCACATCACATCCTTTTTATGTCTTCTGCCACAATAGGACCTTGAGGTAAGACCATGACTATTCTATGCACCCTAGCTCCACCCGAGTCCACTACATCGAAATCAACCCCGCACACCTCTGCTTTCTCACCCCTACCATCAAAAACCCACACCTTATGGTTCACAATAGAGTCATATGGCACCCTATACCCCTCAATTTCACTGATATCCTATTGTCGAACCCTACGCCCGGGGTGATAGATAGAGACCGAGTGCCCTATATTGTGACATCCCATGTAGAAACCAGGCCATGATTCGAGGACAACCCTTTGATTCCCAAGAAACTTCTCTCCAACCACAATCCACAGCCACTCCATGGGGGCCTTTGAAACATCATCCTCGACACAAAGTTGAGGAGATATCCAATGATATACCACCAACATCCGACTATCAGGGCACAAATATCTTCCAACCATATTTCCTAACATCCTGATAATTGCAGGGTTCTAGAAAGGGAGAGGTAAATCTAGAAAGATTACTCAAACCATAGACGAAGGCATGTCACAATTCATGCTGAGTTCAATATACTAGCGAAGGAGAAAAAAGACACATCCGTTGATTTCACGAGGGACTCGGGACTTGGAAACTATCAGATCATCCTCCGAGGAGAAACGAATCATCAGGTGACAACGATTAAAGAGTACCACCACTGCGCGCTCCTGAAGATCCTATCAATCAAATACAAACCGATCAAAAGAATTGATAGAGGGATGGTGACTCTGAATCAGAACAAAATTGGAAACCAATGATGATCTGAGGCCTCATTGAACTCTTTAGTAGAGATCGCGAGCTGGGGCGAGCCATTGTGAAGGTCAGGGACATTAGGATAGAGAATAATTTATAGAATGGGGGAAGGAAATCCGGGTTCGTGAAAGGGGAGATAGATCATGCCGAAAAAGGGGTAGGGAGACCTTACCCCGCTACCTACTAAGGAGGAGGGGGTCAGAGCCACATACATCTTCACTAGGGCATCACCACCGGGGGTCGAGCGCCGCATATGAAATTTTTTTAACTACCGTAAACCATTAATTCAAATGGTAATTTCAAAATTAGTTTTTGAGAACCTCTTTAAGGATCTTGTAAGCTGTATTTTTGTGAGACCATAAGATTAATAATATGAAAAGTGATGAGTTGGGCGGAATTTGGTAGAGGTTATCTGAGAAATAAGGCTTAAGGTGATCAAAATTTGTGAATGAGGGAGCATGCTTTTATAATTGAGGTGATGGGTAAAATAGGAATTACTCAAATTTAAAAATAAATAAATTTATTACAGGGTTCAAGAATTCTAAAAGGACTTTAAATCATAGGATATCACATTTTTTAGGGTATATTATCATTTTGGCCTTACACATGAGTTTTTAATAATAAAAAATTAAATAAAATATGTTATTCATGGAAATATTATTTTTTCAAATTAAAACTATTAACAGTCATGACTTAAAACACATAAAAATAGGGTTTCCAATTCTAATTTTTTTTATTATATCATATACATATTATAATTATCTATAGAAATTGTTAACTTACTTAAAAATATAAATTATATTTATTTTATTATTTTTAAAATCATTAATTTGGTTTATTCAATAATTACATATTTACTGCACCATAATTGTTCAATCCATTAATGTAAATATTTAATAACTAAAAATTAAAAATATAATTCTATGATATGGATAATTTTATTATCTTTCCAAATACTATTCTTGTTCAGAAACCACTTTTGGGAAAGCTCGTATTAAAATTTTATACTTATAGAAAATTACAGAGTGAACAAGTTGTATTTATTTTTAATAAAATAATATAAAGGGACCAATGTGATACATTTGGGTCCAAACATTCCCAAAGAAACACTTTATAACTCATTTAAACCCATGAAAAAATGCATCTACATATCAAAATACATTTTCTTCATAAAAAATCACTTTTAAAAAAAATATAAAAACTGTGCACATAATAATGACATAATATACTTCAAAAATAACTATGAAAACTTAGAAAAAAATCATTAGTGTAATAAATAATCCTAAAAATAGGATAAACTGATCATACCGTATAAAAACAATATTTTTTTTGAATATAGTCAAAGATATATTTAAAAGTATTTTCAAAGGAGAGTCCCTTACATAACACATGAAAATATACCTTTTCAAAACACATAAGAGAAAATAAAAAATTAATTACCATATTGATATATTAAAAAAATAATTTTGAATACATGGGTATAAAATATAATGACTTAGAACAATAAATATTTAAAACATTTAAAATAATGTTTTAGTTTAAGTGTACCTTACCTCAGGTTCTAGTTCCTTAAAATGTGTTCAAAACTCCTTTATAATAGTTAAAATAGTGTTTTTAATTTATTAAAAATCAAAACTCGTGTTTATAATTACTTACATGATCTTCTTATAACACTTTACACCCATTTATTAAATAAATTTGTTATTTCCATTTTTTCAAGTGCGCTCTTTTCAACGTTTCTGCTTCTGACGCTTTCGATGGGGCGCACATCCATCCCTTTTAGAGGAGGACAGCCAGCTGTTTCCCCAACTTCCTACATTCCAAAGGCAAGTGGCATATGTATCTTATTCAGGGACATTTTCTTTTTGATCGAAACAGGATGATGGGATGTCGGTTCTTCCTTCCATGGATTACTCCTCAGAACTCATCACCCAGTCTGAGTCTCCCTTAAATATTAAGATGTTGTTTTTGAAACTATTCATAGTGCCATGTCTTTATCGATGCCAGATAACTATGCTGCTTCTATCAGGACATTCCAAGGGGTCCGGTCAGGGCATCAACCTTCTTTCAGGGGAGTAGTCACATTTGACATTGTTGGTGTGTCTGGATGCTGGAACACTGATGCATCTAGTTTTCTTCCACTTATTATAGGGATTATCGAGGGTGCGGAATCCTGAGTAATCCCACATCAATTGAGGTGAATTATAATCCATGCGTATGTCTCTGAGGTTTTCCTCAGCTTCCCATGTTTGAGACATGATATGTTGCGAGTTTAGCATCTAAAGGAGACAGATCATACTGATCAGAACATTGATGGGAGTAGATCAGATGGGTGGAACCCCTCAAGGGATTGCTGATGTTTGGGATAACATATTTTTAGTAGCCTGATTACTACTTTTTGTAGTGAGATAGTGGGAGACATGATTTCACCAGGATGTGGCATCTCGGGTAAGAATCATGATGTATATAGATTTTTTAGAGTGGATGGAGAGTGAGATAGAGTTGACGCGGGGATGACAGTGAAGTTGGGTTTGAGCCTTGAAGAGACTTCCTACATATCCCTGTGGTAGGGAATCAATGTCTACGTAGTTCGGTTGGGTGATGGGACACCTAAAGTGGTGGCCTGTGAGAGTGGACACATGGATGAGACCCAGAGGAAGTAGAACCTTCGAGGTGGGGCATGACCATCCCAAAACACAGAGGCTCAAGGGAGAGACTAGGTTGAGATATGGATAATGGGAATGAACCACAGAGAGGCTTCCTACATATCCACGTGGTAGGTAATCAAAGTCCATAATGTTTAGGATGGGGAGTATGGAATTGGGGTGTGTACAAAGGACAACGACCCAAAGGCATGATGGGGATTACACGTTGTTTGTAGCCTGGGTTGGTCTGACTCCTAAGGGGAATACTAGAGATGTGGGTCCCAACGAAGGGAACTAAAATGACTTACCACTGAATGGGATTCCATGGATTACCATCGATTTGAGAACACAATTAATTGTAATTGATTGGGTAATACAACGGCCTACCATCTTATGGGTTCACAATGGCTTACCGCTTGGTTGGGGTACAATGGCTTACCGTTTCCTGGGGTATAACGACTTACTACTGACTGGGTTACAATGGATTACCGCTGATTAGGGTACAATGAATTACCATTGACTGAGGTACAACAACTTACCACTGATTAAGGTTGGACCTCATAGAGGCTTCTTACGAACCTTACCTAGGAGACAAGGATCAAAGCACAAGTAGTTTAAATGGGTACAATTTAACATCTTGTGGGACAAAAAAGGGGTGTATAGTTTAATGTCATATAGGATGAGGGTGGACCAATTTAAAGTGGTTGGGATCGATGGGTGTTGGTCTTGTATATTAGGAATGATTCCTACGTACCTTTCCTTGGAAACGACCAAAGACCACGTAGTTTGAGATGGTGGATTGGTGAACCGACATGAAGTAGTTGGGACCAGTAGGTGTTAGTCTTGAACCTTATGTCGGCTTCCTACATACCTTGCCATGGGAAACATAAAAGTCCATGTAGTTTTGGATGGTGGATTGGTGAACCGACATGATGTGGTCGAGACTAGTAGGTGTTGGGATTGAACCTTTGGGAGGCTTCCTACGCATCATGCCTTGGAAAAGATCAAAGTCCACATAGTTTGGTATGGTGGATTGGTGAACCTATGTGATGTGGTTGGGACCAGTAGGTGTTGGGATTGAACCATAGGGATTCTTCCTACGTACCTTGGCTTGGCAAGAATCAAATTCCACGTAGTTCGGTATGGTGGATTCAGTTTAACATCATACCAGACGAATGTGAACTGACGTGATGGGGTAGAAACAAATAGGTTTTGGTCTGGAACCTTAGGGATGATTCCTACGTACCTTGCATTGATAAGGATCAAATTACTCATAGTTTAGAATGGTGTGGGGATTACACGCTAGGGCGACACAAAGTGGATATCATGGTTGATGCTTTGTCTATTCTCATGTCATTCATGCTCGGTGTGAGAAATAAGAGGCAACAAAGACATGATGATAATGTCGCAAAAAGGTACATCCATGGGAAGGGGAAGTGGGGCTTACATGTGTCTAGAAAACGAAATTGGAAATGGGGGATTACGCGTGATTAGCGACCCATGAAGATGGAGATTGGGGATTACTCTAAGATGGAGGCCCGATGGTGACAAATGTAGAGACCCCAAGCTTGAGGCACATAGACATTACATTACTTTTGATGAATACTTAATACATAACAAAAACCAACACTCAAGGATCGTAATAGTTTAGTGTCTTTGGAAACTCGGAACATTATCTTCTAATCATGGTGAAAGATCTTCAACATCTCCCATAAAGATATTCCCCTTTTATTTTCTTACCTAAAACCTTTCTTTATATCCCGGTGAAAAGAAAACATATAAAGGGTGAGCTCAAATGCTCAGTAAGGTTAAGCATGGAGAAAATAAAACAAACCATATACATTTTAACTTAAAAAAATGACAATAATGTTTAAACATCAAAATGTTGAGCAATGACATAAAACATGGCAGTACATAAGGCATAGGTCACAATGAAACATCAATCATGATAAAATGGCATTGGAATAAAACATGTAATTGTGGCAAACCAATAAGCACCTGATATGATTTCCATAGTATCCAAGGCATTATTTCCAAGACCATCTTAGTGGACAAAGTCCCTTACTCAATCGAGTTCACTCCTCGTTCCAGTCCTATATCACTGAACCAAATTAACTTTCCGTTCTAGCCATTTCTATCTCATGAGATATAAATCTTTATCCAATGCATTGGAGGGAGATATAGGTCCCACCCATCTCATAATGAAATCATTCTTACATGTTCCACAACATAACCATAAATCATTCATCATAACCTAAATAATAAAATGGGTTTCATAAACATCATCCCATCATAAAATAATCCATATATAACAAATGGATATCATTTCAACATAATAAAAGTGAAACAATGTAAATCATAGATACATTATACTTGAAACATACACATATGGAATATTGTCATCTTAGATAGAAAATGGGTTTGATAAAACACTTGAAATGAATTCTTGAGGAAAATATCCTTTATTTTTCAAAATCATTTTCTTTTCACAAAATTCCATGAAATTTTAAAAGAAAAGGATTTTGTTGAAAATAGTCAGGAAATATTGTAGAGTAAGCTTCATGAAAATTAGGCATTATGAAAATGTAAAAATCCGTTCCTTCTGTATAAGTTAAAAAAACATTCTCCTCCTACTTTTGTCGGAAAAGTCAAAAAGGTCCTCATTTAGTAAACAAAAGAAAGATTACTTCTATACACAATGTAAGAGTCAAAGAGGGGTTAAAATGAATTTAAACACTCAAGGAAGAATATTAAACACTTTATGGAAAACATTTTTATGGACATGTATGAAAAATATAACCCCAGTAAATACTTACGTATAAGAAATATCGGAAAAAATGAGATTTTCAAATTTATCCCTTAACTTATGTCCAATTTATTTTATATGTGTCTGAGAATCATATATAGTGGGTTTAAACATATTATTAACTTGTAAAAGAACCATAATAATTTTTATGATATCATATATGATTCACTTACGACTTTATATTATCCGTTCATTTGTCAATTCCATGTTAAAGCAGCGTTTTGGGTAAAATCATTTCATTTGTCATCCGTGTTTTGACTTGTAATTATTAATATGATTAATTAGATCATGATCACTTAATTAAAAAATATAAAACATGATTTATATATAATATATATTAATAATATATATATATAATAGATCGATAAATGGAATGAAATACACCGTTCATGGAGACGGTAGGTCGTACGTACGCATGAACGTTGTTTTTCGTTTCCTTATTGAATTGAATGGAATTAATTAGATGATATAAATATATATATACATAAATAAAGTATAATTATTATGTCATATATTTCATGATTACTTATTATATATACTTTATAATCATTCTTGAATTGTTAACATGGAAAATGAATCTAATCGCGTCGTGGAGACGGAAATCTGTACGTACGCATGAGCGATGATATCGTTCCCATATTTATTGAATGGAATTGGAGTGGATGATATAATATCTTAGAATCAGTATTATGTTATAATAATCATATATAGTTATTCTCTACACCATTATACCCATCCAAGTAAGGTGGCGGTGGAAAAACTGATTACACCATGGTGTGGAGACGGTATTCCGTACGTATGCACGCGCGGTGATTTCATTTTCTATAGGTTGGATAGAAGGTGAAATAGGGTTATTTCATATTTATAATAACATATAAGTATATAATTAATACTGATGTTATTATTTTATAATTAAACAACTAAAGAAGAAGAATTTGAAGAAGAAAGAAACTTGAAAGAGTCGGTAGAAGAGATTACCTCTTCCTCGACGCACCGCCTTTAAACTTCTTCTTAGGGCACTAGAGTGGGTATTTTGGGAATACCAGAACCTATATGATATAACTAGAGAGGTTGAGAATAGGAATTGGCAGGGTTTGGACAAGCTTCAAGGCTCAAAAGGGTGTAAAGAGGAGAGGGAGGAGGTGCCCTTTTATAAGGAAGGAGAGGGGAACCTTTGGAAAGTGTGAAAATATTATTTTATTATAAACTTATCTTCGGTTTTAAAAGGTCCCAAAATAATTAAAGATAATTATAATATGACTCATGGTCGAAATAAAATCATCCAATCAGAATTGGAAATGTTTTGGATAATATTTTAATCATTATAATCTTATTTTTTTAAATCATTTATTAATGAGGTAAATACTGCATCATTATTGTGTCATAAATAATTTAATTTATTTGATGTATAAAAATTATAAAAAAATAACCAACATGTAAGAATTTTATTTATATTTCCATGTAATATTTATAGTTTAAAAGATAATTTATATAACTCCTTATAAAAATTAATTACTAAAATATTTTTGTTAATGTCAATTTTGTCTTTACATTAAATTAATTAATCCAAATTGTCATTATCACTACCAAGTGGCTCAATGGGGTCCCAAAATCGACCCACGGATACCCATGGTCTGCCTCTACTCATCCAATAAGGTTAGAACAAGTGTTTAGGTAATTTGGAATTATTATAATATTCTTTTAACCTTGAATTACCCTATTTACCTTTAACCGCAGTAAATAAAAGTCAAAAATTTCTATTCACCAAAAATTATTTTCATCTTATTGAACCAAATTTAACTTCTTGATAACAACTATGTATGTCGGATTTTTGAAATTCAATTCACAAAAGTGGTAAAATTTCATTTAAATGAAAGAGTCAGTTTTTAACTACCACTAAGTGGTTTCACTATTCATCAAAAATTGAACTTTTTTTTGAAAAATACCAAAAATTCATCCTAAGATATATTTGATATTCCAAATTCAAAAATGATGTCTATTTTTCCAAATTAAAAACATAGATTTAATTAATTTTAAAAGTAATTCCCATTATCAAAACAAATAGCGTGTTTTTAAGAAACAATAACTATCAAAAGATCGACACTTGTTTATGTCCAATTTCAAAGTGAAATTAATTCCAATGAACAACATTGGATTAAATGGTAAAAATATATTATAATTAATCTATAAAACCAATTAAAAAGATAATCTAACCATATAAATTATTGCGATGAAAAAAAGTTGTTTTTAATTAAAATATAGCGTATTTTTACTATTCATTAAACTATGAAAGTTATCAAAATAATATGAACAATTTATCCAAAGTAAATTTTTACATCCTAATTCAAAATAAGAAATTATTTTGTCAAATTGAAATTATAAACATGTCAAAAACTATATTTAATGTGGGTTCACCATCAAAAGGCGAAAAAACTGCATTTTTTGAAAAATACTTATTTTACCCAAAAAAATATTTTGTTCTCCTACCATGATCTAGAAAATGTGTAAGATAAATAATAATGTTGTAAAATTCCAAATGTAGTTAATAAAATTCATAACGGCTAGTTCATAATAATATTATAACCATATATCGTTGTTTAGTGAAACCAGGTATTGCGTACTACACACGTTTTCGAGAAAGGTTGCGATTGTGTGTAATGCAACCCAAGAATAGTGTTGTGTATACTTCAAGATAATAAAGTTTTGCATATAGTGCAAGATAATCTTGGTGGAGCGTATAACACAAAACATCAAAGAAATTAAAAATAATAAAAAAAACAATTTTTCTCATAAAATATCGGGGTGTTACATTCTACCCCCTTAAAATGAATTTCACCCTCGAAATTTGTCGAGGTTATAAATAGTTTTCTACTTGAAATTTTCTTTCATAGAAACACACATCGTAAAAAGGAATACTAAAACTTAATTTTAAGAAGTAAAGTAAGAAACATAACAGTTACCCAAATTAACTCATCACTGGGTTTCCGCATACGAGAACATTGGTGAAAAAATGGATATGGAAGAGAAACATAACCATCAAATTCTGATGGAGAGTGGTAGAGAAAATGGATATGAAAAAGCCATTAATCACAAAGCCATAAATTTGTGATGATTTAAGGTACCATCTAATTCATTGGATATAAGGACACTAGGACAACATTTTTTGTTTTCAAGATCATTTTCCTAAAGCTAAAAAATAATTAAAAGAAGTAATTACTCGATTTTCGTATAATCTCACTATTGTTTGTGCCTTGAACAATTTCCAATTCATCTCTTAAATAAATGAAGTTGAATTTTTCTTCCGTGAAGTGTTAGAAGATAATGCGATAGAATGGTAGGTCATTCCATCTCTCTCAAACAAAAGGATAACAAAAGTTATTAAATATACATAAGTCCACCTATAGTGAGATTAACTGTATATGGTTCCTAAAATGGAATTATAATTCATATAACATACCGCTTAATAAAAATAAACTAGTTTTTACTAACCAGGGACTTCCTGTAGCCCAGTGGTAGGCGATAAAGGTCTGTCGCACTTCGGTTGTGGGTTCGATTCCCACAGCCTTGTCCGACGTGACGAGTTTTCTCCCATTCTGTAGGTTGTCCTATTTCATAAACTACACTATTATAACATTCTATCAATAATATCGAAAATATTTTCTAGCCTTAAATAATACTAACTTATGTTCAACATAATCCATTCCAATCTTTAGGATTTTCCAAAATACTTCTTTCCAAACTCATAGTATAAAGAGAATGTTACTAAAAAAGTCATATAACAAACATGTGAATACCATCATTTATCCGTCATATATCACAATATATATATCTTGTTGATCGCATTCCAAACATGTGAATACGTTAATATTGTATTCTCTTGAAAAATGAATACCCATTGAACCTTAGTGAAAACATGAATGCTGTCAAAAGTTAACTCTTTCCACATACCAAAATCCAAAAATTCTATATACTCAAACCATGATATAACTTTGTCCTTATATCAGTCATGAGCTCATGAATACTGTCAAACATTTCATTTTCTCCTTATCCCTTCATTATGCGTATATCATATTCTTTCCAAAAATATCTCAATCACTTTCCATGGTTTCCGCTACCATAAAATTATTGAAAACCACAATAGACCAATACATAAATATTCTAATATTCGATGGTACTATATACAACATTATTTTGGAATCCCATTATATAAATACTTAATCATTCCACCACATCATTGTCATATTCAACATTTCCAATAGTGATTGCATGTGACTTCCCTTTGTACTTTTCCTTAAGTGTTTTCTCATGTCGATCATCATTAACCCTTGGATTAGGGCATTGATTATCATAATGCCCCATTTCCTTGCACTTGAAGCATTGAAGAGTTGGTGGAGCATTCTCTGTAGTCTTTTCTCTATTCACATAATTAGCTACCTTTTTCCCATTACTTCGACACTCAACTACTTGATGACCTTCTTTTCCACACTTAAAACATTTTATAGTACCTTTTAGGAAATTTCCACCATGATTCTTTCCACACTTTGATCATAAAGAAACAGTCATATTCTTTTCACCATTATTCTGAGATTTCTCCTTGAACTCCATCTTTCATTTCTTTTCAAAACCATGAAATGGTTATGTAACACCAAATTCCATTTCTACCTTGATAGCACAAATCACAATTTATTCATAGCTACTGAAGTCTCTTATAGCTAATTCCCTTCGAAGACTTGGTTTTAAGCCACTGAATAATCGATCAAATTTTCTTTCAGGTTGGATGATAAATCCAGATGCATACCTTCAAAGCGTTGTAAAATTTTCTTTGTATATACTAACAGATTCATCATCCTTTTGCTTAAGCTCAAGGAACTCATTTTCCATCTTTTTTAGAAGAATACGAGGGAAGTACTTATTGAAAAATAAGTTCTTGAACTCATCCCATTCCATGGAGTCAATTTCACCTTGGGGCCTTGTATTTTATATTAAAGTCCACCATTGGTCTGCTTCACCTTCTAATCGGTAAATAGCCAGAATAAATTTTTTCATGTTACGAACAAAGAATTATGGAAAATATATTTTCAATGGTACTGATCCATTTTTAGCAACCAGAGGATCAGAAGACCCACTAAAAGAAGGTGGATGTTGCCTCATGAAGGACTCAATAGAATATTGTTCCCTTCTCTGCTCATTTGGAAGTCTAGAACGATTCATAGCTTTTGTAAGTATAGAAATATGATTTTTCACTCCATTTCCCATAACATTGGTTTGTTCCGGGGAAAATAATTGCATTGTCCATTACATTGATGAACATGGTTTCTTCGGGTTCCAGCCATCATCTAAAACCCAAAAAGAATTGTGTGAGAGGAAAAAATCATGCTTGGGAAAACAACAAAATAAAGGGGAGTACCTTTAATGTATAACATATTAGGGTTAATTATTAGATTTTTACCATAATTCTAGGACTATGACCTATAATTATACTTAACCTTAGGGACATCCCTAGACATACCTTAGAAATATCTCTAGGGATCTCACTAAAGTTTTCACATCCTAGTTTCCAAAGGTTAACTAAACCTTTCCTCTGATAACAACTGTAGAGACCCCAAGAATAATGTACATAGACATACATTACTTTTTTGGAATAGTTAATACATAAAAAAAAACACTCAAGGATCGTAATAGTTTAGTGTCTTTGGAAACTCAGAACATAATCTTCTAATCATGGTGAAAGATCTTCAACATCTCCCATAAATATCTTCCCCTTCTGTTTTCTAACGTAAAACCTTTCTTTATATCCTGGTGAAAATAAAACATATAAAGGATGAGTTCAAATGCTCAGTGAGGGTAATCATGGGAAAAATAAAACAATCCATATACATTTTAACTTAAAAAAATGAAAATAATGTTTAAACATCAAAATCTTGAGCAATGGCATAAAACATGGCAGTACATAAGGAATAGATAATAATGGAACATCAATCATGGTAAAATGGCATGGGAATAAAAAATGTAATTGTAGAAAACCAATAAGAACTTGATATGATTTCCATAGTAGACAAGGCATTATTTCCAAGACTATCATAGTGTACAAAGTCTCTTACTGAATCGAGTTCACTCCTCGTTCTAGTCCTGTGTCACTGAACCAGATTAACTTTCCATTCCAGCCATGTCTATCTCATGAGATATAAATTTTTACCCAATTCATTAGATGGGGATATAGGTCCCACCCATCTCATAATGAAATCAGTCTTACGTGTGCCACACCATAAACATAAATAATTCATCATAACCCAAAGAATAAAATGGGTTTCATAAACATCATCCCATCATAACATAATCCATATAAAACAAATGGATATAATTTCATCATAAGAAAAGTGAAACCATGTAAATCATCGAGACAATATACTTGAAACATACACATATGAAATATTGTCATCTTAGATGGGAAATGGTTTTGATAAAACACTTGAAATGAATTCTTGCGGAAAATATGCTTTCTTTTTCAAAATCATTTTCTTTTCAAAAAATGACATGAAATTTTAAAAGAAAAGGATTTTGTTGAAAATAGACATGAAATCTTGTATAGGAAGCTTCATGAAAATTAGGCATTATGAAAATGTAAAAATCTGTTCATGCTGTATGAGTTAAAAAACATTCTCCTCGTACTTTTTTCAGAAAAGTCAAAAAGTTCCTCGTATGATAAAAATGAAAAATATTACTTCATACACAATGTAAAAGTAAAATAGGGGTAAAAATGACTTCAAAAATACATAGAAGAATATTAAAAAATTTATGAAAAAAAAATTTATGGACATGGATGAAAAATATAACCCCAGTAAATAATTACGTATAAGCAATCTCGGAAAAATGAGATTTCCAAATTTATACATTACCTTATGCCCAATTTCTTCTGTATGTTTCTGAGACTCCTTTATAGTGGGTTTAAACATATTATTAACTTGTAATAGAACCGTAATAATTTTTATGATATCATATATGATTCACTTAGGACTTTATATTATCCGTTCATTTGTCAATTCCATGTTAAAGCAACATTTTGGGTAAAATCATTTCATTTATCGTCCATGTTTGACTTGTAATTATTATTATGATTACTTAGATCATGATTACATAATTACAGAATATAAAAAAATATTTATATATAATATATATTCATAATATACATATATATGATATCTCAATAAATGGAAAGAAATACACCGTTCAAGGAGACAGTAGGCCGTACGTATGCATGAACACTATTTTTCGTTTCCTTATTGAATTGACTGGAATTAAGTAGATGAAATACATATATATATACACAAATCAAGTAGAATTATTATGCCATATATTTCATTATTACTTATTATATATAATTTATAATCAGTCTTGAATTGTTAACATGGAAAATGGATCTCATCACGTCATGGAGATGGTAATCCGTACGTATGCACGAGCGATGATATCGTTACCATATTTATTGAATGGAATTGGAGTGGATTATATAATATCTTAGAATCAGTATGATGTTATTATAATAATACATAGTTATTATTTACACCATTATACCCATCCAAGTATGGTGGGGGTGGAAAAACTGATTACACCACGGCGTGGAGACGGTATTCCGTACGTACGCACGCGTGGTGATTTCATTTTCTGTAGGATGGATAGATGGTGAAATAGGGTTGTTTCATATTTATAATAACATATCAGTATATAATTAATACTTATGTTATTACTTTATAATGAAACAACTAAATAAGAGGAAGTATAATAAGAAAGAAACTTCAAAGAGTCGGTAGAAGAGATTACCTCTTCCTCGACACACCCCCTTTAAACTTCTTCTTAGGGCACTAGAGATAGTCTTTTGAGAAGACCAGAACCTCTATGATATAACTAAAGAGGTTGAGAAGAGGAATTGGCATGGGTTGGCTGAGATTCAAGGCCCAAAAGGGTGTAAAGAGGAGAGGAAGAGGTTCCCTTTTATAAGGGAGGAGAGGGGCACCTTTGGAAACTGTGAAAATATTATTTTATTATGAAGTTATCTTTGGCTTAAAATAGGTCAAAAAATAATTGAAGATTAAGATAATATGACTCCTGGTCGAAATAAAATCATCCAATCAGAATTAGACATGTTTTGGATAATATTTTAATCATTATAATCTTATTTATATAAATCAATTATTAAGGAGGTAAATACTGCATCATTATTATGTCATAAATAATTTAATTTATTTTATGTCTAAAAATTATAAAAATATAACCACCATTTTGGATATATTTTTATATTTCCAATGAATATTTATAGTCTAAATGATAATTTATATAACCCCTTATAAAAATTAATTACTAAAAGAATTTTGTTAATGTCAATTTTGTCTTTACATTAAATTAATTAATCCAAATTTTCATTATCACTACCAAGTGGCTCAATGGGGTACCGAAATCGACCCAAGGATTCCCGTGGTCGGAAACTACTCATCCAATAAAGTTAGGATAAGTGTTAAGGTAATTTTGAATTATTATAATATTCTTTTAACCTTGAATTACCCTATTTACCTTTAACCGCAGTAAATAAAAGTCAAAAGTTACTATTCACCAAAAATTATTTTCATCTTATTGAACCAAATTTTATTTCTTGATAACAACCATTTATGTCAGATTTTTGAAATTCAATTCACAAAAGTGGTAAAATATCATTTAAATGAAAGTCAGTTTTTTAGCTACCACTAAGTGGTTTCACTATTGATCAAAAATTGATGTTTTTCAGAAAAACACCACAAATTAAGACTATTCTATATTTTATATTCCAAATTAAAAAAATGATGTCTATTTTTCCAAATTCAAAACATAGAAGTGGCTTTAATTAATATTAAAAGTAATTCCCGTTATCAAAACAAATAGCGTGCTTTTAAGAAACAATAACCACCAAAGATCGACACTTGTTTATGTCCAATTTCAAAGTTAAATTAATTCCAATGACCAATATTGGATTAAATGGTAAAAATATATTCTAATTATACTTTAAAAACAATTAAAAATATAATCTAACAATATAAATTATTGCGATGAAAAAAAGTTGTTTTTAACTAAAATATAGAGTGTTTTTTCTATTCATTAAAATATTAAAGTTATTAGAATAATATGAAAATTTTATCCAAAGTAAATTTTTATATCCTGATTCGAAAGATGAATTTTATTTTGTCAAATTGAACTTATAAAGATGTCATAAACTAGATTTAAATTGGGAGTGCCATCAAAAGGCTGCACAACTGCATTTTTTGAAAAATACTTATTTTACCCAAACAAATTATTTTGTTCTCATACCATGATCTAGAAAATGTGTAAGATAAATAATAAAGTTATAAAATTCAAAATGTAGTTATACTATTCATAACGGCTAGTTCATAATAATATTATAACCATATATCGTTGCTTATTGAAACTCGGTATTGCATACTACACACGTTATCGAGAAAGGTCGTGATTGCGTGTAATGAAAGCCAAGAATAGTGTTGTGTATACTTCAAGCTAATACAATGTTGCGTATAGTACAAGATAATCTTGGTGTAGCGTACAACACAAGACATAAAATAAATTAAAATAATAATAATAATAATAATAATTTTTCTCATAAAATCTTAGGGTGTTACAACAAATCCCAGAAGAAGATGGACAGGGTAACGAAGGTCTATGTTCCCATATCTCCTTTTAGTCTTTGGCATAGAAGAGAAATGAAGACTAGGGGTACTGCCTCCTACAAGAATGGCTAGGGGCTTACACCAAGATGGTTTCCCTTTCCTGTGGAAAAACGCCACTCCAGAAAATAGTATTTCATTCCATGTGAGGAATATTTCACTCCGGTGGATACTAGTGGGCATAGACAATGTCCGAGATGGGGTAACCTGTGTATGATTAATGGGTAAAGGCTAGAGTTTAACATCATGTGCTGAGAATGATGGTGCTTGGTAGTTTAACTTCCTATAGCTTGGAGGAGGTGGGTTCACTACGCACCCCTAAGAATTACATAACTAATACCCACCCACCCTTGAGGATGGGAAGGCATCAGAAATGCCGTTATAAGGGGGTTTCATGGAGTGATCCACCGAGAGTCCCACATTAGCATGGATATTTGAAGAACAAATAGCTGTTAGTGTGCCTATGCGAAGAAGCATAAGTCTAAGAAAAGAAACGTAAAGCACCACCCATGGGGCTTTGGAATTAATTCGTATAAACCTGGAGGGTCGTACAAGAATAAGGTTTTCGGAGAAAAGGGGTTCACAAAAAGAGGCCTCGTGAAGCTATTGTGCTCCATCTAGTGGAGGGGCTTCACAAAGGGGTATGCTTCGCGAAGTGAGGTGGCCTAGCCTAGGAATAAGAAATAGGTGCATATGGAATGTTCTTCACAAAGTGTAATGGCTTTCGTAGAGCAGGTATTCGCGAAGCAAGGGTGCCTTGTGAAGGGTAGCACTACGAAGAAATGTTCTTCGCAAAGCACAATGACCCTTCCTTAACATAGGGTGTGCATATGAATAGAAGTTACTTCACTAAGAATAATTGCTCTGTGAAGACCCGAGTCCCATTGGGGATCCCCTTCCTTCACGAAGGCCCATGGGCCCTATAAAGAGCATCCCTCTATGAAGAGGGGTTTAATTTAATCCAAGGGAAAGGAACTTCGTGATGCTCAAGTACATTGAAGTCATCATTTTTTGTAGTGAATAAATTGCTTCATGATTTTAGATATAAGAAGGATAAATGTTGGAGGATCCATCCTTTGGGATCGAGGGGAGCCCGCTATTTATAATAAAGAGGCGCTGTGAAGCAGGGATCGCTCAGCGCAATGCTATGAGGAACTTTATTGTAACCACAGAGCCTCTCACCTCTTTGCTCGACAGTGTCTTTTCAAACGTCTTTTGGATCACGGAGCCTCCCGACTCTTTGCTCTATGGTGGCTTCACAAATGTCTTTCGGATTGTAGAGCCTCCCATCTCTTTGCTCCGAGGTGGATTCAAAAATGTGGTGACTTCACGCTGGCCATGGTGCTGCGAGGCTCCATGAACAGGCTTCGTGAGGCAACCTCTATGGAGTTTGTTTCCTCTTTGTGTTTGATTTTCCTTTTCAAATATTTTGGTACCAAAAAATTCCCCTCAGACATGGAGCCGAGGATAAAATGAGGGTCTAAGTTTGAGTGTCAATTGACAAATTTGTTTGGATAATAGCCAAGCAGGCTGGTGAAGTGAGGCCGCAAGGTAGAGAGGTGATACGCAGGTTGAGAGTGCTGTGAAGATCGCCGCGGCCGGACACACTACAATGCACAAGGGTTTCTCACCTATAAATAGAGGAGGATAAACTCTCTTTTTTCCTTTTCTAATCTCTGCATCTTAGTGATTGTGATCTTGATTCATGAAGCCATGCATTTGTGGTGATTTCTCTATGCAAATCTGGCCTTTTTTCTTCACGACGCACAAAGAGTCATTCTAATCCATGATTGTGTTCTCCGTGGATTACATTTGCGAATTGTGTGGAAGAATTCAGTGAACCGTCTATGTGATCGAGCTTCGTGGTTCAGGCTTCACAATCAAGCTTCGCGATCCAAGATAAAATTTTCAAAAAAAAAACATATACTGAATGGCCCATCAGGAAGATGCCTGGGGGGTCCTTGCAGATTATTCCTCTAGAGAGGATATGGAAGATAGATCAGGTATCAGGGAATTCATTCGAAGCTATTCGATCCATGATTCTCTAGTAGAACTAATGTCAGAGATCCGAAGAACTACCCACTATGGAAAAGGCTACTCTCATATGGCTTTGGACTGAGGGATGACATCCTCATTACAGAAGTGAGCAGGGGCAAGCTGGCCTACTGGTTCAGGAGCACACCGTGCCAGTGCCAATGGTTCAGGGCGACCAACAGACATACTTGGGAGGATTTCACACTTGTAAATGCTGATTTCCTGTAAAACCACATGAATGACATTGATGGGAAGGAACTGCAGCCAGATACATCTCCCCCGCTATAACACACTATCCTGAAGGTGACCCTATGGAATTGGGAGAAGGGGTAGACTAATGAGTGCTATATTTTCTCGGGCAATAACTTTATGGTCGATTGGGCCTGGGACTACTAGGTTGGTGCCTCATGAGAAGATTTAGGGGTAGAGATGAGGTGAGTGGGCCTGTAGGAGGTGGCATGGGCCTTCTAATTCCAAATCTACCAGCCAGACACGTTGAAGCTAGAGCTGTTGAGGAGATGGTCGTTAAGGACCAACACTTTCCATTAGCAGTATGGAGAGGTCAACATCAGTCTATGGGACCTACATCAGATCTCAGGGGTCCCGATACTGGGAGAGATGTATGTTGAGTTTCTCCCCATTGTTAGTGCATGAGAGGACCTAGAGAAAATACCACCATTGGAAAGGACATTGATGGACCTGGTGCCTAGGAAGGACAAACAGTTTGTGAGGGAAGTCCATTTAAAATGGTGGTTCAAGAAATTTTTGAATTTCCCAAAACATGGGCAGTTCCATGTGAGGCCTCAGACTTGCCTGAATTGGGATCAACGAGTCAAGGAGAACTCATACTGGAGGCTCGTGGAGGACATCTAGTTGAAAACATGGGGATTCAGTGTTAGTACCAAGCAACAACTGATGGCTAGGTTTGATGCATTCATTACGGTGATTATCTGCTGTTGGAGCCTACTGGTGAGGGACACAATCATGGGAATATGAACAAGCACGTTTATCATAGAGTACATGTCGAAGAATGGGGGATGGGTCATCCTTGGGATACCGATGCTCGCCAAGTTTCATGAGATTTTGTGGAACATTAGCGAGGGTAAGAAGCCATCGAGGATATGTGGGTCGTTCCACCTTCTATATGGGTGGATAGTGGCAGATGTTAGGGGTATCTACATATATCAGAACCCCATTTCCCCTCTAGTATCAAATTTTCTCCCAGCGATTTTGAACATTGTGGGTAGATTTCTGACCTTGTTTTCCCTACAGTTGGTGCTGAACTGGGTCTGGAAGGCAGACGAGTTCAACTTCCACCCACTGCCACTGCCAAAAAGTGTATTCATTGATGACAGTTAGGGAACGAAAGAGAATTGGTCCAACCTCATGGACTTTTGGGGTAGATTCCTAGTGGCACAGGTTGATTTCATGTACTTATGTGAGGGGTATACCCTACACTGTTTTGTGAGGCAATTTCGGTGCATGTAATGGCTGAACCCGTGGGTCTACTTAGGGGTGCGCCACAAGGATCACCCATGTGTAATGGGGAAGATGTGGATCATGTTCACACGGGAAGATGGGATGATGAAGAATGATTTGTTCCCACCCATGACCATCTTCGGGCTAGTGAAGGAGTGCGTGAAGAGCTAGGAGGCGGCCCCCTCGGGTAGATGCTGATGCAGCAAACCATCCAGGTCATTGACATGGTGTCTCCCCAACCTTGAGGCCGGGGCCGGAAGGCGGCAAGTACATCTTGTGGTGGCAGGGATGCAGTGATGGAAAGGCCCACACCGGTCAAAAGTTTGGTAGCAGTGGTGGATCTAGTGATCCTAGAGGGATAAAGTAATTCGGAGGGGAGGCCGACTAGGGGGTTCGGCAGGATATCAACCCAGGCTTTGGGTAAGTAGTTGTGCTATATAGACATGCTGGAGAATGTTGTCTTCACGGTGGCATGGGACATCTGGGATGTCAACATGAAATTACTCAACCCGTATGAGATGTGGCAACACCTGAACTATCTTGGGTTGGATTGTCTTAGGATCGGCCCTGTCAAGGCCGGATTTTCAGTATCCCATATGGAGGCAGAGCAATACCTAGACGAGTTGGAGGACTTCATGCACTCCCGAGGTGCCCCATTTCCAATGACGAATTTAGTTAAGGTGTTGCTGGATCGAACGACCCCTCTGTAGTTGTTGGCCATGGAATTAAGAGAGCTCTTTCCTCTTCCGGAAGAATCAAATGAGTCCTCCTAGGGGGAGGAGGTCAGTAGAGAGAGTCCTCTAGAGAAGGGTGAGGTCGGCGATCCAGACCCAGAGCTGGAAGAATTCGCAGAGGCCCTTGAGGTAAAATCCTAAACAATCCCTAAGAGTCTTCACTTGGGTTATTTAGAACTTCTCAACTAACATTTGAACTGTGTAGGAGGGACTCATATGCAAACCCTCTCCCTCCCAGTAGTAGATGAAAATGCAGGAACCTTGTGATTTTGTGCATATGACTACGACGATCATCGTGATAGGAGTTTCCATGACACCCAGGGTGGTCCTCCCAGAACCTTCAGACTTCCCGAACATATATGTAGGGCCACACTTTGGGGTTAAGACGACAAAAACCCAGAAAAGAGACAAACTATTTGATCTATGCAAGTATCCTTCACAAAAATATGTATCTTTCTTCAATCGATCAGATTAACTGATTCTTGTGTGCCTCTTGTATGGATAGTTATTGAAATTACATGGGATGCCTTGCTAAGGTTGTCAGGATTTCTTGGAGGTGTTTTTCCCATGGGAATGATAGTAGTCGTTGAAGCAGATGCCTAAACTGACCAAGGTGTGGCACTCCTGATCACATGTTGGACCATCTATAGGGATGCACCTGAAGTCATTGAGGAGGAATCTGATGATGGGGATCAATTGAACAACACATGCCCTGTCCTACCCGATCAAACAATCGATGAAGACATTGTTGATGAGTTACTGGGGGTGTTTCTTGTATATGATCATTCCAACCCCGTGGACTAGGATGAGACAACCTCTAATGAAGAGGATAGTAAAATATTCCATCATGAGTCATGGTATATGACCAAGTGCTTCATCGATGGGACCCCTCAAGCACAATGGATAGAATAGATGGGGAGGCTTCGATCCCAACTTCATGAACTACGAAATGGGGTAGTTGATAACCAACATCCTTACATGCTCATTAGAGATCTCATAGGGGAGAGTATTCAGTAATATGACCATGGACTTGGTGTGAGTTGGAAATGGAGAAAAGTGGTGAACATCAAGAGGATCCAGGAGGCTGAAAGTGAGATTCAATGGATGTAATTCCAAGAAGATGAGCATTCCGCTTTCATCAAAGCACAATCAAAGCATATATCGCTATTGAAGGCCCAGCTAGCAGAGGTAGGATAACAGATTAAGTACACCTCTTAGGATATTGCTATCGTATGAAGTGACGAGGATCAGGCTCGGATTGAGGCTGATGAACTATGATGCATTTCTTCCAAGGAGGAGCGGGAACTAAACAAGATATAGTAATTCCTGGATGAAACAATCCAGAGAGTGGTGGAGCTGCAATGCTCTTTTGATGGGGTCAAAGAGTCCTTAGAAGGGGTTTATCCTCAGGTGCTGTAATGCATGTAAATTTTTAAAATACTTTAATTCTTTGATTATTTATGTTTGATGCATGCATGAGTTCAATTATTTGTTTTGTCCTACCGTATGTCTGTCACATTCATGAAATATTCAGTGATCAATCCCTAAGATCATGTGGGTCGAGCCCGATGTGAGAAACAAGGGATGACCACCTCATTATTCCACCCGAATGTGAGAGTGTCAACCAAGATTCAGGCATCCAGGGCTTGAATAACAATTTCAAATTTCCAAGAAGAAAGATGGAGTCTTGGTTGGAGAACAAAGGTCTTAGAACATTCTAATATCCATTTTCCCAATGCGCTCTACTGCATGAGCGGGGTAACTCCATGGGTGTAAGAATTAATCCGAACAGCGGGGAGTGGAAAATGTGAATAATGATATCCAAAATTCAGAACACTGTAGAGACGGCGTGAAAATTAAGGATAACTGTTGACCGTGCTCGAAACATAGTATCCTTATTGCGTTAGCCTAAAATGGGGTTAAAAAATGAGGTCCAACAACTGATCATGTTTGAAACATTGGTCCCTACTCAAAATGTCATCCATAAGTCTTTCAGAACGGGAGCCTAAGATAGTAGGTGAGCCATAGGTCGACCATCCATACTTATAGGGAGTTACTTTAGACGTAAAAGAAGATGAGGGTCTGAATAAAGGGAATGAAATGCTTGTAGGGTGGAGTGATGGGTTGTTCGAATGGAGACAACACTCTTGAAATTACACCACCATGTTGAAGGCACATCAGGTGGGCACATCGATCTGATAAAGGATCAAACTCACTTCCAAAAAGGACTTATCTGGTGTGGGCTAAGGTGCCTTGTGGTTTTATATCCTTCCAAGAAGGATGATAGACACATAGTTTAACATCATACAGCATGGATGATGCACATAGTTTCAAGGTCAAACTGCCTGAACCATGATCGGGGCCGAGGGGCATGAAGGGTTAATGACCCAGGGGATGGGCCTGAGGTGAGAGGCCCAAACGTCTCTATGTATCCCATCAGAATGGGAATCAATCTAAACTTAGTTCTTAAGCACATCATAGTAAGAGGTCCATACTGGTAGAGATAATCCTATTAACCGAGGAAGCTGACACATCCCATACCTAACATGGGGAATCCTAAATTTGTTTAGGGTAGTATCATAATTTGAAGTCATGCATTAAGGACACGGTTATCCAGAAAGGAAATATTCGGTGTAGTACATATCCCGACGTGAATGAGGACCATAGGAGTCCACACCACACCACGTAATCCTAAGGGAGACATTCAGTTGAGAGACCTATGGTGACAATTGGATTGGTCCCAAGATAATTTGTTTGGGCATTTCAATGTATCCCATGAGGATGGGAATCGAGTCATACATAGTTTTGGAGCATGATGTGGTCAGAGACCAATGCTAGATGGGGGTAATCCTCTCTATCGAGGAAGTCGAAGCATCCCATGATTAACATGGGGCATCCTGAACTTGTTCAAGGTAAACTATTTTTTAATGGCATGCATCAAGGACAATGGACTCATGTAGTTTAATGTCATACAGTAGGATGATGGATGAATGGGGAGATCCCAAAAGGGGGTATGTGATGTGGTAGCTATTAACCTGATGTGAATGAGGAAACAAGGCATCCGCACCACACCGCGTATCCCCGGTGGATGTTTTCTAGGTCAAGGGACTGAAGGTGAAAGTTAGGTTGGGCCCAAGGAAATGTTCCCGGGAATTCCTACGTACCCCATTAGTATGAGAATCAAGTCACACGTAATTATTAAATCACAATTCTAATGTCATCTGAGATGCAACACATGCGTAACACAAATATACTAGCACACATCCTATCAAAAACCCCTAATACCACATGATTCATGCTCGATGTGGGAAACAATGAGTAGTGGAAGGACATTATTGGTAGATGGAGTCAAATATTAGGGGAAATGGGATGCTAGGTGAATGACATCCCTTTATTACTGACCTGCATACTTAACGCATAGAGATGCACGATGGTGTAAAACTGATTGTGCTAGAATTAAACTTGAACATAAGGAAGTGGGAATATTTGAATCATGGTGCATGAGATCTAGATCATAATGAGGGTATCATAGTGATAGAGGATAACTACTGACCATATTTAAAACAAAGTATCCTTTTCGCGTTATCCTCTAAGGGGGACTGACAAATGAGGGTCGACCACTGACCATGTTCGAAACATGGGACCTGTCGCAAATGTCGTCCAAGGTCTTTAGGGGCGGTGGCCCAAGATGGTAGGTGAGACAATGTGGCATGATACTGGGCCTTAAAGGGGGTCCCTTCAGACATAGAAGAGGATGGGGTTCCAAATAAAGGGCTCATGAAGCTTGGACATGGATCCAGGGAATGTTCTTGTGAAGACTCCACACATTGGGTTCTTTCTTACAACACATTTTAATGTGACAATAAGACGTATTAGATATAGGGAGTATAATCTATTTTAAAGGACAAGGAACCTTGGGTCGCATGATTATAACTTAAGGTCATAGAGTGGACCATTAATAGGGGACTTGATTTCATGAAATGCTCACAGGGTGGCAATGTAGCCAAGATCTAAGTTTAGTTCCCATAAAGAGATCTCAGTTTTAGGGTGGCAGAACTAAGACTAGGCTGGGAAGAGATAGGGGTGGAACATGGTGTAGTTGTTTCAAAACCTGATGTAAATGAGTGAACAAAAGGTACTCACCAAAACACATACTTCTAAAGGAGTTCAGGCCCAGGGGGTGAAAAGGGGGCATGATTTAAGATTCACGGGGTTGGACCTACAGACCGAATGCCTGGGCATTCCAACGTATCCCATAAGGATGGGAATCAAGCCACACGTAGTTCTAGAAATTTCATCTTTATACCTTGTAGAAAGAACATAGAGATATCTTAGTTTAAAGTCCTAGAGATCAAACTAGAGATGGTAATGAATGAGGGAGACACATAGTGAGGTAATTATAAAACCCGACGTGAATGAGGACTTGGAGTCCATATCACCATGTTTCCATGGGGTAGTCTTAGTTCGAGAGACCAAAAATGAAAGTTAGGATGGGCCTGAGGCAAAGTATGTGGGCGTTCCTACGTACCCCAGAAGAACGATAATCAATCCATATATAGTTATGGATATGGTATGTTAAGGTACCAATTTTAGGGATAATAAGGTCATGCTGGTCTAGCCCACACACCAAAAGAAGCGGCATTTGATAGATCTTTTTTTTCCTTTAGGATAGATGTGTTTTGTTGTGAAGAAATAAAATGAGGACAGAGAATATTGGTGTCACAATGCAATGCCGTCTTTCGTCATGTGAACATGACGATAATATCATAGTTTAGGGTCGTATGATAGGAACAACTGTTCATTTTAATATCATTCAATAAATATGAAATAGTTTAAAGTCATGTGGAACTAGGAATCATAGTTTAAAATCATATGTCTTAGACATAGAAAGAATAAACAAGGTTTTTGGGGGAATGCACAAGGCGTGATGAAGCATACCCGATGTGAGTGAGGACAAGATCCCCAAAAATCTACATGAAATTCCAGGGAGGGAACCTTGGGCCGATGGGCCAAAAAAGTCAAGAAAATATGTGGTTGGGCCGGTGGATGAAACGTCAAGGTGTTCCTATGTATCCCATGAAGGTGTGAATCAAGCCATATGTAGTTCTGAGAGTGTAGTTTAACATCTTTCGAGATGAGGGGCATTAGAGACTAGCTCCTAGAAGGGAAGTACATGATTCAACTACTGAAAACCTGACGTGAATGAGTATGTAAGTTCTACGCCACACAATGCAATTCTATGAAAGCCAGGGCCACATGGCCGAACAGAAGAGGTAATCAGCAGAACTTGAGCTGGACCTGAAGACGAGATTCCAGGGAGTTCCTACTTATCCAATGAGCATGGAAATAAAGCTATATGTAGTTCTAGAGTTACAATTCTTACGAATTATAGAAATGATGTAGAATAAGATCTTAGTTTAAGGTCTTAGAGATCGGACCCTAGAGAAGAGAAATTATTCCAAGCAAGTGTAGACCTCGATCTGATCCCTAAGCCCATGTGAGTTAAAATCGGTGTGGAAAACAAGGGTGGAAAAGGTATTTGCAACACATGGAATACACATAAAGGGGAAATTAGGGTGTATCCATGAATAACTCCTTACCATGGATTTATCCTCCCACCATGAAAATGTGCACTGAGGTATAATACCAAGAGTTTAGAAATTCCTCTTGGGCATGATGGGGTGGAAAGTGATGTGAATCATGAAACCTACATTTAGGGCTTGATGGGGTTGGTGTGATGAGGGAGGATAACTATTGACCATGTTTGAAACACAACATCTATATCATGTGACCTAAAATGGGAATAATAAATTAGTGTCGACCGTAGACCAAATTCACAACGTGGGACTTCCATCATATTGTTGTTCGAGATCCTCGAGGATATTATCTTGAAATTGTAGGAGAGACCATAGACCAAGTATTTATGCCATTTTGGGGTCCTTTTGGATGTGAAAGATGATGAAAGCCTAATAGAAGGGGTACAAGAAGCCTAAAAAATGGGTGAGAGCATGTCTCAGTAGAGTTTGACAATCTAGGTCCTAAACCAGAGTACTCTTGGGCACGTCGGTGAATTTCTAAAGAGGGTCATGGGGCCCAACATAAGGCAATACGACTCAAAAATATGAGCCTAGGATAGGGGGATGAAAAGATCTCACGAGAAAGAGGTATGGGGTGTGGGTATTACAAACCCACTGTGAATGAGTATATAAGCCCACACCACACCGTATACCCCTCTTCTAGAAGAACGCAAGCCAAGGAGACAAAATGATATAGAGGTTTCTAATAAATGAGGCTTGACCCAAAAGCTAAATGTTCTGGCAGTCCTACGTATCCCATAAGGATGGGAATCAAGCTGCACGTAGTTCTGGATAATGTTGTGCAATTTTATGTCATGTGGAAAGGACACAGATATGTGCAAGGTATCTCAATGAGGGATGTGTACGACACGATGCGTGACCTGATGTGAATGAGGAAACAAGATCATACCACAATGTATGCTCCCAAATGAGAACTTGGGCTAGGGGTCGAAAGGGTTGAGGGATCTAAGATGGGAAGTCCCAACCAATTTTCAGTTTAATGTCCTGCAGTGCAGATGGTGGTGCTCTTAGTTTAAGGTCATAGGTCTTGGAACGTAGATGTCTAGTTTAATGTCATATGAATGGGATAAGTGATTGGAGAGGGAGAATCATCGTGCCTGTGGAAAACCAAAAAATGGAAACAATGATAGAGGATAACTGTTGACCATGTTCGCAACATAGAATTTGTATTTGTGTGACCAAAGTTTAGGGGAAAACAATTGAGCGTCGACCATTGACCGCATTCGAAACACGGGACCTGTATCAACTTGTATCTCTAAATCCTTTGGGATGTTGGCCCAGAATAGTAGGAGAGATATTGGGCCTAGCATCCATGCTGTTCGGGGATCATTTTGAATGTGAATTATGATGGGAGCCCAAATGATGGGACACACGAAGCATGGATGTAACTGTGATTGTAAAAGGACAATAGATGAAGGAGTGATGTCTCAAGGGGATATGTGTGTTTTAGAAAAAAAAAACCAACGTGAATAAAGATTTAAGACTATAGCACACCACACAATCCCAGATGAGAACTTGGGCCAGGGGGCCAGGGACCTATGACAGGAAGTCCTTGCCAGTTTGAAGTTTAACTTCTTGCAATGGGGACCATTGAGATTTAGTTTAAGGTCGTAGAGATCGGACCATAGACACATGATCCTTTATGAGGGTATTTCCTTCCAAAATTCCTAAGACCACATGAAAATTTCTCGGTGCGGGAAATGAGGAATATGAATCAGCTCTCCCCAACATATAATGGTATGACAGCTGGAATCACACTCTTACCCAAATAATACTAACCTTTTAATGGATAGCATGATAACATGAACCACAACACTCAATATTTGGGACATATGGGGGTGGTGACAAAGATTAAGGATAGAATTTGACCATGTTTTAAACACAACATCCATCTCGTGTGACCCGAAATGGTAACAACAAATGAGTATCTACAGCTTAACATATTCACAACACGGTAATTGTATCAATTTTTCATTCGAGGTCCTCGAGGGTGTTGGCCTAAAATTATAGGAGAGACCTTAGGCTAAGTATTCATACCATTTGGGGGCACTTTTGGATGTGAAAGATGATGGAGTCCCAAGTAAAGAGAGTTTGGAAAGCATAAATGTTCTCGTGCAATTTAACGTCAAGAATAATGGTGAAGTAGGTGGAGATCGTGAGGGAGAGGGATGTATGGTGTGGTCATGATGAACCCGATGTAAAGGAGGAAAAATCTGGCACCACACCATATTTTCCAACCTGAGGGGAGATCTTGAAGTTTGAGGCTAGGCCGAGAGACAAAATTTTCAGGCATTCCTATGTATCCAATAAGGATAGAAATCAATCCATACGTAGTGTTTAAAGGACATGTAGTTTAGTGTCGTGCGGTGAGGACACGTGAGAATAGAAGAACGAGGATGGGGAACATGGTGTGATCATCGTAATCCTGACAAGAGTGGGGATAAAGGAGCCTACACGAAACTATACGGGATCCTCCAAGAGAACTAAACCTAGGGGGGATAGTCAAAGATGAATCTGGGGGCTGGACTCAAGATGAGGCATCTGAGCGTTCCTACGTATCCTACGAGGCTGAGAATCAAACAATAAGTAGTTCTTGAAATACATTTTAACCTCTTGATGAATGAAATATAGCTTAATGTCATTAGGGACATAATAGTTTGAGGTCATGTAGGACCGAATACAGTTTAACGTCCTGTAGGACGACATACAATTTAATGTCATGCGGGACATAACCGTTTAAGGTCATGTAGTACCCCATTTTCTCAGGAAAAGTATTTCTTGTAGAACCTAGAATTGGTGGTAGGAGTTATATGATCACCATCCATGGTAAACAGGGAGTATGCACCATTAGGGTAAACCTTTTGAATAATGTAAGGTCCTTACCATTTGGGCTCCAACTTTGGTGGCTTCCATCCATGTATCATTGGTGTTCTTAGGGCCAACACCATGTTACCTTGCAAGAAAGAGAGGAGGTGAACTTTCTTGTTGAAAGCTCTAGTTATCTTGTTCTAATGACTCTATAGATTGGGTAGGGCACGAAGCATGTTCTTGTTGGGTACTTCCAATTCATCCAGACAAATTTCAGCTACTTTATCTGGTGCTTGTTGATCATAGAAAGATGTTCTTAATGAAGGTAATTGAATATCTATGGGCATGATGGCATCTGTTATGTACACCAGGGAGTATGGGGTCACCTGTGTGGAAATACGGGCCATTGTCCAAGAGGCCCAAAGGGCATTGGGGAGCTTATCCGACCAAATCTTCTTGTTCTGACCAACCATTTTCTGCAAAATGTTATAGAGGGTTTTGTTGAATGCCTCGATATGACCATTTTATTACGTTTGATAACAGGAGGTATGGTTAGAACGAATATTTTAGTTGTAGTACAATTTATTCAACTCGGGTACCTAGAAGTTGGTTCCATTATTAGTGAGTATAGTGTGAGGAGCTCCAAATCAGCAGATGATGTTTGGATCAAAAATTCAATGATATAATTATCCTTTACCTCCTTGAGAGGAACTTCCTCTTACAACATGGAAAATAAATTTGTATCAGTCAAAATGAACCTTCATTGGAGGGCTTTTGCTAGTGGATATGGTCCCACGACATCGAGTCTGCAGTCCGCAAAGGGCCAAGAGTACTTGGTAGTGTGGAGAGGCTCCGACAGCCATTGAAAAAATATTGCATGTATTTGGCACGCATGGAACCTCTTGGAAAACTCAGTGCAGTCATGTATCATGGAGGGATAAAAATAACCAAGTCCTTGGATCTGGTGAGATAACTTCATCTCAGTCTAATGAGCCCTCCAAGAACCAGCATGAACCTCTTGCATGACGTGAGAAATCTCAACTCCATGAATATAACGGAGGAGAACCCCATCAAACCCACACTTTTAGAGGATCTGCTCAAGATCAGGACCACTCAGGAGGGTAAACTGTAATGTCCGACATCGAATTCCCTCACACTCGGCCGAATCTACTGGAATATTACTGTTTTGGAGGTACTTGACAAAGGGGGTCATCCATTCAGGAGTTACTTCCAACACTGAATAAGGGGACCTGAGGGTCCTAGCATGGAGGTTCCGGTGGTACGGTGTCCTACCTACAGACTGCCATCACCATTTGGATTGACAGGGGTGATGACCCTCCAGTGTGCCACGTGGATAATCAAATAATCTTTTTCAGGATCTACAAGTGATAAATCTAGGCTGTAAGAGGAGTTTTGTCGATCGTTTTGGGATTGTAGGACATTTGTAACATCAGGTCGAGATGGAAACTGGGCCATCAGCTGGAGGGTGTGTTCCAACAGTGGTACGAACTCTGTATTTCTGATCACATAGTCACCATTGATCTACTTGATGACATGTTTAGAGTCCCCTTTCACATGAAAGTGGGGAACGTCAATATGAAGTGCCAAATCGAGGCCAGTAATGAGAGCCTGATACTCCGCCTCATTGTTGGTACATACCTATGAAAAAAAGAATGAATATGGAAAAATAGATTGTGATGGAGTGATGAAGATGATACCCAAGCCGACCCTGTTGAGTCTGGGGTCATTGATCCTTCTACCGATAAGGATCCAGGAAGCACCATCAAAGAGAATTTTCCAAAACGAGATGGCCTGGTCCACCGAGAGGATTTACTCATTGAGAAAATCAATGTCTGAGGACTGGTCCACTGGAGCCAGATGAGCGACCAAGAATTCTTCCAATTCCTACCCCTTAATATCCTTCTAGGGAAAAAACTTGATGTCAAAATGCTGAATTATTATGGACCGCTGAGCTAGACGGCCTTCCAACATGGGGAGGTTTAGGATTTACTTAAGTGGATCCACATAGGACATAAGCTATACCTCATGGTGCTGCAAGTAATGTCACAATTTCTGAACTGTGAATACCAATGCATGTAGCTTTTCTCGATGGGGGATTATCTGGTCTTTGTATCGTGGAGAATGCGGCTGAGATAGTAGATACTATTCTATGTCCCCTTGTTGTTCTTCTAGGAAATAAGGGTGCCGATAGATCATTCTAGGGTGGCCATATAATGGACCAACAACTTTCTGAATACAGGTGGCATTCAGACTGGAGGATGGAGTAGATACTGCTTGATTTCCTTGAAATTAGTCTGACATTATTCATCCCACTGATATAATTCCCTTTCTTCATGAGAGGAGAAAATGGCTTACACTTGCCGACCAAATTCGTAATTAATTGGCGTATGTAGTCTAAGTGGACTTGGAAACCTCGAAGCTCCTGAATGTTGCTCAGGGGAGACATCTGGCTAATGGACTTAATCTTTTCTGGGTCAATCTCGATGACTATATATCTCATAATGAAGCGAAGAAACTTCTCAGAGGTGACTCCAAAGGCACACTTCAATGGGTTCATCTTTAGATGGTGAGAATAGAGGAATCCGAACACTTTCTCAAGGTCTTTGAGATGGTCCTGAAACTGGAGAGATATGACCACCAGATTTTCCACATAGCATTCCACCAGTGTCACAAGTATTGGCTTAAATATGCGATGCATAGCCCACTGATTGGTTTCACCTGCTTTCTTTAGGCCGAAGGGAATGACTTGGTAGTAAAAAGTACCTTGTGGTATCCTGAAGTCTATGGATTCCTCATCCTCAGGGGCCATTAAAATTGGGTTATACCCAGAATACCCATCCATGAAGGAGAGGGTCTGGAAACTAGCAGTGGCATCAATCAACAACTCTATCATGGGAAGGGGAAAATAATCCTTTGGACAGTGACAATTGAGATCCCGTAAGTTGATGCAGACCCTGATCTATTTGTTCTTCTTCCTAATAGGCACTATGTTGACTAACCATCTGGGTACTGGACCTCCTTGAAGAAATTATATTTGATGAGATTATCAACTTTGGCGTTGACCATGACACCGTGTGAAGGGTGAATCTTCTTGGGACTCTACTTAAACACGCGATGATTTGCTATGTGACTGAGGTGATGGATGGCTACATGAGGATCTAGTCCTCGAATCTCGTCATAACACCATGTAAAAACATCATGATGTTTCTTCAGAAATTCCATGTAATATTGTTTCTCTTTGATAGGCATAGAGGCACATATCAATGTGGTTTTTAGATCCATCTCCCTACCAAGGTTCACCTGTACCAATGCATCGACCATGGTGGAGACTCCCTCTTCAAATGTAGGTGGTGCGACCTCTAAATCCTCTTCTTCACTTGTGGGGGAGGGATCCTCAGTGGGAGGATATTCTTATGAACCAAAATATCTTGATGGGAGGCTGGTACCATCCTGAGTAGTGGTAGACACTTCATCAGGGGACTCTTGTGCCGCTGAAACCATGGCGATGAAATATGATGACCTAATCCCATCCAGTCTTCAGCCTAAGGGACCATTCTTGATGACATTGAATCAATAGTGACATGTTATCTTGAGCCGGTTTATCCCAGAACATTGGAACAAGAAATTATGGCATATTAATGTTTCCATGGGGCAGACATCCCAATATCTTATGGGTGTAGGGGGCTCTGGGATCACCCGAGCCAGATTCGTGTAGGAGTATGAGGTGATATTTCAGCATCACTTAGAATTGGGAATGTGCTCCCCCATTATTCCAGAAACAACCAAGAATTGTCTCATATCTAGGGTCGTAGCCTACAATTTGTAGATTGGAAATATATAGGCATCATCCAGATCTGTGCATGGGTCTGTCGCAACCATATCATGTTTGACCTCATTAGCCCGAATCCTTTTTTCCTTGTTCTTGTAATAGATGGCATCCAGATAGCGGGCTTCACAAGAGGCAAATAGAGACATGTCACCTTGGAGTACACCCACTCAACCATTACGTGAGTACTTAAGGCATTGGTGATATGACGTAGCGACCCCCACATGGAGGTGGATCCATGACCTACCCATCAACGCATTTTAGGCAGTGTCTTAGGATACAACCATGAACTCAGTGTTGGAAACTAGGCCACCGAACTGGGCCTTCAGGCGGATCTTATTGACCAGTGTCTATTCTGTCCTATCATAACCTTAAATTTTTAGGTCAGAGGGACTCAGAGAAACCTCAAAGAACCCCAATTTTTGCAGTGTCCGAGTTGGGATTTGGTTGATCCCAGAGACTGTGTCGATAAGAGAAAGCCGAACCTCCACGTCATTGAAATGGCTGGTGATGTATAGTGGGTGGATGTTCCCTTATATGGGATTACATTCATCATATCTAGATATAATGGACTAGGATTCAACAATCCTAACTGCCTCAGCTTGGAAAGCATCTGTAGCTGCTACATCTGTCTCAAACTGGGGGATGGATTCTTAAAGCCTCACCGAGGGATACACGCATATTTGATGATAGGTGAAGGGACTCAAGGATAGAGAGACTTTCCAGAATGCTGGAAATATTCCTGAGGCCATAATACGTTCATTCCAAGTGTGAAATTCTTCTTACAGGAGGTCGCTCTATGGAATGAGGTATGGCGGGCCCTACTGGCTGGACCGACGACTGACTGGTGCTGGGAATGTCCCGCTGCTCACTAGTCGAAGCCTATGGAGTGACTACCAGATGAGGTCCAGATAAATGAGACTGGACCATAACAGAGCGAGTCGAATCCTGTGGAGTGACTACCAGAAAAGGGATAGATAACTGAGACCAACTTGTAACAGAGCGTGGATGATAACAGTGCGGTCAGGGCAACTATTCTTGATCCATTAGCACATACATCAGCAAAGGCGAACCTGATGACCTCAGATTAGAAGTCTATGCATGCTAAGATTTTTGTTGGGCCTGCTGTCTAGTTTTGTGGCATGCATAGTCTGGATGGAAGTGATGACTGAGGAAATTTGATGTCCCATATAGTCACAGCTCTGTTGATGCTGGCGATGACTGGGGATGTTGGGAGGGTCTGTCTGGCACTCCTTGTCATCATGAATCATGTAGGGGTTTACCAGCTCTATGGTGTTAACCGAGGTATACCCATGACTAGAACCTGAAGAACCCTTCACCACTGGATGGATTCTAGGGGGAATCACCATCTCTAGGGGCATGAAGTTTCCAAGAGTATAGGATGACAATGGTATTGGAAGAGGATCTTTTCTCTCTTATTCCACCGATACTTTATCTTCTGATAAAAGGACGGCTAAGCCGTTGAAGCAAAGGTACTAGTTGTGGGTGAAGTGACATCTTCTGAAGATTCAGGTTTATTCATATGTGAATATATAATACCATGGGAATGAGAGACTATTTTATGATCCATCTAGTCATTGCACTTCTGGGATCCGCGGTTAGAAACTTGATGCCACTCACCTTCGCTGTCACTACTGCTGTCTTGCTTCACGAAGGCACAAGCCACCTGTGATAGAGCTGGACCTAACCTAACTAAATTGTTGTCAACCTAGTCTTGAAACCAGTCCATAAACATATAGCATCGTTTAAGGGTGTTCTCTAGGATCCATTGATAAGGGTAGTAATTGAGGTGATCAGTGAGATCTGCCTCTTCTGGCCTCCTATATTCAGTAAGACGTTCAATCCCTTGTTCCAAGGCACTTCAAAAATAACCAGGAACCTAAGCCTCATTAAATGAGTAGGTCCAGTTTCTTCTATCTAGTAAGGGGGATCTGGGAGCCTAACCTTGACGGGGGGATGGAGGAGCCTATCGAGGGGGAGGAACCTGATTATCTCGCCTAGGTGGTGGCAGTTCGTTACAAGGGGGAGCCTGCTGATTTTGAGGCAAACAATGCTGGGCTAGAGGCTGCAGATGAGGTGGAGGGCCTCTTCAAGGCTGTGGAGGCGGCTCCACTAGTAACAAATCCATTTTCCAGGGAGCCTCAATCTACACCACTGTGGTGGGATCAGCCTTAACATCCCTTCTTGCGGGAATTGCAAGAGGCAACGAGCGTGCCTTCTTGACATGATGGAAGGATTCCTCTAGATGCTGTGCCTTATCAGAGAAGTCGAGTAATCCCCTAGGATAATTCTAGGTAATGATAGAGGGGAAAAAATTGGTCTTGACATTCCCAATACACATTGTTAGTAGTTTTTCCTGTGTTAGTGGCATATCCAAGGAGTAGGTAAGGCTATTCCATTGAGCAAAAAATCTGTGACACACTCATCAAGCCTCTACTTTCACTTGAAGAGGTCCGAAATACTCATCTTCTGAGTGGTGGAACTGAACTAGTAAAGAAATTACATACAAATATCTTCCCATAAAGCTACAGATCCGATGGGTATCTGGATGTACCAAAAAAAACACAGACCCTTCCAATGTTTGTAAAAAACACCGGAGTTTGGCAGCCTCTTGCTACGATGGAGTTCTAAACATGGGCCCGTACAACAAAATGAAGTGGGAGAAATGATGCAGTGGGTCACCCGTCCAATTAAAGGTGGAGAATGTGGGATTTCTGAATCTCGGGGGTGCTGTCATATTATCCACCCATGCCTGATATGGCTTTCCATCAGTCATGATTTCCACCTATCGCGTTTCCAATTCCTTGAGATGAGCAATGAGTGCCGCTATGAGATCATATGGGTGGGGGTTGCTGTCTTGATGAGGAGCACTAGACACCAATGTGTTGGCAGGTTCCTCAACATGATAAATAGGCCCAGCGGCTAGGGAAGCCTGAGTCGGGTCCTGAGGATTATCACGCCGCTCGGGTGCAATTGGCGACACAATCCGCACCCTTTTTCCATAAGTCCCAGTCTTAATCCTCTTTATGTGGGAAGGATTTTCAGGGCCACCCAGAGAAAAATCACCAGGGGAGAGTTATGATTTCCCTGGTCATGGATCACCATAATCTAGTCGCCTCTCCATAGCATGTTCAACAAGGAGATCATCAACAATATTCTTGTGCTCGGTGAGCTGTTGACATAACACAACATTCTTAGAATCTTCTTCCCCCTTTTAAATTGGTCCGGACGAGTATGAGGGTTTGACGACTTGAATTTTCTCTTTTCCCTTATTGGGATTCTGGTTGAGGACTAATACCTCTGTGGGAACAAGAAGACCTAGTATATTTCTCTGTTGGCGAGTAAACCTTCCCAATGGATCCAATAGATATGCCACTCCCCTAAAGGGTAAGTCCCCGTCAAAGAGCACCAGCTCATTCTCCCCCTCTTGTAGGTCAGCCATGTTAACTGTGACTCTATGTGGGGGAATATACTCTATATCACCTGGAATGTCAGGATGATACTAGATAGAACTGAAGTGGAGGAAAAAAATACTTCCCCCAACCATAGATCTGTATGTATGGGGAAACCACCTTGATAATCATACGGAGCACTTTAAATCTCTGAATTCATCATTATTGGAGGGTCCTTTAGAGGCCTGTTGACTCAGGGCGCTGGGCCACAGGGAGTGCGGCCTAATCAACCAGACATAATTGTTGACCAAGGTCTTCTATGTGTGCCTAAATCTAGTGGTAATTAACTCACCAATGAAAAATATGAAAGAGTGTCACCTAGAGAGTCTAGTGAAATCAACAAACTTCCTCATAGGCGAGCGATTCCGGTGCACTGAAGTTTTGTGCTATGACTGAACAAAACATCTCTAAGAAATGGTCTGCCACAAGAATTTCCTACAAGATCCTTGGCTCAAACTCAGGGTCTGTCCTATGGTTTCTCCACTCATTAACTAAAGGAATCTAGGTAACCCGTAGAGTTATTGAAGTAGACCATTGATATGATAGGCTGGATGATGGAGAATACAGTGATCGGGATGACAAGACTCCGCATCTCGGGCTATCCTCTGAAGAGTGCACTGACTTAGCCACCACATTGCGATAAGATGGGATGGTGACCACATTTTCTGGCATAGAGACTATGGCTGCTGGAGGTGGACCATGCTATTTATCGTCCACCATCGGTCCCCAAAATTACTCTCCATGATCTCTGGTTGAGGTAGAGAGTTCTCCTGGCGATGATGGTGGATATTTCACATCTAGGCCCTGGGGAGACACCAAATATTTGTCCTCTGGGATGTATCTATGGAGGAAGGAAGGAATTCAGTGGAACTATAATTCTATAAGGATTAGGCTAATGCACCTCGTTCCTACACCGACCATTGACACTGATGATCGAGGTGAGGGTTCCATCGCCGAATCGTATTTCGATTCAGGACCAGAGAAGCAAACATGCTTAATTTCCATTTGAATATCCTTGGAGTTTGATGTTATTAATATTTTCATGACTTATTAAATACTCTATTTACTGATTTTATATGAAATGTGCATAATTTGTGTGAAATATTAATGTTTTAATACTAAGTATAATTTTTGAACATTTTTAGAAGTAGTCCAATTGAGCCAGTTTACTATTTTATTTATAATCATCACCCTACTGATCCAAATTGAGTGTTTCCTGTTTTGTAGGATTTCTAATTCAAAATAATATATATAATTAGAAGAGATCATGAGCCAATTATTCTATTTGAAGGCTCATATGGATCGCACAAGAGGGATTACAGAATCAGTGAAGAAACTGGACCTTCCTTGAAGATTGAATTGTTGGGCTTAGTTTAGAAGTTAAAATTTCTTCATTCTCCTAAAAGGTTTGGGGGAAAATTTAAGGAGTCTTGTATAAAAATTTCAAGGCCCAAATACAATTAAAAGGTGCCCAACTGATTCATTTATTCTCATCCCACCATTATGTCTGGGAAGTAAAATTAGTACGGTATTTATGACATGTCTTCTGATAATCATAAAATCCGGCTGAGATTTTCCAGTGTGAAATAGGACATATAGGCGGCCGACTTTTTGTGAGATATTATTCGGATTTTAAGGCATCATCCTATGGATAATCCCATTCACATTTCGACCTTCTAAAAAGTCTAGATTGAAATGGACAGTTAAACGTTGTTTGATAAACCAGACATAACATTGGATCCATAAGTCTAATGGATACCAAACTTTCATAGTAGAAAGAGGATATATTTATCTACAACATGTAAGAATTTTATATCTTGATATTTGGATATCTGAAATATCAAAATGGTGATGCAAGTATAGGGATAGATTGGGAATCCAAACAGCCCACTTCCTTGGGCTATAAATACACCCCCTCCTCTCTTTACAAAAGGGTTGTTATTTAAGAATAGAGGAGCACATATTCGCATGACCAAAGCCTTGCCAAAGGCTTCGGAGTATCTTCCATACTCATGTTTTCACTTGAGAGACCTTTCCTCCTCTATTTGTTTTCATTTACTTTTGTGTTCTTCTTTGTTGTAATCTTGTAAGTCTTTGTTTTTGTAATTCTATTTTAATGCAAGTTTCTTATTCCGTATCTATTATTCTCATCCATATTATGTAGTTTGACATTAATGTTCTTAAAATAGTTTAAATATAGTTGAATACCCTTCCCTTATTTTTCTTCCTCATTCAATCAAAATTCTATTTTTAATAATCATCATCATTTGTGTGTGTGTTCGACACACCACTCTTTTCTTATCATTTTATTTTTATTATATTATTAATTTCTCACAATAATAATTATAACCAAATTACTAATCATTTAAATGGATGAGTAAATCTCTCATTGGGGTGAGTTATAATTTAGGGATGTTAAGCGATTTATATCTTTTTCTCGATGAGTATTCGTTGAATTAACATTGTGTATATTGGACTTAACATGTCATGGATTAATGACTTGTTTTGTTTAATGTGTGGTTTCCATGGATGATTGGAACCATTAATACACTACCATAAATAATATATGATTAATATTATAACCCTAAGTTATGTTAATTCTTGGATTAAAGCCTTAACAATTAGGAATTCCAATCAACATCAACTTGTGACAAGGGTGTTAATTTAATGCAATACAAAGAAAGGCTCTAGGATATCACAAGCTTAACTACCTATTGAAGAAATCACCCCAATATTTATCAATTTTTTAAATCAATCTTAATAAATCAATAATTTTATATTCTCTTCAAAAAACCCCCCCAATCAGATTACAATCAACTAAAAACAAACGACTATTAAAAAGTATCGTCGTCGAGGATTCGACCCGAGTGGTTATATACACATTAGTAGAGCATCGGAATCTTGACCAGTTGATAGGCGATAGTCGGCAGTGCGTTTCAAATAGAGTCATTTATGGGGATGGTGCTTTAAGTAGTCATTAGTTTCTAGTTATTGTAAAAAAAAACAAAATTTCAAAAAATTGAAAAAAAACACACAAAGAAAAACCCGCCTTATCTTTCTTCCAAATCTCTATGAATTCCCCGTAGCCTCCCAAACAATCCCTCAAATTTGTTTGACCCTGAAATAAAGAGAACACTTCACCAAATTTGGAGGAACATTAGGGATTATCAAATAATTCAAGAACCAGTCCTTGTCCAGCCAATTGAATTAGATATGACCAATCTTAGGGAAAAAACACTTAGAAAACATGCTACCCCTGCTATGAGTTATCAAACTCTTGGTATTCAATATCCAAACATAAAGGATGATTTCAAATTCAAATCGGGTTTGATTCACCTTCTCCCTTATTTCCACAGGCTAGCTGGTGAGGACCCACATCTCTACCTTAAAGAGTTACAAGTGGTGTGCTCTACCATGAAGCCTCAAGGGGTTTCTGAGGAACAAATAAAACTCCGAGAATTCCATTTCTCCCTAGCTGACACTGCTATGTCCTTGATTTACTACCTTCCTCCTGGTTCCATAACCACATGGAATGACATGAAGAAACTCTTCTTAGAGAAATTCATTCTTGCTTCTCGTACTGCTTCTATCTGAAAGGAAATTAGTGGTATCCGTCAATTCCATAGTGAATCACTCCATGAATACTGGGAGAGGTTCAAAAATATTATTGCAACCTACCCACCCCACCAAATCCCTGACCAACTATTGATCCAATACTTCTATGAGGGGTTATTGACTATGGAGAGAACCCTAATTGATGCTACAAGTGACGGTTCTCTTGTTGATAAAACTCCTGTAGCTGCAAGAGATCTCATAAGTAACATGGCTGAAAACACACAACAATTCCATACTTGAGCACATGCTGAAGTAAAAAAATCCCAAGATAATCAATCAATATAGCTGAAAAAGAAGAATGAGTGGATGAGTGAACTTACAGGTCTTGTGAGATAACTAGCTGTGGCTTCAAATCCCCAACCTCATCTTCCCCGCAATCAATGTTTCCTGGACCTATCAAAAACTGTGGAATCTTTTACTCTTCATCTCATCCAACTGAAACATGTACACAACTTCAAGAGGATCAATCCAATTCATCTGGACCAATGGATCTCAATGCAGCATATGCTCAAGGGAACACCAACCCTCAATTATCAGGTCAATTTGTTACAAAATTTAACTAACCTCACTATAAGCCCTTCTCTTCTTCATATAACCAAGGCCAAAGGTATAGTAATCCCGTCTCTCATCCCCCTCAATTCCCTCCTCAAAACCCAAACCAGTTTCAATATGGTCAAGGTGTTGGTAACTTCCAAAAACCTTATCCTTTTGTTCCTCAACCTCAAAGGAACAATCCTCCTACTGGATTCCATTATCCTAGTGAGCATTACCAATTCCAAAACCAATACAATCGCTTTACCAAGAACCAAAATTAAGGAAATCCCAATCCGGGACAAGCCTCTTCTTCCATGAAACCATGGGAAAGTGTAGTGGAAGACCTTGCCTCCTTCACCCGTTCCAGCCTCAAAAACATTGAAACCCAAATTTTTCAACTTGCATCCATCCTTGGTCACCATCAACCATCCAATTCTTCCCAACTCCCAACTCAACCATTACCCAACCCCTAGGGCAATGTAAATGCAATTTCACTTAGTTCGAGAAAGAAAATTGATATGCCTCAAGATATGTCCTCCAACCGCCATTTGAATGTTATCCTAGAAAATGAAAATAAAAAGAAACATGAAAAGGAATCTAAAGCCATTCCCTCAGCTCCTTCCATTCCACATAGGAATCCAATTCCTTTTCCTCAAGACATTTATAATCCAAAGAAGTCCTTTGAACCTGATCCTGAAATGCTTGACAAATATAGATGTGTTGAAGTCAACTATCCCCACTTAGATTCCATAAAACAAATCCCTAAGTATGACAAGTTTTTTAAGGAGTTGTGTACCCATAAGATAAAACTTAGGACCTTCAAAAATGTTTCCACCCAGCATTATATTCCCATAAATTGCAATGATCCTGATACCTTTACGGTTCTTTGCCAAATAGGAAGTTCCAACTTTGATGATGAACTCATTGACCTAGGAGCCTCAATTAATGTCATGCAAAAATCCATCTTCTCCAACCTTGGTCTAGGTCCCTTACATCCAATGGGTGTTTTCATTCAGTTATCCAATCGAAGCACTACTAGTCCTAAGGGTATACTTGAGGATGTCCTTGTTCGTGTGAATGATCTTATCTTCCCTGCTGATTTTTATGTCCTTGACATGGATGGTGAGACAAACTCTTCTCGATCTACCCTAATTCTAGGAAGGCCATTCCTCATGACTGCTAGAACCAAGATTGATGTCCATTCAGGCATCTTATCCATGGAATTTGGTGACCAATTGGTCAAGTTCAACATTTTCCAAGCCATGCGATACCCATATGAGGATCACTCTAAATTCTCAATCCATGCTTCCAAGGACACTTCTAAGAGTCAATTGACCCCATTCCATCATGTTCATCATGTTCTGATGATAAAGGATCTTGTGAAATCTTCACCATGATTAACCAAGTCATAAATGGTGAAGTTGATGCAGACCGTTCATTCATATACTCCATCAATCTATAGGAACTTGAAAACTCTTTTGAATCCCACATCAACTTTGATCTCTACTACTCCACCTTGGACCGTATTAAGGAAAATTAATCTGAAGAAACTGAAGTCCTTTCCTCCATTCCTAAGTTTTCTAACCCACAAATGAAAGATGACACTGATCTGAAACCTCTTCCTAAACACCTAAAATATGTATTCCTTTTCCATGATCACTCTTATACTGTCATTATCTCTTCTTCAATTACTGAAACTGAGGATTCCAATCTTTTTCAAGTGTGAAGAAAACAAAAAGGCCTTAGGTTGGACCCTAGATGACATACCAGGAATCAACCCTGCTCTTTGCATGCATCACATCCATCTTGAGGAATCATCCAAACCGATTAGACAACCACAAAGAAGACTCAATCTGCTCATCCTTAAGGTAGTTAGGGAATAGATCACCAAGGTTCTTCAAGCTGGTATTATCTAACCAATTTCTGATAGTGAATGGGTTAGTCTAAATCAAGTTGTACGTAAGAAGGGTGGGAAAACTGTTGTCACAAATGATCATGGAGAGGTAGTCACAACTCGAGTGAAGAACAAATGGCGTGTGTGCATCAACTATAGGAAATTAAATGTTGAAACACAGAAAGATCACTACCCTGTTCCATTTCTTGATCAAATGCTATAACAATTATCTGGAAAGGCACACTATTTCTTTCTTGATGGATACACTAACTAATTCAAAATCTCAATCGCACCTCAGGACCAAGAAAAGACTACTTTCACATGCCCCTTTGGAACATATGCATATAGAAGAATGCCTTTTGTACTTTGAAATTCTCCCGCGACATTCCAGATTTGAATGATGAGTATATTTTCTGAATTTATTGAACACTACATGAAAGTCTTCATGGATGAATTCACCATTTATGGTGAGCCATTTGAATCTTTCTTGAATTCACTATATCTAGTCCTTCAAATGTGTGTCAAGTGTAACCTTGTGTTATATTTTAAAAAATGTCACTTCATGGTTCAAAATGGGATTGTTCCAGGGAACATAGTTTAAAAAGATGGTATTGAAGTTGATCCTGCCAAAATTGAAGTGGTCCAATCACTTCCTAAACTCACTTCTATTCGAGACATCTGTGCATTCCTTGGTCATGCCGGTTTCTATTGCCGATTCATCCCTAACTTCAGAAGGATTTACCTCCCACTCACTCAGTTGCTCCAAAATGATGTCACTTTCCATTTTGATGATGTTTTCAAGAGAGCCTTCATTGAACTCAAAACTGCTCTTACATATACCCCAATAATCCAACCCCCAGATTGGTCCTTACCCTTTGAATTGATGTGTGATGCTTCTGATAGAGATGTTGGGGCTGTTCTTGGTCAAAGAAAGGAAAAAATTAATCATGTCATCTATTATACCTCAAAAACATTGTATGAAACTCAATACCACTACACTGTAACTGAAAAAGAACTTTTTGTAGTTGTTTTTGCCTTAGATAAATTCTGGCCCTATCTCTTAGGTTCCAAAATCATTATATTCACAGACCATTATACTATAAAGTTCTTACTCAAGAAATGTGATTCTGAACCAAGGATAATAGGGTGGATCCTAATGCTCCAAGAGTTTGACCATGAAATCAAAGATAGACCATGAAAATAAAACCGTATGGTTGATCACTTGAGTATAATTTCTAATTCTTCTCATTCTGAAACCATCGATCCTAAATTCTCCTCTGAGCACCTTTCATCTCTCACTCCAAAAATACCATGGTATGACCCAATTGTAAATTACTTGATTATTGGTGTTTTTCCTGAAGATTTTTCAAAAACACAAAAAAAGAAGTTGAAAAGTGATTCAAAATACTATTTTTGGGAAGAAAATAAACTTTGGAAAACTAGGGCGGACATTGTAATTAGGAGGTGTGTGGATGAAGATGAACATTCCTCCATCTTAGAATTTTGTCACTCACTTCCTAGAGGTAGACAATTTGGACCCCAAAGGACCGCCCAAAAGGTCCTAGACTTTGGATTCTTCTAGACTCCACTCTTCAAGGACTCATATGAGTTCTGTCAATCATGTCCCACTTGACAAAATATTGGCACAATTTCAAAGAGAAATGAAATGCCCCAAAAGCCTTTAATTTTCTGTGAGATCTTTGATGTTTGGGGTATCGATTTCATGGGACCATTTACCCCTTCCGATGGATTCTCGTACAACATTCTTGAATTTGATTATGTTTCTAGGTTGGTTGAGGCTAAACCCACTAGAAAGGATGATTCACATACTGCTAATGAGTTCCTAAAGACACACATCTTCCACCGATTTGGCACACCATGTGCCTGGATAAGTGACATAGGAACCCATTTTTGTAATATAACCATGGAATCTATTTTGAAAAAGAATGGGTTTGTACATAAAACTTCAACTGCATATCACCCCTAAACAAATGGAATGGATGAAATTTATCATAGGGAAATGAAAAGAGTTCTTGAGATAATTGTAAAACTCACTAGAAAGGGCTGACCTGAAAGACTTGGTGAAACGCTTTGGGCTTATCGAACTGCCTTTAAAACACCCATTGGGATGTCTCCTTTTAGGATAGATTTTGGTAAAGCATTTCATCTACAAGTTGAAATCCATCATAAGACTTTTTGGGCTGTGAAAACCTGTAATTTTGATTTTGAAAAATCTGGTGAAGAATTATTGTTTTAATTGGCTCAACTGGAGGAGCTTCGACTTGAATCCTATGAGAATTCCGATTTGTACAAAGAAAAGGTTAAGGTACTCCATGACAAACAAATCCTGAGAAAGGTATTCCATGAAGGTGAAAAGGTATTGCTCTTCAATTATCGATTTCGGCTTCACCCAAGTAAGATTAATTCTCATTGGGAAGGTCCTTTTATTGTTCCTCATGTTTACCCATTTAGTGTAGTGCAAGTCCAAGACCCATCTTCCAAAAGGACCTTCACAGTTAATGGACATCGGTTAAAGCATCACTATGAAAGGACACACATCCTAGGAACCACCTCAACTTCCATTGGATCCCCAACTTCTAAAGTTTACCCACCACTGGATGGAGATGGAAACCCACCAAATCTAAACCAGTGGGCACTTCATTCCCTTTAACTCCTTCTCTTTCTCTCTCTCTTTCTCTCTCTCTCTCTCTCTCTTCTTCCCCTATATTTTATCTTTTACCACTTTCCTCATCACAGTTTTTATTTTATCTTTCTCTTTTGTGTGGGCGTGTCTTTATAAAAAAACTAAAAAACACCTAAAAACCTAAAAAACCTAAAAAACCACAAAAAAATCGTTTAAAAAAACAATAAAACATCAAGATTCATAGTTACTCACCTTCCAATTTTCAATTTTCGTCCAACCAGTTTGTGGAATCAAAAGACATGATTTCATCTCAAATATTTTTTCGTTTCTTCATATATTTGGATACAAAATATTGTGTCAAACCCAAAAAAATTTTAATGCTCAATTTTTGATTTTGAAAATGATTTTCCCCACCCATGAGGAACAACATTTTCTTTCATGCCAAGGACACCTATGGGAATCTTTTGAAAATGTGTGTTTTTCACCCCCATTTGTGAGTCTTGAGTTTGTGGACCTTCAAGCTGCATTTCCTACTTTAGTGTGCATTAATATGATAGAGGAATTTTATGAACTACAGAAGAATCACAATAGCCAAATAGCCTCCCATTTATCTTACATTCATCCCCCTTCTGAAATCCCTTTCTATCCTATGAAAACCTTTCCTTTGATAGCCTCATTACAAGCACAATACCTTTTCGCACCCAATATCAACATGGATTTTCATTGCATAAGTTTTTGCAATTTATGTGTGTGGGGGATGGATTTAATTTTGGGTACCCTTTATTGATTTCACCATATTATCATATGCTTGAGGGAAAGCATCCATTTCAGTGTAGGGGAGAGGTTTTCATTTAGTATGTTTTTGGAATGTATATATGCTTATGACATATTGTTCAAATTTTATTGACAAGTGTTCAAGAATTTTTTTAAAAAAATGAAAAAAATAAAAAAAGATTGGGTTGTTTCTTGGGTAGGTCAAAAATAACTCTTCATCAACCTTTTATCTTGTTATAACTATTACAATTAGTGTCATGAGGAGATCAATCATGGGTTGGGATATGAGTGTGAGATCTGTTTCACGTTCAGATTTTGAAAAAAATGAAAAAATGAAAAAAAGAAAACAAAAAACACTTTCATTATATTATTTTGTCATTGGAAGATGTTTTGTGGTTTTTAAATATTTCATCTTCTCATCCCCTTAAAATTTTCTTCCTCTCTTGTGTCTTTATTTACACAATCATCTCCCTGTAAATATGTGCTTTCATTTCCTCCCATGTTTCATTTCAAAAAAAATGTGCATTGCTTTTTCTATGTTGGAGTTTTACCCCTTTTTTCCCTATCTTTTGGATATCATATTCCTACCATCCCATCACCACATAAAACCCCCTAAAACTACTTCTTTATTTTGGAGCACTTTGGATAGGGTGTTGAAGTTGACAGATCTTACAAACTCTATGATTTTCACTTTTGGTTGGTGAATGAGTGAATCTCCATAAATTAATTTTATCATCTCGGGAGGAGTTTGTTTTGTGGGCCACCATTTTACATTTCTAAATTTGAGCATGAAAAAATGAATTGTTTTTGGAACAATATTTCTGTAACAAATTGTGGTCAAATTCAAAATGGATGAGTGAAATTGTCTAAACCTCCCCTGATTGGGGATTTTTTTAATATTTGTAGGTGAGTGAAAATGATTTTGTCATGTTTTTATATTTGTTGCACATGAGGACATGAACAAGAATAAGTGTGGGGGATTTGATGTTATTAATATTTTCATGACTTATTATATACTCTATTTACTGATTTTATATTAAATGTGCATAATCTATGTGAAATATTAATGTTTTAATTCTAAGTTTAATTTTTGAGCATTTTTAGAAGTAGTCCAATTGATCCAGTTTACTATTTTATTTATAACTATAACCCTACTGATAACAATTGTGTGGTTCTTGTTTTTTATGATTCCTAATTCAAATTCCAATATTTAATTAGAATGGATCATTGTCCAATTCTTTCATTTAAAGGCTCATATGGATCACACAAGAGGGCTTACAGAATTTGTGAAGAAACTGGACCAGACATGAAGATTGAATTACTAGGATCAATCCAGAAGTTCAAATTTCTTTATTCTCCTAAATTTTTTTGGGGAACATTTAATGAGTCTTGGATAAAAATTTTGCGGCCCAAATTCAATTACAAGGGGCCCAAATGATTCATTTAAACTCAGCACACCATTCTGTCTGGGAAGAAAAATCAGTTTAGTATTTATGACATGTGTCCTGTTCTATTCATCAAATCCAGCAGATATTTTTCAGTGTGAAAGAGGAGATATAGAATTCAGACTTTGTTTAAGATAGTATTCATATTTGAAGGCATATTCCTATTGATAAACCCATTCACATTTCAACCTTCTAAAAAGTCTAGATTGAAATGGGCAGTTAAACTTTGTTTAATAAAGTAGACATAACTTTGGCTAATTAAGTTAAATGGCCGCCAAAAATTCAGATTAGACATAGGATATATTTATATACAACCTGTAAGAAGATCATATATTGAGATTAGGCTGTCTAAAATATCAAAATGGCGATGCAAGTGGAGGGACAGATTGGGAATGCAAACATGCCACTTATTTGGGCTATAAATACATACCCCTCCTCTCCTTGGAAAAGGGTTGGAATTTTAGAATAGAGGAGAACATATTGGCACGACTAAATCCTTGAAAAAGGATTAGGAGGACCTTCCATACTCATTTTTTCACTTGAGATACCCTTCCTCCTCTCTTTGTTCTCATTTACTTTTTGTGTTCTTTGTTGTAATCATGTAAGTCTTTGTTTTTGTAATTCTATTTTAATGAAAGTTTCTTAATCAGTATCTCTTATTATCATCCAACTTTTCTAGTTTAACATTAATTTTATTAAAATAGTTTAAATATATTTGAATCTCCTTCCCTTATTTTTCTTCCTCATTCAATCAACATTCTATTTTTAATTATCATCATCGTTTGTGTGTGTGTTCGATGCACCGCTCTTTCCTTATCCCTATATTTTTGTTATCTTTTAAATTTCTCACCATAATCATTATAACCAGATTACTAATTATTTAAATGGCTGAGTAAATCTCTCATTGGGGTGAGTTATAATTTAGGTCTGTTAAGCGATTGAGATCTTTTGACCGATGCGTATTCTTTGAATTAACATTGTGTATGTTGGACTTAACATGACATGGATTAATGACTTATTTTGTTTAACGTGTGGTTTCAATGGATTATTGGAACCATAAATACACTACCATAAACAAGATATGATTAATATTAAACCCCTATGTTAAGTTGAGTCTTGGATTAAAGCCTTAACACTTAGGAATTCCAATCAAAATCAACTTGTGACATGGGTGTTAATTTAATGCAATACGAAGCAAGGCTCAAGGATATCACATGCTCAACTACCTATTGATGAAATAACCCCTATATTTATCAATTTTTTAAATGAATATTAATCAATCAATCATTTTATATGCTCTTCAAACAAACCCCCAAATCAGATTACCATAAACTAAAAACAAATGACTATTAAAAAGTATCATTGCCGGGGATTCGACCCGAGTGCTTCTATACACATTAACAGAGTATCAGAATATTGACCAGTCGATAGGTGACAATCAGCTGCATGTTTTAGAGTTATTATAATGGAAACTAAAACCCACCCTCCCACCCTGAACAGGTTTTTCAAGAATGGGTAGATTTCTACAATGAGGAGGTCCTTCGGCCGAACTGGTACTGGGACAGAGAGGGATTCCGGCTGAATGAGTTGGGGTGTGAGGTGAACCTTGACAGATGTCAAAGGGAACACAGGGAGGACCTCCGTGTCTACTGGATGATGCGAAAAGAGGATCTCCATGGGAAGTAATGGACTAGGTATGACCTATGCTGGAGTTGTTTGGAGAATTGGTAACACCTCTATGATTATTTCCCCTGGAAGTGTCAGGGCGGGGAGGGTCTTCGTACTGGTGTAGCTGAACATGGGTGGGACCACTATGCTGGGTGTCAATGAAGTGAGGTTGACCTTCACTTTTCTGATTTATGGGGTGATGAGGACCTTCGATGGCTACTTTAAAGTCATGGGGAAGGCCCCCACTCTAGTATTGACCACATGAGTAACATCTCTACACTGCCGGACTGTGGAAGGAGGAAGGAATCTATACTCGATGTCATGATTGTGGAATAGGCTTACGTACTGAGTTTCACTGAAATGGGGAGGACCCTTATTCTGATTTAATGTAGAATTTGGTTGACCTCCACCATGATCTTGGGAGTTAGGAGGACCCATGTTTTGAATGGTGGCTGTACGGGGAGGACCTCCATACTGGGTATCATTGCCACGGGTCGGCCCGCGGCGGGCGCCACCTGTATCGGTGACCGAGAGAGTCGAGCAACCCTTCCCATGGGGTGGTTGGGGCCTCGATCCGGGCCGCGCGTCTGTATTCCCCTACCGGGTATAGGCAGGGAACTGATGGTACATGTTAGTGGGGGCATGGGACATGGTCGACATTGACGTTGACTCCCCTCAACGAGCGTCCTCCTCAGCCTTCTCCCGACACTGGTGTCGGGTCTGTTAGACAAGGGATGGTGGTGTAGGAACATATCTTACATTTTCTTCAGCCCATGGGGCCAGGTAGTGGAGATGGAATAGCCTAGTGGGAGACCTCCTTCGGATCCACTAGAATAGGATCCCATCTGTGCTGGACCAGACATCCCTCACCTCACCAGCGTAGGGGAGGGAGTCATCAAAGCATTCTAGGGAGAGTATCCTGAAACGGTTGTGCATAAGAGTAGGGAGAAGTGTCTCCCTACACAGCCCTTGGGGGAATCATTAATGACGAGGAGCATATGACTCTATGTTCGGACATGACATATACCGAGTTGGGTTGATCCCCTCCTCCTCATATCATTTGAAGATGTCATTTATCACTCTTTTCTAAACGAATTCAGATGGGGAGATAGGGCGTGGGATCCAATCGGCTGTGGACGTAGAGGTTTCCATGGGGGAAATGAGGCCACACGAGACTTCCGTGATGACGTTTCCCCTTCCCCTGTGTTAGTAGGTGGGTGGTGATTAGTTTCCTGATATGGCAGCTTGGGTCCTGGAAGGCAGGGAGATTAAACCATTAGTGCTGCAAGAAGGAAATCGATGTTCAGTGACCCAACACCATTCTGTCTTCCATGGATGGTAAGAAGGATCCATGCTATCAACGTCAGAAACCAGGATGTCCAATGTTTAAATTCCCCAACTTCTGGTGTAACACCCCAAGATTCTACGATACGCTTCTCTTTGAATAATGTGATAGCATGTGTTGTACGCAACATCGAGTTATAACACACCACAACCAATCAAACTATCCGTTATGAATAGTAATTCCTAATTTTTGAAATTTTATAAATTTTATCTCTCAAAATGGACTTCAATTTTGGATTCGGTATATCCAATTTAGCCTAGGGTGAAATTTTGGAACTTTTCGGATAAAATTTATATTTTGATGAATAGTGAAAATTACTAAATTTTAATTAAAAAAAACTTTTTTAATCGAAATAATTTATATTGATAAATTATGAATTTGAGTGGTTTTAAAGTATATTTAGAATATATTTTTACCATTTAATACAATTTAGGTCATTTTACATAATTTTACAATTAAACCGGACATAAACAAGTGTCAATCTTTTGATAGTTATTATCTCTTAAAAACACGCTTTTTGTTTTAACAACGAGAATTAATTTTAAATTAATTTCTGCCACTTATGTGTTTTTAATTTGGAAAAAAGGATTCCATATTTGGAATCAGGATATTCAAATTGTGTAAATAGGTAACTTTTATTTTTAGACATTTTGAATAATTACTTCGGTAAATATTTTATTTACCATGGTTAAGGGTAAATCCGGTAAATAAGGGTTAAAAAAATATTATAATAATAACAAATTACCCTAAAACGTGTCCTAACCTTATTGGTTGATGCATGTCCGATGATGGGCATCTTTGGGTCAATTTTTGGACCCCATGGATCCACTTGTAATTGATAATGACACTTTATATTAATTAAGTTAAAATAAATACAAAAATGACATAAGCATATATCTTTTAGGAAAACAATTTTTAAGTAGGGTTATATATGTTGGAGTTTCGATTATAAATATTAATTATAAAGTTAAAAAGAGTTCCTACATAATAATATTTTATTTATAATTTTTAGACATTATATAATTTAATTTATTTATGACACAATGATGATGTAGTAATTACCATAATAGTGAAAAATTAAAATAATTGATATTATAAATACCCAAATAAATATAATTTGAGACTTTTTATGAATTAAAAAAAATTTCTAGGTTAATATGACCTGTTAGTATTGATTTAATTAACTTTTTTATAAGTAATCATTCTGTTATGATTTTTACAAAAATCAATTATTGAATAGTGTCAAAATTGACATAAAAGAGTTTTTAAAACAAATATTATATTATTAATTGATATTAAATTCCTAAAAATATAAGGTTCTGCTAAGAGACTTATATCATGATAGGTGTATCATCAAAGGACCATTTGGGGGTCAATTGGATGTATATAGTAAGTTTATTAACTATATAATATAAAAATACGAAGTGACATGGTAAATGTCAAACTAATTAACTAAGAGTTAAAACTAAAAGATAAGGTTAATATAATGACACAAACCTGTATAAATTCTATTGGTTGAGTGGTTTTTGACCCATCCCCACCTTAAACTATAAATAATACACTTTGGATCCATTAGAAACCGAATATGAATTTATTATAAAATAATATTTCTAGCTTTTCCAAAGGTTCCCCTCACCCCTCTTATAAAAGGGCACTCCCCCTTCTCATTAATTCACACCTTCAATGCCTTTTGGTTCGGCAAACCCCTGCCCAAATACTCTCTCAACTTCCCTCACTACAACTTAGAGGCCGTAGTTTGATCAGAAATCCAACCTAAGGATCCCTTTTGATCAAATCAAAATGAAGAACCCGAAGAAGAGGTAATGTTTTCACCACCATTTTTCAAATTCATTTCTTCTTCAACTTATTTATTATTTATTATTCCCATTATAAAATAATAAATCCAGTATCTACTATATACTTTAATATTATTATAAATTTGGTACAACCATATTCAGTATTCTATCCATCCTTTGAATAACATGTCACCATACGTGTGTACGTACGGCTTACCGTCTCCACGTCGTGGTGTAATTGTTATTATTCAATATATTATTATTTGGATGGGTATAATAATGATTTATATTTCATGTAACAGGATAATGATTCTGTATATTTGATATAACATCCAATTATATATTATTTTAATATCAAAATAATGATATTGTCGCTCGTGCCTACGTACGGACTACCGTCTCCACGAACGCGATGAGATTCATTCTCCATCATATCCATTCGAGTATAATTATCATTTGATGATTTAAAAATAATGTTTATGGAAATGATATCATTATGGATATGAATAATATACAACCTATCCATTACAAACATGACTTACGTAACAAAACGTATAAAAGAAAACGAGTAAGTTAACACCCGAAACAACGATAATACTAAGATATTATTAACAAATCAATGTTAAAAGATAATATTTGATATCATATTAATGTATATAATTATTGTATAATTTAATAACAATTATTTCACCATTATACAGGAGGTTAACCTACCCCCAACCAAGGAAAAGTGCAAGGTAAGGGTTTATTTCAGAATCTCTTCATTATCCGAGGTTGTTTATACGTAATAATATACTGGGATTTCATTATCATCCACATCCATGTTTCTTAAAAATGTATTTCAAAACATTTTTACCATATACTAGAATATGGATCAAAGTCATTTATACCCTTTTTTGACTTTTTATAAGAGGTTTATAAAGGAATCTTTCCGTCGTTTTCTAAACAAGGTGCTTTTTAACCTTTTCGACAGAATTAAAGTAAGAATGTTTTTTAACTTATACGGAGGGTTCGGCTATTTTCCACCATTATAAAATCGTCGAAGCATCCCTTACAAGGTAATAAGAATATTTTCAAAGAAAATGTTTTATTTTATATGACTCTTAAATGATTTCAAAATAAAAAGAGATATTTTTCTAAAAAGATTTATGATTCCATCTATGTCGACATCCTTTGATAGATTTTAAGCTTAGTTGTTGTTGATTTATTATGATACAATAATTATATATTGTATTAAAGGTTTTGTGATATGTTTTACTGTGTATGTGTTATTTTTATACCATTCATGGTTTATGGATGATGTATTTACATTTCGTATGCTAGTTTTAATACGAATATTTATGTTATGTTTAAACCTGTTCATATGAGGAATGCATTGGACTTAATATGTGACGGGTGGAGCTCACTACAGCTCCTCAATGCATAAATAGGTCTCATGAGAAAAACTAGTGTCTTGGCACAAGGCCTTGGAAAAATCTTATTTGTAGTCTTGGCACGAGGCCTTGGCTATGTGGTTATGATAGTCTGGCATTATGCATTCCATCATTATGAAAGTGGTTATTAATATTTCATGTGATTATTAGATTAGTAGAATATCCATGTGAATAAGTAAATGGCATTATTTCATTTTTTTCCCATAATATGTTGATGTTCATGTTTAAAAGGATTTTTTTTAGTTATACATTGCATTAAATGTTTATTCTTATTTATAAAAGTTTCCGCTATATTTTTATCCTTACTGGGCATTTGAGCTCACCCCTTTCAATGTTTTATTTTTACCAGGATATGAATAAGTAAATTATGAATGACCTGGAGGGATAGTATAAGGGGATAAGAGTGTGGAATATGGATACTATGTTGTTGTAGTTTTCATTTTTATGATGTAATGTAAAAATTTATGAATATATCTAGTGTTTCCAAGGCTACTAAACTAATCAGCCTTTCGAGACTTGATATTTCCTGTGATCAGGGCAATGTTATGTAATAGTGCACCGACTCTGGGTAACTGGGGTCGGGGCGTTATAGATGGTATCAGAGGAATTTTAGTACAAACCTTGGAAGCTAGATTTTGATAAACTCTGATTAGAGCACATAGATTTAAGATGGTTTTTGAGGATTAGTATAGAAGAACTTCCTAGAAGTTTTGTATTGTAGATATTTTGTGAGTTTTTTGAGCAATACATCCATGTTTGGATACGAGCAGGTAGAGGCGGCTCTGGTATAGATGTACGTAGAGGTAAAACCCGAAAACACCGCTTTGAGATAGACTTGAACGGGAACTGGTGCACGACAACGGGACTTGCTGCACTCTTGGTTATGACACTCCCGGGGGATATGCTTAGGATAACTCTTATTTTCTTTAAAAATCATTATGAAGTGATTATGAGTATATACTTCCTCAAAGAATTTTTTTTATGATTATGGATTATATCCATAAATGGTTCAATTTATGTTAAGTGTTTTATAAGTATGGAATTATGTATTTTGATTCATAAACTGATCTAGTTTATGCCATTGTTTAGCAATGGTGCCTAGTGGAAGAAATGGAAACCGTATCAATGTACGCACTCCATGTAGGGATTTCCCTCCTGCTCAAGATAATTATAGTGGATCTAGTGATGAAACTGGTGCCGACCAGCTAATCACCATACTGGGAAAACTCACTCAGGTTATGAATATTAACCTTACCCGTATGGAGCACCATGATCCGCAGCGTGGAGGATCAATGTTAGATCAATTCATGAGGCAAAAAACACCAATGTTCAATGGGAGTAAAAATCCTTTAGTAGCTGAGCAATGGATAAATTCCCTATAGAAAATATTTCAGGCTTTGGGGAGTAGTGAAAGGGAAAAAGTTATCATGGCAGTTTACCGCCTCACTGGAGATACTGATCAATGGTGGTCATTGATTCAAAACATGAATGAAGATGATGAAGTATCAAATATGGAATGGAGTGAGTTCAAAGATATGTTTTTATAAAAATACTTTCCTCGCGACCATCGAGCAGATATGGAAAGGCAATTTCTGAGTCTGAGACAAAAGGAGGATGAGAATGTCACAAAGTATGAGGCTAAATTTACAATTTTTTCAAGGTATACTGGAGATTATATATGTAACCCAAGAAGTAATATTGATCATTTCTTTGATGGGTTAAAACCATTTCTCCGTTGAGCATTAGTCTCACAATCCTTCCCATTGTACGAAGACATTGTCTCATGTGCTATCAAGACCGAAAAGGAATTCTGTAAGTCTTATGACTTTAAAGCAAAGAAAGAGAAGAAGAGATCTGCTGATCAATCTAGGAATGGAAATAAGGGGAAGAAGGGAAAGGTTGAATATCCATCCTGTGGTAAATTTGGGAAGAAACACCCCGGTACTTGCTTGTAGGGAATGGGTGTCTGTTACAAGTGTGGTGAAAAAGGCCACCAAGATCGTGATTGCAAAGGGAAGAAGGAAGCTACCAATGTTTAGTGCTACAATTGCAGGGAGATGTGACATTATTCAAATGAATGTCCTAAGCGTTAGGGGAACATACCTCAGAAAATCCCAAGGGATCAAGGCCAAGCTTATGCTATCACTACTGCTCAGGTAGAGGCTCCGAAAGACATGGTGGTAGGTAATTTAATGGTTTCCTCAAGTTTAACAAATGCATTATTTGATTCTGGATCATCGCATTGTTTGATATCTTCCCAGTTTTCTAAGAAAATTAGATATTTCCAATTTTATTTAACAAGGGAGTTTTCAGTTAAAACTCCTAAGGGAAATATCATTGCAGCAAAGTTTTTTGAATCAGTCCCCATTAGAGTACATAAATGTTCTTTATCTGCTGATCTCATCGTCATACCTATGATTGAGTTTGATATAATCCTCGGTATGGACTGGATTTTGGACTATGATGAGAAGATTTATTGTAAGAAGAAAGAGGTTAGGATTCTTGATGATGATGATAAGGAACACCTTATCTTTAGAGAAGAATCATCACCACCTAATTCTTATCTAGATCCACCCCCAGTAGCTCAACTAAATTCAATTATTGGGGAGGAAGATAATGAAATGACTATGGGTGAGGAAAGGAATGTTCAAATAGAGGATGTACCTGTTTTGAAAGAATATGTAGATGTGTTTCCGGATGATTTACCTGGACATCCTCCAGAATGAGAAGTTGAGTTTTCCATTGATTTAATTCCGGGATCAAGGCCTATATCGAAGACGCCTTATAGAATGGCCACTATAGAATTAGTTTATCTAAAGAAACAACTAGAGGAATTGAGTAATAAGGGATTTTTTCTCCCTAGTGTTTCTCCATGGGGAGCCCTGTTCTTTTTGTTAAAAAAAAGATGGATCTATGAGGTTATGTATCGACTATAGTGAGATCAGTGATATAACAATAAAGATAAAGTATCCCCTACCTCGCATTGATGATTTATTTGACCAACTTCATGGAGTTCAATACTTTTCAAAGATTGACCTTCGATCTGGATACCATTAGTTGTGTGTGAAGAAGGAAGACATTCCGAAGACAACATTTCGAACCAAGTACGGGCATTATGAGTTTACAGTAATTCCTTTTGGATTGACTAATTCACCCTCTGTATTCATGGATCTGATGAATAGAGTTTTCAAGGAATATCTCGATGAATTTGTGGTGGTATTTATTGATGATATCTTGGTATACTCCAAAAGCTACGAAGATCATGAAAATCACTTGCGCATTATCCTGAAGACTCTAAGAAGACATGAATTCTATGTGAAGTTTAGAAAGTGTGAATTTCAGCTTCAGGAGATTTCTTTTCTTGGCCATATTGTCTCTAAATCCGGAATCTCTGTTGATCCTTCTAAGACCAAGGCAATCCAAGAATGGCCAGCACCTACGAGTATAACTGAGGTACGCAGTTTTATTGGTTTAGCAGGTTATTATCGACGTTTCGTCTAGAATTTTGACCATAACCCATTAACTAAGTTCACCCATAAAGGGGATAAATTTGTTTGGACAAAAGAGTGTGAATAATGTTTCAAAGAACTGAAGAGAATATTAGTCAATGCTCCAATATTGACTCTACCATCGGGGAATGATGGGTTCATTATTTATAGCGATGCATCGAAGAAAGGACTTGGTTTTTTCCTTATGTAGAATGATAGGGTTATTGCCTATGCATCACGACAGTTAAAAATTCACGAGCAAAACTATCCAAATCATGATCTCGAGCTAGCAGCTGTGATATTTGCTTTGAAGATATGGAGGCACAACCTCTATGGTGAAAAATGTGAGATTTATACTGATCACATGAGTTTGAAGTATATTTTCTCACAAAAAGAACTCAACATGATGCAAAGGAGATGGCTTGAATTATTCAAGGATTATGATTGTATGATACACTACCACCCGGGGAAAGCAAACAAGGTGGAAGATGCTTTGAGCAGAAAAGATCATGGAGTTTTGAACAATATGAGAATTGAAAGGGATCCAATTTTCATGGATCTAGTGAAGATGGACATGGGAATAACCATGGAAGGTGAAAAATCAATTCTTTTTCAAATGGTTGCCAAACCATCTTTACTAGAAAGGATTAAGTGTTCTCAGACCGACAATGAAGAATTTCAAAATAATATTAAAGCTGTGAATGATGGGAGATTGAAAGACTTTGTGTATGAAGATGGAATTTTGAAATTCGGGAAGATACTTTGTGTTCCCGATATACCTGATCTAAAAAGGGAATTGCTGGATGATGCACATAGTTCCAATTTATTTATACACCATGGGAGCACCAAAATGTATAGAGATTTGAAGGAACATTTTTGGTGGGACAACATGAAGAGGGAGATTGCTGATTTTGTGTCAAGATGTATGGTTTGTCCACAAGTGAAAGCTAGAAGGCAACAGCCTAGAGGAGTGATACAACCTCTTCATATACCAGAGAGGAAATGAGACAATATTTCTATGGACTTTGTCATGGGGCTACCAAAGACTCCTAGAAGGAACAATGCAATATGGGTCATTATTAATCGTCTTACCAAGTCAGCACATTTTCTTGCTATAATAGAAGATCTACCAATATAATTTCTAGCAAGACTATATATTAATGAAGTTGTGAGACTTCATGGAGTACCCCTATCGATTTTTTCTGATCGTGATCCCCGTTTTACTTCAAGATTCTAGAAGAGTCTTCAGAAATCCCTGGATACTGAACTTCATTTGAGCACTGCCTACCACCCTCAGACAGACGGACAATCGGAACGGACTATTCAAACCTTAGAAGACATGTTGAGATCTTTCTCACTTGACTTTCAGGGTATGTGGGATCAATATTTAACTTTGGTAGAATTTTCCTATAACAATAGCTTCCATTCAAGTATTCAGATGGCACCATATGAAGCGTTATATGAAAAGAGATGTCGCACACCAACCTGTTGGGATGACGTTGGTGAAAGAAAACTTGTTGGTCCAGAACTAGTAGAGGAAACAATGGAAAAGGTGAAGGTAATCCAAAATCACATCAAATCAGCTCAAAGTAGGCAGAAGATCTATACCGATAATCGAAGGAAGGATTTGGAATTTCAAGTAGGTGATCATGTTTTACTGAAGGCATCTCAATGGAAGGGAGTCATACTTTTTGGTAAGAAAGGTAAATTGAGTCCCAGGTACATCGGATCTTTCGAAATTCTAGAACGAATTGGGGCTGTAGTTTACCGATTGGCAATGCCGCCAAGTCTCTCTAAAGTTTACGATGTGTTCCACATATCTCTATTGAGGAAATACATGCCTGACCCAATTCATGTACTCACCTATGAGGAATTAGAACTGGAAGCCGATCTGTCTTATTGTGAAGAGCCCATCATGATTCTTGATACGAGAGAACAAGTACTGAGAAACCGGACGATGCGTCTGGTAAAAGTTTTGTGTAGAAACCATAAGATGGAAGAGGCAACGTGGGAACCCGAGGAACATATGATGAAGAACCACATGAGTCTTTTTATGCAGTAATATTCTAGAAATTTCAAGGACAAAATTATTTAAAGGAGGGGAGAATGTAACACCCCAAGCTTCTACGGTACGCTTCTCTTTGAATAATGCGATAGCGTGTGTTGTACGCAACATCGAGTTCTAACACACCACAACCAATCAAACTAGCTGTTATGAATAGTAATACCTAATTTTTGAAATTTTATAAATTTTATCTCTCAAAATGGACTTCGTTTTTGGATTCGGAATATCGAACTTAGCCTAGGGTGAAATTTTGGAACTTTTCAGATAAAATTAATATTTTGATGAATAGTGAAAATGACTAAATTTTAATTAAAAACAACTTTTTTAATCGAAATAATTTATATTGATAAATTATGAATTTGAGTGGTTTTAAAGTATATTTAGAATATATTTTTACCATTGAATACAATTTTGGCCATTTTACATAATTTTACAATTAAACCAGACATAAACAAGTGTCAATCTTTTGATAGTTATTATCTCTTAAAAACATGCTTTTTGTTTTAACAACGGGAATTAATTTTAAATTAATTTTTTCCACTTATTTGTTTTGAATTTAGAAAAATGGATTCCATATTTGGATTTAGGATTTTCAAATTATGTAAATAGGTAACATTTATTTTTAGACATTTTGAATAATTACTTCGGTAAATATTTTATTTACCATGGTTAAGGGTAAATCCGGTAAATAAGGGTTAAAAATTATTATAATAATAAAAATTTCCCTAAAACGTGTCCTAACCTTATTGGTTGATACATGTCCGACCATGGGAATATTTGGGTCGATTTTTCGACCCCATGTAGCCACTTGTACGTGATAATGGCACATTATATTAATTAAGTTAAAATAAATACAAAAATGACATAAGCATATATATTTTTGAAAATTTTTTTTACATAGGGTTATATATGTTGGATTTTAGACTATAAATATTAATTAGAAATATAAAACCATTTCCTACATAATTATATTTTATTTATAATTTTTAGACATTAAATAAGTTAATTTATTTATGACACAATAATGATGTAGTAATTACCATAATAGTGAAAAATTAAAATAATTAATATTACAAATACCCAAATAAATAAAATTTGAGACTTTTTATGAATTAAACTAATTTTATAGGTCAATATGACTTGTTAGTATTGATTTAATTAACCTTTTTATAAGTAATCATTCTGTTATGAGTTTTACAAAAATCAATTATTGGATAGTGTCAAAATTGACATAAAATAGTTTTTAAAACGAATATTATATTATTAATTGATATTAAATTCCTAAAAATATAAGGTTCGGCCAAGAGACTTATATCATGATATTTGTATCATTAATGGACCCCTTGGGGAAATATTGGATGTATATAGTATGTTTATTAACTATATAATATAAAAATACAAAGTGACATGGTAAATGTCAAACTAATTAACTAAGAGTTAAAACTAAATGATATGGTTAATATAATGACCCAAACCTATCTAAATTCTATTGGTTGAGTGGTTTTATACCCATCCCTACCTTAAACTTTAAATAATACACTTTGGAGCCATTATAAAACGAATATGAATTTATTAAAAAATAATATTTCTAGCTTTTCAAAGGTTCCCCTCACCCCTCTTATAAAAGGGCACTCCCCCTTCTCATTAATTAACACCTTAAAAGCCTTTTGTTTTGGCCATCCCCTGACCAAATAATCTCTAAACTTCCCTCTCTACAACCTAGAGGCCTTAGTTTGATCAGAAATCCAACCTATGGATCCCTTTTGATCAAATCAAAAGGAAGAACTCGAAGAAGAGGTAATGTTTTCACCACCCTTTTTCAAATTCATTTCTTCTTCAACTTCTTATTTCTTTGTTATTACAATTAAAAAATAATGAATCCAGTATCTCCAATATACTTTAATATTATTATAAATATGGTACAAACATATTCAGTATTTTTTCCATCCTTTGAATAACATTTCACCATACGTGCGTAAGTACGACTTACCGTCTCCACGTCGTGGTGTAATTGTTATTATTCAATACATTATTATTTGTATGGGTATAATAATGATTTATAATTCATGTAACATGATAATGATTTTTTATATATGATATACCATCCAATTATATATTATTTTAATATCAAAAGAATGATATTGTCGCTCGTGCGTACGTACGGACTACCGTCTCCACGAACGCGATGAGATTCATTCTCCATCATATCCATTCAAGTATAATTATCATTTGATGATTTAAAAATAATTTTTAAGGAATTTATATCATTCTGGATATGAATAAGATACAACCTATCCATGAAAAACATGTCTTACATAACAAAACATATAAAAGAAAATGAGTAAGTTAACACCCGAAACAACGATAATACTAAGATATTATTAACAGATCAATGTTAAAAGATCATATATGATATCATATTAATGTATATAATTCTTGTATAATTTAATAACAATTATTTCACCATTATACAGGAGGTTAACCTACCCCTAACCAAGGAAAAGTACAAGGTAAGGGTTTATTTCGCAATCTCTTTATTATCCGAGGTTGTTTATACGTAATAATCTACTGGGATTTCTTTATCATCCACATCCATGTTTCTTAAAAATGTATTTCAAAACATTTTTAATATTTACTATAATATGGTTTAATGTCATTTATACTCTTGTTTGACTTTTTATAAGAGGTTTATACAAGAATCTTTCCATCGTTTTCCAAACAAGGTGCTTTTTAACCTTTTCGACAGAATTAAAGTAAGAATGTTTTTTTAACTTATACGTCGGGTGAGGCTATTTTCCACCATTATAAAATCGTCGAAGCTTCCCTTATAATCTTATAAGAATATTTTCATAGAAAATGTTTTATTTTATATGACTCTTAAATGATTTCAAAATAAAAAGAGATATTTTTCTAAAAAGAGTTTTGATTTCATCTATGTCGACATCCTTTGATGGATTTTAAGCTTAGTTGAAGTTGATTTATTATGATACAAAACTTCTATATTGTATTGAAGGTTTTGTGATATGTTTGACATTGGATGTGTTATTTTTATTCCATTCATGGTTTATGGATGAAGTATTTACATTTCATATGTTAGTTTTAATATGAATGTTTATGTTATGTTTAAACCTTCATATGAGGAATGCATTGGACATAATATGTGACGGGTGGTGCCCGCTATAGATCCTCGATGCATCGGTAGGTCTCATGGGACAAATTAGTGTCTTGGCACAAGGCCTTGGAAAAATATTATTTGTAGTCTTTGCACGAGGCCTTGGCTATGTGGTTATGATAGTCTGGCATTATGCATTCCATCATTATGAAAGTGGTTATTGATATTGCATGTGATTATAAGATTAGAAGAATATCCATGTGAATAAGTAAATGGAATTATTTCATTTTATTTTTTCCATACTATGTTGAAGTTCAAGTTTAAAAGGCTTTTGTTTTAGTTATACATTGCCTTAAATGTTTATTCTTATTTATGAAAGTTTCCGCTATATTGTTATCCTTACTGGGAATTTGAGCTCACCCCTTTCAATGTTTTATTTTTCCCAGGATGTGAAGAAGTAAATTATGAATGACCTGCAGGGATAGTACGAGGGGATAAGAGTGTGGAATATGGAGACTATGTTGTTGTACTTTTCATTTTTATGATGTAATGTAAAACTTTATGAATATATCTAGTGTTTCCAAGGGTACTAATCTAATTGGTATTTCGAGACTTGATCTTTCTTTTGATCATGCCAATGTTATGTAATAATGCACCAACTCTAGTTAACTGGGGTCGGGGCGTTACATCTGGTGAGTCTCACACCAGGCCTACTATTTTCTTAGCCTTACCTGGCACCAGATAAGTGGATCTAGTGACACACTAGTCCACAAATGTCTCAAAGGCTTATATTCTCCATATTGAGTATAAGAACATCACGTAGAGTTCACCATTTCTATTTATCACACTTTCTCTAGGGTTCACATCAATCCATTTTAGTGGAGGACGCGTAGATGTTTCCCCACATTCTCGCTTTCCAATGCCGGGAGACATACATTGCTTATTCAGGGATGTTTTCTCCTTGATTGAAACTGGATGATGGGATGTCAGTTCGTCATTATGTGCATTCCTCCTCAGAATTCATCACCTCGTCCGGGTATCCCTTAAAGATTAATACGTTTTTCATTAAACTCTTCCCAGTGCCATGTTTTTATGGACGCCGGTTAATTATGATGCTTTTGTCAGCACATTCCATGGGGTTTTGTTAGGGCATCATCCTTCGGTTGGGGGAGTAGTCATGTTGGACATTTCTGGAGTGTCTGGACACTAGAAAACTGATGTGTCTAGGTTTATTCCCCTTATTATAGGGCTTATCGAGGGCGTGGATGCTCGAGGAATCCCACGTCGAGTGCGGGGAATTATATACCACATTCATGTCTCTGAGGTTTTCTTAAGCTTCCCATGTTTGACACAAGGTATTCCACAAGTTTAACATCTAGATAATATGGATTAGACTAATTAGAAAACTGATGGGTCTAGATCTGATGGGTAAAACCCTTGGAGGGATTGCAGATTCTGGGGATAACACATGGTCAGTAGCCCAATTACTGTTATGAGTTGTGAGAAAGTGGGTGTCATGATCTCACCAGGATGTGGCGGCCCAGGTAAGAAGCAGGATGGATATGGATTGTAGATAGTGGATGGTGAGTGAGATGGAGCTGACACGAGGGTGACTGTGAAGTTGGAATCAAGCCTCGAAGAGGCTTCCTACGTATCCCCATGGGAGGGAATCAAAGTCTACGTAGTTCGTTGGGGGTGATGGGACACTCGAGGAGGTGTCCCATGAGAATGGACACATGGATGGGACCCGGAGGAAGTATAACCTTCGAGGTGGGGCATGACCTTCCCAAAATACAGAGGCTCAAGGGAGAGACTAGGTTGAGACATGGATAATGTGATTGAACCTCATGGAGGCTTCCAACGTATTCAAGTGGCAGGGAATAAAAGTACATGTAGTTACAGATGGGGGGCATGGAATCGAGGTGTGTGAAGAGGAATGAAACGCAAAGGAATGCTGGGGCATACACGTAATTTGCAGACCGGGTTGGTCTGATGCTCCAGGGGGGACCCGAGATGTGGGTCCCAGCAAAGGGGACTACAACGACTTACCACTTAATGGGATACAACGGCTTACGGTCGATTTGAGAACACAATGACGTACCATTGATTGGATAATACAACATATTACCATGTATGGGTTAACAAAATCTTACCACTAGGTTGGGGTGCAACGACTTACCACTGCTTGGGGTACAATGACTTACTGCTGACTGGGGTACAACATCTTACCACTAATTGGGGTACAACGGCTTACCACTGACTGGTGTACAATATCTTTCCACTGATTGGGGTTGGACCTCATGGAGGCTTCCTACATACCTTGAATGGGAGACAAGGATCAAATCCCATGTTGTTTAAATGGGTACATTTTAACATCTTGCGGGATGAAAAGGGGCATACAGTTTAACATCAGGTGGGAAGAGGGTGGACCGACGTAGAGTGGTTGGAACTGATGGGTGTTGGTCCTGAACCTCAGGGAGGATTCCTAAGTACCTTGCCTTGGCAAGGATCAAAGTTTATGTAGTTCGGGATGGTGGGCTGGTGAACCAACGTGAAGTGGTTGGGACTAGTAGGTGTTGGGATTCATCCTCAGGGAGGCTTCCTATGTACCTTTCCTTGGAAAGGATCAAATTCCACGTAGTTTGGGATGGTTTATTGGTGAACCGATGTGAAGTGGTTGAGACCAATAGGTGTTGGGTTTGAACCTCATGGAGGCTTCCTAAGTACCTTGCCTTGGAAAAGATCAAAGTCCACATAGTTTGGGATGGTTGATTGGTGAACCGACGTGAAGTGGTCAAGACTAGTAGGTGTTGGGATTGAACCTTGGGGAGAATTCCTACCTACCTTGCCTTGTAAAGGATCAAAGTCCATTTAGTTCGGTATGGTGGATGCAGTTTAACATCATACGAGATGAAGGTGAACTGAAGCGAAGGTGTTAGAACAAATCGGTGTTGGGATTGAACCTTAGGGAGGCTTCCTATGTTCCTTATCTTATAAAGGATCAAAGTCCACACAGTTCGTAATGGTGTGGGGATTACACTCTATGGTGGCCCAGAGAGGATTTCATGATCTATTCTTACTTTAAGACCACATGAATAATGCTCGGTGTGAGAAACAAGTGGCAGAAAAGACCAAACGATCTCATTGAAAAAGGTGTGTACAAGGGAAGTGGAATGAGTCTTACACGTGGTTAGCAGCCCAAAGAGGAAATAGGGGATTAAATGTGATTAGCGGCCCATGGAGATGGAGATTGGGACTTACTCTAGGATGGAGGATCAATGTAGACAAATACTAGTGGGGGATGGATAGGGTAATGAAGGTCCCTATTCCCATATCTCATCTTACTCTTTGGCATTGAAGAGAAAGGAGGAGTAGGGGTACTACCTCCTGCAAGAAAGGATATGTTCTTTCACCAAAATTATTTCCCTTCCCCACAGACAGATGCCTCTCCAGCAAAGAGGTTCTCATTCCATGTGAGGAAGATTTCACTCCAATTGAGACCAGTGGGCATAGATAATTCCCAAGAAGGAGAACCCTGTGTATGATGCATGGGGAAACTCTACAGTTTAACATCATGTGATGAGGATGACGGTGCCTGGAAAATTAACATCCTGTAGATCGGATGAGGCGGGTTCACTTCGCACCCCTAGGACTTACATAACTGATACCTTCCCTCCATTGAGGAAGGGAAGGCATCGACAATGCCGTTATATGTTTGTGTCCTAGAGTGATCCACTAAGGGGTCCATGTTAGCATGGATATATGAAAAATCAATAGCCATTAGCGTGCATATGCGAAGAAGTATAAGGATAAGAAACACAATGTAAATAACCGCCCATGGGGCTTTGAAATCCTTTTGTATAGACCTGGAGGGTTATATGTGAAAAGGGTTTATAGGGAAAATGGGTTCAGAGGAAGAGGCCTCATGAATATCTGGTGCTCAGTGTAGTGTATTGTCTTTGAGAAGGGATATGCTTCGCGAAGTGAGGTGGACTAGCCTAGGCATAGGTAATAGGTGCATATGGATGGTTCTTTTCAAAGTGGAGAGGATTTCGCAGAACAAGGCTTCACGAAGAAAGGGTGCCTTGCGAAGCGTACCACTGCAAAGAAATGTGCTTCGTGAAGCTCAGTGACCCTACGTTAGCATAGGGTATTCATTTTCATAGAGGGTACATCCTGAATCATAAGTGATCTACGAAGACCCAAGTCCCCTTGAGGATCACCTTCCTTCGTGAAGGCCTGTGGGCTCCGCGAAGGGTATCCTTCTTTAAAGAGGGTTGAATTTAACACAAGGGAAAGGCACTTTGTGATGATCAAGTAACTTGAAGAGCTCATTTTTTGGTGAGTAGAAATTGATTAGTGATTTGAGAGCTGAGAAGGAGAAAGTTTGGAGGATCCATCCATTGGGCTTAAGGGAATCCCGCTATTTATAGGCAGGAGCTACCGTGAAGCCGGGATCACTTAACGCAATGTTACGGGGCACTTTTTCATAACCACAGAGCCTCCCACATCTTTTCTCCATGGCGTTTTCACATTTTTTTAGATCATGGAGCCTCCCACCTCTTTTCTCTGCATCATCTTTGCAAACGTCTTTAAGGTTGTGGAGCATCACACCTCATTGCTCCACGGCGGATTCGCAAACATCTTTTAGATCACAGATCCTCCCGTATATTTTCTCCACGACGAAATCAAAAACATGGAAACTTTTCACCGTTTGTGGTTCTGTGGGGCTCTGTGAATAGGCTTTGGGAGGTAGCCTCTCTGGAGTTAGTTTCCTCTTTGTGTTTGCTTTTCCTCTTCGCATATTTTGTCACCAACAGCTTCCAAGGTCGTTTTATTGTGGACTTCCTTGTCAAAATGAAATAATAATATATAAGTGATAACATATATATATTTTGGTAATTTTAATCAATTAAATTTTAATTTAAACATTCCATGATTTTGATAAAATGGAAACAAAAAATCGATGTTCATGATCGTGGGGAATTGATGCACCATAGACGACACTTTTGTTACTTAAGAATAGAAGGAGAAGATGAGAGATTTTATGATTCATATAACATAAAAAAACAATAGTATATATATGATACTATAGTTTTCATGAATCATTGGATAAGAGGTGGGCATTTGGTATAAGTGAAAAATAATTTAAAAGAGAAGACAAAGAAACCTTATTTCTTGAAAATTCCTCCTTGTGAACCTCCTTAAGTATCTTGTAAGTGTTAATTTTGTGAGGCTTGAAGAACTAAAATGTTGCAAGGGCTAGGTATGAGATAATTTGGTAGAGTATAGCTGAAGACTAAGGCTTAAGGTGATGAATAGTTGTGAAGGAGGGAGTCTCCTTTTATAATTGAGGTGAGGGGTAACATAGGAATTACTCAAATTATTAAAATATAATAAATTTATTATAGGGTATAAAACTTCTTAAAAGCATAAAAATCATAGCATATCCCATTTAGAATTAATATTATCTTTTTTAGCCGTGGAAATGTTTTTTTATTTTTAAATAATTTAACAAAATATTTTATTCATGGAAAAGTAATTTTGGAATATTAAAATCTATTCACAATCAAGAATTTAAAAACATAAAAACAAAGATTACCATTCAAATTAAAATTTATTATTATATCTTATACATATTATAATTACCTATATAAATCATTAATTTACATAAAAAATATAAAATTATATTTATTTTACTATTTTTAAAATCATTAATTTGATTTATTCATTAAAGTACTTACTGCATCATAATTGTTCAAGCCATTAATGTAAATACTTTTTACCTAAAAATTAAAAATAAAAAACTATGAGAAGGATAATTTTATTATCTTTAAAAAGATTATTGTTTTTCAAATAACAATTTTGGAAAAATTCATATTAAAATGTTATATTTATTTAATATTATAGTGTGAACAAGTTTTCATTATTTTTAATAAAATAATATAAATGGAATAATGTGATCCATGTGGGTCAATGTCATGACCTGTACACTAGGACCGGTGCTGTGACTACCCCAAGACCTCCCCCCATAGGCCACGGGCTGACAACTAGCGCTGAGTAGGAATATTCCAAACAAATGGTTGGTATTTTCCTATGTACATGTGAACACACACAACTCCAAGCCACATATACTAGAAGGTGGATAACACTAAGTAAACAAGAACAATGTAAAATAGTAAAAAAATAAAGGTAAATGGGGCCAGAATACAAGCCTAACTGAAACAGAAAAGTAAAAGTCTCTCGACCCCCTCCGTAGAAAACCCTACCCAATGGGTAGGTACAAAAACATCTGTCTGAATCCATTTAAGAACATCCCGTCTTCGAGGTCACTCTAAGAACCACTTGGCCTCGATCTTTCAAGGACCTCATCAAAGAATTGATCATCTACACAAGACACGATATGTGTGGGTGAAGCTTGCATAGGGGTGATTAAAACACTATTCAGTAGGGACCCCTAACCACAATGATATACCACAAATCAATACATAAAGTAGACTACCAAATAGGTACACAATGTGCAGACTCTAATAAGTACATAAAATATTATTTTATACATAATAGTATTTTATTTTCTATTTTAGAATATTTTTTGGGTTATTTGGATACTATAAAACTGTATAATATTTTTTTAAAAACTTCAGGTTTGAGACATCTATAGGTGGCCTATAATGCCTTTATTTTAGGGGACAATTAGTGACCTCCTATGGAAGTTACAATATATTTATATAAAACAACCTTCCTTAGAGATGGTCCAATCGCGACCACCCGAAGTAGTTGAATGGTGGTCAAAATTAAAAACCCTTTTCACATATTATATAACATTACAATTAAACTAATCTATAACAAGTAGAAATTAAGATCATTTTAATTCGATATGTGATATGATATGAATTATCCAATATTCTTTTTCAAAATCAAACATGTTTTTTGTTGTACATGCCTTTGAGAAACAATCTATGTGAAATTTTTACATATCTATTTGGTATTTATATCATTATTCTATATTAAATTATGATATGTTATATTAACTATGTTATAAATTATTAACTATATATAATTTCTCATAAAGAAAATATTTTTTGAATTACATAAATTTTATCACATATTATATAACATTAAAATTATATGTAGTCTTATTTTCATTAAGTAACTTATATAAAATAACATTGTTTTAATTATAAACACATGATTAATTGGTATAAAATTATTTTACACTTTAATAGTATCCCCTATGAGTATAATTAATTTTATATTGGTTGTAGTAGTTATTAGTTGTCACTATTATATATCATTGTAGTTGTTACCATAACAGCATAAAAATGATGCAATGTAAAGATATATTTATTATTTGAAAATACTATGATGTTATTTATAAATTATAATTAATTTTCATGTATAATTGATTTGATTGGATTGATGTTATACACTTTCAAAAACTGCAGCAGATGGTAGATGCTTTTATTAGTGTTAATTGAGCATCAATAAGAACCTAAATACATTATGAAAACTTTAATGGTGCTAATAATGGTCTTTTTGTGAAATAATAAAGGCCCAATATGTGGTTATGAAATGAAATTAATCTAATATAATTACCCATATAATTTTCTAATATATGTAATTAATTATAAATATCATTTTTTACACATTGCTCATAGTTCACTACGACTTTATCTAGAGCCCTCTATTGGTGAAGTTATGGCTATTTTATCTGGAATAGAGATTTACACTTCTCATGGGTGGAAGGAAATTACCATGGAATAATACTATCATATTATTATTAATGATATTCATTTTATGTAGGGGAGTGGGCAGATGCTTGGGTCTATGCTGGATAGAATTTGGATTTTCGAATCCTATGTCTTGTCTTGTTAGTTATATTTAATCAAAATAGAAGGTAATTGTGTTTCACACTATCAAGACTCCTTGTGGGATTTCTTGGATTCCTTTTGTAGGAATTAATCTTTTACTTATAATCATTATAAGGTTGATTTTGTTGATTAACAAAATAACATTCTTTATTTTTCAAAAAATAAAAAAAATAATTTTTTATATTTTTTATAAAACATTCTCAAATAAGGGGTGAAATAAAATTTTGTATTGAATGAGTGTAGGTGTAAAAAATATAAAGCAATTTTATTTCCCCCCATATAACATATCATTAATTAAAATTAATTATAAGTATTGTGTGAGATAATTTTTTAATATATATTGTATACATATAATTTTTCTAGTTTTTTATTGAAATTTTTCATTGTCAATGTGTGATATAAATATCATATATTTTAAAAACATATTATATTGATTTTTTCTGAAATTTTATGATAAAATTCAATATGATGAAATTGATAAATTTTATATATTTATTATAAATATCACACAAAGATACAAGCACCCATAGACACATAGATAAATGATTTGTTTCATAATAATTTCATTTAAAAAAATTTAGTTTTGTATGGGAGTATAAATGATATTTTAAAATGAAGTTTTATTATCATTAAATTTTAAAAATTAATGGAATTACCTATATATACTTTTAAAAAATTTATACTATATCTATTAGAAAATATATCATTTTAATTATTTTCTATGAAATTTTATCATGTTATATTATTAAGATAAATTTTATTTATTTATAAGTTCTTATAGGTGTTTTTTCATACTTAGAGCACCAATTTTAATATAATAAATTTTCTATTAAATATTATGACATTTTTTGATATGAAATTTTGATGAGAGAAAAGCAGAGATTCTATGTTTGGAAACAAATTAAACATTCCCTGATTGACAATTGTAATTTCAAATTTCAATTTTTTTTCATTGAATTAAAATATATTTTTATATATCATTGGTAAAAAATTCAATTATAATTTTAATTTTTACACTTCAATTGTAAAAGTGAAAAATTAAATGATTTTAAAAAATATACGAAATAATTAATACTTTAAATAATTACAGAATACAACACAATAAATATTTTTTGACAAAAAATACAATTACATTAATTACATAATCGAGTAGTGAAAGAATAAAATAGGGGAAAATTAAACATTTTTAATAAATATTTAATCTCATATAAAAATTAGTTAAATAAAAATACATTTTAATGAAAAAAAAGATTAATTTTGCTTTATATTGTGAAAAAATTAATTATAGGCATGAAATATTTTTTTTAAAGGACTATAAAAAATATAAAATTGTGTAGCACCCAATCTATTAATATTTACATAATTATGTATCACTGAAGTAATTAATTTTCAGAATTTAAAATAATGAAGTGAAAAAATGATAAAAAGGTGGTAAATTTTAAGATAATTGTTTTCTAGAAATATTTCATATAATGTTTTTAATTTTAAAATTTTGTTTTCATTGTGAAATAAAATAGTTAAATATTCATTCAAAAATTGAACTCTTTTTTATGTTCATATTTCTAAATTTCCTAAAATTAAAATTGGAAAAACAGTATTGATAATATTGAAATATTTCATCAATAAAAAATGGTTTTTGATGGTTTAATTATTTTAGGTGCTGATCAAAAAATAGATTTTAAAATTATTTTATATATAAACTATACATAAAAGGGGTAAAAATAGTTATGATTTATTATTATTTTATATATTCATTATTTGTTTAATTTTGTACGACTTGAATAAAATTTATTTGGTCAATTCTAATTTTATATTTAGATTCTTTGATATAACTCTATTAATATTCTTCACAATGAACAAAATTCGTTTCCATGCCTTCCCCAATATGTTTTTTATTTTTTTTATTTAATTTATTTCATCCCACACAACTTCTTTATGGATACCAACTCCCAAAACTATCTATTCCATATCTCTATTTGCATGATTCTACCTTCCTTTAAATTCAATGTTCAAAACAATACCTTTATTCTCCTCTGGCATCCTGGAGTGCAAGAATACCTCTTTCCCCCACCCCTCCACCACATTTTCTTCCATGTCAAGGGAATTATAATAGTGAAAAGTATATCAAAAACAAATTAAAAAACACTACCTAGGATCATTAAAATTTTGGTCAAATTTTTGGATTCTATAATAACCCCTTACAAGAGAAGACACCATTGTTCCAGTGACTAATGAAATTTCATGCATGATTCAGATAACTATTCATGAACGCCACATCATCAACATATTAATTCCAATTAATCAGTAAATCTCAGATATTAAGATGTATTTTATTATATTTTGATTAATCGGCGATTGTTTTCAATGATCCAAGAGTCGATTCCACCATTTTCTATCAGTCCAGATGCAATAATATACTCCATTTTTTTCAAAATTATTCTATAATTTTTACAGAATAGAAATTCTCTGGAGGGGGGATCCAAGAAAGGGATGATAGTGTTAAATTCTCCTAACTACTCCATTTGGAAGTATCCAATGTAATATCTTATTAATTATAAGGACCTATATGTCCCCATTTAAAATAAGGTAATCAACCCCGATTCCACTTGGGAAGTAGAGTGGAAGAAGTTAAACAAGAAAATGATCAATCAAATCTGCCAATAGATCTATCAAAACATATACCACCATGTTTCCCAAGAGACTCTTATATATAAAATTTGGACAAAGTTAGAGAGTATGTACATGTAAAATATAACATATACATGATTCTCTTGTTAAATTGGTTGATGAATCTTCCACAACACAGTGGATGCTCTATACCTGAACACACCTGCAAGTTTGAAATCATGGTGGATTAATTGTTTGCTTCAGGTATTACTATGACTGATGAAGATCAAGAGATCCTCCTACCATGCAAACTTCCTCATAGTCAGGAAAAAAATTTCATCTACCTCAACAACTTGTCACCCGTTAGAAAACATAACATGTAAATGGTAAATGATGAACTATTCAATAACGAGGCATGAATGATGGACATTAGTTACAACCATATGTAAGAACTCAATTTATAGAATAAATAGATACAAAAAGAAGGTGTTCTATGGGTAAGAAGTATAGGCTGAAGAAAGGGTAGAGGATGGTCAACAAAAAGAAGGAGACAAGTATAAAAATGCTATCATTGAAACATTGAGGGACACATCAATAAGAACTGTGAAAAGTATTTATAAAAAAGGATAATTTACAAACCAAAAAAAAGAAATAGATTCATAAAAGTGATAATATCTATGGAAAAAATGCTTTTCAATGAATATAAATAATATAAATTCCTTTACACATCATTCTAGGACACATAATGGGTGATCAATACTGAAACATCATACCATGTCACTCCACATTTTGTGTATTTCCTAACTTATCAAGAGGGTTACTTTGTTGTGGTAATGATATGGAATACTAGTTTAAAAAATATTATTAGTATGATTAATATAAATTTCAAGATGAAAATTGGATAACCAATCACCATGACAGATGTTTTAATTTTTACAAGATTTTTTCTCAACCTATTATCAATAATTTCCTTTGATCGAGAAGGCAATAACAATATATTCAAAAAACAGAGCACCTGCAATGAAAAAGGGATACATTATCATTCCCAAGGATACATATTTGGAACATTGTAAAAAAATCATGTGAAGATATGTGATGATAGACTCAACATGGTGGGAGGATAGAAGTCAACCAACCTATGGAATATGAGACTCGACCACATTAGTGAAATAGGGTTATCAACCAGGATGAGGAAAAAGTACATCAGTGTTAATAAAGATGCATCACTCAATACTTTTAAGAATTATTTTATTGGAAGCAAAATAGAGTCTCATTCAATACTACTTTATCAAGGAGATCATATTTGATGGATTTGGTGAATTATGATGTCTGTGGTCCCATGGAGGTATATTTATTGGTTGGTAAAAAATATTTCCTATCATTTAATAATGATGTATTAAAAATGGTGTGTATGTTATTCATTCAAATGATGGAAAAATTATTAGAATAATTTATGCTGTTCCATCCAATGGTGGAGCCTGAATCTAGAAGGAATCTAAAGTGTGTTCATTTAGACAATAGGGGATAGTAGACTTCCAGAGATATTGATGCCTATTGAAGCATTCAGGGCATACGTTATGGAGGATGGTCCCACACACTCTATAACAAAAATGAGGTACATAGAAGATGAAAAAAACCATTATGGAGAAGTTTTAGAGAAAGATGAGTTTGGTTAAGCTGCCTAAGACATTATTAGGAGAATCTATTTAGGTTTTAGGCTACCTCATAAACATATTATCATCAATCCTACTGAATTTCAAGATTCAATAGTAGATATAGTATATTAAACATTGCACTTAAAATCATTTATTTGTATTTGTATTTTTGGAATCTACAAAATTATCCAAATAGATCATAAAAAATCTGGATATGATATCTACTCCATGAATATTCATCATCCATCGAAATGAGGAGTTCATATACATGTTTTTTGTCCTGAAGGAGAAGATGGTGATAAAAAGTAGATATTCCATGTTCCATAATTACTATATTATAGAGGAATTTAAAAATACAAGAATTTATTTAAGGGAATGTGTTGAAGAATCAATTCCTGGTCCATCACATCTACTATCACCACCTATCACTAAAAAGGAGTAGGTAAAAAAACACTCATAAAAAATGGAACAGAAAGTAATGGATGATGATATTGAGAAGGTGGAGAATAAATCCTATACACAAGATGTTTCAGAAACATTACACAAGCTATGTGACTTTATTCCACCTCCCAAAAAATATCACAGGTTCAATGACCCACACATGGTAGGAATCATTAATAAATATTTAGAGTTGGTGTACCTATTGATGAATGATAAGGGGTATCCAGAATGATATCATGAATAATGTCAACATTATCTATAATTAGATATATTAGGTTATATATCAACAAATGACGAGACTTGTGAAAATCTACAAGAATGATAGTTCAAAAGATATATTGAAAAAGGTTGTTGATTAAGGGAACATGGACCTTTGTAGATGGTTTTGTGGATTGTAGATAGAGGGGGAGAATTAATGGAGTTGTCCAACTAACCACCAAAATTTTCAATGGTGGATCGAAAACTTCACCTACCATGAAATTTAATCTTGGATTCTATATATTCTAAATTTGAAATAACTATGACTTTCATAGCCATGTAAATTATCAAAGGTGTAGATAGAATCCATGTTTGAAGGCCTTGGTAATTGGAATATTAGTGGGAGTCGTTTAAAATATTACACATACCACTATGCCTATAAAAGGACCTAGAGTGCCTTCAATGATTAACAATTTGAGCTAGAGATACACTTGTTTCTTTTATATCTTAACCAATATAGATCATTTCATTTGAGCATTATATGCTCAATTTGTAGGGATTTATATGTGTAGAGTGATTTTTTATAAACCTTTGTTCAGTCATAAATAAATCATTTTCCATACATTCATCTATCCTTGTGATTAGTGAATCAAAACACATGGGAGGATATTTTTCCCTGCACCACACATCTCACATGACCCCATATGCTAACATAAATTTATATTAGAAATTTATACTAGAAATAATTTGTATATTCATACATTGAAAACATCTAGTGTAAGAATACATAAATACATTAAAATCTACTATAAATTTGATTACCGGTGAAAATTTATAGTGAATTAGTAGTTCACATTTCTATGGGGGATTTTCAATTTAAGTTTCCATTAAAATGTCTAACAAAAATATGTTAATACAAAAATAAAAATTAATTTTTTCATTGTAAATTTTCATTAGAATTTTTTTTATTTTTCTAATAAGATGTTTACATAAAATTTGAAGATCAATTTAAACATAATTTTTATAATGATTATTCTTAAACTTTGATTACAAAATTTTTAAAATAAATACATGTTTAAGTTTTTAGTACAAACATATTAACACATAAATAAATAATGAGTTTTTTCACTAAAAATGTTAATTCAAAATTTCATAAAAAATTTAAAAGGAATATTTTCGTTCAAAATTTCCAAATATCTATTTTAATTTATAAGTGAGATTTAATTTCCAATAGAAAAACCCAAAACTTGAATATAAATTTCTAATGAAAGGTTTCAATGAAAATTTAATGTGAATAATTATTTATATCATTGGAAAATAATTATAAAAATTAAAATTTGCATATACATATATATTAGTATATTTATATGCATACAAATAACATAAATTCATAATTTTTTCATTTGGGATCCACCGTTTTCTAAATCCCATTCCATATTCAAGGGTTTTAGGTTCTCTATTGAAATATGATGGAAATATATTATTTAAGAATCATACTAACACACCTTTTTTACACATTACATGTGGTGGAGAAGGGATTCCAAACTTTTGGATTACTGGTTATGAGTATCTGCTCCATTTCCCACCTTTTCACTACATACAATACATCTTTCATCAAAAGATAAGGGAATATGGAAGCTCATTTACTGGGGACCCAATGTCACACCAGTGAATCACATTTTTTGTTGGTGTATTTTCTTTCTTGGTTGAGTTATCATATAAATCCTTATCATCAATCTTCTAAATAAAACACTATATTTGTTTGCAAAAAATCATAAATTTTAAATTTGAATAGGATGTTTACATTTTTGAGTGGAAATCAATACACTGTATTTATAACTAAAATTTATTATCAAAATTTTAAAAAATATTTGATTACCCAAATTCTAAAATAAATACATGTATATATTTTAAGAAAAAATATATTAATAAATATATAAACAATGTAACTTTTTAATACAATTTTTTAATGAAATTTTCAAATGTAAATATAAAATGAAAATTTTTCTAAGATATTTAGAGTTAAAATTTCATCAAATTAAAAATAAAATTGAAATATACTAATGAAATAAAAAAATTTAAATTTTTTCTGGGAATCTATATTAAAAATTTACATTAGAAACTTTTAGAATATATTTACACATTAAAATTTTAGTTCATATTTCAACATATATTTCCAATAAAAATTTCCACTTAATTATTAATATAATTATAAAAAAATGTAATTACAAAAATTCTAAAATAAATTCCTTTTTAACTTTTCAATTAAATATATGTTAATACATAAATAAAAAATGTAAATTGTGACTAATAATTTTCATTGAAAATTTATATTATAAAATTTTAGTGTAAATCTACACTTGAAACTTTTAGTCTAAAATTCTAATCAAATTTTTAGTGGAAATTTTCAATGTTAATTTTCCACTAGTCGTTTTTAATTAAAATTAATTGTAAAAAACTACACTAAAAATTTAAAAAATAAATTCAACGTAACATGGATATATTAAAAGAAAAAAAAACACAAATTAAAATATAAATAAATACGGTAATATGGAATTATAAATTTCATGTGTAAATTTAAAGTGGAAATTTATAATACATAAATAAAAACTCTATGAAAATTTTAATTGAAAGTTTGTGTGTTACATTTACACTCTAAACCTATAATAATATAAATCTATATTGAAAATTTTCAATGAAAAATTATACTATTTACTTTAAACGCACATATATTTACATATGTACAAATTTAAAAATATTTATATATAAAATATAAATATAGAATATAATTTTAAAATGTAATTTTACATTGGAATTTCACTCAACTGCCTTCAAAATTATCAATGAAAATTCATAGTAAATATTTATAATTATCAGAGAAAATTCAAACTCAAATTACAATATAAGAGTCTACATATATATTAATATATGTTTATTCATGTTAATATATAAATTTTAAATTTTTACTAAAATTTTACAGTTTTTGATACAAATTAACACTTTATATTTACAATTATATTTAACTATTAAAATTTTCACAAACTATTTTACTTTTAAAATTTTGAAATAAATATATATTTAAATTTCATTAAAAAATATATAAGTACAAAAATACACAATATAAATTTCTATTAAATGTATTTAGTCAAATTTTTTCTAGAAATTACCAATGTAAATTTCTACGTGAAATTTAAAATTCCAATTTAAACTTACATTATACAATGGAAATATAATAATCCATAAAAAAAATCAATATATGCTTTCCTCAATAATTTTCTATGAAAATTTGAACTAAAAAGTTTTGGTGAAGATTTCTATAGGAAAATTATTATTAAATTTTCCACGAAAATGTTCGATGGTGATTTCCTATATATATTTTATAAGCATAATATATTTACTTTTTCAAATATATAATATTTTTAGTGGAGTTTATAGTGAATATTTGTAGTGTATACACACAGTTCTTTTTAAAAAAAGTGTATTCATACTTTCATGCATGCATGTACACAAATATATATATGCACCATTATTACATTTTTTTAGTTTTTTAAATAACCTATACTAATATATATATTTAAATGAAAATATTTAGAATTATTATTTTTAAATAATATATAACTATATATATATTATTTTATTTGAAAAAAATAATAAACATTATATTTTTTTAAAATTATGAAAATATATATTTATAGATGAATAAAAATTATATTTTAATAAGATTTTTTTATAATTACAATATATACATTAGATAAATATTATGATATGTATTTTTGACTTAAAATATGAAAATGTAAAGAATAAATATATCGAACCATAATTATTTTACAAGTATAAAAAATAAATGAAAATATGAAAATGTTAAAAATAAAGAACATTACCCAATGCAATGGAGTTCTATTTAAGCGCACCCACTATATCAGCTATATTAGGTCCACCCTGTGTATAAAATATATTGGGATCAACCAAAATATTGAATGTATCAATCCCACCCTTATCTTCTATAATATTAATGTGAAATATCATGAATAAATCATTTCTATGATAGCATATTTTATCATAAAACCCTTTAATACTCTTTTAAACCCATAAGAAAAACTTTTTCGGTTATTGAAAAAAGCATTTCCTTTAAAAATACCATTTTCAAATCTGAAATAACAAAAATTATAAGGATCCATCCTAAAAACAATACATAATCATTAATTTTAGTCAAGAACATACTTTATTTTACCTAGAGTATCCTTTTAGAATTAAATATTTATATAATTAGGATATAATACATACATAACACCCCATATTTATATTGATTAAATATTACTAAAACAATATCCATTTATTCTAAAATAAAAATCATTAAAAACTAAAACAAGATTTTTTTTGAAAAAAAACTTAACAACATCGATCATGACCTCCTTCATTATCCTACCCATCCTCATAACCTTTGAAAAACATTTTCAAATCACAGGATGATAAATAAAAATATTAGTAAGGGATATAAATAATGAAATATTTAGTCAAGGGATAACATAAAATCTATTGAAGCTATGTTCATAAAAACTCAGTAGAATGTATAGAAACATTATTTAGTTTCCTTGGGAAATTTTAACTATATCACTCTTACAATCACCCTTACACAAGGAATAACAATTTTGTAAAATTCCATCTCTAGAGTACCCAATGCATTGGAGAGCTATAATGGGGATCACCCATTATATCTGGAGATATAATGGGATGAACCCAATGAATATTGATCTATAATGGGGCTCAACCTATTATATATTGAGATATAATAAGATAAAACCAACATAAAAAATGTCCAAGGAAAATATCATGAATAAAACACCTGATAACTCAATTAAACCCATGAGAAAAACACATTCTAATATCAAAATACCATTTTATTTTGTAAAAATCACTTCTAAAAAAATATATAAAAACCAGAAACATAATAATGGAATTATATACGTCAAAAATAACTATGAAAAATTATTCAAGAATCATTATAGTAATAAATAATCATAAAAATGGGATAAACTGCTTATACCATATAAAAACAATATTTTTTTGAATTTTGTAAAAGAAGCATTTAAAAGTATTTTGAAAGGAGAGTCCCTTACATAACCCATGAAAAGGATATATTAAAAAAAAGAGAAGTTAAAATATTAATAAACATATATGTACATTCATAAAAATCATTTTGAAGATATGGATATAAAATAGAATGATTAAGAAGAATAAATCTTTAAAGCATTTAAAACAATATTTTAGTTAAAGAGTCATTAACCATGGGTTTTAAATCCTTAAAATGTGTCCAAAACTCATGTATAATGGTTTGAATAGTGTTCTTTATATATTATATAACTAATCTCATGTTTATAATACCGTACATGATCATTTTATAACATTTCCACCCATTTATTAACAATATTTTGTTATTTCCATTTTGTCGGGTGTGTTCTTTTCAGCATTCCCAATGTCAATTTATTAAATAATAATAAAAAAGTGGTAAAATATATATATACCTTATTTTGAACAATTAAATGTGAATTTCAAATTTCCACGATTTTAGTAAAAGGGAAATGAAAAATCATCATCCATGAAGGCAGTAAATTGACGCACCACATATGGTGATTTCATTATTAAAGAATAAAAGGTGAAGATGAGAGAATTAATGATGCATATACCATAAAAATATATATTATATATGTGATACTGGTTTTTCATGAATAATTGGATAAGAGGTGGGGATAAGGTAGAAAAGTAAAATAAATTTTAAAAAGAAAAATGAATATTACTTCTGGAAAATTCCTCCTTGAGAAACTCCTTAAGGGTCTTGGAAATGGTATTTTTGTGAGACTAGAAGAAAATAAATATTAAAGGGATTAGTAGGAGGGAATTTGGTATAGTATATTTGAGAAATAAGGCTTATGTTGATGAAAATGTTTAAAGGAGGGAGGCTTCTTTTATATTTGTGGCGAGGGGTAAAATAGTAATTACACAAATTATTATAATATAATTAATTTATTATAGTGTTTAAGAATTAAAAAAGGACTAAAAATAATAGTATATCCCATTTCTAAAGAAATATTATCATTTTGTTCTTATACATTATTTTCTATATATAGATATAAATAAAATATTTTATTCATGGAAAAATAATTTTTTCAAATTAAAACTATCCACAGTCATGACATTAAACACATAAAAAAAGTTTCCAATTATAATTAAATGTTTTATTATATCTGTAGACCCCGGAAAACGCGTCCCCAAAATTTTCCAAATGCTTCCATACATGATCCAAGATCGTAGTCCATTTTGCAAGCTTCGATTTGGTAGGTCGTAGGTCCCGAACGGAGTTACGGATTAGGAGTTATGGACGTTTGAAGTTGGGCTGGAAATCTGGTACGCGAAGCCCATTCGTGAAGCCCCCCCTCCGTGATCACGGAGTGCCGCCGCGAAGCAATGAGGCGAGAGGCTCCGCGAACCCGTTTGACGTTTGCGATGCGCCACGAAGACCCGTCGCGAAGCACTAATGCGAAGCACCGATGCGAAGCACCCGTGTAGCGCGGTCCCGCGAAGCCCCGCCGCGAAGCGCCCCGACCATCGTGGCCTCGCGAAGCTCCAGAGGCAGTGATGCTCCGCGAACGCATTTGACGTTCGCGAGCCGCCACGAAGCTCCAGAGGTGGTGACGCTCCGCGAACGCATTTGACGTTCGCGAGCCGCCGCGAAGCACCTGAGGCGGTGATGCTCCGCGAAAGAAATTTGACGTTCGCGAGCGCACCACGAAGCTCCTGAGGCGGCGTGGAAGTTCTACTTCGCGGCACCCCTGCCTATAAATAACCAGCTCACCCCCTTCTCCAAAAAGGACGGCCACGGCCACTTCGCCCCTTGGGCGGCCGAGCGGAGGTCCGCATTGCGGCTCCGCGAAGCCATGCTCCGCGAGCAGCTTCATTCGCGTTGCTGCTCCGCGAGCAGAGGATCCGCAAGTCCATGCTCCGCGAGCCTATGCTCCGTGATGCTGCTCCGCGAGACCATCCTCCGTGAGCCTATGCTCCGCGAGACCAAGCTCCGCGATGCTGCTCCGCGAGACCAAGCTCCGCGAGACCCCTTAGCTTCGCGAGAGATCATTGCTCCGCGAGGCCATGCTTCGCGAAGCTACTTCGCGAAGACCTATGCTTCGCGAGGATCCTACCTTCGCGCCCACCGGTCCATACCGCGGGGGCTGCGCCCCCGCACCCCCACTCGTCGTCAGTGCCGGGCTTCGGTCCCGGCCCTCCGGGCCGGTCCCTTCGCTACAGTCACAGACCCCCATGAAAAATGGAGAGTCGCACCGCGAACTTTTCGGGCCGGGATGCCGGGATTTTCCATTGCGCTCCCACCTACCACATATGGAATACCATGATTTGAGATACTCCTCCACACACCATGGAACACCTTGAGTTGACATATTCCTCTTGGTTTCATTCCATGTCGTGAGTAGAGATTCTCGTCATCAATTCCCCGGGTACCTTGAGTCGAACCATTCCTCAGGTAACTCCTCCAAACCCAATCACTTGGCTCCTATGCCAGGTTGAACCAGAAAGGGCTGCTTTGCGTAAGTCCCAACACAAACCATTTCTAGGAACCTTCTGCCTAATAGTCCTATCTACATGACTATAAACTGTAGTACTCCCTATCTAACAAATGATAGGATGCCTCTCGCTTCTAACGAGAGATGCCTCATGCTCCTAGCATGAGATGCCAATAGTCCTATCTACATGACTATAAATTGTAGTACTCCCTATCTAACAAATGATAGGATGCCTCTTGCACTATACGAGAGATGCCTTATGCTCTTAGTATAAGAAGCCAATAGTCCTACCTACATGACTCTAAACTGTAGTAGTCCTTATGTTCCAAACATAGGATGCCTCTTGCCCTACCTGAGAGATGCCTCCTGTTCCTAGCATGAGATGCCAATAGTCCTACCTACAAGACTATAAACTGTAGTATTCTCCCTATCTAACAAATGATAGGATGCCTCTTGTCCCAAGCGAGAGATGCCTCATGGTCCTAGCATGAGATGCCAATAGTCCTACCTACATGACTCTAAACTGTAGTATTATCCCTATCTAACAAATAATTGGATGCCTCTTGCCCTAAACGAGAGATGCCTTATGCTCCTAGAATAAGATGCCTAATTCCAGGTTTACAGTGGCATAGTTTCAAGAGCGTTGGAATCCGTTCAAACATTCCAGCACTCCACCCCACGCTTCGCGTGTCCTTCATTCGGATTTGCATCCATTTCCAAAGTCTTAAGGGACCCCCTAACAGTATGGACGGTAGACCCATTGTCCCCCTGCTGTCCTGGACCAACGCCCCGAAAGGCTTCGGGTGACACTTTGAGGTCCTGTGTTTCGAATACGGTCAGCAGTCGACCCCTCATTTGTTTGTCCCCATTTTAGGCTAACGCGATAGGATGCTGTGTTGCGAACATGGTCAGCAGTTATCCTCTATCGCCACACCACTCTCATCGCATTCCGAATGCCGGGCATGTGATTCACACTTTTCTAGTCCCTTTGTCTGGGCTGATTCCAACGCCCTTGGTGTTATCCCGCTTGTGAACTTGCGCATAGGCACATACATCAACCCACTAGTGAGTTGGGATGCCCTCATGGCCATACATGGGGAAGACATTACGGGCAGCTTCCTAGCGTAATCCCCATTCACCATTGCCGCTCCATAGCGGCACCCGGGCAGCTTCCTAGCATAAGCCCCATTCACCATTTCCGCTCCATAGCAGCACCCGGGCAGCTTCTTGCGTAAGCCCCATTCACCAGTGTCGCTCCTTAGTGGCACCCGGGCAGCTTCTTGCGTAAGCCCCATTCACCAGTGCCGCTCCATAGCGACACTCAGGCAGCTTCCTGGCATAAGCCCCATTCACCAGTGCCGCTCCATAGCGGCACCCGGGAAGCTTCCTAGCGTAAGCCCCATTCACCATTGCCGCTCCATAGCGGCACCCGGGCAACTTCTTGCGTAAGACCCATTCACCAGTGTCGCTCCTTAGCGGCACCCGGGCAGCTTCTTGCGTAAGCCCCATTCACTAGTGTTGCCCCTTAGCGGCACCCGGGCAGCTTCTTGCGTAAGCCCCATTCACTGTTGTGATCCTATTCAGCGGTAAGCCGTTGTGACCACCTGAACTACGAGGTCTTTGATCCATGTCAAGGCATGGTACGTAGGAAGCCTCCACGAGGTTCAAGCCCACCAACAGTGGACCAAGGTCTACTTTCACGTCGGTTCACCGGCGAAACCCACCTGAACTACGAGGTCTTTGATCCATGTCAAGGCAAGGTACGTAGGAAGCCTCCACGAGGTTCAAGCCCACCAACAGTGGACCAAGGTCTACTTCCACGTCGGTTTACCGGCGAAACCCACCTGAACTATGAGGTCTTTGATCCATGTCAAGGCATGGTACATAGGAAGCCTCCACGAGGTTCAAGCCCACCAACAGTGGACCAAGGTCTACTTTCACGTCGGTTCACCGGCGAAACCCACCTGAACTACGAGGTCTTTTATCCATGTCAAGGCATGGTACGTAGGAAGCCTCCACGAGGTTCAAGCCCACAAACAGTGGACCAAGGTCTACTTTCACGTCGGTTCACCGGCAAAACCCACATGAACTACGAGGTCTTTGATCCATGTCAAGGCATGGTACGTAGGAAGCCTCCACGGGGTTCAAGCCCACCCGTCGCTCATTCACGTCGGGTCCCATTCCAGTCCAGCGGTAAGCCGTTGTGACCACCTGAACTATGAGGTCTTTGATCCATGTCAAGGCATGGTACGTAGGAAGCCTCCACGAGGTTCAAGCCCACCCGTCGCTCATTCACGTCGGGTCCCATTCTAGTCCAGCGGTAAGCCGTTGTGACCACCTGAACTACGAGGTCTTTGATCCATGTCAAGGCATGGTACGTAGGAAGCCTCCACGAGGTTCAAGCCCACCCGTCGCTCATTCACGTCGGGTCCCATTCCAGTCCAGTAGTAAGCCATTGTGACCACCTGAACTATGAGGTCTTTGATCAATGCCAAGGCATGGTACGTAGGAAGCCTCCACGAGGTTCAAGCCCACCCTTCGCTCATTCACGTCGGGTTTCACCCCCGTCCAGCACGACGTTAAACTGTACTCCGGTCCAGTGGTAAGCCATTGCGACCCACCCCACCTGAACTACGAGGTTTTTGATCCATGTCAAGGCATGGTACGTAGGAAGCCTCCACGAGGTTCAAGCCCACCAACAGTGGACCAAGGTCTGCTTTCACATCGGTTCACCGACACACTCCACCTGAACTACGAGGACTTTGATCCGTGTTAAGGCATGGTACGTAGGAAACCTCCTCGAGGTTCAAGCCCACCATTAGTGGACCCACGTGTCTACTTTCACGTCGGTACGTTGACGATTCCCATCGGACCAAGGTCCACCTTCACGTCGGTACGCTGACGATGCCCATCGGACCAAGGTCCACTTTCACGTTGGTTCGCCGACGACATTCATCGGGCCAAGGTCCAGCTTCACGTCGGTTTACCGGCACCATCCCGAACTACGCGGACTTTGATTCCCTGCCACAGGGATACGTAGGAAGCCTCCTCAAGGCTCAAGCCCAACTTCACCGTCGCCCCTACGATGGTCCCATTTCATCCTCCTCCACTTCACTCATCCATCCATCACCCATCCTGATTCTCACCCGGGCCGCCACATCGCGGTGGAATCATGCCATCCACCTCCTCGCTACTCCTAGCGGCGCATGGGCCGCTTTCCATGTGTAAGCCCCATCATATCTCCGGGTCACTGTCCTCTGTGTACACCTCGATTCATCACCCTTTTCCCCTATAGGGAGTGCACCACCTCGGATCCGTCCTCATTGGGCGTTCTGATCCGTCTATATGGGACCATAGCCGTCTCTATACGATATACCAATCTGATCCGTCTCTATGGGATGTTCTGATCACCCTCATTCTGTCTCCGTAAGACGTTAAACTCACGGCCTACCTTGTGATAAACATGAGATGCCCGAGGAAAACCTCGGATGGAATGCCTTTGGTGTAACCGTCTCTGCTAGACGTTAATCTTGCAACATACCCTGTGTTAAACACAGGAAGCTGAGGAAAACCTCAGATGTACGCCTCAGGTTCTGCACCCTTGAGATGCCCTCTTATGAGGAAGAATACAGGTTCCCATATGTCCACGCACCCAGAGATGCCCCGACATTCCTAATGTTGCCGTCTACTCCGACCGAAGGTCGCTACCATGTCAAGACCCTATGGAAAGTCTTGAAGGAAGTAGTGTAATTAACCGGCGTCCATGACAATATGGCACCGGGAATGAGATTCACAAACAACGTATTAAATCTATAAGGGAGACCCGGACTAGGTGACGAGTTCTGAGGAGGAATCCACGGAAGGAAGAACCGACATCCCATCATCCCGTTTCAATCAAGGAGCAGACGTACCTGAACAAGGAACGAATGCCGCCCGCCTTTGGAAAGCAGGAATGCGGGGCAACAGGCCGCGCGTCCTCCACGGACGGATGTGCGCGCGCCCCGGCGAAAGCGTCGGAAACAATATCATATACATATTATAATTTTCTATATAAGTCATTAATTTACTTAAAAATATCAAATTATAATTATTTTATTATTTTTAAAATAAATAATTTAATTTATTCATTAATTACATATTTATTGCATCATAATTTTTTAATCCTTTAATGTAATTATTTATTAACCAAAAATTAAAAATACAATTCTATGATAAGGATAATTTTATTAGCTTTCCGAATACTATTATTGTTCAAAAATTACTTTTGGAAAAGAGAATATTAAATTGTTATACTTCTTGAAAATTATAGTATGAACAAGTTGTATATATTTTTAGTAAAATAATATAAAGGTACCAATGTGATACATGTGTGTCCAAAATGTACCAAATAAACACTTTATAACTCATTTAAACACATGCAAAAAATGCATCCACATATCAAATTACATGTTTTTGTAAAAATCACTTTTTTAAAAAATATAAACAAACTATGCATATAATAATTAAATAATATACTTCAAAAATAACTATGAAAACTTATAAAGGAAACATTATAGTAGGAAATAATCCTTAAAATGGGATAAACTACTCATAATGTATACAAACACAATCTTTTTTTAAATGTAGTAAAAGCGGCATTTAAAAGGATTTTCAAACGAAATTCCCTTACATAACACGTGAAAAATATCCCTTTTAAAATCACATAAGATAAATTAAAAAATTAATTAAAATATATAAATATTCAAAAAAATCCTTTTAAATACATGTAAATAAATTATAATGATGTGGATGAATGAATTATAAAAATATTTAAAATAATATTTTAGTTCAAGATTACCTTACCTCTGGTTCTAATTCAATAAATTGTGTTCAATAATCCTGTATAATGGGTTTAATAGTGTTATTAATATATTTAAGAATGAAACTAATGTTTATAATTCCTTACATGATCTTCTCATAACATCCTCCACCCATTTATTAAAAATATTTTTTTATTTCCATTGTTTGAGGTGCATTTTTTCAACATTTCCAAGGTCATTATATTATAGTATTCATTGTAAAAATAAAATACTAATATAAAAGTGATAATATATATATATTTAGGTTATTTTAAAAAATTAAATTTGTATTTAAACTTTCCATGATTTTGGTAAAATGGAAACGAATATTCGTTGTCCATGAAGGCAGTGAATTGATGCACCACGTACGCCGATTTCGTTATTTAAGAATAAAAGGAGAACATGAGAGATTTTATGAGTAATATACCATAAAAACAACAAAACCAAATTATATATATATAATATTTGAGTTTTCATGAATCATTGGATAAGAGGTGGGAATAAGGTATAAATGAAAAATAATATAAAAGAGAACACAAAGTAATCTTATTTCATGAAATTTCCTCTTTGAGAACCTCCTTAAGGATCTTGTATGTGTTATTTTTTGTGAGACCTCAAGAAGTAAAATGTGGAAAAGGATGGGGAGGAGATACTTTTGTAGAGTATAGCTGAGAAATAAGGCTTAATGTTATTAAAAGTTATGAAAGAGGGAGCCTCCTTTTATAATTAAGGTGAGGGGTAACATAAGAATTACTCAAATTATTAAATAATAATAAAATTATTATAGGGTTTAAAACAAAAAAAAACATAAAAATCATAGTATATCCCATTTTATAAGTAAAATTATAATTTTTTTCCTCGTAAATTATTTTTCTTATTTTTTATTTATTTAAAATTTTATTTTATTCATTGAAAAATAATTTTAGATAATTAAAAACTATTCACAATCATAAATTTATACACATAAAAACAAATTTTACAATTCAAATTAATTTTTTTATTATATATTATAAAAATTATAATTACCTATATAAATCCTTAATTTACTTAAAAATATAAAATTATAATTATTTTACTATTTTAAAAAAATTTATTTCATTTATTCATTAATTATGTATTTACAACATCATAACTATTCAATCCATTAATGTAAATATTTGTTACCTAAAAATTTAAGATAAAAATCTATAAGAAATATAATTTTTTTTATCTTTCCAACGACAATTTTTTTTCAAAAAAAACTTCTCAAAAACATTATATTAAAATATTATAATAATTGAACAATATAGGGTAAACGAGTTTACATTTTTTTTTAATAAAATAATATAAAGGGATTAATGTCATCCATGTGGGTCAAAAATGTCCAAAATCCAAATAAAATTAAGATAATCGTTGAAAATTGTTTATATAAAATTTTTCCCACAATTTTGGTAATTTAATAATTCTAATAATTTTAATAAAATCATTTTATTTATTTATGCTTGCACAAGCACCCCATTTGTGTTGCACACACATGAATTTTAATTATTTCATATATAAAAATAAAAAATAAAATACTATAATAAAAATGTTTAATTAAGTTCAAATAAGAATTATAGATTCATTAATTATATATATTCACTCATATACATGGAAAGATAACATCTTAAATTTGTTATTTTTACTTTTCTTGACCTATGGAAGCATTGCACATGAATTTGGAAAAGATTAATGTTATATAACTATAATTTTTTTAATTTAATATAAAAAACACAATTAATAATTTATGATTAATAAAAGAGTCTTCAATTTATTTTTTAGCTCTCAATTATTATTTATAAAGAACCAAATTTGATAATGCCAATAATGCACACACAATGCGTTATAACTGAAAAACATTTTAATACTTATAATGAATAGAACATAATATTGATATTTTAAGTTATTTATGTAAACTTTTCCTATTATAATATCATTATTAACTATAGAGTTAATTTTAAAAAATATATTTCCCAATTATTTCTTCTTGAGGTCACAAAAAAATATTGTATTCAAAAAAAATATTTTTTACTATTCACCAAATATTAAACATTTTCAAAAAATTCTCAAAAATTGGTACCATGATAATTTCATCATTTTTAATTCAAAAATGAAATTATTTTTGTCAAATTAAAATTATATTATTTTAAAATTAATGTTTAAAATAAACAATGATATAAAAAATTATTTATTTTAAGAATTACTATTAAAATAGGGAATACTATTAAATATAAAAAAATATTCTATAAATACCAGGTTTGTTACAGTATCCCTACCCTTTAACAGTCAATACATATAATTTTGATTCATTTATTAATGAACTGGGGATTCATTTCCTTCAAAAGTTTTTAACATTCCAATATTTCTTATTCTACCATGTGGTTTCTCCACAAAACCTTAACCCATTGAAATACCTTGATTCACAAAACTTACTCTCAGAAGTCAAGATTCTAAATAGGTTTCTCTTCATTAGAGAGTTTTTATTTCATTTCAAATACTTATGATCTAAAAACATTAGATGAATTTGGAAATACTTTCTTAACATGAAAACATGGAAAACATTATGAACCTAAGATAGACTCCAAGGTAATGATACTCAGTAGAAAACCATTCTAACTTTATCAAATATTTCAAAAGTTCCAATTAACAATGAATATAACATTCCTTTCTTACCAAAATGCATAAAAATTTTCCAATGAGATATTTTAAGGAAAACATGATCACTTAACTCAAATGAAAGGTCTTTTATCTAGTTATCTACGTATCTTTTCTTTATGATATGAGATTTCCCCATGTGTTGTTGAATTAGCTGAACTCCTTCTCCCACACCTCTACTAATTATAATCCCATCAAATTCCATTCCTCTATTTCAAGCCGAAATTATGGAGTTCGACACCGTTTTCAGGCCATAAAATGTTCATCTATATACTAGAATGAAAAATGTTATTATATGAAAACTCAACAAAAGAAAGATGTTGATCCCAACTACCCTAGTAATCCATTGAAAAAGGTCATAGCATATCCTCCAAATTCTGAATTATTCATTTGATCTATTAATGTGATGGAAGATAAAAAATAGTGTTGAAATTTAATTTGGCTCCCAATGTCTTCTGAAGGACTTTCCAAAGGTTATAAGTGAACATGGGATCATGGTCAGATACAAGGGAGAGGGAACTCCATGAAACCAAAAAATCTATTTGAGGTATAGTCATGAAATTTGATCAAGAGACAAGGTGTCTCAAAAAGCAAGAAAATGAGTAGATTTATTCTGCGGATCAACAATAATCTAGATCACATTGTTAGCTCGATAATTATTTTATAGTCCAACAATGAAGTCCATAGATATATTTTCTCATTTCCACTCAGAATCAATAAAAGGATGAATCATCCCCTTCGGTAACGACTTCTATACTTTAACTTGTTGACATGTCCACAATTTCATGGTAAAATCAACTATATATATTTTAATTTCATCTTATGTGTAATAATCTCAATGGTTTCTATACATCTTTGTGATTCTAGGATAAACTGAAAATAGAGAACTATGAGCTTCACATAAAAATTATTTCTTATCCTGAGAATAACAAGTTACACATAATCTCATCCCAAACCAGAAAACACAATATTTTTTAATGTTAAACTCAGAAAACGTACCCTTTTGAACTAATTCTACCTTTTTTGTAACTTTCGATATTTCTTATGAGCATTTGTTGTTCTATTTGATAGAGAGGGCTGCACTGAAACCTGAAACAAAGGAGATGAATTTCATGCACCAATAAATTCTAAAACAAAATTCTTCAAATAATTAAAAAAATGGTTACATTATAACGTATTGTTGTTAATATAGTATTTCTTTTCTAACTAAATATATCATCCTACCTATTTTCTTTTCTAGGATGGTAATGAATCATGAAATAATAATCTAGATTAGTTCCAACCATATTCTCTATCCCATAGTCAATTTCCTCTATGTAAATATATACTTCAAGCTTTTATGGTTAGTATAAATTTAACATATTACTTAGTAAAATTGATTCCTTCAAATTTTTAATGAAAAACCAACATAGATATTTAAATATCATGTGTATGGTAATTTAACTCTTGGGTTTTCAACTAACGTAAATGAAAAGAAATTAATTTATCATTCTGCATCAGAACACAACAAAGTCCCATCAATGAAGAATTACTGTAGATTATAAATTCATTACTTCTTGAAGGAAGGGTTATAACTAGAGAATTCACAAATCTTATTTTCAATTCCTATACAAAATCATCACATTGTTTTTTCTTGATGAACTTAAAACCTTTTTGAGTTAACTTATTTAATGGGATAGATAACCATATAAAGTTTTCAAAAACCCTACAATAATAGTGTGCTAAACAAAAAAACTAGGAATCACGGTTATATTTGTAGTTCTTGGCCCGTATTCTATAACTTTTGTTTTAGAAGGATCAAAATTTATTCCTTTTTTAGAAACAATGTGACCAAGGAAAGAAATTTTCTGTACCAAAATTCACAATTCCTAAATTTTCCATAATGTTTATTTTCCTTTAAGGTTGGGAAAACAACCCTTAGATGTTTTTCGTTCTATAATTTACTTTTAGAATATACCAAAATTTCATCAATAAACACAACCACAAACTTATCCAAGAAATCATGAAATATTATATCCATATTATCCATGAATATATTAGGTGTATTAGTTATCCCAAATGGCATAACAACAAATTCTTAATTCCAATATCAATTACAAAATGCTATCTTTAGAATTTCTACTTCATTCACATTCAAATGATGGTATCGCACCCTTAGGTCAACCTTTGAAAAATATTATGATCCCTAGAGCTGATCGAAGAAATCATCAATTTTAGGTAAAGGGTAGTTGTTCTTAATAGTGATGTAATTCATGGCTCCATAATCAATGAAAAGTCTAATTGAACCATATTTCTTTTTAACCAGAAAGATAAGAGAACACAATGGTGAAGTGGTTAGTAAGATGAAGCCATTATCTAATAATTATTGTAACCGGTTTTTCAATTCTAGAAGTTTCATTTGAGAAATTATATTAGGGGGTTTTGAAATTGAATTAGTATCCTGAACTAGGTCAATAGTAAACTCAACCACTCGATCAGGAAAAAATGAGGTCAATCCTCTTGAAATACATCAAGATACTTATTTACCACTATTATATCATTAATCTAAATAGTTCCGTTGTTTTCAATAATTCGTGAAAGATAACATTCATTTCCATATTTTAATAGTTTCTTTTCATCCTGATATTTTATCAATGGTATGAGTTCATTCATTTATACAAACTAAAATTATTTATAAAAAGATAATTCGTTCTCTCTATAATCTATCTTATCATGATAAAAAAATCCAATCCATACCCAGAATAACATCAAACTATACTAGAGGAAATAAAAAAATGTTTGAAGGTAAATTCTTCCCACAATCAAAGATAGGTGTATTATTATAATTTCTATTTACTTTAATATTTCCTCCAATGGTTTTGACCATAATTTCTAGCTTCATTTCTTAAGGTGGAATATTAAATTTAGCAGAAACTTTCTTAGAAATGAAATAATGTGTCGACCCAAAATCAAACAACACATTTTAAAAATAATTAAAAAAAGAAATGTACCAAATACCATTTCATTTGATGGCTCAAAAAGTAGTTGTAAAGAATTTTCACTTACCCTTATGCTTCCAATTTTGTTGATTTCCTACTTGGTTGACTACCATCAGATGCACATAAGAAAAATGAACCAATTCCTTACATTTAAATCATCTCAACACTGAATTATTATTTATTTTAAGATCATTTTCCTTAAACTCAAAAGACATGTTCCTGAACTTTCTATATATTTAGCATTTACTATAATTTACAAGACATTCTCCAGGAATAGTTTTACCAAACTTTTCACAACAAGGGAAATTGATTTTCTTTCCTACATAGTTCTTTGATGAATTATTCCCCAATTCCTTCCAACATGACATCTAATTATTCCTTTCTATCACAAGGCACAAACATGTTAGATAAATCTATCTCATATTTTTGAGTAAAAAATTAAATGTTTATAGCTTTTAAACTCTCTTAATGTCGAATCAATTCATAAAAATGATTTCAAATGAGAGTAAAACCTATTAATTTTACTATCAATGTACCATGTAAAATCAAGTACGTACTTGGAATGTCTCATACAATTTATTCATAAACCACACTAGAATAATCATCTTTAAACCTCAGTACCATCGATTGTTTCTCCATTCTCATTCATAAAGATTTAGGAAAATATTTTTCTAGATAAAGACTCTCAAAATCATACAATTCCAGACTATGGAGATCATTTTTGTCTTATATTATTAACCATAATCGCAAATTTTCAGATTCACCTTAAAAATTATAAATGAAATGTATTACATTTTAGTATTCCAAACATCACATTATATCAAATATATTTTCTAGAGCATTGATCCATCCTTCGACTATCACTGGATATGAGGTTCCACTAATTACTGAAGGATGCTTCCTCATAAAATTCACCCAAAAACACATGTTTCATTATGGTATATTAAGTTCCTCTATTTCATGGATACCACCACCATTGATTTCCTGATTCAATTGATCCATTATTATAAAAAACTACTCTATTATGATTCCTACCATTTTAGGCTACATATTTAAAAGGATATTGTTCTATCAGTGGTTTTCCACTTCAGCCTCCCTATTTTTTCTGTAGAAAACCATTATTAATAGACATATCTTCGTCAAATAAACATAATAATCATTAAATGGTATACCATTTTAAATTTAACCTAAAATAAAAATCATTTATTTCTTCTATTAAGATCATTATAGCCCTAAATTTATCTAAATGATCTATTAATACCAACTACAATGACCCAAACATAAAACATTAAAAAATGTTGAATTCTATTCAAGAACATTGTTTTTTCACATTTAGGATCATTTAAGGTTTATAGCTTTATAGAAATAGGATAGAATACATATATAATATCCAATATTTATACAAAGTTGATACTACTAAAACAATATTCATTTCTTCTAAAATATAAAACATTAAAAAATGAAACATGATTTATTTGAAAAAATGTGATAAAATCCATCATTACCTTCTTCGTTCTCATAGTATTTTTTATAACCTTTAAAAAAAGTTTCCAAATATTGGTGTTAGCATACAAATCTCAATAATTGATATAAATAATGAAATATTTAGTCATGTGATACCATAAAAACCATTGAAACTCTTTTCATAAAAACTCATTAGGATCCACTAAAACATCATGTAGTTTATTTATGATATTTTTACCATATCACACTTACATTAAAAATTACACTTGTAATAACCATTTGGTCAAATTCCATCTTTGGAGTACCTAGTGAATTAGAAAGCTATAATGGGGCTCACCCATTGTGTCTTGAGATATAATGGGTTCGACAAAATATATCTTCTGTTATAATGCGGTTGAAACCATCAAATCTTGATATATAATGTCAAAAACAAAAAACCCAATTTCCAAGGAATATATCATGAATAAAACACTTGATAACTCACTTAAATCCATGAGTAAAACACATTTACATATCAAACTACACATTTTTTATAAATAATCTTTTAAAAAAATATAAAATCCTTACACATAATAATGAAATCATATAGTTAAAAAATAACTATGAAAACATATAAAGGAATCTTTCCAGTAATAAATTATCATGAAAACGATATAAGTCGCTCATACCATATAAAAAATCATTTTTAAAATATTGTAAAAGATATATTTAAAGGAATTTTTAAAGGAATGTCTTTTACACAACACATGAAAAAGAACACTTTTCAAAACACATAACATAAATTAAAACATTAATAACCATATATATACATTCATAAAAACTAATTTTGAATACATGGACATAAAATAGAAATATTTAGAAGAATAAATCTTCAAAACCTTTAAAATGATGTTTTAGTTAGAGTCCCTTACCTCAGGTTACACTTCCTTAAAATGTGTTCAAACCTCCTGTATAATGGTTTGAATAGTGTTATTAATATATCAAAAAACTAAAATCATGTTCATAAACTTTATATGATATTTTTATAACATTTTCCACGTATTTATTAACAATATTTTTTATTTCTATTGTTTTTGGTGTGTTCTTTTCAATGTTTCCAAGGACGGTTTATTATGGTCTTCCTTATATAATTGAAAACATAATACAAAAGTTATAATATATATATATATATATATTCAGGTTATTTTAAACAATTACATGTTATTTAATCATCCCATGATTTCAGTAAAAGGGAAACAAAAAATCACCATCCATGAAGGCGATGAATTGATGCAACACAGATGATGATTTCATTATTAATGAATTAAAGGAGAAGATGAGTGATTTTATGATTTATATAGCATAAAAAAATTATAGTATATATATGATAATAAAGTTTAAATAAATCATTGGACAAGAAGTGTGGATAAGGTTGAAATGATAAAGAACTTAAAAGAGTTGAAAAAGAAATCTTACTTCTTGAAAATTATTCCTCAAGAACCTCCTCAAGGCTATTGGAAGTGATATTTTTAGGAGACTATAAGAACTAGAATTTGAAAAGGGATGATTATGAGGTATTAAAAAATTCACTAGAGAGCTATAATGGTGATTACCCATCATATCTTGAGCTATAATGGGCTCAACCCAACATATCTCAAGCTATAGTGGGGCTTAACCCACATATATTGAGATACAATGGGATCAAACCAAAAAAAAATTCCGAGGAATAAATCATGAATAAAAAAATTGATAACTAATTTAAACCCATGACGAAAACACATTCACATATCAAAATACCATTTTATCGAAAATATATCTTTAAAAAATATATAAATGCTGTACAAAAAATAATGTAATCATATAATTTAAAAATAACTATGAAAACTCATAAAAGAATCATTATAGTAATCAATAATCATGAAAATGGGATAAAACGCTCATACAATATAAAAAATAATCATTTTTAAATTTTGTAAAAGAGACATTTGAATGGATTTGGAAAACAAGGTCCCTTACATAAAATAAGAAAAATAAAAATTTTCAAAAATCATAAGAGTAATTAAAAATTAATATCCATATAGATAAATTAATAAAAAACATTTTGAATACATTGACATAAAATTAAAATTTTTGGAAGAATAAATATTTAAAAAATTTAAAACAATGTTTCTGTTAGTGTCCCTTACCTTAGGTTATACCTCCTTAAAATTTGTTCAAAAATAATTTATAATGGTTCAAATATAATTATTAATATATTAAATAACTAATATCATGTTTATAAGACCTTATATTATCTTCTTATTGCATTTTCCACCCATTTATTAACAATATTTTATTATTTCCACTATTTTGGGTGTGTTCTTTTCAGTGTTTCTAAAGTCAGTTTATTATGGTCTTCATTTTTCAAAATGAAATAATAATTGAGAAGTTATAACACAGACACACACATATATATATATTATTTTAAACAATTTCATGTGAATTTAATCTTTCCATGATTTCGGTAAAAGGAAAATGAAAAATCATAGTCCACGAAGGTGGTGAATTAACGCACCACAGAAGATGATTTTGTTATTTAAGAATAAAAAGATAATATGAGAAATTTTATGGATCATATACGATAAATAAAAAAAATAAGTATATATATGATAATAGATTTTTCTTGAATCATTGTATAAGATGTGGGTATAAGGTAGAAATGAAAAAATAATTTACTAGATATTAAAAAGGAATCTTACTTCTTGAAAATTCCTCCTCAATAACCTCTTTAAGACTCTTAGAAGATGACTTTTTGTAAGACTAGAAGGACTATAATCTAGAAAGGGAAAATGATGAGTTAATTTGGTAGATATTATTTGAGAAATAAGAATTAAGGTGATGGAAATTTATGAAGGAGAGAGCCTCTTTTTATAATTGAGGTGAGCGGTAACATAAGAATAAATCAAATTATTAAAATATAACAAATTTATTATTAAATTTTGAGACTTTAAAATGGCCTCAAAATCATAGGATATCCCATTTTAGAAGTAATATTCTCAATTTTTTTCTTTTAAATATTTTTTTCGTTATTTTTAAATAATTTAATAATATATTTTATTCATAGAAAAATAATTTTGAAAAATTAAAAACTATTCAAAATCACAATTTTATACACATAAAAACAAAGTTTTCATTTTGAAAAAAATTATTCATTATATCTTAAACATATTATAATTACCTATATATGTCATTAATTTACATAAAAATATCAAATTATTTTTATTTTACTATTTTTAAATCAATCAATACATTTATTCATTAATTAAATTTTTACTCCTCCATAATAGGTCATTCCATTAATGTAAATATTTATTACCTATATATTAAAAATAAAATTCTATGAGAAATATAATTTTTTTCTAGATTTCCAAAGACTGATATTGTTTGAAAAACACTTCTGAAAAAACTCAAATTAAAATTTTATGCCTATTAAACAATATATAGTGAACACGTTGTTTTTCTTTTTAATAAAATAATAAAAAGTGACTAATGTGATCCATGTGGGTCCAAAATGTCCCAAATATGAGTAAAACTAAGATAATGGTCAAAAAAGTATTATATAATACAATTTATCCACAATTTTGGTCAATTAATAATTGTTATAATCTTAATAAAAACATTTTATTTTTTATACTTGCACAATAACTGCATCGGTGTTTCAAAGTAATTAATGATAATTATTTCATATATAAAAACTAAAAATAAACTACTATCATAAAAAATGTTAATTATTTTCAAAATAAAATTATATATTCATTCTTTATTTATATTCACTAATATACATTTTAAGAAAACATCATATATTTTTTACTTTGTGTTTTCTTTTCCCCTGTAGACATTACACTGAAATTTTCACAAGATTAACTATAAAATTATAAATTAACAAAAAAAAATAATTATTACATATTAATTAATAAAATATCCTTGAATATAATTTTTAACACTCAATTATTCTTTATAAAGACAAAAATTTGACATTTCCAATACAGTGAAAACACTAAGTCCACAATAACAATAATTTTTTTACTTAAAATGAATATAATATAATTTTCATGTCCTAAGTTATTCATTTTTTAATATTCCGATTAAAATATCATTATTTAATTATAAAATAAAGTTAATAAACTAATATCATAATTATGTCTTCATGGCGTCATAAAAAATATCGTAATTTAAATAAATTGTGTTCTTTACTATTCACCAAAAATTAATATTATTCTAAAAATTATCAAAAATTCATACCAAGATAATTTCATTATGATGAATATAGAAATGAAATTATTTTTGTCAAATTAAAATTCTATAATTTTGAAAATCATGTTTAAAATAAATAACTATATAATAAATTATTTATTTTAACAATAAATATTTAAAGTTAGAATAGTATTAAATATAAAAAAATTATTCTATAAATAAAATGGTTGTTATATTATGACCCAATTTTTGAAATTGCATTCTCATAATTTTTATTAACTTATTAAACAAGTTGGGATACTTTTCCCTCATAGTATTTTCTGATTCCCATGTTGCTCCTTTTACGATGTGGTTTCTCCAAAAATCCTTAACCTGGAGAATTACCATGTTCTATAATACCTTCTCTCAACGATCAAGAATATAAATAGTTTTATCTTCATAAGAAAGTTTCTCTTCCCACAAAACTACTTTTAGGATCAAAATAAGAGAAGAATATGCCGCATAATTTCTTAACATCGATACATGAAAAACATTATGTACCTGAAGTAAGCATGGAGGTAAAACTAATTATCATGAAACTGGTCCAACTTTATCAAAGATTTTTAAAGGTATAATTAACCATGGAATTAACATTCCTTTCTTAACAAAACACCTAAATTTTTTCCAAGGAGATATTTTAAGAAGAATAGGATCCCCTACCTTGAATGAGTGGTCTTTCATCCTTTTATCTGCATAAAGTTTCGTCATGCTCTGAGCTATCCTATTGTGTCACTGAATCAACTAAACTCTTTATAACACTTTTTCTAATAATTATGGTGCCATAAACTTATGTTCCCCATCATAATCCTAAAATTCTGGAATTTGACACTACTTTCTATATAATCCCCTAAAAGGTTTCATCTGTATAATGGAATGAAAACTATTATTATAAGAAAACTCAACAAAAGAAATATATTGATCCCAGCTTCCTATAAGGCCCCAGACTTAAAAGTTACTTAATCTTGAGTTATTACAAGATTACACATTGATGATCTTTTGAGGTTTAGAGTTTTAGAGAATTAGATCATAAATCATGCATTACATTCCACATTTAAACAAAGTGGTTACATAAAAGATAGTAGTCATTTTTTCCCATCAATGGAAACATATTTAAAACAAAACATGGATTCTTTCATGACACTTCCTTGACCCTATCATCACATCATGTACCTTTCCCTTGGTCTGTGAAAAACATTTCAAAAACTTGGGATGAGCATAAAAAGCTCAGTAAGGGATATAAAAGTACGAAATGAAAACATTAGTCCATGTATGAAATCATACTTTACTCATAAAACATAATCATTTTAATATACCTCATCAAATCATGAATAAATCATAGAAATCATAAGACATAAAGGTAACTTTAGGCATTCATAACATTCTTACGTAGGGAGTAACCATCATGGTTACGTTTGGAATACCCATCATAGTATATTTCCTAAATCTCTTCAGAGAAACCTTAACCTTTAACCCCTTCACATCACCCAATGCATTGGAGAGCTATATCGGGCTCACATTCCCTTAGTTTATCACGGAACCACCCGTCTTCATAACAATGCCCAAGAACCATAACATAATTGTATCACATAAAACATGCATAAAGGAAACATACCATTTACACTTTTCAATCACAGGATATCAATACAACACATTGATATAAAAACATTATGAAAACCATTTTCAATACCAAAATAAAATAAAAGTATAACATGGTATTTATTTTTCACCTAAAAAGAGTTATGGCTTGTAGAGGAAGCCGAAGCTCAAATAATGGTCATGGCGGCTGAGAAGTCGTTGTCGCCGCATACGTACGACAAAAAAAACATTCCATTTTGTCGTTTAGTAAACACTTCGTATAAAAAATATTCCTTTTGAATAAATGTAAAATTCAAATTGGTTTATGCACTGTATAAAAGAAAGTTGTGTATAAAACAAAATATGCCTCAATGAAAGTAGATTGAGACGAAGTCCCTTACCTCTTATCCGACATGACTCAATCATTCTTTAATATCCTTAATAATAAACTTGAGTTAATTTCTACTTTCTTAATATCCTTTTTCAAGTTCATTATTCATTTTATATCACTTATTACAATGTCATGAACACTATGTAATTATTTAAGTTAATAACGGTCATTTTAATGATCATTGGTACTTGAGTCAAAAATAAACTCTTTATAATTACAAGTTGTTTCATGTATCCATGATATCCAGAGTTATATTAATGATTTAGATATCATATATATCATATATATCCATTATATACATGAATTTATAATATTACATAACATTTAGAGGTAAGAAATGAAATGCACCGTTCATGGAGACGGTAAGTCGTACGTATGCATGAATGTTACTTTCATTTCTATTTCATATTTTATGGAATGGAATCATAATGATACAAAGGTATATTATATTTTCAGTATAATATCATTTATAATATCATTAATTCCATCCTTTATACATCCCACATATGGCATTAAAGAATCAAATCACTTTGTGGGGGCGGTAGTCCGCACTTCCTAAAATGAAGATATCACGTATACCCATAACGGAAGCCATAGAGGTATGCCATAAATAAAACATAAAGAAGCTTAAGTAAAACCTAAACATATTATAAATTATATATAAATATATTGACATCTTAATTTCCACCTTTTAAGGTGTTATAAGAATATTGAACAATCATCGTTTCGTGAGGCCGAAATTCGCCATCCACAGAAATAGTATGTTCTTTAACATTTAGATGTAGGTGTGTGTAAGTGTAGCTCAAATAATTCTTATAAAAATATCCTAGTATATTGAATATACTGGTGTTGTTACAAAATAAATGAATAAAAAGATTTTAGGGGGTTGGAGAAGCAAAATAAAATAAAAGAACATTAGAGAAGTCTTTACCTTTAAATCGGGTAACTCCTCTTGGTTAGAACCAAAAGGGTTTCTTGAAGAGATTTCTGCCTAAAGAAAGGCTTCTAGGATTAAGAGAGGGATTTGGAGTGATATAAAGAGTAGATATTGGCTGAGACAATGGCTTGAGAAGTGTGGGTAAGGAGGTAGAGGTGGGGGTCTTTTATAAGAGAGGATGAGGGGCACTCTTGGAAAGGTATAAAATGTTAATTTATTTTCAAAAGAGTTTCGGATTTTAAAGGTCCCACGTTGATGTATTTCGAGGATAAGGTGATAATGGTTCGAAATATACTCATACAATAGGTCTTTGACAAGTGTAAGTCTTAGTTTTTACATCATCATTTCATTTTATTTAAATCATTCATTAATGAGGTAATCGCTGCATCATCATAATGTCATAAAGAATTTAATTTATTTAATGTCTGAAAATTATAAAACAAATAATATGATGTAGGAAATACTTTTAGATTGAAAATGACTATTTATATTCCAATATATAATTTATGTAGACAAAATTAAAAATGCTTTACTCAAGTGATACATTCTTTGTTATATTTAACATTCTTTAAAAATAAAAAGATAAAAAGTCATTATCACACAAAAGTGATTCCATGGGGTCCCCAAGTTTTTCACAAGGCATAACATGGTTGGACATGACACAACCAGTAGCATTATGACACATTTTGGGGTCATTTTTTATTATTATGATATTATTTTATTATCCTTAACTACCCGATTACTAATTAATCAAGATAATTAAAGATAATTACCGTCGTTACTATTCATAATGTCCAAAAACAAAAGAGTCTTGATTAAATAATTTGGGCCTTTTGATTACAAATATTTAATCCATTTTACCAAATTCCAAACACAAAAATTGAAATAATTAATTTAAAAATAATTCCCGTTGTCAAAACAAATAGCGTGTTTTTTTTAAACAATATCTTTGAAATGTTTGGCACATGTTTATGCCCAATTCCAAAGTGAAATTAATTATAATGACCTCCATTGGATTGGATGGTAAAAATATATTATAATTACACTTTAAGACAAATTAAAAAGACAATCTAATCATATAATAAAATTATATGAAAAAGTAGTTTTGATGTAAAATGCATTATTTTTCACTATTCATTAAAAATGAACATTGTCAGAAAAATACCAAAAATTAACCCAAGGTAAATTTCAATATCCCAATCATAAAGAATAAGTTTATTTTGACAAATAGAGCTTATATAATTTTCAAAATATATATTTAAAAATGGTTCTCCATCAAAAGGCGGTAAAACAATCTTTTAAAAAATATTAGTGTATTCCATGCTTAAGATTGGATTTATTCTCATTTTAAGCCTCTAAAACACTATCTAATTCATAAATAGACATAGATACGAATTTCTTATTATTCATTACTTACTTGGGATGTTACATCCTTACTCCCTTTAGAAAATTTCATCCCCGCAATTTATTTACTTATTGAATAAGTGGGGGTATTTATCTCTGATTGCATTTTCAGATTCCCATGTTGCCTCTTTAATCATGTTGTTTTTACACAAAACCTTTACTTGATGAATCACCTTATTTCGCAAAACATTATCCTTGTGGTCAAGAATATGGATTGTTTGTTCCTTATATGATAGATTCTCTTCCAGCTGAACTACCTCTGGACTCAAAACATGAGATGGATATGGCATGTACTTCCTTAACATTGAAACATGAAAAAAATTATGTACCTGAGATAAACTCAGAGGTAAAGCCACTTGGTATGAAACTGATCCAACTCTCTCCATAATTTCATATGGTAAAATGAACATTGGACTCAGCTTTACTTTCTTACCAAATCGCATCACACTTTTCCATGGTGAAACTTTTGAGAAAAACATGATCAGCTACCTTAAAAGAGAGATCCTTCCTCCTATTGTCCGCATAACTCTTCTGCCTACTCTGAGCTGTTCTCATGTGTCTCTGTATCAGCTGAAATTTTTCTACCAATTCTTCTACCAATTTCCGTCCCATCAACTTCCTTTCACCCACTTCATCCGAGAAAGCTGGATTTTGACACTGCTTCCCATATAATGCCTCAAATGGTACCATGTGTATACTAGAATGAAAACTGTTATTATAAGAAAACTCAACCAAAGAAAGATGTTGGTCCTAACTTCCCTGATAATCCATCAAAAAAGGATGTAGCATATCCTCCAATGTCTGAATCGTTCTTTCTGACTGCCCATCTAATTGAGGATGAAAAGCTGTACTAAAATTTAATTCAGTACCCAACGAATTTTGAAGGCCTTTCCAAAAGTTAGAAGTGAACCTAGGATCACGGTCAGATACAATGGAGAGAGGAATTCCATGTAACCTGTCTATCTCTTTAAGATACAAACGGGAAAGTTGATCTAGGGAAAAAGTATCTCGTATAGCAAGGAAATGAGCAGATTTAGTGAAGTGATCAACAATAACCAAGATTACATTATTACCTCGAGGTGTCTTCGGAAATCCCACAATGAAGTCCATGGATATATTCTCCCATTTCCACTCTGGGACTGGAAAAGGTGGAAGAATCCCTTTCGGTAACTTCCGCTCTGCTTTAACCTGTTGACAAGTCAAACACTTCATAGTAAAATCAGTAATGTCACTTTTCTTTCTATCCCACCAGTAATACTCCCGAAGATCTCTATACATCCTAGTACTGCCCGGATGAACTGAAAACGGGGAACTATGAGCTTCACATAATAACTCTCTCTTCAACTGTGAATCACACGGAACACACAATCTCTTCCCAAATCTCAAAAAAAAAACCATTACCAATGTTCAATTTAGGAAACTTACCATTCTGAACTAGATCTACCCTTTTCTGCAACTCACTGTTTTTCTTCTGTGCTTGCTTAATTCTGTCTAATAGAGAAGATTTCACTGATACCTGAAACAAAATAGAAGAAAATCCTACACCAACAAATTCTATTCCAAATTTCATCAAATCCTTAACCAACCGATCACATTCGAAATACATCATCGTTAATAAAGCATTACTTTTTCGAATCAAACCATCAACCACTTTATTTGATTTTCCTGGATGGTAATGAATTGTACAATCATAATCCTTGATTAATTCTAGCCATCTCCTCTGTCTCATGCTAAATTTTTTATGAGTGATTATATACTTTAAACTTTTTTGATTGGTATATATTTCACACTTTACAACATACAAATGATGCCTCCAAATTTTTAAAGGAAAAACAACAGCAGCTAATTCCAAATCATGTGTAGGGTAATTTACCTCCTGAGTTTTCAACTGACGTGAAGCATAAGAAATTACCTGATCATTATACATTAGGACATAACCAATTCCTTTCAATGATGCATCACTGTAGATAACAAACTCACCATTCCTGGAAGGTAGTGCCAAAACTGTACCATTCACCAATCCTCTTTTCAATTCCTGAAAACAATCATCACATTCTTTTGTCCAGATAAACTTAACACCCTTATGAGTTAGTTTAGTCATTGGACTAGATAACTGTGAAAAATTTCTAACAAACCTTTGGTAATAGCCTGCCAAACCAAGGAAGCTACGAATCTCAGTTACATTTGTGGGTCTTGGCCATTCTTCAACAACCTTTGTTTTTGCAGGATCAACAGTTATCCCATCTTTAGAAACAATGTGACCAAGGAAAGAAATTTGTTGCAACCAAAACTCACACTTTCTGAATTTCCCATACAATTTCTTTTCTTTTAAGGTTTTCAAAATAACCCTTAAATGTCTTTCAAGCTCATCTTTAATTTTAGAAAACACCAAAATATCATCAAAGAAAACAACCACAAACTTATCTAAGAACTCATGGAAAATTATATTCATAAGGTCCATGAATACAGCAGGTGCATTGGTTAGCCCAAAAGGCATTACTACAAATTCATAATGGACATATCTTGTATGAAACATGGTCTTCGGAATATCTTTTTCCTTTAACTTCAACTGATGTTACCCCGATATTATGTCAATCTTAGAAAAAAACTGAGCTCCCTGGAGCTGATCAAACAAAACATCGATATGAGGCAAAGGATATTTGTTCTTAACAATGATGTTATTCAAGGCTATATAATCAATGCAAAGTCTCATTGAACCATCTTTATTTTTAACAAATAAAACAGGAGCAACCCATGGTGATGTGCTAGGTCGAATGAAACCTTTCTCTAATAAATCTTGCAATTGCTCCTTCAAGACTGAAAGTCCAGTTTGAGCCATTCGATAAGGGGGTTTTGTAATTGGCTTAGCATCAGGAACTAAGTCAATGATAAATTCAACTTCCCGATCTGGTATTATTCCAGGCAACTAATCAAGAAAAACATCAGGATACTCATTTACCACTAGCACATCATTAATCTGAACAGTTCCCTTGTTTTCAACGATATGTGCAAGGTAACATGAATCTCCTTATTTTACAAGTTTCTCAGCCTCTTGATATGTTATCAATAGTAAGGGTTAATTCTTGTACACAAACTGAAATTCTTTCTGAAAAGAAACTTCTTTAGATGTACAATCAATCTTAGCATGGTAAATAGAGAGCCAATCTATACCCAGGATAACATCAAACTATACTAGAGGTAAAAAAATAAGGTTTGCAAGTAGGATCTTTCCACGAATAAGGATAGGAAGATTATTATAAATTCTTTTTGCCTCAACATTTCCCCCAGGTGTTCTTACAACAAGTTCAGGATTCATTTCTTGAGATGGTATTCCCATTTTACTAGAAACGTTTTCAGAGATGAAAGAATGTGTAGAACCCGAATCAAACAACACACTGGCATAATCTGAAAAAACAAACAAAGTACCTGATACCACTTCATTTGATGGCCCAAAATCTGCTGAAGTGGTTGAAAAGGACTTCACCACCCCTTTCTGCTTGTATTCTAACTGATTCCCATCACTTGAGCTCTTTTTCAGACACTCGTTTGCATAGTGACCCATCTCATTGCACTTGAAACATTTCACTAACTGCAAATCAAATTTGGTCTAACCATCACCCTGATCTTTTTCAGTGAAATCACGAGCCTTATGTCCCATATTACAACATCGATAACACTTTCTAGAATTCAGAATACATTCCCCACCATGCCTTTTATCACATTTATCACAAACTGGAAACTTAGTTTTCTTACCATCAGACCTTTTTAAAGAATTCTTCCATTTCTCCTTCCACCTCAGTCTCTTCTTTTGTTATTTATTATAGAACACTTGATCATCGACAAACTTCATTTCCACCTTATCACCACATCAAACAAGCTTTTCATAACTTTTGAACTCATGTGAATCCAATTCCCTTCGATATTTTGGCTTTAATCCCTAGTAAAAATGATTGATTTTACTATCAAGGTCTCGGATAAAATTTGGAGCGTACCTTTCCAATCGAGTGAAACTTTCTTCATAGGTAGCCACTGAGTCATCCTCTTGCCTCAATTCCAAGAATTGTTTTTTCATCCTAAGTTTAATAGTCTTCGGAAAATACTTCTCAGGAATCATACCTTTGAATTCATCCCAGTCGAGAGCATCAATCTCATCAACACCCCTGATATTTTTAACCATCAACCACCAATGATCTGCTTCACCCTCCAAATGGTAAATAAAAAGACTAACCTTTTGATTTTCTGAACACCCAATGACATCGAAAATCTTCTCCTATGCTTTAATCCACCCTTCAGCTAGCACAGGGTCATATGATCCTCTGAATGATGGGGGATGTTGCCTCATAAAATGTTCCACTACTGAAATGTTCCTCTGTGGTTGATCTGGATGATCTCATTCATGGATACCACCACCATTTATCGCTTGAGTCAACTACACCATTTCTGCAAAAAACTGTTCAGTTCCAATTCCGACCATCTCAGGATGCTAATTCAGAAGGTTATTTCCTTCTTTATGCCTTCCTAGCACTACTTCCGTATTTCCTCTGAGGATTACTATTATGAACAAACATGTCTTAGATGAAGCAATATGGTAATCTTCAAATTCTTTATCATTTTAATTTGACCATAACAAAAAAAATGTTTTTGGATAATCATTTAATAGAATTATAACTCCTAAAGTTATGTAAACAAACCTTTGATACTAACTATAAGGCCCCATCCTTAAACATTACTTAATCTTGAGTTATTACAAGATTACACATTGAGGATCTTTTCAGGTTTAGAGTTTTAGAGAATTAGCTCATAAATCATGAATTACATTCCACATTTAAACAAAGTGGTTACATAAAAGATAGTATTCATTTTTTTCCTATCAACGGAAACATATTTAAAACAATACATGGATTCATTCATGACACTTACTTGACCCTATCATCACATCATGTACCTTTCCCTTGACCTGTGAAAAACATTTCAAAAACTTGGGATGAGCATAAAAATCTCAGTAAGGGATATAAAAGTACGAAATGAAAACATTAGTCCATGTATGAAATAATAATTTACTCATAAAACATAAGAATTTTAATATAACTCATCAAATTATGAATAAATCATAGAAATCATAAGACATAAAGGTAACTTGAGGCATTCATAACATTCTTACGTAGGGAGTAACCCTCATGGTTATGTTTGGAATACCCATCACAGTATATTCCCTAAATCTCTTCAGAGAAACCTTAACGTTTAACCCCTTCGCGTTACCCAATACATTAGAGAGCCATATTAGGATCACTAGCCCTTAGTTTATCACAGAACTACCCGTCTTCATAACAATGCCCAAGAAATATAACATAATCGTATCACATAAAACATGCATAAAGGAAACATAAAATTACCACTTTACAATCACAAGATATCAATACAACACATTGATATAAAAACATTATGAAAACCATTTTCAATACCAAAATAAAAGAAAAGTAAAACATGGTATGTATTTTTTATTTAAAAAAACGTTATGGCTTGTAGAGGAAGCCGAAGCTCAAATAATGGTCATGGCGGCGGAGAAGTCGTTATCGCCTTATACGTATGAAAAAAAACATTCCCTTTTGTCGTTTATTAAACGATTCATATAAAAAAGATTCCTTTTGAATATACATAAAAGTAAAATTGGTTTATACACTGTATAAAATAAAGTTGTGTATAAAACAAAATATGCCTCAATGAAAAGAGATTGAGACGAAGTCCCTTACCTCGTATCCGACAGGACTCGATCATTCTTTAATCTTCGGAATAAAAAACTTGAGTTAATATTTAATTGCTTAAGAACCTTTTTAAAGTTCATTATTCCTTTTATATCACTTATTACCATGTCATGAACACTTTGTAATTATTTATGTTAATAACGGTCATTTTAACGATCATTGGTACATGAGTCAAAAATAAACTCTTTATAATTACAAATTGTTCATGTATACATTATATACAGAGTTATATTCATGATTTAGATATCATATATATCATATATATCCAGTATATACATGCATTTATAATATTACATAACATTTAGAGGTAAGAAATGAAATGCACCTTTCATGGAGACGGTAAGCCATACGTACGCATGGACGCTACTTTCATTTCTATTTCATATTTTATGGAATGGAATCATAATGATAAAAAGGTATATTATAATTTCAGTATAATATCATATATAATATCATTAATTCCATCCTTTATACATCCCATATATGGCATTAAAGAATCAAATCACTTTGAGGGGGCGGTAGTCTGCACTTTCTAAAATGAAGATATCACGTATACCCATAATGGATTCCATAAAGGTATGCCATAAATGAAAAATACAGAAGTTTAAGGAAAACATAAAAATATTATATATCATATATAAATATAGTGACATATTAATGGCCACCTTTGAAGGTGTTATAAGAATCTTGAACAATCATCGTTTCGTGAGGCAGAAATTCACCATCCAGAGAAACACTATGTTCTTTAACCATTATATGTAGGTGTGTGTAAGTTTAGCTCAAATAATTCTTATAAAAACATCCTAGTATATTGAAAATACTGGTGTTTTTACAAAATAAATGAATAAAAAGAGTTTAGGGGGTTGGAGAAGAAAAATAAAACAAAATAACATTAGAGAAGTCTTTACCTTTAAATCGGGTAACTCCTCTTGGTTAGAACCAAAAGGGTTTCTTGAAGAGATTTCTGCCTAAGGTAAGGCTTCTTGGATGAATAAAGGGATTTTGAGAGATAAAAAGAGAAGAGATTGGCCAAGACAATGTCTTGAGAAGTGTGGGTAAGGAGGTAGAGGTGGGGGCCTTTTATAAGAGGAGAGGAGGGGTACTCTTGGAAAGGTATAAAATGTTACTTTATTTTCAAATGGGTTTCAGATTTTAAAGGTCCTACATTGATGTATTTTGAGGATAAGGTGATACGGTTTCTAAATATATGCATAAAATACGTCTTTTGAAAGTGTAAGTCTTAGATTTTACATTATCTTCTCATTTTATTTAAATCATTCATTAATGAGATAATCGCTGAATCATCATGATGTCATAAATAATTTAATTTATTTAATGTCTAAAAATTATAAAAAAAATTCTATTATGTAGGAAATATTTTTATATTTCCAATGACTATTTATAGTCCAATAGATCATTTATGTAGACAAAATTACAAATGTTTTACCCAGGTGATACATTCTTTGTTATATTTAACTTTCTTTAAAAATAAAAAGATAAAAAAGTCTTTATCACACAAAAGTGATTCCATGGGGTCCCCAAGTTTGGCACAAGGCATATCATGGTCGGCCATGACAAAAACAATAGCATTAAGACACATGTTGGGGTCATTTTGTATTGTTATGATATTATTTTATTATCCTTAACTACCCGATTACTAATTAATCAAGATAATTAAAGATAATTATCGTCATTACTATTCATAATGTCCAAAAAAAACAGTCTTGATTACATAATTTGGACCTTATGATTCCAAATATGTAATCTATTTTACCAAATTCCAAACACAAAAATTGAAATAATTAATTTAAAAATAATTCCCGTTGTCAAAACACATAGTGGGTTTTATTGAAACAATATCTAGGAAAGGTTTAGAACTTGTTTATGCCCAATTCCAAAGTGAAATTAATTATAATGACCACCATTGGATTAGATATTAAAAATATATTCTAATTTCACTTTAAGACGAATTAAAAAGACAATATAACCATATAATTAAATTAGATGAAAAAGCAGTTTTGATGTAAAATGCGGTATTTTTTCACTATTCATTAAAAAATGAACATTGTTAGAAAAATAAAAAAAATTAACCCAAGGATAATTTTAATGTCCCAATAATAAATAATAAGTTTATTGTGACAAATATAGATTATAAAATTGTCAAAAGATTGATTTAAAAATGGTTCTCCATCAAAAGGCGGTAAAACAATCTGTTAAAAAATATTAGTGTATTACATACTTAAGATTGGATTTATTCTCATTTTAAGCCTCAAAACACTATCTAATTAATAAAGAGACATATATAAGAATTTCTTATTATTAATTACTTAATTGGGATGTTAAATCCTTGGCAGTGCTTTGAAAAAGCTCATAACATATCCTAAAAATTCTGAATTTTTCACTCAGTATGTCCATCAAATTGAGGATTAAAAACATTGATGAAATTTAATTTTATTTACAATGACATTTAAAGCCCTTAGAAAAAGATAGAATTAAAACTTGGATCATGGTTATATAAAATGGAGAGAAAAACTCTATGAAAACTGATAATCTCTTTGAGTTATAGTTGAGAATTGTTTTATTGAGACATATTTTCTCAAATATGAAGAAAATGAGAATATGTATTCAGTCAATGAACAATATCCTAAATCACATTGTTACCTAAATATGCCTTTGGTAGTCCCACAACAAAGTCCATAGATATATTTTATCATTTCCACTCCCACACTAGAAAAGGATTAAATTTACCCTTTGGTAACATCCTCTATTCTTTAACATGTTTTCATGTTAATCATTTCTTGATAAAATCAGAAATATATATTTTAATTCCATCCCAGTAGTAATGATCTTAAAGGTCTTTGTATATCTTTGTGCTACCAGTATGAACATAAAACGGAGAACTAGAGATTCACATAAAAGATCATTTTTCAGTGGAGAATCACAACAAACACATAATATCTTACCAAACCTCAAAAAACAATCTTTTTCAATATTAAACTCACCCATCTTTCCATTTTGAACCAATACTACATTTTTCTGTAACTCACTTTCTTCATTATGAGAATGCTCTAATCTGTCTGACAAAGATGATTGAACTATCACTTGAAATAATATAGAGGAATTTCCTGGACCAATAAATTTGAAGCCAAAATTCATCAAATAATTAACCAAAGAGTCACATTCTAAATGTATCATGGTTAATATAGCATTGTTTTTCTGATTTAATATATCTTACACTATATTTTATTATCTAGGATGATAATTAATCATTAAATCATAATCATTTATTACTTCTATCCATATTATCTTTATCATGTTCAATTACTTCTTAGTAAATATATACTTCAAAATTTTATGGTCAATATATATTTCAAATTTCACTCCATAAAAATGATTCCAACATGTTTTTAATGCAAAAAATAGTAGGTAATTACCAATAATGTGTAAGGTATTTTAACTCATGAGGTTTCATATTATGTAAATCATAAAAAATTACCTGATCATTCTACATAAAAAAACCAATTCCTTCTAAAAAAGAATCACTAAAGATGAGAAATTCACCACTTCTGGAAGGCCATTTCAGAATTGGGGCATTCAAAAATATTCTTTTCAATTCATGAAAATAATCATTGCATTATTGTTTTTTATATGAACTTAACACCTTTTAGAGTTAACTTAATTAGTGGGGAAGATAAATCGGTAATGTTTTCAACAAACCTCTAGTAATAACCCGCCAAACTAAGAAAACTATGAATCTCGGTTATATTTGTGGGTCTTGATCATTATTCAAAAACTTTTGTTTTAGAAGGATCAATAGTTATGCCTTATATAGAAACAATGTGACCAAGGAAAGAAATTTTTTTCAATGAAAATTTACACTTTCTGAAATTTTCATATAGTTTCTTTTCTTTTATGGTTTTCAAAAAGAACCTTAGATTTGTTTCATGATCCTCCTTAATTTTATAATATACTAGAATGTAATCAATAAATACAACCACAAACTTATCCAAGAACTTATTAAATATTCTATTAATAAGATGCATGAGTACATCAGGTGTATTAGTATACCCAAACATCATAACAAAAAATTCATAATACCCATACCTAGTATAGAACACAGTCTTCAGAATGTCTACTTCTTTTACTTTAAACTGATTGTAACATCACCTATGGTCAAACATTGAAATATATTATTATCCCTATAACTGATCAAAAAAATAATCGATATGATTCAAAGTGTACTTGTTATTAATAGTGATGTTATTCAAGGCTCTATAATCAATGAAAGTCTCATTGAACCATATTTATTTATTAAAAAAAATAAAGAAGCACCCCATAGTTAAGTTATAGGGCGGATAAAGACATTAATCTAATAATTCCTATAACTTCTTTTTCAATTACTGAAGTAACATTTGATCTATTATATACGGAGGTTTTGAAACTATCTTAGCATCAGGAAGTAATACAATAATAAACTCAACCTCTCAATCAAGAACAATACCAAGTAATTAATTAAGAAATACACCAAGATACTAATTTTCCAATAACACATCATTAATCTTAAAACTTCCCTTATTTTCAACAATTTTTGAAATATAACATTCATTTCAATATTTTAATAGTTTATTTTCTTCCTGATATGTTATTAAGGGTATGAGTTCATTCTTATGCAATAAATAAATAAAGTTCTGAAAAAATTATTTTTTCTATATAATCATTATTTTCAGGATAAATAGAAAGCCATTCCATACCCAGAATAATATAAAAATATACTAGAGGATTTAAAACAAGGTTTACATATAAGTTTCTTCCAATTACAAATATAGGTAGATTCATATGATTTCTATTTTCCTCAATATTTCCTCTTGGTGTTTTCACCATGGGTTATGGATTCATTTCTTGAGGTGGAATATCTAATTAAGCATAAAATTTCTCAGAAATAAAGAAATGTGTAGACCCAGAATCATACAAAACAATAAAAAATATGTAAAAAAAGGAATGAACTTGATACCACATAATTTGATGGCTCAACATATGATGAAGTGATAAAAAAATATTTTTCTATACCCTTATGCTTCCAATCATGCTAATTTCTTACTTGAGTTACAAGCTTTAGACACATATTAAAAAAATGACCGAATTCCTTAGAGTTAATGAATCTCACCATCGAATTATCATTAATTTTTGGATCATTTTCATTGTACTCACATGACATGTTACCAAATATTCCACATTGATATCAGTTCCAAAAATTTACAAGACATTCTACAAGTTGCTTTTTAACACACTTTTCTCAAGGAAGGAAATTTATTTTATTACCTCTAGATTTCTTTGATGAATTATTCACAAATTCCTTCCAACATAACTTATTCTTATTCTTGTCATCACGAGGTATATACATGTCATATATCTTTATTTCAACTTTTTCATCAAAATCATCAAGTTTCTCATAGAGTTTTAACTCTCATGAAGCTAAATATTTTCATAAAAAAGGTTTCAAAACAGAGTAAAAATCTATTTATTTTACTGTCAATGTCCTGAGTAAAATCTATCCCATACTAGGTCAGTATTGTAAAATTGGATTCACACACTACCACATAATCAACATCTTTAGACTTTAGTTCCAAGAATTATTTCTCCATTTTGAGTCGAACAGTTTAAAAAAAATATTTTTCCCGAAAAAGACTCTTAAAATCACCCCATTACAGAATGTTTAGATCATCTTTTTCTCACATACTCTTAATATAGAAAACCATTGATAATATTGGACTTTAAAACAATTAATATACAGTATAAAATTTTGGAATTTTCAACATTTCACGATATAAAATATCTTTTTTAGAGCATTGATCCATCCTTCGGCTATCATTGGATATGTGGTTCTACTGAATAATGGAGGATTTTTGCACATAAAATGATCCATAAAATAAATATTTCTACATGGTAGATCTGGTTCCTCCCTAGAATTGATACCACCTCCATTTATCTCCTGATTAAAAATACCCATTACTATCAAAAACTACTCGGTTCTGATTCCCACCATTCCAGGTTGCAGATTCAGAAGGATATTGTTCTATTAGTGCCTTTCTACTTCAACATCCCTATTTATTCTACAGAAAACAATTCTGAAGAGAAATATATTAGTAAAATAAACATAATAATATTTAAACTATATAGAATTTTAAATCAACCATAAAGTAAAAATCATTTTTGATATTATATTATCATCATCCTATCCCTAAAGTTACCTAAACTATCCTTTGATACTAACTATTATGAACAATCCTTAAAACAGTAAATAATATTGAATTTTAGTCAAGAACTTACAATATTTCACATTGAGGATATTTTTATTTTTTTAGATTTAGTTAATTATGATACAATACATACATAACATCCCATATTTATACAGAGTAGATCCTACTAAAATAGTATTCAGTTTTTCAAAAATAGAAATCATTAAAAAATAAACCACGATTTCATTTAAAAAAAATGATAACATCCATCACAAACTCCTTTATCTTATCTATCCGTATAACCTACGAATTTTTTTAAATATGGGAATGAGGGAAAAAATCTATGTAAGAGATATAAAGAAATAAATATTCAGTCAAGTGATAACCTAAAACCATTGAAACTATTTTCATAAAAACTTATTAGAATGAATAGAAACATCACATAGTTTCTTTGGGAAAATTTTACTATATCACTCTAAAATTTACCCTTACACAAAGAATAACCATTATGTAAAATTCCATCTCCAAAGTACCCCATTGAGTGGAGTTCAATAATGGGGATCACCCGTCATATCTTTTGCTATATTGGGCTCAACCCAAAATATCTTGAGTTATAATGGGGATCAACCCATCATATCTTGAGCTATAATGGGATAAAATGAACATAAATAATTTACAAGGAATATAAAATGTCTAAAACACTTGATAACTCATTTAAAACCATGAGAAAAACACATTCACATATCAATATACATTTTTTCATAAAATTAAATTTTTAATAAAAATAAAAAAATCGCGTATGTAATAAAAAAAAATCATATACATAATAAATAACTATGAAAACCTATAAATAAATCATTATATTAATAAATAATCATGAAAATTTGTTAAATATCTCATACCATAAAAAACAATCTTTTTTGGTTTTGTAAAAGAGACATTTAAAAGGATTTTAAAAGGAAAGTCCCTTACATAACACATGAAAAAATTCAATTTCAATAAAATAGAAATTAAAACATTAATAACCATATATATACATCCATAATTTTTTTTGAATACATGGACATAATAAAAAGATTTAGAAGAATAAATTATTAAAACATTTAAAATAATGTTTTAGTTAAAGAGTCCCTTACCTCAGGGTCTACTTCCTTAAAATGTGTTCAAAAATCATGTATAATGGTTTTAATAGGGTTATTAATATATTAAATAACTAAAATCAGGCATATAATATCTTACATGATCTTCTTATGGAAATTTCCTCCCATTTATTAATAATATTTTGTTTTTTCCATTATTTTATGTGCATTCTTTTCAACGTTTCCAAGGTCAGATTGTTATGGTCTTCTATGTCAAAATGAAATAATAATATAGAAGTGATAATATATATATACATATATATATATATATATATATATATAATTTTAAATAATTACTAGTGAATTTAAAATTTTCATTATTTCGGTAGTAGGGAAAAAAAATCATCATCCACGAAGGCGGTGAATTGACACACCACAGACGAAAATTTTGTTATTTAAGAATAAATGGAGAAGATGAGATTTTTTATAATGAATACACCAAAAATAAAACAACATAATAGTATATATATGATACTGAAGTTTTCCTGAATTATTTTATAAGATTCTGGGATAAGGTAGAATTGAAAAAGAATTTAAAAGAGAAGAAAAAAGAATCTTACTTCTTGAAAATTCCTCCTTGAGAACATCCTTAAGGGTCGTTGTAGTGGTCTTTTTGTGAGACCAGAAGCACTAGAATGTGTAAATGGATTAGAAGGAAGAAATTATTTAGAGTTTATACATGAAATAAGAATTAAGGTGATGAAAATGTTTGAATGAGAGAGCCTCCTTTTATAATTAAGGTGAGAGGTTACATATGAGTTACACAAATTATAAAAATATAATAAAATTATTATAGAGTTTAAAACGTCTAGAATTCCCACAAAATCATGGGATATCCCATTTTACAAGGAATAATATCGTTTTTATCCTTTTAAATGTTTTTTCTTTTTTTTTTATAATTTAATAAAGAATTTTTTCAGGGAAAAATATTTTTGCAAATTAAAAATTATTCACAATATTTACATTAAACACAACAAACCAAAGATTCCAATTGGAATTAAAATTAAAATTATATATTATTCATATTATAATTACCAATATAAATAGTTAATTGACTTTAAAATATCCAATTATATTTATTTTACTATTTTTAAAATCAATAATTTCATTTATTCATTAATTAAATATTTACTGCATTAAAATTGTTTAATCAATTAATGTAACTATTTATTAGCTAAAAATTAAAAATAAAATTTTATGAGAAATAAATTTTTTTTTATTTTCAAATACTATTTTTGTTCAAAAAAAAACATCTAGAAATCCTCATATTAAAATGATATTATTATTGTACATTATAGTGTGAACAAGTTGTCTTTTCTTATAATAAAATAATATAAAGTAACTAATGTGATCCATTTAGGTCCAAAATATACCAAATATGAGTCAAATTAAGATAATGGTCTATAATTTATTATATAATATTTTTCCAAAATTTAAGTCATTTATAATTCTTATAAGTTTAATAAAAACCTTTTATTTTGTTTTCTTATGCTTGGACAAGAATTGCCTTAGGGATTCACATGCATTAATGTTAATTATTTCATACATTAAATTTAAAAATTAAATTCATATCATAAGAAATGATTAATTAAGTTCAACATAAAATTCTATATTCATCCATTATTTATATTCACTCATATACATTCCAAGATAACATCTTAAATTTGTTATTTTGTCTTCTCTTGCCACACTTAGTCATTGCACTGGCATTTTGACAAGATTAAAGTCATATAACTATAAAATTATAAATAAATAGAAAAAAATAATCAATAAATAATAATTAATAAAATATTGTTTAATATAATTTTTAGAACTCAATTATTATTTATAAAAAACCTAATTTGACATTGTCAATGCTACACATGCACTGTGTTGGTAGTGATAATAATTTTTATACTCATAATGAATATAATATAATTTTCTTTCTCTATGTAATTTATATACAATATTAAACATATAATATCATTTTTTAATTTTTAAATACATTCAATAAATCTTATATCACAATTATGTCTTCAAGACATCACAAAAAAACAACGTATTTTAAAAAAACTGTATTTTTTTACAATTTACCAAATATTAAACTTCTTCAAAAAAATACATAAAAATTTCATAAAAATATAATTTCGTCTTGATGAATTCAATAATGAATTTATTTTTCTTTCAAATTAAAATTCTATAATTTATAATGTAATGTTTTAAAGGAATAACCATATAATAAATCATTTATTTTCATAATTTCTATTCAAATATATAATACTATTAAATATAAAATCAATTTTTTCTACAAATACTTGGGTTGTTATAAAACTAAATGGGTTCTTATTAAAGAAATCTTGGAATCTTGTAAAGGAATAAAAACATCAAATAATGGTTGTGGTGGCTGAAAAATCCAATGACACCGTATACGTTAAAATATAGCATTCCCTTTTAATTTTATTAAATAAAGTAAAAATATTCCACAAAATTATTCCTTTTTGAAAAACTTTTAAATAAATTCAAAAGATTCATAAAAATAACCTTCATAATTATTTTATGTATATAATACTACATTCATAAAAAAAATTTTAGAATATGAACATGGAAAAGAAATATCTTGAAAATAAATATTTAAAATATTTAAAACGAGATTTTGAGTTAAAGTGTCCCTTACCTGAAATCCTAAAAAAATAATTTTTTTTAAAAACAATTAAATAAAATTAACTAATTTAAAAAATGAACATTACAATATATTGAATCAAAAATAAATTTTTTTGAAACATTTTTAAGAACATGGAGAAGGAAGAAAAATTGTTAAAAGGGAAACCTTAAAAGAATATTTTTAAAAGAAAATATATAACCTTGAGTTAGAATCATCACATAGGTTCTTTATCTTCTTGAATAATGAAATTACATTAAATGTTTACTTAGACGAAAAACATTTTAAATTTCATTATTATTTGTGTTTTATTTAATACCATGTTATACACATTTACTTAATCAATTAAGTTACTCCGAAAGCCCTAAGCCCATAGATTTGTTTTTTGATTTTTGGATAATCACCCATTTAAGGGTTGAGGGGGAACCCTAAAATGAAATTTATACCCAAGTAACAAGGCCCATACAAGAACTAAAGGCCCATAGGTACAAAGACCAAAACATGACCTTTGAAGAAATAAGACCTACACTTGAAATAACCCCTCCCCAGTTTCTGCATCTTGAAGGCGCCTACCTCCCAACCTCATATGAATTATCAGATAGCATTGACCTATGAATAGATTCATGATGCTTGATACCAATGGTAGTTTCCATACCCTATAATTCTTATAATCTGTTTATCTTTACTCAGTGGTTTCTACTTTGATCTGAATCATCATATGGGCATGCTCCTGTGTGGTCTACCTAGGCTGCTTCTTGGACTCTATGTCCCAAAATTACTATGGAACTATGTCCATTGGTGAACCAAAATCCCTACATCCTAAAGTAAATGTGGCTTGAATCCCTTTGGGTTACTAAAGTACCTGAGACCTGTAGGCCCAAACCGGTGGCCTGAAGGCCTAAATTCAATAATTTGTTCTGCCTTAGACAGTACATCACATGACCTTCAATAGTAACTTCTATAGTAACCTGAAAATTCACCCCCACTAAAATTTTATCATAGTTATTTTTTTATTCCAATTAGATGGCTCTACCACTCATGTACATTCTCATTGGCTACTTAATCAACTAAGTTCACATCAGATGTTTTGATGATATTCAACTCATATATCAAAAATGTCTTTTGTGTATTGACTATGGTCAATGAGGTATTTATTCCATAATCTCAAAAATAATAATCATGACATAATTATAATTTCTATACATTAGTAATATTTTAAAACCAATAAAGAAATATGCATATGAAAAATCAATTATGTTATAATCATGGAGATGTCAGGTTATACATACTCATAAGAAAAGATCCTATTTTTCAATGATCATGATGGAAGGAAGGTATGTATAATATTATAAATATATAAATATAATCATATCATAAATATTTTATTATTAATTTTAATATATTTATATATTTCAGATATATGATATGGTGATGAAAAAAAAGAAAATTTCTTCATGGAAGTGATTACTTTCATGTAGATATGAACATTGTAATAATTTATCAAATAATTGAAAGGTAAGAAGGTAGATGACAAATAAATGTGTTATAAAGATAATTATACCATGAATATTATATATATCTATATGTTAAATCTATCATTGTAACCATCCATGATAGCCAGTGATAAAAAAATTAAATCGGTCTGTGAGGGAGTTGTCTGTTGTATGCACAAATGATGGATTCCTTTACCATTTTATGGAGGTTAGACATAGATATAAATTATAAATATAACATAATAACTTCTCAATTATTATAATATAATTGTATTATTATTTCATAATTGTTAATTAACATTTGAATTTGGTGGAAGAGGAAATAATAAAAACGATATGTTAAGAATGATATCACCTATTCAGATAATCTCATTTGGTTTAGAACTTAATCCAATATGGGTGGAATTATACCTAATAAAATACCTATACAATGAGGGTAGGTATCCTAGTAAGGTATTTAGAAAAAAAATTGGTACAACTAAATGGTTCATGAATTCTGTAGAGGATAGGGGAGTGGGTTCACTTTTATAATAAGGGGCAGAAATTCTTATGATTTCAAAAAGTATTAAATTGATATAAATTAATTTTAACTATGTAAAATTTATAAATTAATTTAATTATAATATAATATGAGTATTAGTTAACATATTCTCATCCAATTAAAATTTGACCTGTTTAGGTTATGTTTTCACCTCCATCTTTTTGTTTTAACCCTCTATTAACCATTTTGATGATTACCATGATAACAAAGATTTTTAATCCTTAGGGGTAAATATAGTTACTATAAGTGGAATGTTAGACCATAAATGGATATTTTCTTTTCCAAATATTATATTTTTATGAATTTTATATCATTTAAAAAAAATTATTTAACCTAAAATATTATTAATGTAAATTTTATAACTATTCATTTTCTTTGACTTCAATAACATCAAGATAGTAAAGAAATTAAAATATAATCAATTAAAAACACATAACATGTTATATTTATAAAAAAATCAGTAACACAATAATTCATTCAAATTATATTCCCATTAATAATTTTAAAACAAATTATTTTATTTTTCTATTAATTAACTAAATATTATGTTGGTGTTGAGTAAGCATTTAAGGTTATTATTTCATCATTAAAAATAAGAAATAAACTATCTTGATAAAAACTAATTTTTAATAAAAATAACCATTTATAACAAAATATAACTTATTTTTATCACTACATAAGAAATTTAAAAATAATAATATAAATAGAATGCAATTTGTGACTTTTCATTACATAAAATACTATAAAGGTCAAAATCATGCCCAATTGGTAACAAAGAGTCATATTTTCAAAGTTTGGATGATTATGGAATAAATATAATCATCTTATAAAATTAATCAACGTGTTCCTTGTCACACTATTTTTAACCATAATTTACTCATTTTACCTTTACGGTAATAATGTTCCTAATTATAAATATTCGAAATGACTAAAAATAAAAGGAGAATATTTAAAAAAAATTGGACATTAGGATTAAAAATATGGAATCTATTTTTTATGATTCAATTTTTAGATTTGTAAGAATTTAATTTAAAATTAAACCAGAAAAATGTGATATAAAACAGTATTAAAAAAATGACATTTTTATTAAAAAATGTTTTTATACGCATTTACAGTATATAAATAATTCTAAATACCATAATTTTTTTTATTATTAAAAAGGATATATTTAAATATTTAAACTAATCCAAAATAGAATTTTTTTTGAAAATAAATTAAAAGAAAATACAATTTTAAATAAAAATCATTCTTTTCACTATTTATTGAAAAACAACTTTTACAAAAGAGTAAAAAATTTCATCATAAGATAATTTATATGTGATGGTTTCAAAAATGATATCCTTTTTTTGAAATACAAATTCTAGAGGTTCCCAAAATTAATTATTGTATTTTATCACAAAAAATAAATAAAACCCATTTTTTAAGAAAATGTATATTTGAAGAATAAAATGATATCACTAAAAATCGAATTAACATTTACTAATAGTTTATCAATACATTCCCGTTGAGTGGAAAATTTATATATATTTTATAACTCATTTAATCCTATTCATACATTTTAATTTAACGGCTTGGGTAAAACAATATTTTTTAAATAATAATTTTTAATGGTTTATTTAAGATTAATGTTGTGTATGTTATATGTTATCCAACATAACATTTATTTTGAAATCATAGTACATTACATGATATGAAATTAATTTTATTTACATGGATTCTTTAAAATATTATTGATTTTATGTGGCACACGTATGTATGAATGATGATGTGTGCAGTCCTATATCACCCTTCCATGAATTGGTTAAGTTTGAAATCTCAAGAGATATTCAGGTAAGGAAATAATGAGTTTGTTCACATAGGAATGGGAATAATGTGTTTTCTCACAATTTCAGGCATGGAAATTATTTTTTAATAAAAACATGCATGGTCGTAAAGAGTTTTCTTAGAAGATTATCTTATGTTTATAATTATTCTATCTTTCAATGTTTCTATTTTCTTCAGGCTACATTACATTCCATGTTTATGAATTTTTATAATATATTTCACACTTTTATGTTATTTAATTACTTGTTCCGTGACCTATGATATATAATTTATTTGATATAACTTTATTATGTTTCCTGATTATACAAATTTGTTAATGTTATGCTCACTTGTGATATTTGGTTGTTATCTCTTATATTTACCCTTACAATGCATCTGAGCACACCCATCTCTTATGTTTTCATTTCTCTAGGATATAAAGAAATGTTTTACATATAATGATTCTAGAAGAGTATATCATGTTTATAATTGGTGTGATATATTGAAAAATTATTGTCCTTTAAAAATTTGTTTATGTAGTGGAAATAATTTACATTAGATAAAACAACAAGGGTATTGTTAGTTTGGGTATTGTAATAATTCTCTACAACTCTAAACCTAAAAGAGGATGAGATTGTTATACCATGATTTTTTTATTTAATATCATGTAGTTGAAATGGTCTCATCTATGAGGCATCATATTTTAATTTCCCACCTTTATGAACATGATTTATTTGTATAATTTCTTTGATCTCCTCTATGATACATTTTCATGGCTATGAAAGGAATCTTAACATGTGAAGTTGTGGATAAAAAAATAGAAGCATATTCCCTTCGATCCCTGAAAAAAAGATTTTTTATCCCCTTAAGGAGTTATCTATGAGGTGAAAAAATAACTTTTAACTTCTTCATCATTTTTGTGTATCTATCTAGTAGCGAAGGTCGAATAGTTGAATGATCTCTAAGTTCTTGTAGATCTTTACCATTAACATCTATAACATTCGCATTTTCATCATTATAGGATTGAATAAAAAAATATAACCTTTCCAAATATAATATATATAAAAAATTACAAATATGAAAATATATTATTACTTCAATGAGTATGCCAAAAAAATCATGAAAATATTCAAATTGATCAACAGTAATAATAGATTGAATATGAATAAGATAAACCCATTTTACATTGAATGATAAAAGAAAAATATGTTATCAATAATTGATTAGTCACCTTTTTATGTTTGAAAATAATTTAAAATTCATATCCAATGGAATAACCACATACTATAAAAAACATATAACCACTTTATATTATTCTTGGTTTTCAAGAAGACACTACTTTAATGTAGAAAATGTATTCTCTATAAAGGAAATAATCTCAGAAATGTTTTATAAATTCCATAAATACTATTTTTTCTATTAAACTTAATGAATTGTATTTCAAAAATTAAATGTTTCTTATCATCTTGAAAAACATACAAGGTTATAGAGTCACATTGTAAAGTATTATTTCTATCAATCATCAAAATTAAACCATGTGAAACATCCCAAAACTATTCTTTAAAAGAATCTATCTCATATAATAAAGAATATGGAATACTTGATTAAATATTATTTATATTCCTAAATAATTCAAATTGCGTGTCTATCAATTCCTTCTGCTCAACAAAGTAATATTTAAAAACCATTAGACATATCATTACGTTAAAATCAGACATAGAAATTAAACCTTATTTAAAATATTTTTATTCTTCCCTTAAATACATATTATCCCAATTTAAACCATTAATTTATTAATTTAACATATTGAATTTATAAAAAACATTAGTGGTTGAATTCTAAACAGGCTCCTCAAAACCTTATATCCATTTCTTTTATATATATAAATTTTCAATTGGTGATGACATTTATTCATAAAATACTTGTTTGATTATTCTTAATAGTTTATCTATAAAATGTTTACCTTTTTTATCCTCAATATCTTATATGATAACCAAAAATTTTTCAATTATAAACTCTTGAAGTGGGTGAACAACCTCCACTTATTGAAAATATATTCTATGATCATCAATAACTTCTACTTCTCGAACTTAAAATTTAGTATCTATTGAAAAAATAACTACATTTTATTCTTGAATAGATCCATATAATTAATCAGTTTTAACTGTATTAATAGGTGAAGTAGTGTGTTCTACTTTAGACATAGGTATGATAGGTATTATAATATCTTCTCTATAGTACACTCCCTCATCTAAAGCAAGGATCACCTCATCTTCATATGAATCTTTGTCAATCTTAAAACCAAAAGCATACTCAAGGAAGCATTCCATGTGAAAAAAACGTTTCTCAATTTTTCAACTAATAAGATATACATTTTATAAAATTTCATAGCCTCCAACTCATCTAATTCATTATCTATCTTGTCGAACACATTACTCAACAACTAGCGAAAATGATAGAAATTAATATTCTTTGAATATTGGGAAAAATGATACATAAATATAAACATGTATATAGGTAGGTTAATTTTTTCCCCTTTTACCAAAAAATAAAATGATTATATATTCTAAAAATTATTTTTTAAAATTCTCACGCTCTTAGAGTAATCCCAGTCTGAATAAACATAATAAAAACCATTCACTTAGGGATTTAATTCTTCAAAATATTATTCACTGTAGTTGAAGTCCAAAATAAAATGTCCTATCATTATAAATAATAAATGAGTAACCATATTATGACTTAGGTATGACCATGAATCATCATATTTGGAATTGTTAAATTTAGATAACATGATATTAGAAATTGAAATGTGCTTATCGTTCGCCATTAAGATGATCAAAATTTCATTTTTTATAAATTTAAATTTCTCATTCTCATAGAAAGCATGAAATTAATTCTTAAATAATTTTTTTATTTCTTATCATAAATAGGTACTCTCATCCTTGAAATCACAATATATTAATTACACCATTTCCATTTAATAATTCTTGAAAAATGTAAGTATCTTAACATGCAAATATTAGAGGCTCAGTTCTAAAAACATTAACCTTATTTTAACATCCTATGAAAAACATCATCATTCCTCTTCATCATACCTATAATAAAAATAGGGTTCAATTTTTATATTTTCTAGGATTGAAGTATTTATGTTTTTGGGAATTAAGGGAGAAACAAGTGCTTCTAAAGGTCTCATGTGCAAGTCTTTTGATCCAAAATATTGATAAAACCAATATTTTTTTTAAAAAGGTATATGAATCATGAATGTTGTTATGTGGTACATGACCTCTAAAAATAAAATAAAACGTTATAATATAATAAAATAAATTAAAACAAATAGTTAAAAACATAAGAAGAATATAAAATAAATTATAAAACATAACAATAATAGAATAAAATCACTAAAATTAAAGAAGAAAAAATTGAATCTTAACAAAATAAAATTAATCTTAATCTTATGGATTGTTAAATATTTCTACTATATTATTATAAGTGTCCAAAAATTCAAGAGTAATATCACACTTTTGAGTGTGATCTCTTAAGATATTATGATCTATGTATATGTTCTTTGTCCTAGAATGGATCATCATATTTTTTAAAACCTAAATATCACTTGGTTATAAAATTTGATTGGAATGTGAATAAAATTTAAATCAAAGTCCATCTGGGTGTGTTTCATTTAAAATAGTTGTACACAACAACTAATGGGTATTATAAAATAACCAAAATTCAATGTATGTCTATCTGAAATAATTACATGTATTGTCCTGTTTTCTTCTATGGAGGTGTGTATTATGGGTAAAATGGTCATGGATTTGGTTTTTGAGAGAATAAAGGATAAGTAGCTATAGTTAGGTAAACAATTCCACTATCATGATAGTGGGGTGTATTATCCATCTTATGTTACTAGTAGTGGAAATAAAAATTCAAAAGATCCCATAATCCGACCGATGGTTCCACTGGCTGGTCTCTAGGTCTCATTGTCTGGCTAGTGGTGTCCAAAAAGTGTCATTGTTAATGGAATTTTCATAGTTTTACCCTAATATGATTATTATTCTAACTCTATCCCTAATCATACCCTAATACTACCAAAACCTAGTATAGTGGTATCCCTTAGTTCTCTTGGATTCCTCTTCATCATCTCTTGGGAACTTGAATATCAAATTGATTTGGTGGAATTCTTATGGTTTAGATATATTCATTATAAGACTTACCCTAATTATTTCTCTATAATTTAGCATGGATCAATTGTCCCGAAATTATGTTACATAGATAAGAGTTGGTGAATTGTGTCCTTTTCAAAACACACATGACAATTTTAAAATTGATCTCTTTTGAATATAGAATGTGAATATTGTTCTGAGCCTCCGAGTGACAGCGTCTCCCTCTACTATAATCCTAGGGTTTTCTCACCATCGATTTGGTGGGGTAGGCATTCTCTGATTCCTTCCCCATATTTACTTCCCTATTTCCATCCATTCTCCTATCTTCTTTCTTCCTTCCCTCGACTTATTTCTTTGTTACTCCTCCTCAATAGTGCTATGTTTCCTCTATTATGACGAGATGACAACTGGGGTTGATCCACTCATTTTTGATATTGATTTCAAGGAGATGTTCATGATTTACTTTTATTTGGGGATGTTTAGGTATTCTTGGGGTAGATTCCATATTGTGCTTCCATTGGATGCTCATACCCCACTCTGGCCTCACGCCCCCTTCTCCTATCCAAGTTGAATATGTATAATGTGGAAACAAATAAGTTTTTGGTTCGTGGGTTGGCGAACGAAGGTTATTCTTTTAGGTTTAAAGATGGATTTTCAAATGGCATTGATGGTGTTGGAATTATATCGGTTTTTTGTAGAGGCCTAGATTCTGGTGTACTACTCTAGTTTACAGGTTCTTCACAATCTCATAGGTTGGTTGGGTGCATTTTCTTCTTTGGAGACATTGGGATGTGTTCGTGCGAGAATATGGGTGTCCATAGATCAATGACTGGTGATTATGATGATGATAATGATACCATGTTTGGATATCTGTGTTCTTCTACAATGTGTGTAGTATGGAAGTTGAATGTGAAGGGTGTTTTGGTTGGTAGACGTTGACGAGTTGTGCGTCAGTTTAATGTGATGAGGATGTTGATGACAGTGATGGAATCTCCGATGATGACTGCGATAACGACAACAATGATGGTTCTGAGAAGTGATAATGATGGAGGTGACTAGAATCGAGGTAGGTGAGAGAATCATTGTTTACCTAAATCGGGGTGGATCTTGGATCAACACAAAATTATTACGGCTGTCACATGGTTCTCAAATTAGTTTAGGTTTTTGAATTTAAATTTGAAAATTTGTGGTGCAATGCTTGGGTTTCAAATGAGGGACATGGAGATTTTCACTTTAAATTGGAGTACGATGTAGTTTTTTCGATGTTGTGGAGTATTTTAATCTTGTGATGTATGGTTACCACATACCATTAAATTATCTCTTAGAAAATATCAAAAAATATATTTTGAGTTATAAAAAGTGAATATTTTTGGGAATTTATTGTCTCAACAATACTATATAAATATTAATTTATTTTTATGCTCACAAATACCCTTGTTTTTTTATTAATGATATTAATTTATGTGTAATTTAATAAATTAATATTTATTACAATGTCTGTTATGGAATTATATTCAATATTTTAATTTAAAAGGAATATTTTTTAATGTGATGAGAACACTCTTATGTGTATTCTGTAAACAATGTTCCTACCCTACGTTCAGAAGTTAATGTAAGGAATAAACCTTACACTAGGTATAAAACATATAGATCAGGAACCTAATATTTGTATTCAACCTTATGCTGGAATAAGGTGCATATGGATCATTGACCCTTTTCTATAAGGAACATATGGATAAAGAACCTTACGATTGGATGCAACCTTACATTTTTAAAGAGAAGAAGGTATGGTTATGTAACCCTATATAATTAAGGAATCCTATGTTTGATGAAACAAACTTATGGTTCATTAACATTACCTTTATGATCAACCTTACATTTAGAGAATGAACTCTATGATTTTTAACCATACATTTGGTTTTTTTCCATTTCATGAACACACCTTATAAATTACTTTTCAATGTTGGAGATTTAACTCCGCAATTTTATTTGAGATTTATGCAACATTATTAATATAATTACAAGATATTAAAAATATCAGTTTCGACTTATTCAAGGATCATTGTGATTGACTCAACGAACTATATTACATAAGTAAATTCACCCCTATTTCTAAGGGATTTTATGACTCACCTGGACATTTTTGAATTTGAATATTTGTGATCATTCAAAAGGCTTTATTGGATTTGGTATTCTGAAGAAATATTTCTTCTTTATATATTCTACTAGTGTATCATTTCAATATATATTATATACAAGTTATGTTTTATTATAAATAATTTCATTCTCATAAACATCTTTTATAGTGTTGTTGTTACAAATGATCAATTTTGAAAGAATCTACACTTTAGAGACATACATTTTCAATCTTTTAAAACATTAGGATTTCTTCTTCTATCTATTTATACTTTTAATTGACGTTAATTTTTCAACTAGGATCACATTAGATCCACAATTTCTTGAATAATTTAATTTTTGAAGAAGAATATCCATCTACTGTAAGTTTTTTTTGAAGAAACTATGAAGTCCAATCCATACCATCAAATTAACGACTTTTTATTTATTAGAGTTTCAATGGATCAGACTCAGTTGTGGTGGAGTATCAGCTTCTCAATATATGATTTTGATAAAAAAATTCCTTGTAACATAACCAAAAGGCCATGGGTTTCCTTATTTGTAAAGGTTATAACTATATTCACTCGGTTGTGGTTTTGGGGTCTTGTGATAAGAAGACCATTCTATCGAAATTCCACAAGATCACAAAGACTATAATTGGTGGAGTGGACCAGGGGATAGTTGTGACCTAAACCACTATAAAAAGTTGGGTTTATTATTTCTTTGTATCCAATGATCTTATTTCATTTAGAAAAAAAACACTGCATATCTGTATATTTTAGAAATGGATTCAAAATCTATAATTGAGGAAGTTTCTTAAAATGAATCAATTCACCCCATATTCTGTTACATTATATTTTTATATCCTAACAAATATGTCCTCTTTTCTTTAAATTGAGTGTGTAGTGGAAAATAAAATAATTGAACACATCAGTTTTTATTATGGTTTATGAAACAAATATATCATAGTCTAGTCTACTAACACTCTCTATGAGCATGGTGATTTTCACTACCATATCGTTTTCTAGGGAATCTCCACAGTTGATTGTAAGAAACTATAAATTGTTACATTGGACTTTATAAGGCTTCAAGTAGGGACAATAATATCCGTAAAAACAATCAACAACCATATATTTAGATACAAAATACATTGAATTTGGTTGATAAAATTCTTTATGAAAGCATTCAGATGTAGATGCTTCAGTTGACAGATAAAGAGATATTTAAAAGAAATATATGAATGACAACAAAGCATAGTCCATAAGAATAATCATCAATTTTTTTTTAGAATATTAAATGAAATAATGAGAAACAAAATCAACTTTTATAGTAGTAGGATGCACAAACAACATTAGTATAAAAAACATATATTTCTCTAAACGATAATCCTGAAAAAACTATTAAACTATAGAGGATGTATTGTACACATGCATAGTATAAATAGAATAAAAGAGAATTATTTCCTCTCAAATTGTAAATTTATGAAATACTTTTAGAGAAAGAAATTAATATCACAGAGCTTCATTGAATCATATTTTAGGATTATCATATTATTATTCGATCAATAGCCCAAATTCATATGTTGAAAATAAATAATCATCCCCAATAAATTTAGGTAAAATTATCTGGAAAATATTCCTAATAAGTCATGATTTCAAAATTCATAGTGTAATTGAAATATAAATTTAGTCAAACAAAAAAAATTATAATTTACCATAGAAATCCAAAAAAATTGTTGTTATAGATATTCTAAAGAATCATTTGACTAAATTTATTGAGAGATGTACTAAAATTATTCATAGTATAAAACTTATAATAATTCAATATTTTAATCCTATATATTATTGGATCAATGTGAGAATTACACTCTATGAGGTTTAATCCAAATGTAATTTTTATATAATATAGGTGATTTCTAATATAATATTTCAGAACATGGATTATATTATAATTTTTTAGTTCTCAACGTGAGGTAATTCAACATCATGAGGTTACTTATGTTTAGTACATATTAAATGTTAGGTACCTTAATGTGTGGTTTATTAATAAAAATTTGGTTCTAGATCATAACATTCAACTAAAATGTGGAGTTCCAAAAGTGGGGATAGAAACCAATGTTAGTTTCCCACTACACTTTCTAAATAGTGATTTCAAACTTCTTCAAAATGTCAAGAACACATAAGAGAATATTATTATTTCAAAAATAATGATCATAAAATAAAAAATATCATTGAAAATTGTTAAAAGAAAAAAATAATTACTCTATTAAACATAAACCTGAAAATCACACAATGTAACTTTATTAGTAAAAAATATGGGTATTTGTGAGAATAAAAATCAAATAAAAACTTTTCAGTTCAACAATCATATTCCCAACAATATACCCATTTAGGTTAACAAAAGAACCCATAAAACCATTGGAATAATGGAAAACACAAGGAAAATTATAGGGTTATAATTATCAAATATTGGAAATATATTGATCATAATGTGTTTGATGTTTGTAAATTTTATATTTTTATAATTTTCTCCCAAATTTGTTGAGATCAAAAAGGAAGTATGAAAATGAAATAAATCACATTTTAACATGAATATAAATGGTTGTGAATGTAATGTATGACAAAAATAACTATACCATGATATGGATAAGATCAATAAAAGTTAAAATAGAATACAAATTCTAATAAAATGGAAAACTAAATTCATATTTGTAGATGATCTCAAATTACTATCAAACTGTTCAGCTTAAGGAAAAAAGGATAAGGTTTTAGATGTGATTTAGTACTAACATAAGGTTTATATTCCTTATCATAATATTAAAAGGTTAAAGAATATTTAATATTCTTGTACACTACCTAAGGATCCACCCATAAATCATTGAAATTTTGGTTCAAAGGAGAATCACATTTTCTAAGAAGGTTCCTTGAATCTAGAGTAACTTTAAAAGTTTCACCTAAATTCACATTAAAAATGATTTAAATAGTCTAATAATATTGAACATACGTTTCCATCATACATCCCAATCGGTTAAATGAATATCTTACGTCAGGTTATATAGAAGCTAACCTGGAAATTAGTTCCTATTTGTTTTCAAAATGAACGTGGAAATGAACAATTTTACATTAGAGATTGTAAAATATTTCATCCCTGTAATAATGATAAAAAAATTATAGACATTTCTTTTTCAAAATATCTCTTGAACATATTACAATATGTGTAGAATCTGTCCCCACACTTGATATGGAAGCCTTTACAACCTCAAACTAATTCAAAATCATTTTCATATAACTAAAATTTTTATTTGACCACATATCCCCTTTCAACAATACAAACTCATTAATGATTTATATTTTCAATGAATAAAAATATTTTCCTAAAATATAATTTTCTTTTAAAATTGGAAATTGAGCTTCAAGAGGCTCATAATCTAATATTAAAGAAAAATACACTTATAAAATCTTAAAAATACATCTTTGAACATTAATGATATGTTTTAATCTTGGTTATATCATCTTTTACCAAATAAAATATAGAAAAAATTATAAAGAAATTAATGAGAATTATCTTAAAAAAATGATTCATCCGTTGATTCTTAGGATAAATCTTCAACTATTGCTGAGGGTTCCCTAACTTCAACCAACATAATATACTAGAATTAGAAACCATCAATAGATGGGAAAATTGTTCCACTAGAACCTCTAATATTGTTGAAACATCTTCATCGGTCCATTCAAAGAACATCTCAAGCAAAGAAGTTGATTAATATTCACTTCTGTTGATGTAGAAACTTGTACACTTACTTGATCAATGAAATCTTCTTCTTTTGTTCTTTGAAACTCAAAATAATGGATAAAATACACAACAATTTATTCATTAACGTGATGAACATTCTCTATTATTTATTTAAAATAGGAACTTTCTGAACAACTTCTCTTGTATCATATTCAACAAGCTTCTCATTGCTTTCCTCCATAATTAGATCTGGCTGAAAAACCACTCCTTTAGAAGACTTAATAACCTATTCAACTGGTGTAGGTTGTTCTATCCTCTACGGAATATTCATGAACAGAGCTACATCTTATATCTCATCAGAGGTTTCCTAAAACTACCTAGTAAATTTATGATATCCCATAATACTTACTGTAATATTCTCATCCAAAACATTTCTTCCTCTTATAAAAGTATGAATTTTCTCACCAAAAATAGTAGAGTCCTCTAACCCTACATCTCCAACTCCATCAACTAATGGCTTAGTAATAACACCTTATAATATTGGCTCTCCAACTTATTTTACACAAAGTCGAGTGGATTAAATATGATTTAGTCTCCCACGCCCCCCTTAGTGCGAGAACAAGAGCGTTAATCTACTTTTTCACCAATTGGAATAAGATATCCTCCAGTAACACTATAGAAGAACCAGAACTTCCTCAATGATTCTACTAAAAGATTTTTTTGTGGTAACACATTAGTTATTTTAAATTATACCTCTCTTGTAAATAAAAAGATACACTAACCTTTCATAAGGATAGAGAATGATCCTCATATCATTGTGACTATAGAAATTAATATACCTTAGCATGTATCGAAAAAATTTCATATTAATATAACTCTGTATAAAAAACATGATATACATATCTGGGAAAAATATTTTCTTATATTCTAGAATCTAATGTACAACAACCATTTGGTTAAACATAAAAAGGACCTTTTGATCATCCTCAAAGTCCTTTACCATCATCTTTATAACTTGGTATGTTACAAAGATATAGGACATTATATCCTTAGATTTGTAAACTCCATCTCCTATCAACCATAATATGAAACTGAAATAAAATTCATGAAGGAAATGAATTATTTTATCCATATCAATAAAATAAATAGAAAATTCTTTATCATTTACCTTTGAAGAAACGACATCTTCACTATCGCTGAAAATAAACTAGACATTTTCTAGAAATTCCATTCCCATTCAAAGACGTGTTCCCAATTTACTCCATAAAACATAAACTCTAGACCCTGAAAACTCATAATTTTCTCCATCATAATATTCATCCCTAATATCCATTTGAAATTGTGTACCTTCTCCTTTAGATACCAAAAATATGAACTGGAAGCTATTTTACTTTTCCAACTATTATGACCTGACTAATCAGTTCTCTTCATCCATCATATGATGAATAGTTGTTGAAGGATTAATATCTAGTGTTTTGAAAGATTAGAGATCAAAAGTTTCTGAGGAAAGGGTTGGAAGGAATAAATGGTTGATGAGATTATCTTTGATGGTTTTATGTGAAAATTAATTTTCTGAAGACAAAAATTCAGTATAATGATTTTGTATTTTAAACTTCAAATGATGACTTAGAATATTAAAATAAACCAAAAAAATTTAAATAAAAACCAAAAACCAGAATGTGGAAAATAATAATAATTAATTCAATAAAGAAAACAAAATAAGTTATATGATAATTAAAATCAACAAAATTATTAACTTAAAAAATTTATAAAATATTGATTACTTTTTACATAATATTAAATAAACCTAAATCCCCCATAATAATATCAAAACTGGTGGCGGGAATATATTTAATAAAAATATTAGAAAGTTCATATTTAGTATTAAATAATTATAAATAGATATCCAAATTTTGAACATTATCTTTTACAAAATGATGTCGGATATCAAAATTTTTAGTTCTATAATAATTCAATGTATTTTTTGAAACATTTATAGCAATAGTACAATCTCATAAAATTGTAACATGGCTAAATTTATGTCCAAAATCTAGAAGAGTCTCTTTCACCCAAAACACATGTGTTTGATAACTACAAGTAGATATATATTATGCCTCAGTATATAACAATGTTACATAATGTTTCTTCTTACTCATCAATGAATCTCGAGTCCTTTCTAAAAAGTGACATGTTCTTGAGATAATCCTCCTATAAAATCTATAGCCTCCAAAATTAGTATATGAATATTAATTTTAATAAAAAAAGTGCTTTTGGAATAAAAAAATATAAATAAAAAATTACTTTTAATCATCTTAAAATCTATTTATGATAAATGAAATGATACACTTTTGTATTTGAATGAAATATTCCACATTAGTAGACAAAAAACATTATATCTAGACTAATAAAAATAAGATATAAAAAACTAATAATCTTAATTCTATAAAATATTATGTCATTTTTCTTACCATCATAATCCAAATCAAGTTTTATATTATTATACATTGGAGTTATATAATCCTTACTATATTCATGTCCAAAATATTTTAAAAAATCAATAATAAATTTACATTGATTAAAAAATTTACATAATCCTTTTGAAATATTTGAAATACAAGAAATAATTTTATGTACCCAATAATTATTACTTCAAACTCTATCTTCATATGTTCTGAAAAATCATTACAAATATTTTGATTAGTAAAACTAAAAATAACATTTTCTGTATAAAATTTTAATAATAAAATATCAAAAAAAGAGATTTTTTAAAAATAATAGGATTAACCAGACCAATATAAGACACATTTTCTAATAGAAAATAACGAATCCCCTCATACAATTCAATTGGTGAATGTTTAAGACTATAAATATGTTTAGTAAGTTTACAAATATAATCTGAGAAATGATCATTTTAATACATTATGGTTGTCCAAAGTGAACTTAAAGAATTAAAAAACCATTTCGATAAGAAGATTTAACATCCATATGCTTTAATTTAAAATTCATATAACATGAAAATCCTAAAATGATCATAATATATTTAAACCAAGAATCATGGGAAATGGTATCATCATAATCTATACCTTATCCCTGATTGTAACCCTTATAAAATGCCCTAACTTTATTTTATATAATTACACCTTAATCATTTTTCTTACTTCTAAAGACCAATTACGTCTTATTATAGGATGGTCTAAGGTCCTGTCAACTAATTCTCATACTTTATTTATCTTAAACTGATTTAGATTCTCTTGTATATCCAATAACTAATTCTCATAATATAAGGATTATTATATATACCTATGTTAAAACTAATATATAAATGAAGATAATAAGAAAAGTTTCCAAAATTCATAATAGTCCAAAACACTTCATCTAGAAATCCTATAACAGTACTTAAAAAAATTGTTCTTTATTTTCCTAGGTTGTCTACGTAAGACAATTCCAGTTTCTTCATTTTATTCTTTTTAGAAATAGATTGATCATGACCATGTTCTAATTTACATTAACATCTAACATTAGAATAATAATGTATCATATAATTTTAATTAATATTATCATTATCTATTTTTATTTTATTATGATCAAATGGATCACTTCTATAAAAATTCACATGAAACAATTCTTCAAGTATCCATGAATTTTTTTAAACACTCAATATGAATTGTAAGTAAAAAATGACCAATAATTATTCGTTTATTAGACTTTGGATCAAATTTACCAGGGTTTTCATTAGTATTATAGTAATAAACATTGCATACAAAAACCATGAATTACCCAAATTTTATTTTTCTAGTATTCCACAACTCGTAAGCTATCATTTTTAGAACATGAAAAATTAAAACACTAATCATAATATAGAATGTTTCATTAACAGATTCTTCCCAAAATAAGTTGGTAACATTTACTCTATTAACATTGTTCTAGTGATATCATGAATAGTTTTATTTATTCTTTCAACAATTTCATTTTGGTAAATAATTAACAGAGAGGACAAATTATACTTAATACCAAGTTTTGAGAAAAAAACAATAAATTTATTGATTAAAAATTTTTCCTTTATGATAACTTAAATGAAATTATTTTAAAATCATTTTCATTTTGAAAAAACTTATAAAAATTCATACTAAATAAAAAATCATCCCTTTTAAATTTAAAAATGTAAATCCTATTAAATATAAAAAATTATTAACTAACTCAAAAAAACCACTCAATCAATATTTCTAATCTATATGTTCCAAAAAAATCTATATAGATAATTTCTAATGGTTTATATGAAATAACATTGCTGAAGGATTTGAAATAGGACTTCTACTATTTTCTATTTAACCTGTATCAAAAAGTATTCCCCCATCAAAATATTGATAAATAATATCAAAAAATAAATTATTCTTAGATAAAAAAATATAAGTAAAATAAATTACAATGATATATCCTTCTATTCCATATTAAATACACACTTACATAAAAATTTAGAAAATTAAAAGTTTTTTCACAGAACGAACATAGGTTCAATGTATAAAGAGTTTATATTCCAGGTTCTCTAAACATAAGTAGTTTATTATTAAAAACAGAACATGCATCATTAGAAAAATACACTATAAAACCAATATCAAATATTTTATAAATAATTATTATATTTTTAATAACCCCTTAGACATAGATAACTTTATTGATCAAAATAGATTTTGGATCTCCAACTGACCCCACCTCAATGGTCATTCCTTTAGTATTATCACCGACTTTAACCAGACCTCCATCAACATTAGAATGTGAACAATATTTAGAAAAGTTTCCAATCATATATCTTGAACAACTATTTTCCAAATACTATTTTTTTTATTTTTGTGGATCTTCAACCACAAAAATATCAAACAAGATTTTTTTTACACAAATGATTTTGGGTCCCATAGTATCAGAAAGGATCTAGGAAACAAGAACTTTTTTTATTTTAAATGAAATTCTAGAATTAAATGTAGATAAGCCTCCAGAAATATGATCTTTCATAATACTACTAATTTAAGTATTCCTTAAGAATAAATCATTAGCATAGTGGCCTTTAATTCCATAACAAAGAGAAGAAATTTTAGACATCTTATGATTTGTTGATATTTGAATAGAATAATTTTTATACAATTTTTTATCACCATTACTAATAATTCCATATATTTAGTTCCTTTGCATATTCATTAAATTTTTTATTATTTTAATACTCTACTCCTTTTGTAAATGCATTACTATCATTTTTAAGCATTATAATTTCGTAAAAACCTCTTTCATTTTAATATTATTCTCAATATACCATGAGGTAGTTTTTTTAATCCAATGTGTTATTTTAGATTTAGTATCCTTATCACATAAGACAACATTGAAATTATTCATGAGATATTTGTTTTTCAGGTTTTCATATTTATCTTCGATTATAGAATAATATTAAACTAATTTATTAGTTGAATAGTTTTTAGAATCAGAATCAGATAAAAAATAATAGTAAGATTTTACCACATCTTCTTGAGCTATAAATATCTTGTGTACTTTATGATATGATTGATATTTATCAGATTAAGAACTCAATGAATTATTTGAGTATTCAAAAAAACTCCAGGTACCTGTCATGGATTTCATACCTTTTTTCATATTTATCTTTCATGTGGAGAATTTTCCACTTATTTTCAATTTTTTATACTTTTCTTCAACTATGGATAATCAGTATTGATATGACCAATAATTCTTCATTCATAACATTTGATTTTTTTAGAATATTAAAACATTTCTCATTGTCATTGAATGGTTTCTTAAAACCTTTCTCTCTTTTATATACCTCGTTGAATCTTCTTACCAAATTTGAAAAAAGCTCTCCTAGATTTGAATAGCTTGAATCATTATATAATATATCATCATACTTTTACTTATTTTCACCTTTAGTATTAGAAACATTGAGTTTTTATATTATTACTTTATCATTTAATGATTATTAGCTTATTACTACATTTTAGCTTCACACATGATTAATGTGTTAATCAATTCAATAATTTAAAAATATTTAATTGGGTTTGATGATCTAATTTCAGGTGAAATATAATTCCATATAGAAAAACAATGAGAACATTCAAAACATCATCAGGTTTAGGAATGAGTGTTTGTATAGAAGCAACACAACTAAATATATCACTCAATATTTCTTTCATTAGAGTGATACAATCTCCTTCATGAATTCTGAAAGTATTTAAATTCAATTTAGTTGTATTATATATAAGTTTTATGACAATATCAATCCATTCAAAACCAATAATTATTTTCATCAACATTTCATAAGTAATATCACAATGATACACATGATTGAACTCTTCTAGCACAAGTCCAAAAATAATTTCATTCATGGATCTTGAATTCAGATTATATTCTACTTCTTTTGTAGCATCCCATTTTTTAGTTCATCATTTGGGATTTCATATGGCTTGGTAGCCTTCAAAAAGATATTTAAACCAATATTTTTCAAATATATTACAATACTATCTTTTCAATATCCCTAATTTTCACCATTAAAATACGGATCTGTCATCATAGACATACATTCATTAACATCACTAATTCACATCATTCAAATCCATAACAATAACTCAAACATGATAAAGATAAAATATAATTTCAATAGAGAATCTCTCAAATACCAATTGTTTTATTGAAATGATGATGGAGACACCTGAAAGAGGCGAATTATGTCCTTTTACTAATCACATGGATAGTTTAAAAATGATTCCTCTTAAATTTAGAAATTGATTTTTTTCACTTTTAATTAAACAAAGTATACAATTGAAAATAATATAAAATAAAACAATAATTTTTATAGTGTTTCAGGATATAAATATCTCATAGTCCACTTCACTAACACTCTATCTATGACCTTGGGGATTTTCTTAAGAAAATATTTTTCTAAAGGATCTCATTAATTATTTTTCAGAAACTAAAACCTGTTAAAAATTATTTAATAAGACCTTCATGTGGGATAAAAAAATCTCTCAAAACAATCAACAATTGAGTGTTCATATACAAAATAAATTGGAGATAGTTGTCAATATTATGTATGAAAATTTTAAGATATAGATATTTTAGGTGATAGATGAAGATATTATCACAGGAATATATGAATGACTTAAATACATATTCCTCTAGTTTAATCTCAAAAACATTCTATAGAGAATATTTATAGAGATAAACTAAATGAAAATAAACTTTTAAGAGCATGAAGAACATAGAACATCAGCTTAATGAAACATTTATGTATCCAAAGTGTGGTCCCGAAAAACCCCAATGAACTATAGCATTTGTATTAAAGATCAATATAGTAGAAACAATAGTATATAGAATAATTCATTATATAATTGAAAATTTATTATTTGTTTTCAGATAAAGAGATTTAGATCACATAACTTCAAATAATCATATCATTAGATTATCATATCATTATTCGATCGATATTATAGAATAATACATTGAAATTAATAATAATCTCAGATAAATTCAGGTCAAACAGATTAAAAAAAGGCACTATATAAATCAAGATTTCAAAATGTATAACATATTTTAAATTTCAATTTAATGATCCATTAAAACTCTAAAATTCCCCCATAAATTGAAATAAATAAATATGTTATTTTAGATCTTCAAAAATGGTATTTGAATCAATTTAATGATATATTTACTCCAGATAAATCATATAAGAAATCAATGAAATAATTCAAAATTTAAATCCCATAGACAATTGGATCAATGTGGGGATTAGTCTTTGTTATTTTGGTTCCAAAAGTATGGTTTCAAACATACAGTTGATTCCAAACATAAATTTACAAAATGAGGAATACAATAATATCATTTGGTTCTAAAAATGAGGAATATCACCACAATGTGTCTACTTATGTATGGTAAAGATCAAACATTAGATACTCAAATGTTAGGTTGTGTATCCTAAGTTAAGGTTCATGTCATAACATTTAACTAAAACATGGAGTTCAAAATGTGGGGTTGAACACCAACATTAGGTTGGAACTACACTTTCTAAACAATGAGTTTATACTTCTTTAAAGAATCTATAATCCATAGGAAAATATTATTATATCCAAAATAAGAGACATAATTTAAATAAAGTATTCCAAAATTAAAAGGAAAAAATAAATATTTAATTAAATAAAATGTGTCTTTATTAATAATATAAATGAGGGTATTTGTGATCATTAAAATCAATAAAATAATTATTGGTTTAATATTTATATTACTAATAGGATCCAAGATATGTTGTCTAGATGAGTGAATCTCCACCAGGATCTAATAGAGAATTTATGATTTATTGATAGATTGGTGTTGGATTATGAGAATCGGTGGTTTCTCTATGATTAATCATAGATCATCCATTAGTGATGAATCACTTTGGATAATTTTATATAGATTCCACATCTTTACATGATCTCTTCCATGAATCCAAATTGTACAAAGTCTATTATTATGAATCAGGTCTTATTCTAGTGAAAATTAGTACATGGTATTTATCTAGGTATCACAACTTGATGGATCATGGAAATTAGCATCAACATGATAAAGCTAAAAAGTCCTTACCATCTTGATCCTTTGTATGTAGTTTTTTTGACATGCTTATCTTGTGTGTTTGTGCCTAGTTTAGAGACCCTTACATGATATGGTATGTTTATCATGTGTGGATTGCCTATGAGACATTTTCTTTGTATGGTTTGTGTGGGACTAATTATTTCACACATTATATGTTGTTATTTCATAGCCCATGGAATGTTTGATATGACATCGGTGTTCTCTTCTATGTCGTACCTTGCATGTCATTATTTCATAGCCTATGGAATGTCAAATATACAATCATTATTCTTTGATATATTCTACCTTACTTATGTACATTTCTTAGTGTATGGAATATTTATTTTGATAAGTTGTTATTTATTATTTCATGCTCTACATGTCGATTTATACATAGCTAGTGGAACATTGTGTCAATGTTTAGGGGGATAGATGGACCTAACAGACTTATCCAACCCCTTAGAGGGGGAGCATGGATGAGATGAATCATATATTATGGTTCTGGATTTAGAATGGACAGTTCCAATTCATGGAATATGATTTTCCCATGGTGGAAAATTTCATACACCATTGGAAGTGGGTACATAAGATGATATGATATACTTATGGATAATGTGCTTGTGTATGTATAGAGTTTCATTGATTCAGGAATTCCAAGAACCAGGGTCCTCAAATGGGAGGCAGTGGCCATGGGACATGGGAGAAACATTCCCTTAATGGAGGATTTAGAATTTTTATCTAAAGGAAGAACTTGTATTTTACTTAATGATAAACTGATTCAAATATACTGAACTATTTCAGGTGATGACCACTTATGAAATTTATCTAGAATGGAATCGATGTAGGTAGAATAGGGGTTTGATTTGGATTGGTTAGTGCATGATCACTCGATTTATGATTTCTTGTGTTCTTGTATGTGAATTTACCTTTACATCATAACATATACCTCTATATGCATGTACACTTGTGTTAATGATGCATTGTTGGTGACCTACTATGTTTATACTCTCCCTACATAGGTATCTCAGTGCGTGTATAGAATTCATAAATAAGTATCCTGATAAGGGAATGGTCCCAATGGTTGGTTGAAGAGGTGAATAGAGTTTAGAAATCAACTTGGTAGTAGGATAAACTTTAGTCATTTACCAAAACACCTTTATTTGTTTTCCTAATTTTACACATTATACTTATAGAACTACTACATTGGGTGTCTATGGGTAAGATATTGTATAATTTTACATGACATCCATTATAATATCTTTTTTATGTTATATTTTGATGTGAGGCTCAGTTGTTTTTTACGTTTTTATATTCTATGTATGGATATGATTATTAATGGAACAATATCCCACAACAACTTTAGACTCTCATTGCTAGTCATTTGCCTCTTTTATATAAGAGGTTCACATGAGGTCTTGTGGAACTTCGGTTCAGACAAGATGATTCAGGATGGAATGTTACAAAATGGTATTACTGGGGAGTTTCCATTTTTTGATGGAATATTCTAGTACATGGTATAAAGGATATAATTTTCATCGAACTCAAATAGGGTAGTTTCTATGTTCCTAACCATCTCCTAAATAACAAACGTCTGAGTTATTATGAAGAGATTTATATTATCGTTCATATTAACTGGGTTCATTTTTGGACAATGAATGATCATGTAGGATAACATTTCAAATATAAATTCTATTTGTGTGCTGTATAATAGTTCTTTAATTAAATTTCTAGAATTGTGAAATATGTTACGTAATATATTTGTACTATGTACTACTTTGATATTTTTTTTTCTAAAATTAGTTAATTGAACTTTTGTTTGTTGTTGTGATATATATATATATATGTTTGTGTGTTTGTGTGTGATTATGTGTAATGTGGAGGTACAAATGCCTAGGCTTGAGACTTGTGTAAACCCAGGAGGGTTATACGTTATCTCTGGGTGTCTCCTAGGATAATACTTCCTTCCAAAATCATATTCATGTGCCATATAAATAATTAATTTTTCTTGTAAGAAAGTTATTGTAGGAATTCTAAACATTTATTTTGTACTTAAAAAAAATGCCTCCTGAGAGACACTTGATGGGGATTCTTGAAGTAGCACTCTAGTATGCTTTCCTTAGGGATGATGTTCTAGTTCCATTACAGGATATATGGGAGGATGCTCTAGAAACTGATCCTATACTAGCTCTGGTGGATCCGAAGGAAAATCCACCGCATCCTTGAGTTCTCCAAAGTATTTTTGATCATGGTGTATGGGCACGAAAGATAATGGTTGACTTTGAATGATATTTTCAACTTTATCATCCACCAAAATTTTAGGGAATTGGTGGTCTACAACAAGTCAAGGAAATTGTTGGATTTATCATGGGAATCATTGATCGGGTATAAACTATTGAGGATAAAAGTGTGATGTTGTTCATATTTATTCTCTAGGTACTGTCCATGAGGTGGTGGGGTGTTATGGAATATAAAGGAAAGTGTGAATGTTACACTTTGGAGGACCTCAAGGAGTTATTCTCTAAGTAGTTATTTCCCAATATGCTGAATCTAGACTGAGAATGAGAGTTTATGGAGAATAAGTAGAGGGTAACGTCAGATTTTTCTTAATATTCTCGATTTATGGTGTTTTTATGATTTTATCCTCTATTGGATGGGAATAAGCTACATAATACTATGAAATTTAATATTGTCCATCATTTAGAGAATAGAAATTAGGTTTTGTTATTTGACCTAATGAAATACAAGGAGGTACTTTTCAAGGTCATGAATTTGGAGAATGGGCTAGAGGAGGAAAATTTTATAGATTTTCTTCTAGATTTCAATGCTATGATGACTAAAATTCCCAGTGCTATAGATAGTTCCTCTTACAATGGATTTTAGAGGATGGAATAGTTGGTATATTAGGGTGGAAGACAATTAGAGAATAGTTTGGCTTCTTCTACCCCATATTCTGGAGGAGTTCATACTAGGTTCTAAAAATATGTTTGGAAGTGATATTTTGGTACATAGTTTGTGAAAGTACCATGGGAATGTCATCAGTGTTGAAATATGGTTCAAATTCAATACTTTTGTTCTGTGGTGTCATATCGAGGCTAATGTAGGTCAGGCGAGGGTATAGGTTAGGTTCCTCAGTAGTATAAAAATCTATTGAAAACATTGATGACTCAAATGAGTTATTCACCACAGAGGAATGTCCTTGCTCAAAAAAATATGAAACATTTATGTGATATAGGAGGTTCTAGCCATTAGTGGAGAGGGACCTTCTATGTTTTGAGGTATGATTTTTATTACCTCTATATTTTCCAATTATTTATTTGATAAATGATATTACCATTATATTACATACACTGAAGTCATTACCATCCTAGATTTACCAATTAATTTATATTTCAAGTCACTCTCCCTTAACAATCCCTTGGGAAAGAATGTAGGTTATCTCGAGTGATGTCAAGAGTGTCTTGTAATTTTTGATGGATATAGAATTATGTGGGACTTCATGATATTAGATACGACTAGTTTTAATGTGATATTCATAATGGAATGGTTGACCAATTATTGACCTCATATCAACTACTATTAGAGACATATATCTTTCAACATGCCTAAATGAGAGAGGTTCTGGTTAACTGGTGAGTGGGATGTTAGAGCGGGTAGGATAGGGATTGACCTATGACTGATTAGAGATATCACAATGAAAGTAATAGGATTATCTCTAAGATAATAATTAGTTGTTTCCCACTCAACTTCCTTCATGTGATAGATCATTAACAATATGTATTCCCAGATGAATTATAGGGTCATCATCAAGATAGAGGAATTTAGTGGTAGATAAATCAAATACTAAGGGAAAAAATGATATTGATTCATCTTTTTCGTATATCACAAACTAAATTAATATATTTAGAGGTGTGTTTAGAGTATTTGGATATGAAGGGATTTATCTAACTGAGAACATCAACTTTGGGTGCTCCATTGTTATTTCTAAGGTGGATGGTAGTCTATAGATCATGTTGTACTATAGGAAACAGAATCAAGTAATGATGAAGAACATGTACCCTTTACCATCGATTGAAAATATTTTTGATCAATTATGGGTAGCCTTTTGGTTTTCCAATATTTCTTCTCATTAAATATATAACCAGTTGGGGGTCAAAGTGGATTATATTCCCAAAAAAATTTATGAGTAGTTATAAACTATATGAGAAAATTTTATGCATTTTTTTGTTTGAAAAATGACCTAGTGGGGTACATATCACATGAAAAAGATTTTACATAAATAACTTGACTCCTTAATTATTGTTTTTAGGGATGATAGCCAAATATATTTTAGGAAACCAGATATGAATTCTATACACCATGATATTGTACTGAGTCTAGTTCAAGGACATTATATTTATTCCAAATTTTCTATGTGACACTTCTAGATTCAAGAGCTGTGATTCGTCATGCATGTAATTTCTAAGGCGTGAATTTCAGTAGTCCTAGAGAAGGGAGAGGTTATGATGTATTAATAATGTCCCAAGAATGTGTTTGAGATAAATATTTTACTTAAGATTGTAGGTTATTATCAATGTTTCAGTAAATTCATCTCCCATTTGGTAGTGTTGATGGTAGAGATGAGGGGGGGGGGGGTGAAGTTCCAGTGGTCTGGTTAGTGTGAAGAGGTATATCTCGAACTAAAGAGGATATTTTTGACAACTTCAGTTTTGATTATTTTAGATCACGAGATATGATACACAATGTACTATGATGTATAATGTGTTGGGTTGGGGATGTGTTAATGTATGGGGGTCATGTAGTCACTTATGGGTCATTCCATTTGCGGCCCCATATATATAACTACCCAATGCATGACACAGAGTTTGAGGTTGTAGTCCATGATCTGAAGTGTTTGTGACATTATCACTTTGATGATAAGTTCATTATCTAAATATATTATAATATATTGTGATAATTTTTCTCTCAATGGGGTCAGAGGAAAAGGTGTTTAGTGGATTGTCTTCATACATTCTATTTTCAAATTGACTATGCTATAGTGAAGGGTAATGTCATTGTAGATTCTTTTAGTAGGAAAATGACAATGATTTTAGATCCTATAAAGAGGCCTTCATGAGAGGAATGATATCTTATGAGTTTGATGGATGAGTGGGAAGAAGCTTTATTTATGAATAATGGAGTTAGGACATGTGTTCCTTTAGTTATCATGTCTTATTTAGTATACTGGGTAATGTCCAACCAAGATATAGATCCCAAGTGGTTTAGTGATGTAAGGGTACACAACAAGGGATGATTCAGTCCTATGGGGGTCCATATATGATGAAGATTTGATATACATTTTCGGGAATTCAATAGCTTCAACTTCATTGAGGCATGATCTGATGAGAGACTTGCATGTTTCAATGTGGATAGTGTATCCAAGATTAACAAAGATCTACCATGATATCCAACATCCGTTTTTCTGTCCATGTAAGAAGAGGGACACAGTCTATTTTGATTTTTTGATGCCATTTCTTCCAATGAGTAAAGACCATGAATTATCATTAGAGTGGTTTTATTAGTCACATATTGTGACAATGAATAAGTGGTATGATGTGAATATAGACTTTGTGATGGGGCTACCCAATACATCGATAGTTATCTACAATAATTTTGGGAGTTTTGACTACATGTATTCCTTCTCCCCTATCATATATTATAACAATAAGAGATAGAATTTCAGAATTAATGTAGAAATATTTGAAAACATAACATTCATTTCATTTATACCGTGTTTCATCCCAACACATCTTTATAATAATTTGAGTGGTGGTGAATTTAGTTCATAAATTTTACACCAATTAAAATTTTCCCTCATTAAATTGTTTGAATTTGTACCTCTTTTTAATCAATTAATGTAAAGTAAAATAAATGAACAAAGGGAGTATAATATAATAAAATTTATAGTTTTTGTACTATAAGAACCTTCCCTAGTCTGCTCAACCAAAATTCAATGTGAGTTTATTTATTTGTATTCCAATTAATTTTCAAGGATCACACATATAAGTGAATGTATTTTACACTTGTTACAAGGTGAAAATAGTTTTTCCCTGGCTTCCCCATACTAGACTTATCCATAATAATAAAACCAAACTAAGTATAATGAGTTCATGTACATTTGTAGTAATTATAAATATATAAAAAGAATAAACTTTGGCAAATAGTTGAAAATTTATCCTACTAAAAATGATGTGGGTTTTTTAATGATTAAATATAACTTTAATCAGTATCTCTAGGAATGTTTATTCAACAATCGAGAAGAAATTATTTAAATTATAGGAAAAAATTATTTTCTTTTTTCCTTTGTAGGATGAACAATATAGCTTTAACATACAACAAGAATAAAGAATTTGTTTGCAAGAATTAGTAAATTTTAATCAAGTGATTTATTATTATCATTCTATATTTTTCAAATATAATTCCTTTCAAAAATTAGTGTCTTATATATCTATATAAATATTAATCGTGAATATATAATAAATATTCAAATTAAAATTTAACATCAATGCATTCCTTATTATTCCTCTAAATAATGGGCAACAATTCAACTATTAGAGTACATATCTTCCCAAGAATCAACAACTAGGTTAAACTATATATAATGGTCTTCGATTTTTTGTGAAAATAATTTATCAATAATTTTATGCTTAAAATAAAAACAACTGAAAATGAAAATGAACTTTTAATTTTATCTTGTGCTCTGTAAGGACCATATTCTTACTTCATAAGGATGACTATCTTCATAGGGATGACCATCTCTGTGAGGATTACTTCTCCATAATGATGTGTTCCTATTCATAAGGATTGTATTCACAATTCCCATTCCTTGTAATGATGATCTTAAAAGGATCAATATTCTTATGGATGGTATTTTAAGGATCAATATGAACTTCATACGCATCAATTATAGACTTATATAAGCATCATTAAAGGTTTACATAAGGATCATCCAAGGCTTGCATAAAAAAGAATGAATCTACATAAGGATGAGTAATTTTACAAAACTAGAAACCCTAGACTTTGTAAGAATGATTAATTAGATTTATAAGGATGAAAAAATTCACTTTATAAGGATCATTACATAGAAAATTTCATCAAATTCAATTTTAACCATGTTTAAATAAAAATTTTAAATATAAAAACATCTTAATAAAACATAAATTGGGAACCTAAAAATCAGTCAAATCAAGCTCATTAAGAAAAAAATTTAGTTTTTTGAGCATTTAATAGATGTATAGAATTGGATATATTAAATCAATAATTTTATCGTTTAAAACATTGGTAAATAAATTATTCTATAAATTTCAATTCATTGAATTAAAATTAATATCATTTCACTAATATCTTCTATATTATAAATATAATGTAATATAAAAATATACCACTCAATTTTACTATTTTTATATAAATCTACTTACCTTTTTCAAATTTTATATTTTATAACATTTTTCATTTTTTTGAAAAAAGACACGACTATTTATTATCGTTAACATTTTTCTTTACTAATTTATACCATACCCAAACGGTAAGGGGGATACTTCTCTTGCCATTTGGATCAATTTTTTAATATTTAAGACATATTTTAGATTAATAACATAATTTATCAAATTTAAAAATTTTAATTAGATACATCTTTTAGCCTTTAAAATCACTCTAAGCACCTTGAATTGCCTTCTTCAATTTATTTTTATAATATTACCTTATAGGATATTTCATTTTGGATTTAATATTATATCTAAGTAAATAGTAATAATACTTTATGTCCATGTTTATTATAATAATTACTTATATATTTATTTAAAGTTAAAAATTATTTCATAAATTAATTGAAGGGTCATATAAATCCATTAACTTCCATGTATAATTTGTTAAACATTCATTCTAATTGGGGAAACATGGTCATAATAGTAAAAATGAATAAACAATTTTTCCCTAAAAAATATATTCTTATCAAATGTGAAATGTGGAACCCCCCATTATTTTTAAAAAATGTTCACTTCATTCCTTCACGCATGCACCGAACCCATACTTTACTTTTTTAACTAGTTATTCTTCTATTTTTTTTCAAAAAATAGAGAAAGAGGGGAGATTTAAAGACAACATAATAGAAAAATTGAGGTAAAATCATGAAAGTGAAACATTTAGTTTTATAGATGGAAGTAATGAAGTACATAAAACTACAATGTGAGGGTTTATAAAGGAAAAAATAAAAGCATCAATGGGATGTTTTAAAGTCTTGAATAGGATCTTGTTCACACTAGTAGAGAGGGTCAACCAGAATCAACATCTGATGAGTTGTGTGATTCATTTCATAAGTAACTTGGTTTAGATACACGTTTTTTTGTACAATACACTCTCACTAGAACTCACACGCACAAATAAAGAAATGGAAGAAATTATATATAACTTGGTTAGATGAACCACACCTATAGGTAAGGTAGAAAATTCTTTTAATGAAAAGGGATACCTTAAATTATAGTCTTATTTTAATATTATAACCCATATTTATAGATTGGGGAATAATAAAATGAATAAATAACCACTACATGTTTTTTCTCTATGTGGTCAAGGAATTTATAGTAGTAAATAAATTTATGGTGGTGATTATTTTAGTTCAAAAATCAACACAACTATGATCACACATCATAATAAATAATGTAATCATTTTTTTGTAGAATAATGATCACATAAAAATAAACAATAACCTGAACTTCTCACATGTGAGTAACATTTATTTATGTATATTTTGGTACTTGTATTTTTTCTTCGAATAAGAATATCTCATGTTTTGAGAAACATAAATAATAATAACATTATATTATGTAAGGATTTTTACAAAGTTAATTTTCTTCATGTAAGGGTAAGATCATCTTTGAAAGAAAATATCATAACTCTTATGTAATTTTAGAATAACTTCTATCAAGTAGATATTTTTTTATTCCCCCAATATATATATATATTTAATTCCTTTAATTTTTTCCCTTATGTTTTTTTCTTATTTTATTTTATGATATGGATATTTTCATGTGGGTGTATATACATGGTCACTATTCATTTTCATTTACGTTTATTGTAACAATGTAGCGCTTCATCTAGAATATTGATCATCCATGTTCCAATAGTCATGGAAAACCACAGTTTTTATTGTATTCCTTTATCATATTCTATTTTGTTGAATTTTGTGCCAATGAAATGATACCACTTGTCCTTCCAGCTGAGCCACCTTCTGTTAGGAGAACTACCTATTTAATCTATGTTTTCTAGATGTAATTATCTTATGGTTATGATTGAGATAACTTTTTATCTCTTGGATTACCATCATTTCACTATTTCACATTTATTCGAGGCAATTGTTCTATTCTAATTTAGTTTTTTATCTGGTTCTTCGGTAGGATATCTCTTGGAGCGATCATCCATTACTGTAGAGAGAAGATCTCAAAGCAAAATAAGTAAATATAGAGTTTCCAAGTGACCCACACTCCCCTCCATCATGTTTGTGACACCTCATAGAACTAGAGTATCGCTTTGGTGGTGATTTAGGGGAGATAGACCTAACCTTGGGTCTAAGTAGTCTTCGCACCAGAGGGGTTCTAGATCTTTACTTCCATTCATTGCAACTAGATTTCAATTTATTATTTTTATCTCTGTAAGAGATTAATTTTTTTCTATCTTGATTATAACTATATCCTTCTAGTGTGTGTGTGATTCCATCTAAGAGTTAATAGTGTTGACTATGTGTGATGGGTTTCATCACTACCGCCATGTTCAACATGGTCACCCTCCTTGTATAGTTTATTTTCTTATCTTCATTAAACATAAAGTCTATATTTATATCTTTATTTATGGTAATAATACAACTAGCCTGGGTGGTTTTATCTCTATGCACGTAGGACCAAACTGAGTGTAATCTCATTATATTCAGTGTTATTTTCAATTATTTATTTTATATCTTTTTTCTCAAAAGATTAAATTATTTTTATTCTTTTGAAACATCATTTCAATTTTTTTTATTCATATAAAATAATTCATAACATGTTTTAAACCCAATAATATGAGTAAGTGGTTCTTAGATATTCTTGGGGATGACAGATTACCCCAAAATTGGAATCATAGCTAGCAGAAATATAGATAATGGGCCCTAAGAAAATCAATATAAATAAAAGTGATGATGAAAATGATTTAATATGTGGTGGATTAAAATTAATTATATTATGTATCACAATGATTTAATTTATTACCATGCTGGAACTAAAAAGAATGTAACTACCATTACCCCACATGGTCATACTGCTATCACCTATGTAGATGTTCCAGAATAAACACTTAGGAATGCCCATAATTACGATTATATTTAGTAGATAAAGTTCTTATAGAGGTTTTATATGAGTCTTATGGTGCTGGTATATGCTCTAGGATTAAATCACATTATATGACTAAGTCACTTGTTGGTATATTATACAAAAAATGAGATAATATTCATTAAAAATGCATCATGGATCTATAGTCATGATACAAATTTATGAGTTTAACAAAGTCTAATTACATCTAGCCAACATAGACACTAAATTATATGAGAAACATCAAGAAATAATGTTATTAACTTCATTATATGACACCTTTCATTATGTTAAAGATTCTGTGATGTGTAGAAAATACACCCTTACTATCAAAGAAGTTTAATTTGATTTACTCTCCAAATACCTTACATGGAATGGTACTGTTAAGGTAGAGGTAGAGGGTCTCCACATTAGGGTTAGAGGTGGGTCCAGGGGTAGAAGTGAGTCCAGGGGTAGGAGGAATGAAAGGGTTTATACCACGAATAAATTCTTTATGTCATAGAATAATATAATTAAGTGCCTTCAATGTAAATAACCAATTCACGTTAAGAGGAACTTCCCGGATAAGAAAAATGACTATAGAGAAAATATTAATGATCATTTTTATTAGTTGAGTAGGATTTTGACAATGTTTATGTGTTAAATGAATATGATATTTCAATCCTTGATGAATGGATCCTTGATTCTAGGTGTTCAATAAACATTTTTCCTTTGAGGGAATAATTCACTGATCTAATTGAAATTAAATTTGTAGAGGTATTTCCAGGGAATAGTATGAGCTATCATATTATAAAAATGGGATAAGTTTCATTAAAGCTTCATGATAGTATTGTTAAAACTCTTGTGGAGGTTAGGTGTGTACATGAACTGAAAAGAAACCTCATGTCCACAGGAGTCCTTGACCAGAAGTTCGACAACATTAGATTCAAATATGGGATTCTAATTATTGCATGTAGATCCCTTATTATCATCAAATGAATCCTTCATAATGGACTTTACATGTTATATAGTAAGGTTTAAGGAAATCAGTTAAACATCTCTTTGGATTATTATATTGAAAGAACCACCATTTGGAATAGATGGTTAGGGAATGTTACTACTGAAGGACTTGATGAACTTAAAAAATAGAGTCTTTTGAGTAATTCACCTATAATAGTCTTCCTTTCTGTGAGGACTGTGTATAGAGAAAATCTAGAAGAGTTGGTTTAGTAGGTCAATGTATAAGGCTAAAGAACCCCTTGAGTGTGTCCACTATGCCATTTGGGGTCCTTCTAGGGTCACCTCCAATGGATGAGGTTTTTACTTCATGTTATATGTTGACTAATACTCTAGGAAAGTCTATATTCAAATAATAAAACATAATTATGATACAATTTAGACCTTTTTGAAATGGAAAACTGGGGTATAAAGTGAATCTGGTAAGATACTCAAAGCCTTAAGAATTGATAATAGTTTAGAATATATGTCCACTAAATTCATATAATTCTGTGAATCTAAAAGAATTTATAGGTTCCAGACTATTTTTGAAAAACCATAATAGAATTTATTAAAAAAATAATTAATAGGATTATCTTAGATAGGTTTAGTTATATGTTTTCCCACTCTAAACTCCCAAAGTCCTTTTGGGCCAAGGATGAATCTATGATAGTCTACTCGAAGAATCACTATGCATATTATTCTTACTTCTTTAAAACCCTAGAATAGATATGGAGAGGTTCACCACTGAGTATTTCACACCTTAAGATATTTGGATCCTCAGATTATTCTCATACATGAACAAATAATCTATCTCATATGGTTCTGAAGTGTATATTCATGGGTTATCTAGAGGGTGTTATGGGGTATCATATGTTGATAGATAAAACTGGTTATGAAAAGTGAATAGTTAGTTGAGATGTAGTGTTTCATTAGTATGGTCTGTCCAGAGATAAAGGAAGAGAATATATAAATATTTCTAATATATATGGAGAATCATCTAGAGAACCAACACCAATAGGTGTTAAAAAACCTTTAGAATCTAAAGAACATTGCCAATTCAGGACTGATTCTACTCCTTCCATTCCCCAGACTTAACGTGAACCTGATTCTGATTCATATTATTAGACTGAAATAAAAGAACCAATAAATCTAAGAGATTATCAACAAACCCAAGATAGAGAGAGAAGAGTAATTAGGCCTCCATACCACTTCAATCAAGTTGATATTGATACATATGCATTTAATTTTTCTCAATATTTATTTAATAATGAACCTAAATATCATAAGAAAGATATTAAATACAAATAACCACCTAAGTGTAAAGGTTTTATACAAGAATTGATGAGTTATCTCCATGTGAATAAGACTTAGGTTGTTATTTCCAAACCTATTAACTAAAATAATATTGGTTCTAAGTGGATATATATGAAGATTGAAAACAATGGTGGAGAAAATAAAATCAAGATTAAAGCCTGAATGGTAGCTAATGGCTTCCATCAATTTGAAGGTATTGATTATAGTGACATATTCTCCCCATTTGTTAAATATTCATCTATAAGGATTCCTCATTATTTTTCTTCAATGTTTTATTTTCATGTTGGATAATTAGATATAAAAGTTGTTTTTTACATGCCACCCTTGATGGAACCATTTATATAACTCCTCCTAAATTATTTTAAAATATGTTCAAACCTAATAATGTTTTCCATATTAAGAAGTCATTATATGGGATTTAAATGTATTCTAGGAAATGGTATAAAAGGGTTGACTCTTTTATTATTGAAAATCAATTTTTTAGAAGTAAGTTGGATGCATGGGTACACAATAAAATTGTTAAAAATGAATATGTTAATCAATTATTTTATGTTGATGACAATATTTTAATATTTAAAATTATGAAGACTAAATTTTTTCAATCACCAATTAAACTCTTACCTTGAAATGATTTACTTAGGTAATGTTAATAAAATACCTGACATAGATATTATCAGATATATGAAGGCCTGGACCTTTATTTTATCTTAGATTTCTTATGTTATGAATATTTCAAAAATATATATCATTGAGAATATTATAACTGTTTACATTAATATAGAAAAAAAAAATTAAATTATATTCAGAATAGTCCCCTAAAAATGATAATGAGGTTTCCTCATTAATAATATCCTATATGTTAATGTGGTAGGAAGTATTCTGTATTTTATGGTATGTTCTAGACCAGGTATAACATTTTATGTTTAAACATTGAGTAGGGTTATAGGAAAAACTAGTATGCCTCACTGAAATTCGATGAAGAGGATCCATAAATATGTCTCAATGTATGCTAAACTGGGTATTCAATATGGATTAATTAATAGTTTTAGTGATGAAATTCTTGGTTTTGTTTATTTTGATTATGCTGCAAATATTGGAACTCAAAAATCACTCTTTGGTTTTGTGTTTCCTATATATGCTGGACAAGTCACCTCAAAATGAAACCTGAAAATCATTGGATTCCCTCTCCACCATTGAGATAAATTATATAACTATGAAAAAAATACATCAAGGTTGTTATATGGTTGAAAGGATTGATTTATTAGATTTCTTTATCTGATGATAGCATAATAGTCCACTGTGATATCTAATCTACATTTCATCTATATAAGAACTATATATACCATGGTAGATCTAAGAAAATTGAAATTAGAATTTATTTTATTATGGATGATATATAATTTGGGATAGTGAGTACCACTAAGATACCCATGGGGGACAATCTGGTCGATATCTTGACTAAGGTCATACCATTGTGTAAGTTATTGCATTATCATAAACTAATGAACTTAGTCACAGTTCTATAACTTTGTTACATGAAAAAATTTCTTAAATTAATTTAATCAAAATGTGATGAATGGGATTTTATGACCCATATATATATATATATATATCAAAATTTAATTCATTTAATGTTTTCATGTATGGTTTTTTCATATTTTTTTTAAGGATGGATATTTCCATGGGGGTGTATCTTCATGGTCCCTGTTGATTTTCGTTTGAGTTTTCCTTACATATGTATCACTTCATATGGACTGTTGATCATCCATGATCCAATATTCATGGCCACCTATGGTTGTCATCGTTTACCTTCTACTTTGTGAAGGTTGATTCCTTATGTTCCAATGGAAAAATTCCACTTGTCCCGTCAACTGATCTTCTTTCTATTAGGCAAACCACCTATTTCATATTGATCGTCCATGAAACTTTAATCTTGAAGTTCTGGATGCACTGCCTGCAATCCCCTCCATCATGTTATTTACAACTCCCATAACTGGAATACCTCTCATTTGGAAATTCAGTAAAGATCAACATGACCTTGGTTCTAGGAAGAATGTGAACTATAGGTGGTTCAAGATCTCAACTTCTATTCATCATAACCAAGATTCAATTTATGATTCATGTATCTATAAGAAATTAATTTATTTTATGTAATGATTGGAACTATATCATTCTTGTGTTTCTATTCATGAGTCCTTTTAAAAGTGGATGGTGTTGACTTTATGTGACAGGTTTCATCACCACCACCTAGTTAATCAACATGGTCCTCCTTAGATGGTTTTTTTGGTTATCTTATTTACACTTTGAGTATGTATTTCTTGTTAGATTTTTCTTTGTAATAATATAACTAGCCTAGGTGGTGTTCTTTCTAATAATGTTGGATCATATTTTTGTGAATAACATTATATCTAGTGATCTTTGTTATTGTTTCTTTTATGTATTTATTTCTTGTGATTAAAATGTTTCACTTATTTTTGAAACATCAAGTATTTTTCATGTTTTACGCATCTCAAATTAGTTATACCATGTTTATAACCCAATCATATGAGTCAGTGGTTCATTGATATTCTTTGGGATAACATCTTAGCAAAATAGAAAAAAAATAGGCATCGATAGACAAAAATAGGTTGGGGAAGTAGCTTTCACGAAACTAGAAATAGGTTTGTGGCCACTTTTAGTGGCCAGAAAATCTGATGTCGCACATAGCCATGGCGAGCAATGGCCATTAATAATGGGGTATTTTATTTTTAAAAATAAAACATGAATGTTGGTGTTACGGTTTCTTATGGATATACTATCTAGGATCTAAACGTTATCAACCCCCTAAGAATGCACTTGGGATATGTAATCCACAAGATGTGTAGCTATAATATGACATTTACCTTAATATAACAATATAAAAAAGAACAAAACATATATTTTTAGTCTACAAAACATTCTTCTTACTATCCAAAGAACATATACACTCATGAAGCATAACAGTACTTCATACAACATGTGTTGTCTTCACTTCATCACATCCATAAGAAACTAAAACACCTGATCAGTTCAAAGACAATCCATATAAGCTCATACAACATTCTCATGTTAATGAAAAAGTGCAGGTCAATCAATATGAAAAAAATGAAACTAAAACCAAATAAGAACTCCAACCGTGCAACCAAACCAGCATCCAATATAGAATTTCAACTACTTTAATGAAAAAAGAACTTTTCCATACAAATAGACTACTTTACTAATTGAACAATCCAATAAGTAGAATCTGGTGGTTTCAAAAATATTGATTAACTATATTATTGGATTTTTTATGTATTCAATTTTCATTAAATAAAATCATACCATTATAGAATATTACATTAATGTATTTGAAAAGAAAGAACTTATATTTCTAAAACATTAATATATAGTTATTTCCACCCATTCAACACACAATTCCTTACCCATTAAAATTATATTATCAAAATATTCATCATTTTTCATCTTCAATAAATTATGTTTATAAAAAAATTAAAAGCAAGATATATTTTAATTATTTTTAAAAAATTATAACCTTGAAACATAATTAAATTGACATCTTAATGAAAATATTTCAATCTAAAGACATAATTTTCTTAAAAATATTTAAATATTATTACTAAAAAATTGTCAGTCATCCAACCAATAAAAAATATAGAAAATATTTTATCGATTTATAATTATAAATTATATTTATAATCATAAAATCCACAAATAAAAAATAATTTATAATTATAAAAAATTTCATATACAAAAAGACAACCATTTTAGTATAATTAAATCTAAAAAAATAAAACTATAAACCATTTTTTAAAAATGAATGATGTACCATAAAAACATAAGAAGAAATACCACAGATACCCATTTAATTTTAATTTCCAAAATCCATAAAATACAATCATTATTCCTTTCATAACTTGTATTCCCCCTTATCTAGTAATATATATATATATATTTAAAATAAATAAACAAAATGATTTACAAACCAGGTATACATCTTTATAACTCAAAATTATTTTCCTGTGACACACATTGAAAAAGTTCTATATTTTCTTAACTATAATTTAAGACCTCAAAGTTTAAAGGTGTTAAATAATATTATATATTATTGATGACACTTACATCATCCCAAATTTAATAGTATGATTTTCCAGTTATTTTTAATGCAATAAAGATGTAAATTATAAGAAACAAGAAAAAGTTAAATTTTTTATCACATAATTTTATTTTAAATTCAATGGTTAATATAATTCATAAATTAAGAAAAGAAAATGATGTGTATCTATCATTAAAAAAATAATGGGTAAGATTAAGTATAAAAGACAAGGTTTGAACATGAAGGATAACAAATCATCATCCAAATTTAGCGATTTAGATGAAACAATACATTTCGTATATGTTTAAACTTTTATTTAACCCTTTTCTCCACATCATAACCAATTGTGTAAAGACACGTAAGCTCCATGTAATTATTTTTAATTAAATGGAATTTTTATGAGTCTTAAAAAATTGACGACACATGATTCAGAAGCCCAAAGAGCCGAAAACTGAATTTGAACTTCTTTAAGGTACATTCAGTAAATGTGCGGGTGATGTTTTCTATCTTTTGAACTGGTTCTCAAATTAAAATTATAAGGGAACCATTGAGTCTGAAGCACTGGGATTAACTTAAGCGAAGCTTAACATTGATCGGAAAGGGACAAGAAAAAAGTTAATTTTTGGACTTTACAAAAATAATAATAAAATAACTGAATGTGTTATTTTATATATTTCTTTTTAATTTTTGAGAGGTAGTGGCAGGACCACTGGGTTATGAGAAGATTTAAAGGTTGGGTACACTTGGTTGTGTAACCGCATCGTTTAGAGAATTAATAGGTTTATTAATTTAATTTATTAATGAACCTCATTAATTGTAGTGTGGGTTGATCACCTCTTTTCTTCTATTTAAATAAATATCGAGAAGTTATTTTTGGCACTAAAGAGAGGAACCTCTGACGAAGTACCAGTGACATCTTCCACCAACGTAGAACGGAGCGGCGATGACCGTTGGAGGATTCAACGACGATCGCCAATGCGCATGGACCTTCTCCTTTATCTGCAACGCCCTGAAACATGGACACTCCTTCCTCATCCACAATGAATTCCAACAAACTCGAGGTATAATGTTTCATTGTTTAATTAAAATTTTTTCATTCTTGAGATGATTCCCTTGTTATTATGATAATGCGGAAGGTGAGAGACAAACAAACTTGTCCCGGGACCTCCTCTGATCTCGGTATTGGTTTTGTTCTTCATGGGAAACTAGAAGATATGGAATCAAGGTGGAACCAAGGGCCACACATCGTAGGATTCATCCTGAGAAGCCCGTTAGGAATAATTTCGGACCACCTAAGCTTCATCAGTGGCCCACAGAAGCTCCACCGACATGGCACACTGGTGACCTAGGGAGGAGGAGACCCCTGAAGGCGCAGCGGAGGACAAGGGGTGACTGAACTTTAACAGCTACATTGGAGTCGGGTGACACACTACATCGATGCGCCATAGAGGAGGGTCGAGGCTTTAAGCCATGACAGAGGGCGGATCCATGATCCGTTGGTTCTTTATAAGGCTGGTCCACACGGACCGACCATGCGGTGTGGTGCTATCCGGCACCACTGCTTTGAAGACCTGAATGGCTCGACCATTCGAGAGGGGAGCATAGACCCATGTTCGACCAGTGGTTCGGGCGGTTCCACATCCCAATAGGCCATGCCCAACAGAGTGGGCTAGGTTTCACCAATGGCCCAGCGGGCAGAGACCATGGCCAATGGGCCGGGTCGGGTCGGTTCGACCGGGATGGACCGGACCTGGACCACTTTCGGCCCTGTTACGCTTTAATGGGAACGTCTCCTTAACTGGACATCTGTTTGAAAAACCGTCTCTAGAGTCGGAACCCTTAAAAAGAGGAGGTCCTTTTGATATACCCCACTTGAGTTTTGGAGAATGTTTTAGTATGGTGGGATCGGATTGAACCCAAATCCAACCAGGCCCTCAACACTAAAATTCCAATAACTCAAAGGTCAGCCATCCGGTTTATGTTTCATCTATTGAATTGGAACCCTTATGACATAAAAATTCATTGAGTTACTTCTTCGTGGTACTTTGTGCCAGTTGAATTATTATAGATGGATTGAGAAGCGGATCCTCCCAAAATAAAGCGTGCTTTGTGCGGGAATGTAGTGGCTGGCTGTGACGTGAATAATTTATAGTGATCCTATGTGGGTCAATGCCTAGCGATCCTCTTTGGGTCAGCACCTAGGGATCCTTTGTGGGTCAGCACAGAGTGGTCCTGTGTGGGTCCACATCGAGTGATCCTCTGTGGGTCAGCACTGAGTGATCCTGTGTGGGTCAGCACCTAGCGATCCTTTGTGGGTCAGTACTGAGGGATCCTATGTGGGTCAGCACCAAGTGATCTTGTGTGGGTCAGCAGAAAATACTCTTAACATAATAAGATGATCTAGCTTTACGACTAATCATACATACTTTTGTACTTAATTTATACCTAGTGTGAGATGAATTTTTTTCATCCAATGGCCCGAAGACCTTCAATTTTTTATTATTATAATAATACTCCCTTTTAAGGGAAGAAGGGGGAACCCAGACAAATATCAGAAACTTCAAAAATATGATGACATGAAAGTCTTAGAGAATAGAACCAGACTAACAACAAAGAGATGCCCCGCCCCAGCATTTGAATCCTCCAGGGCCTGATCCATGTAGTTGAGTCCAGCGCAAACCCCAAAACCCACACAATGCAAGATTAAAGCCATACAAAATCCAAAATCAAACTGCCCGCCAATAGTCATAATACCAAATTTCTAAATTCATAAGAGATCACAAACTGCAGGCCCGCCAACGTCGAACATACACCAACAGATGCATCTCTGCCAACTTCCATCATCATCAACATCAGAGCCTTACCATACCTTGCCGTCGCCAATCGAACATCGTCGCCATCACCCTCCCTACACTGCCCGCTCGAGCTCACATCCCAAAGATCCATGAAACCACTTCCCAACTCCACCTCAGAGAGAACGATGGAAGCCTGGATCCAGAGCAGAGAAAACATAGGCTTGTGTAGGATGAAACAATGGCTAGACCAGTACCGATCGAGAGACCAGGAATCCATCCAAAATCCACTCTACAGGGGCCGTCGAAGCACAACCATCACAAGAAATGAACAGACCCAACCATAAATAGAACCAACACCGAACAAGCATAAAACCCATTGAGATGACAGAAATCCAAAAAAACCAAATCAGATCCAAAACTTCGAGTCACCACTACGCCCGAAGAACTCAAGCCATAAATATGAAACCAAACCCCCACCGGAAGCTGGGATGAGATAATCCACCACCGGATTGGAACAGAAACCGCCGAAGAAGAACCACCTGCAAAGACGCACGATAAAGATACAAAGCGTCCAGATCTGACCCCACGCTGCCGTAAATAAAGCCGAAAGATGTCTGAAATGCGAAGTCCGAAGAACCCTAACTGCAACGAAAGTCGTCGCTACAGAGAAAAGAACCGCTCAGAACTGGAACAGAAGCCGAAGAAGAAGAGCACACCACTCAAAGATGTTGAAGAAAAACAAGAATTGATCCCTCGCTGCCACGATCGAATCCGGTCTCCATCCGAAACGTGATGATCAAAGAACCCTAGCAAGGGAGATGCCACCGCAAAAGAGGAGAGAGCCGCGACCGAATCCGCAGCGGTCGATAATAGTGTGAGATGAATTTTTATTTGAGCTTTGTGATTGAGATCATGATTTGTGGATTTCCATTTTGGAAATCTGGGAGAACATCAGGGGTCTTGGGTCCCTACTGGGTATTGTTATACTCATCCCTACAAGGGCTTCACCTATACCTTTTTGTGTCTTGTGCGGATGACACACAGCTAGACTAAGTCTTGAGGAGTCAGGGCTTGAAGGTGCTTGGAGGTTATTGACAGACAGTGTAGGGAGGTGACCTGTAAATGTGGAGAGCTGTGGTGACAAGCTATACCTACCCTTCAATTAGGAGCTTTGGAGGAAAAACTCAGGAGCTGTTTTCCCTTTTTTCTAAACTTTTATTTTAGTTGGGATTGTATTCATGACCCTTTACATTCAACAATCACTTTTACAGTTAGTAGTGGTGTTTTTGTTGTGGTTGTACATTTATTTTCCATTGTGTTTACTTGTTCATAGTGTTCCATTTCTGTGTGTGTACATGTCTTTGAGGAAATGCATTCCCATTTTAAAGGTATGCCTTTCCGGTGCAAGTCGCCAACCCCTGTTCTATGGAAGGTGGGAATGGGGTAGTCATGACACGAGCCATAGGGAATGAGTCATGACAAAGTGGTACTAGAGGCAGCCGGTTCTACCAGAAGAACGTAGAGTATATGATTTCAATGGAGAAATTGTGTTAAGTGTCTTGAGTTTGGGTTTCAATTCAGGGAGTCTGGTGTTGGTGTGGTGGCCATTTTATCCATACTCTAGGACCCTGAATTCTATTTTCTGACTCGGTACACGAAAACATGTTTTCCATGTATTTTGAAAATGATTTTTTTTTTCTTTTGATCTCTTTGAGTCAGATCACCAGGTATAACTTATTGACCATGGCACACCTGTTTTCTTTCACGATGTCACCACATAGACAACCATCTAGGATTCCAGAGAGAGATCGCGATGACAACCCACTGAGCAATGAGGTATCAGTGCATGGCCCCCTTAAGGTGATAGCACCTTTGGGTGGTGTACCAGCAGCACCACCACTCATAGGGAAGAAGCTTCCACCAGCCCCACCAATAGACTATGCACGCCGACTAAGCATGTTCCACGAGTTCCAGATATAGAGGCCTATGAGTTTTTGAGGTGATACCAATCCCCAGGTAGGTGAGGACTAGCTGGAGGCTGTGGAATGTGTTTTTATCTTAGTTGTGACACCAGCAGATCAGATGGTGATCCTAGTTTCTAACCTCTTCTCAAGAACAATAGGGAGATGGTGGAGCCTGACGCTCCAGACGCATGAGGATGTGACACTCTCCTGGTTGGACTTTGTGACCCACATTAGGGAGGAGTTCATACCAGATAATTTACACTCAGTGCGTATCTAAGAGCTTCTGCACTTACAGGAGGGATTCCTGATAGTGGCCTAATACTCTGCGAGATTTACTGACCTTTCTCGCTACACCACCAACATGGTATGAGACCCACTTTTCAACAACCATAACTTTGAGTAGGGTATCCGGAGGGATAATAGAGATTCGATGATATCACTCAATATCCCGACACAGGTTAGAGTGCTCAAGAGAGCATTGTTGGTGGAGATCTTCCTAGATGAGCAGGCACCGATGGTGAGATCCAACACCAGATGACAGATAGTCGATTCATATGTAAAGGCATTAGGACAAATATGTAGAGGTCCAAGTGGGCCAAAAAATCTAGATAATGAAACCAGGATGCATGATCGGAGGTGCGAATCTTGCGATGCATGGGAGGTCATCTAAGTACTAGAGTCTGTTTCTCTTACAGTAGATATGGGTACATGGCTCACTACTTTCTAACTCCCTATGTGGAAGATCGGTATATGGTCGAGGGACTGTCAAGATAGTGACAGATATTCGAGCAAGGAGGTCTTTAGGGTAAAATATGCGGTGGAGGAGTTGGCCGAGCAGCAGGAGGTGGGCGGCCAATTGAGGTTCTACTGCCACCACATATAGGATGTTCACCCCGACCTCCGGGAGTTTGTGGACATGGATGATATCAGCTTCAGGTAGCTGAGGCCTACGATCACCGAACTCCATAGATGATTTAAGGTATGATATGTGTCTATTCCACCCTATCTACATTACTTATAGACATAGGTGCTAGTCACTATTTTATTGACACGACTCTTGTTTGGAGCTCAGAAATTCCGATGGAGATTTTATCATAATCCACATGAATAGAGACTCATACGGGAGATGATTCGATGATTACACACTGGTTACAGTAGTGTGATCATACAATAAAAGGTGAGAGTTTTAGCTAGGATCTCCTAGTAGCATCATCGAGGCCTTACGATGTCATCTTGGGTTTGGACTGGTTATCCACGGTCCATGCTCAGATCAACTGTTTTAGGTGAAAAGTGTGGTGTGACCGCGTGGATGTTACCAGGTTTACTTTCACTAGTGATAAGGGATCCTTTTCAGTTCTGGATGGACATTCTCGAAGGAGGGTGCATCCAATCAATCATCAGTTGGATAGCCTTACCCTCAGAGCAGTTGATACGAGGGGTTTGATTAATCCTGTAGTGGTGGACTAGCATGCTAATGTATTTCCTGATGCTGGTTCAGGACTACCTACTCATGGAGAGGTGGACTTCTACATAGACAAGTACCATGGGATGGAACCGATATCTACACCAGTACATCAGATGTCTCCCGCAGAGCTTTGTGAGAGGAGGGTATAGCTGTAGGACTTCTAGGGTAAGGGATTTATAAGGCCAAATGTTTCTCACTGGGAATCCCTGATTTTGTTTCCCAAGAAGTCAGAAGAGAGTTTGAGGCTTTTCATGGAATATCAGTTCCTAAACCAGGTGACCATGAAGAACAAGTATCAACTTCCTAGGATTGATTATATCTTAGATCAGCTGAAGGGAGCTTAGTTGTTTTTGAAGATATACCTCAGATCAGGCTATCATCAGCTTAGGGTAAGAGATGAGGATGAACCGAAGACATCCTACATAAGCCGGTAAGGCCACTACGAGTTCTTAGTGATGCCTTTCGGCATGACCAATGCTCCAGATGTGTTCATGGGGCTCATGATCATGATATTAAAGCTTACCAAAATCGTATCACGGTGGTTTTCATTGATGAAATCTTGATCTACTTGGTGTTGGAGGAGGAGCACGCTACGCATCTTCAGATAGTTATGGATACACTCAAAGAGCTCCAAATTTTTGGAAATCTCTCGAAGTGATAGTTTTGGATACGGGAAGTCCACTTTCGGAGACACGTTATCTCTAAGGCTAGACTAGTGGTGGATCTAGAGAATATAGAGGTAGTGATTTATTGGGATCCACCCAGGCGTATGACTGTGGTGTGGAGTTTCATAGGGTTGGCTAGGTACTACCGGATATTCATACATGAATTTTCTAGATTAGGATAACCCTTTTCATCTTTGAAAAATAACGGATAACCCTTCTTGTAGACATAGATATTCAAGTAGATTTTTCAAAAGATGAGGCGGAGATTGATGAGTTCCCCCATCTTGAGGCTACTAGAAGAGGGTGTTGGGTATGTAGTCTACTACGACACATCAGGGACTAGAATGGGATGTGTCATGATGAAGGGGAGATCAGGGATCTCATATGGCTCACAAAAGCTGAGGTAACATGAATATAACTACACAACCAATGACCTGGAGTTAGCAGCAGTGGTCTTTGCCTTGAAGATGTGGAAGCACTACTTGTTGGGTGAACGATTTACTATCTACTTCGATCAAAAGAGTCTCATGTATATATTTTCATAAAAGGAAATGATCCTAAGACAACATATATGGCTGGAGATCCTCTAGGACTATGATTTTGAGATAGTCTACACTCTTGGGAAGGGGGAAGTGGTGGAAGACACACTCAATAAGAGGTACAAACTATCGTTGCTGAGTGATGCAACAGAGTAGCTAGCCATGTTGCAGATATACTTCATGGATAGTGATGGAGAGGATTTCCTCTAATCTATGATAGTGACTCCCCCAATCCATCATCGAGTCTAGGAGGTACAACTTGGGGATGTTGATGGAAAGGCCTAACGTGCTCAAATATCCTCAGGATGGTATCTTAAATAATTTTTAAAGGAAAGGATCATGTCATCCTTTTTAGAGGGAATACAATAGTGTCAGTGACACAACGAGAGGAGGTGTTCAGGGAGTTCCACACATCCCCTTTGGTGGTACATCCTGGTGTGGAGAAGATGTACTAGGACATACAACCTCAGTAATGGTGGCCAGGGATGATGAAATTAGTGACTGAGTTAGTTTCACGGTGCCTCAATTGTCAGCAAGTGAAGGCTGAGCACCAGGTTCTAGTAGGCTTGACTCAACCACATGAGGTGTAAGAGTAGAAGTGGGATGGTATTACCAAGGACTTTATGATAGGGATACCATGTACGCCCAAGTACCACGATTCCATCTGGGAGATCGTTGACCGACTCACCAAGTCATCCCACTTCCTAGCCATCTTATAGAAGGGATCAGGAGAGGGATTTTGATGCCTCTACGTATATAAGATTCTGCGGATTCACGAGGCTCCATTGAAATCATTTCATATTGTGAAGATCTTTTTACATATCATTTTGGGGAGGGATTATAGATGGTTTCCAGAAATAAACTATGCTTGAGTACCACCTTTCATCCTCAGACATATGGTCAGATGGACGGACCATACCTATGCTTGAGGACATGCTTCGTGCTTGCATCTTTGATTTTGGCCACAGTTGGGAGGATCACCTTCCCCTGGTGAAGTTCGAAATCAACCATAGTTATCACTCAACCATCATCATGGCACCATTTGAGTCCTTTTACAACCGATCATGAAGATCGCCTCTATGTTAGACAGACCCAAGGGAGTTTGCATTTATGAGTCTAGAGTTGGTATGGGCTAACACTAAGAAGGTGCAGATCATCTAGGAGTGGATGAAGACTACACAGAGCCAGTAGAATTCTTTTGTTTATAGGAGACATAGGCCCTTTTTAGAGACCCATGATTTATTTACAAGGACATTATAGTAAATTTTCATAATACTTAATACACGACAAAAAAAATTCCCAAAGACCGTATTAGTTTGGTGTCTTTAGAAACTCGAAATATATTATTTTAATCATGGTGTAATATATTCAACATCTCCCATGAATATCTTCCCCCTTTTTTCCCACCTAAAAACCTTTCTTTATATATTGGGGAAAATAAAACATAGAAAGGGTGAGCTCAAATTCTCAATAAGGGTAAACATGGAGAACATAAAACAATCCATAAACATTTGAACTTAAAAACATGAACATAAAGTTTAAACATCAAAATCTTAATCAATGACATAAATCTTGGTAGTACGTAAGGCATAGTTCATAAAGGAAAATTATCTACGATAGAACAACATTGTCATAAAACATGTAATTGTGGAAGAAAATTACGTACAAAATATGATTTCTACCATAGGCAAGGCATTGCTACCAAGACCATCATAGAGGAATAAGTCCATTACTGAACCGAGTTTACTTATTGTTCTAGACATGTATTAATAAACCAGATTTACATACCATTCCAGCAATGTCTATATCATGAGATATAAATCTTTACCCAATACATTGGAGGTATACATAGGTCCCACGAATCTCATAATGAAACCATTCTTATGTGTTCCACAAAAACATAAATCATAAATCATAACTTAACCCATGTAGTAAAATGGGATTCTTAAATATCATGCCATCACAACATAATCCATATAAGATAAAAGGAATTGATAGAAATAATTCCATTATAACATAATCAAATCAAAGTAAAAAATGGATGGAAACATAACCATATATCATGTTATATAGAAAATGATTTTTATAAAACACGTGAACTTAGTTCTTTAGGAAAATATACTGTCTTCTTCAAAAACATTTTATTTTCTCGAAATGTCACAAAATTTTAAAAGAAAAGAAGTTAATTGAAGATAAAATTGAAAAATTGTAAAGGAAACTTCATTTAAATAATGATCTTTGAAAGTTTAAAAATACTTTCATTCCGTATAAGTTTGAAAGAACATTCTCCTCGTACATTATTAGAAAAATTTAAAAACTATCACATACGGTAAAAAAAGAAATATTTCTTCCATACCATGTGGTAAAAGTACAAAATGGTGAAAAATGACTTTAAAAATACATGGAAGAATAATAAAAATTTTATGAAAACATTTTTAAAAAACATGGACATTGATGATAAATATAACCCAAGTAAATACTTACGAATAAACAATCTTGTATAAAAAAGAGATTGGAAATGTTATCCCTTACCTTCTGTCGGATTTCTTACATATTTGTCTGAACCAATTGTATAGTTGGTTTAAATATATTATTAAATTGTAATATAACCATAATAAAATTTATGATATCATAAATGATTCACTTATGACTTTATATGACCCATTCATTTGTCAATTCCATGTTCAAGCAACATTTTGGGTAATGATTGTTTCATTTATCATACGTGTTTGGACTTGTTATTCTTTATATGATTATGTATATCAGGATTTACATACTTCCTGAATTTAAAAAAAAATTTATATACCATATATATTCATTATAAAAATATATATAATAGATCAAAAAATGGAATGGAATACACCATTCATGTAGACGTTAGGCGGTACATACACATGAACGCTGTTTTCATTTCCTTATTAAATTGGATAGAAGTAAGTAAAAGAAATATATATATATATATATATATATATATATTCAGTAGTATTATTTTGTCATAAATTTCATGATTAATTATTATATATACATTATAATCATTCTTTAATTGTTAACATTGAGAAAGAATCTTATCGTGTCGTGGAGACGGTAAGTCATACGTATGCACGAGCGACGATATCACTCCTATAGTTGTTAAACGTTATTGAAGTGGAAGGTGTATAATATCTAATAAATAGAATAATACCATAATAATAATATATAGTTATTATTTCCACCATTATACCCATCCATTTAAGGGAGTGGTGAAAAATAGATTACACCACGGCGTGGAGACGAGAATCCGCACGTACGCACGCATGAAGATTTTATTTTTCATAGAATATATAGAAGGTAAAATATAGTTGTTTAATATTTATAATAACATATAAATATATGATTGATACTGATGTTATTACTTTATAATTAAACAACAAAAGAAGATGAATTAGAAGACCAAATAAACTTGAAATAATTGGTAGAAGAGATTACCTCTTCCTCGATGTGCCTCCTTTTAATTTCCACTTAGGGAACTAGAGTGGGTCTTTTGAGAAGAAAAATACCTACATAATGTTACTAAGGATTTTTATAAGAGTAATTTGTGGGGTTTGGCAGTGCATGAAGGTTAAAAATAGAGTGAATAGGAGAGGGAGGAGGTATCCTTTTATAAGAGAGGAGTGGGGCACTTTAGGAAACTCTCAAAAATAATAATTTATAATAAAATAAAACCCTACCCAAAAACCACCAAAGTGACCTTAATTCAAATATTATATGAGATAGGGTTGTAAGATAATCAAAAAATAAATTTTGGACAACTTATATTGTCAATTTAACCTTATCTTTTTATTTGACCCTTAGTTATTCTATTAAAGTCTAATTTTGGTAAAAATATTCTAAATATTTAATGGTATTTAATATTTTCTTATGTGATGTTAATTGACTATAAATGAATAATTTATGATATTTTAGACCTTAGAATTATCACTTTTTAATTTTTAAATATTTTTATGATTTTTAAATATTTCAATAAAATGTTATGTTTATAAAATATAAATAGTGTAAATTTTGACACTATTCATTTATTAGACTTTAAATAAAATTAAAAAAGAAGATAATTTCGAAATAAATATTACATACACTCCTAACATGTCATAGTAATATATTAAATTCATGGAGAACATTAATTAGTTCATATGATATTTCGTTTTACATTTTTAAAACCATTTATTTGATATTTCTATTAATAAAATAATGTCTACATCACTATTTTAACATCATTAATGGTAATAATATAATATCTAAAAATTAAAAATGAATTTTTATGATGAGGATAATTATTTTATACTTCTAGATACTATCTAAAGTGGATTTTATCTCCTAGATATCTATATATTAAAAATAAAACACTTATATAAAAAGAGATTCTGAGCCTTTGTACATTTCATTTCTTTTTATTACATTCATGTCATTTTCATAAGTATGTAGAAATAAAGTGATTCCATTTCGAAAAATAAATGATAAGGGTCTAGTTTAATCATAAGATAGGATTTTTACAGGTTTTAAGATAATTTCATAACATTATTTTTACCCTCAATTACCCAATTCACCTTTAATAATGATAATAAAAATAATTACCAAAGTTACTAATCATAATTTATAAAAATGAAAGTATATTATTAACATAATTTGGTCCTAATTATTCCAAATATGTAATCCATTTTTTAAAATTTAAAGCACAGAAGTTTCAGTAATTAATTTAAAATTAATCGCATTATTGAGAAAACGGGTTTTAAAATGATTAAACATTGTAAAAGATTGAATTATTTTAACCTATGAATTCAAGGTAAAATTAATTATAATGAGATAAATTATATTAAATGGTAAATATATATTCTATTTATACTTTAAAACCATTCAATTTTATAATTTTACCATACAAATTATCTCGATGAAAAGGTTTTTTTAAGTAAAATTTAAGGTATTTTTACTATTCATGAAAATATAAAATTTATCAGAAAAATATCAAAAATTTATCCAACATAAATTTTTATATCCTGATGCAAAATAAGAAGTTTATTTTTTCAAATTGAACTAATAAACATGTAAAAAAATTATATTTAAAATGGGTGCATCATCAAAAGGCGATAAAACTGCAATTTTTTTTTGAAAAATATGTCTTTTAACCAAAAAATTGATTTTTTTCTCATGTCATGTTCTATAAAATGTGTAAGATGAATGATAGTTTTATAAATTTAAAAAATTTGGTTAATAATATTCATAACATCTAGTTAATAATAATATTATAAAAATATTTCATTGTTTAGGGAAACTCCGTATCACGTAAAACGCAAGCTATCAAGGAAGGCCACTCATTCTTGTAACTCAATCCATATTAGTGTTGCGTTTAGTGAAATCTTACTTTGGTGTTGCATATATCATAATAAAAACTTAGTTCATTAAAAAAAAATCTATACTCAGTGTTGCGTGAAATTAATTCTATAAAAAGAACATGAAATTATGTGCAACAGATGACAAGAATAGTTTTGTCTATACTTCAAGCTAATAAGGTGTTGTTTATAGTTCAAGATAACATTGGTGTAGTGTAAAACACATGAAATCAAAGAAATTAAATATAATATATCTCATAAAATATTTGGGTGTAACATTTTACCCCCTTAAAACGAATTTCGTCCTCAAAATTCATCGGAGTTATAAATTGTTTTCTACTTGAATGTTTTTTTCATGGAAACCCACAACCTAAAAAGGAATACTGAAACATCATTTTAAAAAGGAAAGTTAGAAACATAACAGTTACCCAAATTAACTCATCACTGGGTTACCGTATTGGAGAACATAGGTGGGATGTGAAAACCTGGATATAGAAGAGAAATATAACCATCATGTTCTGATGGATAGTGATAGAGAATAAGGTTTGGAGAAAATTAAATAACATAAATCCATAAATCTGTGATGATTTATGAGGCCATATGATTCATCAGATAAAAGGTACAAGGATAACATTTTTGGTTTCATGATCCTTTTCCTATATTTAATGATTTTTTTTCATGAGAAGAAACACTTACTTGATTTCAGTATAATCCCATCATTTATCTCTCTTTGAAAAATTTCCACTTCATCTATTATTCAAATAAATAAAGTCAAATTATTCATTTTTGAAGTGTTAGTATATCATGCGATAGAATGATATGTCATTTAATCTTTAACTATCACAAAAAGATTATTACAAGTTATCAAATATACATAAGTCTACCTATAGTTAAATAACACACTAATCTAACAAACATCAACTAGAATATAACTTATATTATCCATACATGGAAAACATTACAATCCCTCTAAAAATTAATATATAAAAATTTATGAGGTGAACTAAATGAACTTAACATTTTTCTCCCTTATCTCTTTTGGTAGTTCTTGGTTGTCACATTCGAAACATCTAAATACCTTAATCATATATTCTCTTTAAATATGATAATAACATAAATTACTATAGAACCTTATCAAAATAACCAAATATACCAAAAATTCTATACCCTCAAACCATGATATCACTTTTCTCCTGTATTAGTCATGAGATAATTAATACTATCAAATATATTATTTTATCCTTATCTGTTCATTATGCACATATCATCTACTTTCCAAAAATATTTCAATCACTTTTCATGTTTACCGGTACCTTATAATTATGGAATACCATAATAAAACAATACATAGATATTAAAATATTCCCATAATACTATAAATGATATTCCACAACACTATTTTGAAATACCATTACATAAACACTTAATCATTCCACTACTTCATTGTCATAATCAACATCACCACGGGTGATCACATGTTACTTCCCTTTGTCTTTTCCCTTAATAGTTTGTTGATTTTGATCATCAGTAACCCTTGGATTGGGGAATTGGTTAGAATAATTCCCCATTTACTTGAACTTATAGCATTGAAGTGTTGGTGGTGCATTCTCTGCAGTCTTTTCCCCATTCACAACATTATAAACCTTTTTCCTATTAATTTTTCAATCAACTACCTGATGAACTTATTTTATACACATGAAACACTTTCTAGTCCCTTTAAGAAAATCTACACGATGCTTATTTCCACACATTGAGCATAAGGACACACTTATCTTCATTTCACCATTGTTTTGGTATTTTCCCTTAAACTATATCTTTCGTTTCTTGTCAAAACCATGAGATGACTATGTAACTCAATCTTCCAGTTCTACCTTGATAGCACAACGCACAATCCCTTCATAGCTACTTAAATATATTATAGAAAATGAACTTCTAAGACTTGGTTGTAATCCATTAATGAATCCATCAACTTTACTTTCAGGTTGGATGATAATTCCAGAAGCATACCTTGCAAGTCTTTTAAAATTTGCCTCATATGTACCAACATAATCATCATCCTTTTTCTTAAGCTCAGGGAACTCTTTTTCCATCTTTGTTCGAAGAATATGAGGGAAATACATACTGAAAAAGAAGTTGTTGAACTCATCCCATTCCATGGATTCAATTTCATCTTGCGTACTTGTATTCTTAATTAGATTCCACCGCTAGTTTGCTTCACCTTCTAAACGATAGATAGCCAAAATGAAATTTTCATGTTCCGAACAACGAAGGATTGAAAATATCTTTTCAATAGTATTGATATATTGTTCAGAAATAGGTGGATCAGAAGACAGAGTAAAATATGGTAGACATTTCCTCATGCAGGACTCAATAGAATATTTACTATAAAAAACATTCACATTAGAAGGGGTTATAACCCCTTCTAAAGACATTAGCGTCTTTTGTGAAGAACCGTCGCTAATGTGGCCGCCTACTTACATTAGTGAAGATTTTGTGTAATCGCAGGTAAAGTCATGGTGACTTTAGTGGTAGTTACATTATAGGGGGTTTAAACTCCCTCTAATGTCAAGGTAAATTCCCCAACAACCTATGCCTACAATAGTTGAATGGTTTTTTTGGGCGGTTCAAACCGCCCCTAATATGGGGCTACATTAGGGGCAATTTTTTACAACCGCCCCTAAATTTTTTCATTTTTTAAAGACCCTCCCCACCTTATTTTATTACCTTATATGTTCCCATCCCCCATTCTTCTCTCCCTTTCATTTTTACCTCATGCCTCTCTCCATTCCCCCCACCCAGCACCTCCGGTGCCTGCTCCAGCGCTTCCAGTTCTGCGACCAGCACCTCCCCTCCAGTTCCATCGGCCAACACATCCACTCCAGTTCCGCAACCAGTGCCTGAAGTTCCCTCTAATAGCCTGCCTCCGATATATATACAAAAATGGGATCACTGGGAATCAAACTGTTGACCAACATAAACCAATCCCGCCTTAAATCAACCAGCATACCACTAACGCAAATGTTTTTTGTTGTTTAAATTACACATGGGTGTATCTATTAATATTTGACTCTTTATTATAATAAATATTATTAGCATAATATATTTAATACATTTCAATAATTATATAATATAATATATTATATTTATATGTATAGGCAATTTCATATATTCTAAATTATATATTTATATATGAGTTAAATATAGTACACAAGTACTTATTTATATATTGTACTTATATATATATGTTAGTGTGTGTGTGTGTGTATGTGTGCGATAACAATAAAAATAATAATTATTTTTATTTTTATTACATCTATTTTTTAATCTACATAAATTATATGTTGGTTTTATAAATCCAATGCATTTATTTTATGATTTATATCAATCATATATAATATTAAATACTTTTTTATTATATATTTATGTAAATTATTTATATACTTAAATACATATTTAAATTATATATATATATTTACATAATATATATATAAGTATCTATCTAATATATTAATATAAGGTCTTTAAAAATATATTTTTATAATGTCTTTCAATACATATATTTTTTATTATTTATGTAAACATATATATTTATTTGTATAAAATTTATAATATTATATAAAATTGATATATTATTATTATATGAAATAAAGTTTATACAAATATTAATATTATATGTAATTAATATTATATTATATATAGTAACATTATATTATATATAATTAAAATTTTATTATTTACAATTAATATTATATTATATATAATCAATATGTATGTTATATATAATCAATATTTTATAAAATAAAATTTTAAATTATATATAATTAATATGTATATGATATATAATCAATATTACATGAAATACAATTTATATAAAAATATACTAAATATTATAAGAAATACAATTTTATATTTTATGCAATTAATATTATATGAAATACAATTTATAAAAATATTTATAAAATTTATTTCAATACATAGATTTATTATTATGTACATTAATATATATAAGTGTTTCAATTAATTTAATTCTATAATATTTTTTACATTAATATAAATTTATTTTTATAAATTCTATTTCATATAATATTAATTATATATAATATAAAGGCATAAACCTATTATATGAAAATATTTTTGTTATTATTATAATATAATTTATAAAAACTACAAGCTCGATTTTTTATTTGATATTTTTTTTAAATAAATTATATTTATGTATATATTTATGTAATATGTTTATGCTTTTATATTAGAAATAATTAATATTATATAAAACATAATTTATAAAAATAAATATATATTAATTTACATAATATTATAAAATTATATTTATGTATATATATATATATTTAAAAAAAATCATATAAATATTTTATATAATAGGTTCATATAATGTATTTGAATACATTTATATAATTCATTTTAATTATATATATTTATATATATAAAAATTATGGATGTTTCTTTTCATTTTTTTAAAAGAGAGGTTTAAAAACCCCTTTAATCTCTTAAATTATAGGCGGCTTTGAACTCCCTCTAAATTATAGACATTAGAAGGAGTTTTTGAACCCCTTCTAAATTAAAGACATTACAGGGTGTTTTGAACACCCTTTAATTTAACGAAATTAGAGGGGGTTTTGAACCCCATCTAATTTAAGACATTAGAGGGGGTATGGAACCCCCTCTAATTTAATACCTTATAGGGGGTTTTGAACTCCTTCAAAAATCCATATAGATATTAGAAAAATGTTTAAAAATTTAGAGGGGGTTAAATCCCCCCCTTTAATTTTAGAAATTAAGGGGCTCTATAACCCCTTCAAAATTCAATGATTAGCAAGGGTTTTATATAATCCCTCAATTTTTTCTAGAAAATAAATTTTGAGGGGGTTCATAACCCCCTATAAATACGATGATTGGTGGGGGATGTGCAGAACCCCATCTAATTATACAAAAAATGAAATTTGAGGGGGTTATGCAGAACCCCCTCTAAAACCCCCTCTAATGTACTGTTTTTTGTAGTGATTGTTCCCTTATCTACTCATTTGGATGTTCAGAATGATTCATAGGTTGTGTAAGTAATGAAATGAGATTTTCAATCCATATCCAATAACATTTGTTTTCTCCTGAGGAAAATCATTGCATTTTCCAGTGCGTTGATCATTAACATAGTTCCTTCGGGTTCCATCCATTGTCTAAAACCGAAAAAGAATAGTGTGAAGAGGAAAAAATCATACTAGGAAAACAACATAATCAAGGGGGTGTACTTTAAATCTATAAAATATTAGGTTTAATCCTCAGTTATTCATGATTTTTATCATAATTCTAGTAATGTAACCTATACTAATCCTTATCCTTAGGGACATCCAAAGACAAACCTTAGAAATATCTCTTGGGATCGCACTAAAGTTTTCACATCCTAGTATAAATAGGGTGACTAAACCTTCAATCTGATACCAACTGTAGTGGTATAGAATTATTTCCATTACACTAGAATTGATACCTATCAGTGCACTCCATTGGAGGCTACCACCCCTTGGTAGGACACACCACTATCCCCAGTGGAATCCATTTCCTTAACAATCCCTTGGGTGGAGAGCCACCCTTCGTCCAACGCTCACACGTGAGAGTTCCCAAGGACCAGATTCATTTATATCTTCTTTTCTCTAATATGAATAGTATAGACCCATGCTTTATATTCAAGGAAATTATGTTACTTTTTCAGAATACTTAATACATGACACAAACAAAATCCCAAATATCGTATTAGTTTAGTGTCATTGGAAACTACAAACATAATATTCTAATCATGGTGAAAGATCTTTAATATCTCCTATAAATATATTCCCATTTTTTATACAAAAAAACCATTCTTTATATCCTATGGAAAATAAAACATAAAAATGGTGAGCTCAAATGCTCTATAAGGGTAAACATGGAGAACATAAAACAGTCCATAAACATTTTAACGTAAAAATATGAACATTATGTTTAAACATCAAAATCTTGAGCAATGACATAAATATTGACAGTACGTAAGGAATAGATCATAAAATAACATTAACCATGACATGATATAAATGGAATAAAACATGTAATTATGTTTAAAAAAATAAAAAAATATGATTTCCATCGTAACCAAGGCATTGCTGCCAATACAATCACAGTGGATGAAGTCCATTACTGAACCAGGTTTACTTGTCGTTTCAGACCTGTATTAAAGAACTAGATTTACATACCATTCTATCCATATCTATTTAATGAGATATACATCTTTACCCAATGCATTGGAGAGAGATATAGGTCCCAACCATCTCATAATGAAACCATTCTTATGTGTGCCACAAAAACATAAATCATACATCATAGCATAACCAATGTAATAAAATGGTATTCTTAAAACTCATGACATCATAAAAAAATCCATATAATATTAAAGGAATTCATAAAAATAAGTCTATCCTAACATAATAATATCAATGTAATAATAGGGATAAAAACATAACCCTATATCATCTTATATGGAAAATAATTTTTCTAAAACACGTGGTCGTAGTTTCTGAGGAAAATATCCTTTCTTCTTCAAAACATTTTCTTTTCTCGATATGTCTGGCAATTGTAAAATAAAATAAGTCAATTGAAAATAAACATGAAAACATATAAAGTAAGTTTCATTGAAATAATGATATATGAAAACATAAAAATCCCTTCATTCCGTATAAGTTAAAAAACAATATCCTCGTACTTTTTCCAGAAAAGTCAAAAAGTACCTCATATGGTAAAAAAAGATAAATTACTTCCATAGCATGTGGTAAAAGTCAAAAAGGGTAAAAATGACATTAAACATGCATGGAATAATATTAAAAATTTTATGAAAACATTTTTAGAAATCATCGACATGGATGATAAATATAACCCGTGTAAATACTTACGAATAAACATCCTCAGATAAAAATGAGACTGGAAACGTTATACCTTACCTTATGTCTGATTTCATCCATATGTGTATAAAACTCATGTATAGAGGGTTTAAAAATATTATTAACTTTAAATATAACCATAATAATATTTAAAATATCATATATTATTCACTTACGACTTTACATTACCCGTTCATTTGTCAATTCCATGTTAAAGCAATGTTTTGGGAAACAATCGTTTCATTTTTCGTATGTCTTTGGACTTGTTATTCTTCATATGATTACATAGATCATGATTTAATTACTTATAGAATGTAAAACAATATTTATATATCATATATATTCATTATATAAATATATATAATATATCAACAAAGGGAATGTAATACACCGTTCATGGAGACGGTAGGTCGTACGTACACAAGAATGATGTTTTGGTTTCCTTATTAAATTGAATGGAAGTAAATAAATGAAATATATATATAAAAATAAATACATTATAATTATTATGTCATATATTTCCTTATTATTTAATATATATATATACTTTATAATCATTCTTGAATGGTTAACATGGAGAAAGAATCTCATTGCGTCGTGTTGACGGTAAGTCGTACGTACACACGAGTGACGATATCGTTCCAATAATTATTGAATGGTATTGAATTGGATGGTGTATAATTTCTATGAATTAGTATAATGTCATAATAATCATATATAGTTCTTATTTCCACCATTATACCCATGCAAGTAAGGTGGTGGTGAAAAAGAGATTACACCACAGTGTGGAGACGGTAATCCGTACGTACGCACGAGCGGTGATTTCATTTTTCATAGAATTGATAGAAGGTGAAATAGGGTTGTTTCATATTTATAATAACATATAATTATATTAGTGATACTAATGTTATTAATTTATAATGAAATAACTAAATAAGAGGATGTATTATTAGAAATAAATTTGAAAGAATCGGTAGAAGAGATTACCACTTCCTAGACGCGCCTCCTTTGAATTTCCATGTAGGGAACAAGATTTTGTGTCTTTAGAAGGCACGAACCTCCATAATGATACTATAGAAGTTTAGAATAGTAATGGGTAGGGTTTAGATGATATTGAAAGCTAAAAATGGTTTGAAGAGAAGAGGGAGGATGTGCCCTTTAAAAAGAGAGGAGAGGGGCACTATAGGAAACTCTAAAAAATATTAATTTATAATAAAATAAAACCCTACCCAAAAACCTCTAATGGGTCCCTAATTAGAAGATGAGATGGGATAGGGTTGTAATCTCACCAAATAATAAATTTTGGAAAACTTATTTTAAAAATTTAAACCTTATCATTTTAATTGACCCTTAGTTATTTTATTAATGTTTAATTTGGTAATAATATTCTAAATATTTAATGGTAATGAATATTTAATTATGTGGTGTTAATTGACCATAAATGGATATTTTATTATATTTTAGACATTATGAGTATCATTGTTTAATTTTTAAATATTTTTATGATTTTTAAAGAATTTAATAAAATGTTACATTTATAATATATCAATAGTGTCAATTTTGACACTATTCATTTATTAGACTTTTACAAAATTAAAATAGAATAAAAATTATACAAAAAATATAAAATACACTCCTACCGTGTCATTAGAACCTATAAAATTCATGGATAAAATTAATTAGTTCATATGATATTTCTTTTAACATTTTTGAAACCATTTATTTGATATTTCTATTAATAAAATAATTTCTACATCACAATTGTGTCATCATTAATGGTAATTATTTAATCTATAAAAATTATAAAGAAATTTTTATGAAGTGGTTAATTCTATTATATTTTAAGATACTATCTATTGCCGATTTTATATCCTAGTTATCCATATATTAAAATTAATACACTTATATAAAAAGAGATTGGGACCCTTTGTCAATTTCATTAGTTTTTTTACATTCATGTCATTTTCATAGGTAAGTGGCAATAAAGTGATTACATTTCAAAAAATAGATGATAATGGTTGAATTTAATCATCCAATAGGATTTTTACAGGTGTTAATGTAATTTTATAATATTATTTTTACCCTTAATTACCCCATAAACCTTTAATCATGGTATTAGAAATAATTACGAAGTTACTATTCATAAGGCACAAAACTAAAATTAGCCTATTAACATAACTTGGACCTAATTATTACAAATATGGAATCCATTTTTAAAAACTCAAAACAAAGAAGTTGCAGTAATTAATTTAAAATTAATCTCATTGTTGAGAAAATGGGTTTTAAAATGTTAAAAAGTAGCAAAAGATTGAGATGTTTTTACCTATGAATTCAATGTAAATTTAATTATAATGGCATAATTTTTTTTTAAAATGTAAAAATATATTCTATTAATAATTTAAGACCATTGAATATTATAATTTAACAATATAAATTATCTCTATGAAAAAGTTGTTTTTAAGTAAAATTTGGCGTATTTTTACTATTTATCAAAATATAAAAGTTATCAGAAAAATATCAAAAAATTATCCAATGTAAATTTTTATACCCTGATTCAAAATAATAAGTTTATTTTTTCAAATTTAACTAATAAGAATGTCAAAAATTAGATTTAAAATGGGTGTTCCATCAAAAGGTGGTAAACATGTATTTTTTGAAAATAATTCTTTTATCTAAAAAATTGATTTTGTTCTAACACCATGTTCTAGAAAATGTGTAAGATGAATGATAATGTTATAAAATTAATTTTTTTTAATAATATTCATAATTTCTAGGGCATAATAACAATATAATAATATTATAAAAATATATTTTTGTTTAGTGAAACTCAATGTCGCGTACAATGAAGTTATCGAGGAAGACCACTCTTATGTGTAACACAAGACAAGTTAGTGTTTCATGTAGTGAAATATTGCTTTGGTGTTGTGTATATAATAATAAAAACATAGTTCATTGAAAAAAGTCTACACTCATTGTTGCGTGAAATGAATTCTATCAAAATAACGTAAAATTTTGTACAACACAAGACAAGAATAGTGTTGCGTATACTATATGATAATAAGATGTTGCCTATAACACAAGATAATATTTGTGTAGAGTGAAAAAAAGTAAATAAAAGAAATTAAATACAATCTATCTCATAAAATATCAGGGTGTTACACCCTTCAAGTTTGAGGAGGGAGACCATGTCTTCCTATGGGTCTCATCCCGACGATGATTATAGAGATTTGGCTGGAGCAACAAGCTATCTCGGAGGTTCATCGAACCTTTCTAGATCCTCAATAGAGTAACAGAAGTGGATTACCACCCAGTGCTTCCCCCAAAGATGCACCAGGTTCATAATGTATTCCATGTGTCCTTGCTGAGGAGGTATGTGCATGATCCATCACATGTTATCGATTGGGGCGAGCTGGACATTGATTACAGGATGACATTCATGGAGTTTGTAGTGGAGATAGAGGATCAAAAAGAGCGGGTACTTATTGGATGGTCAATCCCTCTGGTGCATGTTTAGTGGCAGCACGTGAACCTCCATGAGAGCACATGAGAGTGGGAGTCTCAGATACGCGCTTAGTACCACATTTGTTTCCCTATATTTGGTCGTATCTTTTTGGGATGAAAAGAACTAGGGTTGGAAGAATGTAAAGACCTAAAAATTCCATGTAATTTTTTTAATTAAATGGAATTTTTACAAGTCTGCAAATATTGACGATGCATGATTCCGAAGACCGGAGAGCCTAGAACATAACTTTTAACTTTTTAAAGGTAAGTTCAGTAAATGTACGGGGATCATTTTCTATCTTTTTAACCAATGCTCAGATTAAAAATCTAGGGGTACCATTGAATCCGAATCTCTGAGATTCTCTTAAAGAAATCTTACCTTCGACTAGAAAGGGTCGAATGAAAAATTATATTTTTGCACTTTACAAAAAAATTATAAAATAACTCGACGAGTTATTTTATTTCCTTTTTTATTACTATTGAGCAGCAGTGGTGAGACCGCTGGGTTGTCAGAACATTTAATGGCCAGTTTCACATGGTTGAGTAACTACATTGTTGGGGGAATTAATAGGTTCACTAATTTTATTTATTAATGAACCCCATTAATTGTGGGGTGGTTTGATATTCTCTTTTTCTTCTATTTAAACAATTCTTGGACATGGGTTTTTGGAAATGAAGAGAGGAACCTCTGACGAAGTACCAGCGATGTCTTCCACCAATGTAGTACTGAACTTCGATGATTGTTGGAGGATTTGATGATGAGCGCTAAAGGACGTAAACCTTCTACTTCATTCGCAACACCCTCAAATGTGGACACTCCTTCCTCATCCGCAACGACTTCTAACAAACTCGACGTAGGGGGTTTCGTTGTTTAACTAAGATTTATTCATTACTAAAATGCTTCCCTTGTTACTATGCTAAATCAGATGGCGCGGGCCAAACGAACAAGGACCGAACCCTCCATCAATCTTGATATTGGTTGTGTTCTTCATGGGAAAACAAAAGACATGGAGGAAAGGAGGAACCAAGGGCCGCATGACATAGGCATTGTCCTGGGAAGCCTCTAGACACAGATGAGAATAAAACCGGACCACCAAAGCTTCATAGGTGGGCAATGGAAGCTCTGATGGCATGAAGGCACCGACAACTGTGGGAGGCGGAGGCCGACACCCACCGACCGTGGCAGATAAAGGGAGGACGACCTTTTCTGAACTCATTAGTGCTAGGTGGCGTGCTGTGCCAGCGCGCCATGGAGGATGGCCGCGACATCGAGCCTCGGTGGAGGGCGGACCCACGGTTCGTCGGTTCTGTAGAAGGCCAATCCACACTGAGTGGCCATGTGGTGCATTACTAGCCAGTGCCACTACTTTGAAGACCCAAATGGCTCGACCACTCAGGAGGGGAGTGGACCCCCATGCCCGGCTAGTGGGTTGGGCGGTTCGGCAGCCTGGCAGGCGACCCCTACCCCGGTCAGCCGGGCCGAGCCAATGACCAAAACGAACCAGGCCGAGCCCACAACCCAACCGATCTAGGCTGAGCCCGACCCATTTGGGCTGGGCCCAGCGGGATGGGTCTGGTTGGTCCAACCGGGTGGGACCGGACCCAAACCCCTTTTCGGCCTAATTACGCTTAAATGGCCATATCTTCTAATCCAGACGACCGTTTGACAAACCGTCTACATCACCGGAACCCTTAGTACACGAAGGTACTTTTGAGATAACTAACTTTAGTTTTGGATAATTTTGGGGAATGTATGGGTTGGATCGAACCAAAATACAACCAGGACCTAAGTACTGAAATGCCTATAACTTAGAGACTGGATGTCCAGTTGACGCGCCATATGTTGTATTAGAACCCTTATGAAATGAAGGTTCATTGGGTTAATTCATCGTGGGACTTCGTTCTGGGTGATTTAAATCTGATTGCTTGGGGAGAAGATCCTCCTGAAATTAAGCATGATTTGTGCGGGAATATAGTGGTTGGCTATGACATGAAGAATGAATAACGATCATATGTGGGTTAGCACCGAGCAATCATGCGTGGGTCTGAACCGAGCGATCCCTTATGGGTTAGCATCGAGCGATCCTATGTTGGTCAGCACTGAGCGATCCTGTGTGGGATAGCACCTAGTGATCCTATGTGGGTCAGCACAGAGCGATCATATGTGGGTCAGCACCCAGTGATCCTTTGTGGGTCAGTAGTAGAGCCTCTTGACATAATTATATGATCTAGATTTACAAGTAATCATTTTTTACTTCTGTAGTTAATTTATAATTGGTGTGAGCTGTCTTTTGATTTGTGATTTGCGATTGGGATAATGCTTTTTGGCATTTCCTTTGTGGAATTTGGGGATACTATTGGGGGTCTCAGGGTCCCTACAGGGTACTATTATACTCACCCCTACATGGGATCCACCCGCACCTTGTTGTGTCTTGTGTTGATGACAGATAGCTAGAATTAGTCATGATGAGTCATGGCTTGATGGTGCTCGGAGGTGACTGAAAGACGATATACGAAGGTGATTGGTGGACCTGGAGAGTTGTAGTGAAAAGATGTACCTACCCTTAAGGTTGGAACCTTGGCGGACGACCTTAGGATCTTTTTCCCCTTTTTTCTATACTTCCATTTCAGTTGGGATTCTATTATAGCCCCTTCACTTTTAGTTATCACTTTTACACTCAGTAGTGGTTTTTTATTATGGTTGAACCTTTCATTTCCATTGTGGTTTCTTGTGCCCAGTGTGCCATGTCTGTGTGTGTACAAGTTTCTGAGGCAATGCCTTCACATTTTATGTATTTCCCTTTCCGGTGCTAGTCTCCAACCCCTGTGCTATGGAAGGCGGGCATGGGGTAGTCACGACATGGTCCCCAGGGGACAGGTCATGAAATATTGTATTCTTGAAGAATAAATTATGAATATAAATCTATAAATAGTAAAAAACACAATTACGACATTCCAAATCACAAAAATTAGGATATAATATTTGAAGAAAGTGATAGTAAAATTATAAACTCAGTTAATTTAAGAATAGACTAATTAATTGGTGAATAATGAAAATAGAAAATAGTAAATGGGATTTTAAATTTAACGTAATGTAATGTAATGTGAACAACACTTTGAAATTAATAGATAATATATGAAAAAACTAAAATAAGTGATAAAAACAAACTTAAAACCCATAAATAGAACATGAAGAATTGAAAGAAAAAGAGTGAATACTACCAGATTAAACATTTAAACATATGTAAAAATTGATATTGTTTTGGAAAACAAATTGAGGACCCAATGCCTACAATATTAGATCGGTACAAGAAAATCTAATTTAATCCACAACTAGAAGGATATTTGGTCACTCTATGTGTAACATCCCAGGTAAATAAAGAATAAGACTTTTTCTTATTTATAAATATTTTTTAATTAAAGATTGATTTTACTTTGAAATGGATGCTATGTTCGATGGCGTACTCGATACTCAGCAACATGTTTTTTCTAAATCTTACGTTACATACTCCTAAAATAATAATATTATTTTAATTGGTAGTTAACTTCAAGCCATTTTATTGGTTGGAATGAATAGGTCTAACTTAAATATTATTATTATTTTTTAAATGTTTTTAAATAAATCCAATAAAAGTTAGAGCCTTAAAATGTGAATGAATCTAATTTTAAGCATCATTTTCTTTAAAAGGTCGATTTAACACCTTTTAATAGAGAACCCTCTTTAAATATAGTTTTTTCACTATTATATGTTCTATCTGACAAAATAAAATTATTATTTAGAATCAGGACATCAAAATCTACTTTGGATAAAATTTTGGTATTTTTCGGATAAAATTAATTATTTTATGAATAATGAAAAATACTATATTTTAATCCAAAAGTGCCTTTCTATATAATTTATTTATATGGTTGGATTATCTTTTTGATTAGTTTTAAAGTGTAAATAGAATATAATTTTTCCATTTAATATAATTTTGGTCATTGGATGTAATTTCATTTTGAAGTTGGATATAAACAAGTGTTAATATTTTGATAGTTATTATTTCTTAAAAACAAGCTATTTGTTTTGATTGCGGGAATTAATTTTAAATTAATTTATGCCACTTATGTGTTTTGAATTTTGAAAAATGGATTCCATATTTGGAATTAGTTGGTCTAAATTGTGTAAATATGTATCTTTTATTTTTAGAAATTTTAAATATTTACTTCAGTAAATATTTTATTTACCATGATTAAAAGGTAAAAATAATACATAAGGGTAAAATATAATATTATAATAATATCAAATTACCCTGAAGTGTGTTATAATCCTATTAGATAATACATATCCGACCAAGGGAATCCTTGGGTTGAATGAGAGACCTCATGGAGCCACATGGGAGTAATAATGACATTTTTTATTAATTAATTTAAGTAAAGACAAAAATGACAAAAACAAATATCTTTTAGTAAATAAATTATTACATGGGGTTATATAAGTTATCTCTTCGACTATAAATATTATTTAGAAATATATAAACATTTACTACATCATGGTATTTTTTTTATAATTTTGGGACATCGAATAAATTAAATTATTTATGACACAATAATGATGCAATATTTACCTCATTAATAAATGATTTAAATAAATAAGTTTATAAATATTAAAACAATATCCAAAACCTGTCCAATTTTTATTGGATTATTTTATTTCGTCCATTAGTCATCTTAACTTTGATATTAATGAATAGTTGACCTTTGAAAACTGAATATGAGTTTATAATAAAATAATTGTTTCTAACTTTCCTAAAGAGCTACTCCTCTCCCTTATAAAAATCCCCCACTTCTAACCCATTTCTCACACTTCTCAAGCCTTTTTCTCATGAAAAATTCACTCCAAAAATCTCCAAAGATCCCTATATTTATCATATAAGCCTTAACATAGGAATAAATCACTTCAAGAAACCCTTTTGGTTCAATCCAAAGGGAGTTACCCGATTTAAAGGTAACATCTTCTCTTAAGTTCTTTTTTTTATTTTACTTATACAACCCCCTAAACTCTTTTTATTCATTTATTTTATAAAAAAACAGTATAAAAAATATATTAATATTTTTTTGTGATATGTATTGTAACTACACTTACACACACCTCTATTTAATGGATATAGAACATACTATTTCTGTGGATGGAAAACTAACGCCTCCCGAAACGACGATTGCTCAATTAACTCATACCGCCTCTCATGGTGGACATTATGATGGAATAGTATTTATATATAATATATATTGTCTTTATGTTTTCTTTATGCTTCTGTATTTTTGTTTTATAACATACCTTTATGCCTTCCAATATGTGTAAACACGATAATTTCATTAGAGGAAGTGCATACTACCTCCCCCTCAAGGTGATACGATTCATTCGTGACACACATGGAATGTATAAAGATGGTGTTAATTAAATAATGTAACATATATATCATATGATATCATACTGGGATTATAATATACCTATCTATGATTATGTTTTAATTCCATTAAATATTAAATAGAAATGAAAGTAGCGTTCATGCTTACGTACGACTTACCGTCTCCATGAACGGTGCATTTCATTTCGTATCTCCAAATTTTATGTACTATTATATATATATATATATACAAAATGGATATATATATGATATATATGATATATAAATAATTAATATCATTCTAGAGATAATTTATTTTTTACCACATGGAAAAATTGTAAGTATAACAAGTTCATTTTTACCTCAAATTCCAAACATCAAAAAAATGTCTGATATGAACTCAAATAATTAACTAACTATTATTGAAAGGTAATAAGTGATATAAAAGTAATAATAAACCTTATAAATGTTATGAATCAAGTATAAATTAACTTAAGTTTATTATTCAGGAAGAACAAGGAACATACGATTCAAGTGAGAAACAAGGTAAGGGATTTCCTATCTCACTTTTAATTCCATAAGATTTCCATTATTCCCCACTTATATATTTCATGTGGTGTATTGTGTACTAAAATTTGATATATATTATCATGATTATATTTATATTCTTGGTATTCTGTGATTCATTTTGTGGTTATTAACTTTTCCCATACGACTCGATTGATTACAACTTGGTAAGGGGTTTTCATCTCACTTTTTGTTCTTGTGAGATTCATGCTATATTAGCCACTATTTCTTTTTGTGTGGTGAGTTTACTGACCATGATTTTATTCTTTGTGTAATATAATTTAATTTATGGGTATTTACATATTCATTGTGTGATCTTTCTTTCATGGGGTGCATGTTTTGTAAGTTACCAAGTTGGTAAGGGAACCTTTCACCCTCCTCTTTTTAAAAGAAATATTTTTTGTTATGTCTTTTTATTTACTTCTTATTATGTTGGGATATGTTTATATATATTCTTATTGATGTAAATTATATGTCCATATGATGGGATATCTTTTTCTCTCTCATCAAATTATTTTATGAATGTTAAAGTGAATCCGTTAGGCTGTCGAATTTCTGTAAGAAAACTGCCTAACCCAATTTCATTTTTTGGGTTAAATATCTACTTATTGATTATGTCATGTTATGAATATGTGTGAATAATCTATGATTGTTTTACACTTAATATACAATTATTTTTGGTGTATTTATATTTCTCACACATAATTATGTAATTTATTTATCCTTAAGTTAAGGATACCTTCTTTATAAGGGATTTCGTCTCAATTTACATTTCCATTGAGAATTCATTGTTGATATGCACCAATTCACACTTATATGGTGTATATACTGTCCTTTGGAATATTATATCATTAATTCCTTTATTATAATGATATTATTAAGTTATTATTAAATTTTATTCCTCAATTATTTATATTCTTGGGTCTCTCGTTTTGTTATAAAATCTTTAACTAAAATATTGTTTTAAATGTTTTAAGGGTTTATTATTCTAACTATTTCACATTAATTTCAATGTTTTAAAAATGGGTTTAAGGATTTATTCATATGTAAATGAATGTTTTGGAATTTAAATTTCTTTAAAAATCATCAAAGTGTTATGGGACACTTTGATTCAAAAATCTATTTTTAAATGGTTTTGAAAATGGTTTGATAAAAGCCTTGATTTTTTCAATATTTTGAAATGATATATTGTGATTGAAATGCGAAAATGTTATCTTTACACATTTCTTTATCGTGGAATAAATTTTTATGTTTTATGAATCCATTTTATATGATCCATTTTGCACACTTATGCATGAAATGAAATGTTTAATAATAGCGCACCCTTATAGCTCTCCAATCCATTGGGTAATGTATAGTATCATGATATGTCATGTGCAATGGGTGCTGACTCATGATAATTCAATTTCAAATAGGGTTTAATCGTGCTTCATGTGAAATGAGGGTTTAATCATGATCTATGTGCAATGAGCCTTGGCTCATGTTAATTCCATGTTAAGAGTTGTTGCCACATTTCCATGTTTTGATTATCATGATTTATCACGCCTTTAAGTTTATACTTCCCTTGTGATCTATTGATATGTCTATTGTATAAAATTTATTTTATTCCTCATGTTATTCCATGTTTATTCCCTTACTAAGCTTTATTGCACACCCCCTTTCTTATGAATATCCGTAGGTTATCGCATGCAATGCTAAGTATGAGGGAATATAGCGGTCATGTAAAGGATGTTTTCAATATGGATGTTGTATTTCCTGTTTTATGTTTTAATGTAATGATCCTAAGACCCAAAGACACTAGAACTCTCGATCTTCGTTGTTCTATCAAGATAATTTTATGTAATAAATAATGTTTAATTGTGTAATAAAAGATCTAGGTTGTCATTGTTGGTATCAGAGGATATGTTTAGATATTTTTGGGATTAGGATTAGAAAACCATAGTAAAGCCATAGAGACAAGACTAAGTATAATAAAAACATCCATAAGTTTTGGTGGGTATTGAGTAAGCGGGTTATCAAGCAAATACATCCATGTCTGGATATGAGACTAACTATCTTAACGTATTGGGATGAAAATGAATGATATAAGAAAACCGTTAAGTTTAAATCATTTTATGGTAAATTTTTTTGTTTTAAAAAAGGACAACACATAGACCGCGTGACAACCCTTCATGTCGAAAAAAGATGTGGGAATTGAACCCAAAACCAATGTGTTATTGGGTTTTATCGCCTACCACTGGCCTACGTGAAGTCCCTGGTTAGTATGACTTATTCTTTTTTGTTAAATGATTTTATGGATTATGAATAAGTTGATTTTTGTAACTTATGTTCTATCAAATGGATATCCTTAGTATTGGAAAATGATTTGGTGACTAAATGATAATGGTTATATTGGAAGATGTTTTCTCTTTTGGAATACTATAGGGTTTAAATTGTGGAGGAATATTTGAATTTTTTTTATAAGAATCTATGTACATATTGTGGAAAAATGGTGATTTGGGTTATTTCTAGAAAATGATTAACCTACCATAGAGAATATGTGATTAGGCTAATTAAACTTTAATATGTGACTTTAATAGTAATCGATGATATTTGGAGATAAATGATAAGAATTATTGTGGAAGACTATGTGATTAAATCCTTCTGAGTTTTGGGTTTCAATATTAGATTGGATTATTTTGATGAATTTAAAGGATGACTGTGTATTGAATGGTCTTTCTGGAACTTTGGGTACTTTTAGTTGAACTTTGGAGATTAATAGTAGTATTTATTTTTATAAAGGATTATCCTTTTTGGGGATTATATGATCTCGTACTAACCATTTTGGTTTTAGTTGATGTCTAAAGACATGAGAAATATATAGTTATTCTTTTGTGGATTATGTGATTATCTAGAATATGTTTCTTGTTCTTTTGATGTGAGAAAGTCTTTTTGAATGCTCATTGTTTGGAGAAAAGATTAGTTTTTGGTAGAAACTTATTGAAGGATGAAACTCTACTTGTAGGTAAGTATATTTCCTTATGTTCTTATTCTATCTAGTAAATGAATTCCTCAAAATTATGAAAAGGAACGTAAAACAAAAATGTTGTTGGTTTACGTTTCCTACTGTGAAATCAAAGGCCGTTTAACACATCATAAGTTTGTGATTTTCTGGTGGTTATCTTTCTCCTAATCTTGTTTTCTATCACTCTCCATCCGAATTTGACCGTTTGTTCTCTCTTCCATATCCATGTTTTTCTACATGTAATCCTAGTATTAATTAACTCAGGTGACCTTTTTACATATCTTTCTTTATTTTAAAGTGATAGTTTTACTAACTCTTTTCTGGTGTGGGTCTTTTAGTGAACTTTCCAAGCCCAATTTTAAAATTGTAAGGATGTAATTTCCAAAAGGTGGGAATAATATAACATCCTAGGTAAATAAAGAATAATAATTTTTCATATTTATTAATATTTGTGAATTAAATATTAATTTTTCTTTGAAGGGGATTCTATGTTCGATGGTGTACCTAATACGCAATAACAAGTTTCTTCAAAATCTTACGTTACACACTGCTAAAATAATAATATTATTTAAATTGGTAGTTAACGCCAAGACGTTTTATTGGTGGGAATGAATAGAGAAAACTTATACATGATTATAATTGTTTTTTAAATTTTTTTATATTAATACAATAAAATGTATAGGCTTAAAATGTGAATGAATCTAATTTTAAGCATAATTTTCTTTAAAAGGTCGACTTACCGCCTTTTAATGGAGAACCCTCTTTAAATCTAGTTTTTTTTCACTATTATATGTTCTATTTGAGAAAAGAAAATTCTTTTTTAGAATCAGGACATCAAAATTTACTTTGGATAAAATTTTGGTATTTTTCTTATAAAATTCAATTTTTTTATGAATAATGAAAAATATAGTATTTTAATTCAAAAGTTCCTTTTTATCTAATTTATTTATATGGTTTGATTATATTTTTATTGGTTTTAATGTGTAATTAGAATATAATTTTTCCATTTAATATAATTTTGGTCATTGGATGTAATTTCATTTTGAAATTGGATACAAACAAGTTTCAATATTTTGATAGTTATTGTTTCCTAAAAACACGCAATTTGTTTTGACAGTGGGAATTAATTTTAAATTAATTTCTGCCACTTCTGCATTCTGAATTTGGAAAAATGGATTCTATAATTGAAATTATTAGGTCCAAATTTTGTAAATAGGTATCATTTATTTTTAGACATTTTAAATATTTACTTCAGTAAATATTTTATTTACCATGATTAAAAGGTAAAAATAATAAATGAAGGTAAAATATAATACTATAATTTTACTAAATTACCCTAACAAGTGTCCTAATCCTATTTTCTAATACATATCTGACCATGTGAATCCTTGGGTTGAATTTGGGACCCCGTGGATCTTTATGGGAGTAATAATGACATTTTATATTAATTAATTTAAAATAAAGATAAAAATAACATAAAATAATATCTTTTAGTAAGTAAATTTTTATGTGAGGTTATATAAGTTTTATTTTAGACTATAAATATTATTTAGAAATATTAAAATATTTCATAAATCATGGTATTTTCTTTATAATTTTTGGACATCAATTACATTAAATTCTTTATGACACAATAATGATGCAATATTTACCACATTAATAAACGATCTAAATAAATAAGATTATAAATATTAAAAAAATATCCAAAACCTATCCAAATATTATTGGATTATTTTATTTCTACCATGAGTCATCTTAACTTTGATATTAACGAAGATTTTAACTTTGGAAACTGAATATGAGTTTATAAAAAAATAATTATTTCAAACTTTCTTAAAGATCCCCTCCTCTCCCTTATAAAAACCCCTCACTTCTATCCCATTTCTCACACTTCTAAATCCTTTTTCTCATGAAAAATCTACTAAAATAATCTCCCAAGATACCTCTCTTCATACTAGAAGCCTTAACGTAGGCATAAATCACTTCAAGAAACACCTTTGGTTCAATCCAAAGGGAGTTTCCCAATTTAAAGGTAGTGTCTTCTCTTAAGTTCTTTTGTATTATTTTACTTCTCCATCCCCCTAAACTCTTTATATTAATTTCTTTTGTAACAAAACCAGTGTCCGAAATATATTAGGATGTTTTTATGATAATTATTTTAACTACACTTACACACACCTCCATCTAATGGGTAAAAAACATACTGTTTCTGTGGATGGAAAACTAACGCCTCACGAAACAATGATTGTTAAATTAACTCCTACTGCCTCTCATGGTGGCCATTATGATGGAAAATTTTTTATATATAATATATATTATTGTTATGTTTTATTTTTATCTTCTGTATTTTCATTTTATAACATACCTTTATGCCCTAAAATATGTGTAAACACGATAATTTCATTTGAGGAAGTGCGGACTACCGCCCCCTCAAGGTGATATGATTCGTTCTTGACATACATGGAACATATAAATATGGAGTTAATGAAATTATGTAACATATTTATCATATTATATTATACTGGAATTATAATATTCTTATCTATCATTATGTTTTCATTCCATTAAATATTAAATAGAAATTAAAGTAGCGTTCACGCATACTTACGACTTACCGTCTCCATGAACGATGCATTTCATTTCTTATATCCAAATATTATGTACTATTATAAATATATATATATATATACTGGATATATATGATATATATGATATCTAAATAATTAATATCACTCTGGAGATAATGGAGTTTTGACCACATGGACAAATTCTAATTATAACAAGTTCATTTTTAACACAAATTTCGAACAACGACAAAATGTTTGATATGAACTAAAATAATTACCTAACTATTTTTGTGAGTTAATAAGTGATATAAAAGTAATAATAAACATTAAAAATGTTATTATTCATTTCTAAATTAACTGAATTTTATTATTCAGTAAGAACAGTGAACATACGAGTCAAGTCAGACACAAGGTACGGGATGTCTTATCTCACTTTTAATTCTATGAGATTTCCATTGTTCACCACTTATATATTTCATGTGGTGTATTTTGTACTTAAATTTGATATATATTATCTTGATTATATTTATATTAGTGGTATTCTATGATTCATTTGGTGGTTATTAACTTTTCTCATATGACTCGATTGATTACAATGTGGTAATGGTTTTTCATCTCACTATTTATTCTCGTGAGATTCATGCTATATTATCCACTATTTCCTCTTGTGTGGTGAGTTTACAGAACATGATTTTATTCTTTGTGTAATATAATTTAATTTATGGGTATTTACATATTCATTGTGTGATATTTCTTTCATGGGGTGCACGTTTCGTAAGTTACCAAATCGGTAAAGAAACCATTCACCCTCCTCTTTTTCAAAGACTTTTTTTTGTTATGTACTTTAATTTACATATTATTATGTTGGAATATATTCTTATATATCATTATTGAAGTAAATTTTATGTCCAAGTGATGGTATATCCTTTTCTCTCTCATCAACTTATTTTATGAATTTTAATGTGACGCTGTTAGGTTGTCAATTCCTGTAAGAAAACTTCCTAACCCAATTTCAATTTTTGGGCTAAACATCTACTTATTGATTATGTAGTGATATGAATATATGTGAATAATATCTGATTGTTTTACACTTAATATCCAAATATTTTGGGTGTATTTATATTTTTCACACATAATTATTTAATTGATTTATCCTTAATCTAAGGATACTGTCTTTATAATGGATTTCGTCTCAATTTACATTTCCATTGAGACTTCATTGTTGATATTCACCAGTTCACTATTATATGGTGTATATACTATCCTTTGGAATATTATATCATGAATACCTTTATTCTCATGATATTATTAAGTTCTTTTTAAATTTTATTCCTCAATTATTTGTATTCTGGGGTCTCTTGTTTTGTTATAAACTCGTTAACTAAAATATCATTTTAAATGTTTTAAAGGTTTATTATTCTAACTCTTTCAAATTAATGTCCATGTTTTAAAAATAGTTTTAAGGATTTATTAATATGGACATGAATTTTTTCAAATTGAAATTTCTTTTAAAATCTTTAAAGTGGTATGGGACACTTTGATTCCAAAATCACTTTTTAAATGGTTTTGAAAATGGTTCGATGAAAGCATTGATTTTGTAAATATTTTGAAATGATATAATGTTATTGAAATGTCGAAATGATCTCTTTCCACATTACATTATCATGGAATAAATGGTTAGGTTTTATTAATCCATGTTATAAGATCCATGTGGCACACTTATGCATGAAATGAAATGTTTATGAAGGGCGCACCCTTCTAGCACTCTAATGGATTGGGTAAAGTATAGTATCATGATACGTTATGTTCAATGGGTGTTGAATCATGATAATTCAAGTGAAATGAGGGTTTAATCATGCTTTATGTGCAATGAGGGTTTACTCATGCTCTATGTGAAATGAGCCTTGTCTCATGGTAATTCCATGTGAAGATTTGTTTCCACATTTCCATGTTATTATTATCAAGATTTATAATAACTTTATGTTTATTCTTCCCTTGTGATCTATTGATATGCATATTTTCTAAAATGTATTGTATTCCTCATGTTATTCCAGGTTTATTCCCTTATCATAATTTATAGCTCACCCCTTTTCTTATGCATATCCCCAGTTTATCCCATGCAATGTTAAGTACAATAGAATGTAGTGGTCATGTAAAGGACGTTTTCAATAAGGATGTTGTATTTCATGTTTCAAGTTATCATGTAATGATACTAATACCCAAAGAAAATAGACCTCTTGATCTTCTTCAGTTGTATCAAGTGAATTTTATTTAATAAATTATTTTTAATTGTGTAATAAAAGATCAGGGTTGTCATACTATGCACCACCCAAGGTTAAAACTTTTTAGTTGAATTCCTGATCTAGTGTCCAATAATACCACAAATTTCTAGTGAGGTGTCACCTTACTGAGGACGATGATTTTCCGATGTGTATTCTGGATGTGGAATCTCCTTTTCATGTAATACTCCTTTATCATGGGGTGTAAGGGATGTATAATTAATTGAAATTGTTTTTTATTAAGTTCTTTGATCCATAAAAAATATTGGGACTATAATATCAATATATGGGTGTATTCCTTGGAACTAAGAGAGGTGGGTTTAATCTCCATGATTTCTTGATTGTTTTGGCTAAAATAAACGAGTGTATTTTCTAAAATAATTTTAATCACGTTGAAATCCAGGTTGAGATGGACTCGAAATGGATGAATTTTTTGAAGGAGAATGATGCTGATTTTTTTAAGGTTTATAGTTAGCATGACTCACCTAGATGGGCCCCTCACCCTATGGAAATTATCAAAATTAATACAGATTTGATCGTATCTGTTCATTAAAGGGGGGGAATTGGGTTCATTGCACGTAAAAGTGAGGGCCCTGTTATGGAAGCTCATTGCATGGCTATTCTTATTCCTAGAGTCTATTTGTGGTGAAGGAATCCACTATCCACCCTAGGAAACTTTTTCTTTTTCAATAGGGTGGAACAATTTCTTTGTCGAGTCTGGTTGCCTTGCTGCAATTAACAACTTATCTAAGTAGGGAGATGACTTATAGACCTTTTTTATTATTCTTATAAATACTCCATCATTATTGGAAAACATATCCTATTGAAAATTTTATTCATCATTGGAGGTATTAATATTGAATATCATCATTTGGAATTCTATGAATAATCTTGGAGGGACCATTCCTGGGTTGATTCATATCCTGATTGGTTTTTTAATTCTTGTTTGATATATTCGTAACATATTTGACTTTTTTTAAATTATAAAGAAAATTAATACAAGTACATAAATATATATTAATAAAATTATATAAAAATATATATATATAACATTAGGTACAATTATAAGTATACACATACACAAATATAGATATATACATTAGTACGCATGCACATACATTCATATAAAGTAAATAACCCATTGTTTGTATAGAGTTATAAAGGTATTGGGGTGTACAAAAAATTCTTATGGGAAGGTGAGTTTGGAAATTTCCATAACTGAAGTTATGTAACTCTATTTTCATTTGTGATCTGAAAAACCTTAGACTCCCGAGGATCTCCTATGAATTAAATAAAAAAAATAAATTTAACAAACTTGTACCTTTTTAATTTGGAGACACGTTCAACTACATCTCATTCTTAGTGATCATTACATATAATATCTAAAGATAAACCCCCATAAATATTCCACAAACACTTAATGAATCATCATGAATTCCGATCATTGAATTATAAGTGCTAGCGCAGAGCTCCAACAATTCCTTCAATGTCGTGACAATTACCTAGACTATGTTCCTGTGATCCAAAATGATTTACATTGGTAAGTTTATAGGAACAACATCTTTCTCCTTGTAGGATGAGGGAGGAGGAGTTGGTAGCTATCAATACTTTTGAAAATAAATTCCATTGCATTTGGGAGTGATCACCTTAAGAAATTATAAAGTGGACGTGCAAAATACCCAGCTAGGGTTCCCGATCCCTATATATCTTGTGTCCACTAAATAAGTAATCAATAAATAATTATGTTCAACTAACTATGTTATAAATATTTTTTATATTTTTTCACATACTTGTAATATACATTAAATATATTACATTATAAATCTGAGTCATTCACTTTTCTCATAATTATTATTAATATTAAATGAACCTTGAATATTAAATATAATATTCATTTGTATAGTATTATTCCATGTATTTACTTAAGAACTCATAAATAATTTTTATTCAATAAATTCAGTTTAATTATTTTGTACATGAATAATAAATAATTTATTCATATTTTAGTGATCGATAATACTTAGACAACACTCTGACCCCATTGGGGGGCCTACCATGTCCTATATAGCTATTTTGACGAATATGGATGAATCTTGAATTCGCTCATCTAGGTGACACTCAAGGCCCTTATCTCAATAGAAGTGAATATTATTCGTAGAAAAATATTAGAATCAATAAAGCCATTATGGACCCAAAAGAGATAAGGAGTATTCATATTAATGAAAACCAACCTACAGACACATTATGCGTAATATAATCTATCTGTCATATGTTATCTCATTAAGCATGACACACACTTATATCATCATCCTTTTCTTACTTTATTATTTTTTGTTCTAACTGGACATACTTACCATCAAATTCTATGTCCATGCATTTAATAAATGTACTACCATCCTAGGTCAACCTAGCCATAGATATCAAATTCTCTACAAAGAAGCCAAAAATTCTATCTTGATTATTCAACCAATGCCATACCACCAATAACACACTCAACACAAACTACCTTTACACGACCTCATTATTATAATTTTCAACTTGCATCAATGTACACGATCAAATAACACACATTGATATTGATCTCAATTCAAGAGACCAATATACATTCATATAGATATGAAAAACCAATGACACCCAAAACAAGTGGTGTTCTTTTTGAAGGGTATATCCTCATGATCACAACTACTAGAGATCACTAAGTCAAACCTTCATGAGAAGAAGTATCAATGATTATGATCCCACAGGACATGATAATCATCCAACATCTGTAACCATTCATTTTAACATATCTTGACCATATGATATTACATTAAGATTAGTGTCATGGTATCAATAGGTTCTCATTATATCTTGGGATATACTCTCAACTTTTGAGATGACACATAATATATTTTAATTACCATAAATATTGTTGATGAATAAGTATTGAAACTATTATGGTAAGATAAACAAATGTATATATATCAAAATGTATACATGTATTGGTAATCAAAGTACATCATAATTTTGGTACAGGGAACCAACTTTCAACACTCCCACTTAAACTAGACACAACTGCTAACAAGTCTCAATCCGTAAGATTTAACAAGAGAATCATTCTTCTGGTGAGATATGTCTTCTATTAGGGATTCTACCACTATATCCTCTATGGCCACTCTATTAACTGATAGTTCACCTCTCTGAGTAAAATAGTTCATGAGATTACAATTATAAAGTATATGATTTCTCTTTTGGTGTGACATGGGCTCCTTGGAAAGCACCACTGCCACAATATTATCAAAATAATATATAATAGGGAATGAACTTATATAGACAACACCAATTTCAAAGACAAATATTTATATCCAGAATACCTCGTTAGCAATATCAGAAGCCACTATTTACTCAGATTCTATTGTAGAGTTGGAGACCATAGGCTTATTTGAGCTTCTTTGGCTCACTAAACAACTATTTAGGAAAAATATATATCCTAACTAAGTTTTATACCATAATTATATATCTAGAAAATAGAATTAGTGAATCCCCTCACTAATATTTCTTCTTCTTCTCCATACAATAAGAATATATCCTTTGTACACATCAACTACTTTATGATATTTTTGACACTTGCCCATTGTAGCTCTTCTGTATTAGATTGATATCTACCCAACATTCTTAAATAAAATTCAATATAAAACCCATCACATAGCATAGAGTACATGATAGATCCCACTTCCAAGTAATAAGATATTCCACTTATTCCTTCAATTTTCTCCTATCTTTGTGGGTACATTTTCTTAGAGAGATTGATACCATGTGACATTGGAAACAACCCTTTCTTGGATTGTTCAATACTATACCTTTTATATACCTTGTCTATATATATACTTTGACTTAACCCAAGACGACTCTAATATCTATCTTAATATATATTGATAACTAGAATGTAGGATGATTCACCAATGTCTTTCATGGAGAATAATTCATCAAACCATGTATTAACTGATTGTAAGACTTACATTTCATTTTCCAAAATTAATACATCATAAAAATATTATACTAAGAAAACAATAACATTATATTAACCTTATTATAGACACGTGGATCACTTTAATTTTCAATGAAATAAAATTCTCTTATGGACTCATTAAAAAACATTCCTTGTTTATAATGACTCCTTCAACCCATAAATGGATCTCCACATCTTCAACACTTTATTTGAATTCTATGACTTAATAAATCATATATATTGAGTTATATAGAGATATTTAACAATCAACCCTTATAGAATATCGGGTTTGAAATCCATTTTTCCAAATTTTATAATTATGTAAATTTTCTTTTGGGAGAAATTGTTTAATGGATTTCAGTGTTTCTACCGTTTAGAAGGATTTTTCATTTTCTATGACATGATGTTGTCTAAAACGCTTCACTAATAGTATTTCTTTACAGTTATTAACTTTACCATCCATGTCAAGATTTTTCATGAATATGAATTTTAACCTAATGGGTTTTACATCAGATGGAAAATATGACAAAATCTAAACTTGATTTTGGTTCATGGAATCCATCTAAGAATGGACTTATTAGTTATATTTAGAAACATGATTTCCTTATACTTCTTCTATATAGGTTATAGGTTCATCATCTTCAATGAGTATTGTGTCATATGGCTTAGCGATAATAAATCTATAACACATTGGTTCTCTAACCTCTCATATTTACCAATGTAGTACTTATGTTTCAAGAACTTCGTTATCTCCCATCATATCCTTTGTATATTGTTCCTATAACAACTCATATGAATATGGAGCATATAATTAATATAAGTCAATATTTCTCACACCATTTTCTTTGGACATGTGATCCATTTATAGAAATATGAATTGTATTTCCATAATCACTTTTCTATCTTATGGGTTATATAAGTAATACACTTTATATTCTTTATAAAAACCTATAAATATTCCCTTCATGCTTCTGGAACATAGTTTGTTAGTAGTCATATTATTGAAAACATTTGCATCCTAATACATGCAAGTGTAAAATATTGGGTTTATTTGAACACCAAAACTCACTTGGAATCCCACCTATGGCTTTATATGGTACTCAGTTAAGGGTATATGATACTGTCAGTAATGTCTGTCTATAAAAGGATAATGGTAGAGTGTTTTGAATCATTATTAATATTAAAATTTCAATAATGGTCTCATTCATCCTTTCACAAACACCATTTCACCGTGGTGTATAAGGAGTGAGTTGGGATACAATCCCACACTCCTTTAAGTGATCAATGAAATATACGTTAAAACACTCTCCAACTTGGTCTCAGTGAAGTGCCTTGATCTTCTTACCAAGATGGTTTTATACATGATGCTGATATTACTTAATCATCTGAAAATAAAACATGACATATACCTCATTAAGTAGATATTTCCATACCTAAAGTATTCATCGGTTAAATTAATGATGTATGAAAACAAAACCCTTGTCTCTACTGGAAACAGACCACACATATTAGTATGAATCAACTCTAATAGTCCAGTGGATCTTACTCCCTTCCTAGAAAATGGTGGTTTAGTTATTTTACCTTGTAAACAAGTGGTACATACATATTGGGGTTTTATCATAGATGATTCTAAATACCCTACTTGATTTAATTTCTATATTCTATTTTTATTTACATGTCCAAGACAACATTTCTATAGGTGGGTGTTAAAGGATTCATATTCCTTGATTTTTTATTGATTTTCAATTTTTGGTTTTCGTGTTCAAGTATATATAAACCATTGTTAAGATAATCCATATCATAAAATATTATATCCTTATAAAAGAGACAAAATTTATTTCTAAACTTAAAAAGAAATCCCATAGTACCCAAAATTTTTACTGAGATTAGGTTTCTGGTTACCGGAGGAACATAATAACAGTTATTCCACTAAAGATTAATGGATCAACCATGACCTCAGGGTATAATACTCAAGTCAAGTCATGAATCTTAATGAAACTCTTCCCCATATAGTATATCCACTTACTTTCTGGGTTTATCTTGATCTTGGAATGTTCCAAACATTTCTTCATCATCATAAATTAATATGAGTATACTCGTGCCCAAACAATGAGATCTAGTGGACATAATGTAAAACTAATAAATTGGACGCACTGGTATCTATATACATTGTGTTAAGAAATGACGATGCATAGTGTAACATACTAGGTATTTATATAATAAAACCTTTTCAAATTTATTAATATTTATGAATTAGATAGTAATTTATCATTAAATGGTTGACATGTTTGATAGAGTACTTGAAACACAACAATGTATTTCTCTAAAATCTTATATTGTACCCAAGACCGAGTTATACTGAAAAAAATATTTTGTAATAACCAATGTGTTGGTTGGAATAAAAAGAACTTACTATATTATGTTTACACATTTTTATTAATTTTTTTCTATCTTCTAATAAATTTTACAGTCTTAGAATGAGAATAAATCCAGTTTTAAGCATAAATACAGTAATATTTTTAAAATATAGTTTTGCTGCCTTCTGATGGTAAACCCTATTTAAATCTAGTTTTTATAAAATTTATATGTTACATTTGAAAAAATAAACTTCTTATTATGAATAAAGGCATCAAAATTTACTTTGGTTGAATTTTTGATATTTTTCTGATAATATTCATTTTTTAATGAATATTGAAAAATACTGCATTTTAATTCAAAACTGTCATTTCGTCTAATTTATTTATATTTTTACATTATCATTTAAAATGGATTTATGATATAATTATATGAGTTTTTAATATTTTTATCCAATTTTATCCATCTGAAGTAAATTCTCATCTAAATTGGATATAAACACATGTCAATCTTTTAAGGAGTCTTACATTTCAAAATAATCGTTTCCTCAATCCTTCAATGAAATTGGCATTTAATTAATTTTGGTCACTTTTGTGATTTGAATTTTCAAAAATAAAAAAAACATTGGTGTAATCATTATGAAAAATGTGATCTAATTGGATGAGAACAATTTTTGGTGAATAGTAACTTTATTAATTTATTTACCACGGTTAAAGGATAAATCAGGTAAATAAGGGTTAAAATAATATTATAATAATATAAAACTACCCTAAAACCTCTAATAAACTTATTGGATGACTTATGGATGACCTAGGAAGTCCTTGGGCCGAATTTGTGGCCTTTGGAAGCCACATGGGTGTGATTAACACTTTTATAACTTTTAATTTTAAGTAAATGCAAACATATCATAAACATCTCTCCTCCTACTAATTTTTTTTAATATGGTATTATATAATTGATATCATTGACTATAAATAGTCATTATAAATATAAAACTATTACCGAAATATTAGTATTTTATTTATAATTTTTATACATTTAATAATTAAATTTAATTATGAAACAATGATGATGCAATAATAGATTTATTAAATGAAGACTCACAAAAATAATTATAATGATATTAAAATAAATATAATTTGAATAGATGGATGACATATAAGAATTTTATAGGTAACTATGACATATTATATTTCCATTAAATGGTTTTTTGATGTTATATCTCTTTTTTATCTTATTTAAATTCCATGAAATTAATAGTGTCAAAATTGAAACTATTGATATTTTATAAAATTTTTTTTTATTAAATTATTTAAAAAACATAAAATTATTTAAAATATAAAAATTTACTATAATAATGTTGAACGGTTTATTATGTATCCATTTATGGAAAATTTACCCCATATAAGTTAAATTTATAGCCTCTAAATATTAAAAATTGTGTTACCACAATTAAAATTAAAACTGAATAATAATGGTAAACCAAAAAGATAAGGTTCAAAATTAAACCAATACATGTCTTAAAATTATATTATGATATTATAGAAAACTATAATCATTTTATATCCTATATAAATTATTTTAGGACCATTTATAATAGAAATTAAATTTATATTAATATAAGACTATTTATAATTTTAAGGGTGCCCCTCCCTTATTCTATAAAAAAGAACCCATTCCTCTCTATTACTCACACTTCCATTGAATTATTTTCATCCAATATCTACCCAAAAATATTACTATAACCCTTACCCACATTATTTAAGCCTTTTTTTTACTTATAACACCCTTTTTAGTGGTGTTAAGGTGTTCTTTAAATGTGATCAACCAAATAAGAGGTATCATTTTCTTTAAGTATTACTATTTTATTTCTTCTTCCACTACCTTAAAATATTCTAAAACCATTATGATATAATAAATCTATTATCCTAAATATATTGAGATGTTAATATTTCAAAATCATCTCCTAAATCCATATCCACTTCTTTAAAATAGGAATGTAATTAATAGTTTGTGCGTACATGTGAACTATCACCTCCACGAACCGATCAAATTCATTTTCTATAAACATCTCTCATGAATTATTATAATAATGGAATTAATGTTCATATATGATATTCATGTAATTTTAATCATTATAATATAATAATAATTTATTTCATTTTTAATTCTATGCACATAAAAATGATAATTTCGTTCCTACGTATGTGTGAACTATAACCTCCATAAAGCGATATGACTCGTTTTTATTAATTATATCACTTTTATGATATATAAAAGTATATTTAATTGATTAATATAATATTAATTATTATATGATTATTATGGAATGAAAAAATAATAATTACCTTACTTTCATAATCATCAATGAAAAATTAATTCGTTACTATTGCATACGTATGGCTTACCATCTACATGAATATAATGTTGGTAATTTTTCATTACCAAATTTAATGGTTTTTTTAAATGTAAAATTTATGTATAAAAATGATAATTTCAGGAATATTATTCTGGAAATTATGTACTTATGACCACAAAGACCACTTACATCAAACCATGTTCATTTTCAACTCAATTACCAAAGATCGACAGAACATCTGATATGAACATAAATAATTTTGTAATTTTTATAACATGTTAATAAGTGAAATTAAAGAAATAATAATCTTGAAAAGGTTTCTCAATATAATAGTAAATAATATATATTTATTATTCATAAAGAATAAGAAATATACATGATGAATCGTATGTAAGGCAAGGGACTTCATCTCAATATCCTTTAATTGAGGAATATTTTGATAATATACACCTATTTATTTTATATGGTGTAAAAGTATTCCATTTTAATTTTAATTTCATTCAAAGGGGTTCGAATGGAATCATTTTATAGTAAGAGTTTTATTAAATGAAAAAATAATGATTTTAACATATGCGGCAATAATGAATTCTCTTCCACCGTAACTGTTAATTGATATTTGGTTTCCTCTATAAGACCAAATGTATTTAAATGGAAAAAATACCTTATTCCATATTTGGGTGTTTTGATATTGAAAATGGGTTTGAAGTGGATTTACTATATAAATATCTTAAAATTATTTCTTGTGATTTCAAATAAAATTTCATGAGTGAAATGTTGATAATTGTAATATTTTTTGTGTTATGATTCTATAATGGTACTTAGACATTTGAAGGGTGGTTCTATGATAATAAAAATACAGGTGGTTACATGATAAACCAAATATGGGTGGTTCTGTGATAAACCAAGGATTGGTGGCTATGTTATAACATCCAATGCATTGTGTATAGAAGTCAGTTATATGGCTATTTCATTTGTAAGATTGATATGTGTGTAATTCGATGTTATGGTTATTCCATTTAAGTATTGTTATTTCCCAAGTTACCTTTATATTTTATGTGTACTTTATATTCATTTTATTTATATATTTTGATTAACAAAAGGTTAATAAATGAGATTATATTTAGTTAATAGTATTTACTACTTTATAAAGGTTAAAAGTTTTACTTTATGATAAAGTATTTATAGTTTAAATGTTTTTGCAAGGCAAAGAGTTTTACTTCTTTGTGTATCCCTTACTGATATTTTTATACTAGTCCCATGTTTAAATTTTTTTCATAGGATTTAAATAATAATAGAGTCATGGATGAGATCAAGGAAAAGTTATGATTTTAAACATGAAACAAAACCATGGTTCTTTTTAAAATATTTTTTCTTATGAAAAAATGGATAGTGAGTAGAAGTGTCTAATTTGTAATATTTAAGTTGATATTTATGAGTTATTGCCCAATTATATAAATCTATAAACCTGAAAATATCCTTGATGTGAATTAAATTCAACTTATTGACTTATCTCAAGATTATGCAATGTATAAGACCGAGGCCTTATATTTGGTATGCGAGTTCTATTTAGATAAATTTAGGGGTTAGGATATTGTTAATAGAATATACATAAATTATTTTTTTACATTATGGTATAATTGAAATGATATAGAATTCTAAGATTACCATGTAGCTTCATCTAAGATATGTCTATTCAGAATGGATTTCCAGAGATTAAATATGGTTGCTATACTGGGATGAAATACATAAAAAACAATATTCCAAATCAGCATCCGGATATGGTCAGACGCGAAATTTAATAGTATTCTACAACGATGGTTCAATTGAATTTGGTGATAAATGGTGATGGTGTCCAGGCATGTCGTCAACAATATCAATTTTAGAGGAATATGTTTCTAGTGGAGAATTTCTTGAGGAAACTTACACCATCATTTAGAGTACCATATGACCATATGCAAGATGAAGGGTGTATTAAAGAGATAGAAACGATTTTTTATGTAATGTGGTGTTCAAAAAATCAAAAGGTTAGTTTTTCTATTTATCATTTTGATGGTGAATTAGATTAGTGGTGGTCAATGATTAAAAATATCAAAGGAAGTGATGAGATTGATTCTATGGATTGGGATGAATTTAAGAATACATTCCTTGAGAAATATTTTCCTACGGTTGTTTAGCTTAGAATGAAAAGAAATTCTTGGAATTATGAAAAAAGGAGGAAAATTATATAGCTGTATATGAATTAAAAGTCACCCATTTGTCAAGGTACATCCAAAATTTTTTCCAAGATATTAATAGTAAGATAAATAGGTTTAACTCAGGACTGAAGTTGAAATATCTAAGGGAATTAGATTCTTGTGTGTTCAAAAGATATGATAAATTTATCCAAATGTGTGGAGAAGGTATAAATTGAGTTTTTTGATGATCATTTGTTTTATTAGAGCAAGTAAAACAAGTGATCCATTTGGAAGTTAATGGGAATGAATTCATCAAAGATGTTTGGAGGTCATAAAACTAAATTTCAATCTTGTTATAAGGGTTGTAAAAAGAATCCCTGAGAATTTCACTCAATGTCTGCGTAGTTCTTACAATGTGGTAAGAATTTTTATATTTCTCATGAATGAAAGGGAGATTATCAAGAATGCAGTGAATAGTTAGTGGAAAGATGTTTTAGTTTCAATGAGTTAAGGAATTATGCCAATTTGTGTCCAAAGTTTAAAACCCAAGGTGGAAACCATCAATATAGAAAGAATAAGGGAATAGAAAATAATTTTCTACTAATATTTTTGATGTGGGAAGATCAAATGAAGTGGATATAGGTAAGTTATAGAGTTTTTCACAATTTTAAAATACTCTTTTTGACTTTGGATCTTCATATTCATTCATTTTCGAGATATTTACAAGTAAATTGTATATAGTACCTCATGAATGCGATATAGAACTTTTCGTAAATGCTCTATGTGTAATTATTAAAGAAACTAAAATTTATAAGAATCTTATTATTATCATTAGTGGGATAGTATTTCCTACAAATATTATTGAACTTCCCATAGTGGAATTTGATATCATCCTGGGTATGGATTGGATTTCATTTTTTAATGATTATATATATTGCAAATACAATAATGTTTTATTCAATGATTTCATACCATTGATAACATACCGAGAAGATGATAGATTGATTAAATATGGAAGTGAAAGTTATCTATCTCATGTTGTTGAAAAGAATTAAAATGTTTTGATTAGTGACATTCTAGTAGTGAATGAATTCAGAGATGTTTTTTCAGAATAATTGAAAGAAATTATTCCTAATTAGGATACTAAATTTATTATAGATTTAGTGATTATAGAAGACTATTTATAAACCCCTTAATCACATGGATCATTTATAATTGGTTGAATTGAAAAAACAGTTGCACAAATTTCTTGAGAAAGGTTTCATTTAACCTAGCACTTCACTATAAGGTGCCCCAGTATTTCATGTGAAATATAAAGATAGTTCTATGAGAATTTATGTTGATTAAAAAGCCTTGAATGACATAACTACTAAGAACAAGTATCCCTTTACTCATATCGATGATTTTTTTATCAGCTCTTGGGAGGTCATTATTTTTCGAAGATGGATTTGAAGTCCATGTACCATCAGCTGAAGGTGAAGAGAGATATAATTTCAAGGATAGTGTTATAAATGAGATATAAGAATTATTATTACATAGTTATGACCTTTGGGTTATCTAATTTCTCGAATTTATATATTAATTTCATGAATGGAGACATTCATCAGTTTTTGGATCAGTTTGTGGTGGTTTTTATTGATGATATTTTGGTATATTCTAAAAGTTACGAGTAATATGAAAGTCACTTAAGGGTTGTTTTTCAAACCTTAAAAGAAAATAATAATTTGGGAATGTTTAGTAAGAGTGAATTTTTTTAGAAAGAAATTTATTTCCTCAGTTATATTTTTTCCAAAAGTGGCATAACTATGGACCCTTCTAAAAAGGTTATTTAAGAGTGGAGAAGAACTAAAAATATCATAGAGATTCATAGTTTTCTTGGATTAGCATGTTATTACCGAAGGTTTATTGAAAAATTCTCTTAGTTATCTATCATACTAACAAAGTTAAAATGTAAGGGAGTTAAGATAATCTGGAAAAAATAATGTGATGATTGTTTTCAGGAACTAAAAAGAAGAATTGTAAATGATCTAGTTTGGTACATACCTTTCAGGAATGATAAATTTATTATCTAAAGTGACGATTCATTGAAAGCACTTGGTTGTTTCTTAATGAATAATTATTAGGTAATTTCTTATGCTTCACATAATTTGAAACCTTATGAGTTAAGTTACCCTACACATGATTTGTAATTAGATAAAATTGTTATTGCATTAAAAATATTTGAGGAATCAATTCTATGGTGTATAGTGTGAAATATGTATTGATCACAAAATTTTGAAGTATATATTCACTTAGAATGAATTGAACATGAGATGAAGGATATGGCTGGAATTAATAAAGGATTTTAATTTCATGATTCATTACTAGCCACGAAAAGAAAATAAAGTGGCTGATTATTTGATTCGAAAAAGTAATTCTATATTAACCATTCTATATTTGAAATGAGATCCTTTGGTTATTGGTTTTAGGAATTTTGTATTGGAAGTTGTTGGTGAAGGAAATTACTCTATTTTGTTTCATGTAGTAGTGAAATAATCTTTATCAGACATAATTAAGATAGAGAATAAAAATGAAAATGAGTTACAGGAAAAGGTAGAGTTTTTTTAGAAAGGTATGTTACCTGAATTTAACATTGATAAAGATTGTGTTTTGAGGATTGGAAATAGATTATGTGTTCCCTATTATTCAAAGTTGAATAAATATTTGTTATGTAATTTTCATAGTTCTCTATTTTCTGTTCATCCTAGTAGTACTATGATGCAAAGAGACCCTTGGTAGTATTACTGGTGGGATAGAATGAAAAGAGATATTTATGAATTTACCCTGAGATGTTTGATTTTTAAATAGGATAAAGTAGTGTAGCAGTTTCTGAAAGGGATGATTCAACCTTTTCCAGTTCTATAGTTGAAATGGGAAAATATTTCCATGTATTTTATAGTGGGATTACTAAAGCCTTATCGAGGTAGAAACACGATTTGTGTTATTATTGATCGACTGACTAAATATTCTCATTGTATTCCTATTTTAGATACTCTTTTTCTATATAAACTTCCTTGGTTTTATATTAAATATATATTCAGGTAACATGGGGTTCCCCAATACCATTGTATATGATCGTGATCCTAGGTTTACTTATAAATTTGGGAAAGGTCTTCTGAAGTCGTTAGGTACAGAATTAAATTTCAGTACAACTTTTCATCCCCAATTAGATGGACAGTTAGAACAAACAATTTAGACATTGGCGGATATACTAGGTGAATGTTCAATGGATTTAAAGAGAAATTGGGATACACATATTTATTTGGTTTAATTTTCTTATAATAATAGTTTTCATTCTAGTATATAGATGGAACCATTTGAGGAATTATATAGAAAGTGGTTTCAAACTCTAGATTTTTGGGATGAAGTAGGTTAAAGGAAGTTGATGAAACCATAATTAGTAGATGAGATGTCAGAAAAAGTCCATTTGATTCCAAAATACATGAGGATAACATAGAGGATACATAAAAGTTATGAGGATAACCAGTGTAAATATATTTATTTTGAGGTAGGTGATCATGTCTTTACCAAAGTTTCTCTATGGAAAAGTGTGATATGTTTTGGTAAGAAAGGAAAGATGATTCCAATTTTCGTTGGAAACTATGAAATCCTAGAGGAAGTTGTATTAGTTTCCTACAGAGTGTCTTTACCTATGAGTTTATCCCAAATACACAATGTTTTTCTTTTTTCAATGTTATGAAAGTATATGCAGTATCCATCTCTTAGTTTGATTCTATAAGTAGTACAGTTGGAAGAGAATATTTATTACGAGGAACTACTAGTCCAAATTCATGACCATAAAGAGAAAGTGTTTTCAAATAAAGTTATACATCCTGTTATGGTTTTTTGAAAAAACTAAATGGTTGAAGAGGAAAAATGAGAATATGAAAATGCTATGAGGGAGAAATACCCCCAATTATTTGATAAGTACATAAAATTGTAGGGACATAATTTTCAAAAGGGTGAAGGATATAACATCCCAGGTATTTATAGAATAAGAACATTTAATATTTCTATTATTTAATCCAATGTTTACCATTGGAAGTAAACCCACATTTGTATTGGATATAAACACATGTCAATCTTTTGATAGTTTTTACTTTTTAAAAACCTGTTTCCTCAATCTATCAATAAAAATAACTTTAAATGAATTTTAGTCACTTTTGTGATTTGAATTTTCAAAAATTAAAATACATGGTTTTCATCAGTATGAAAAGTTCGATCTAATATGATCAAAATAATTTTTTGTGAATAATAACTTTATTATTTTATTTTCCAGTGTTAAAGGGTAAATCTGGTAAATAAGGGTTAAAATAATCTCATAATAACATAAAACTACCCTAATTGTAATGACCCTGGTATTTATAGAATAATATTTTTGTATACCTATTAATATTTATGAATAAGATAGTAATTTTATATTAATAGAGAATTTTTTTTTGTTAGAGTAATCTACACGCAACAACGGGTTTCTCTGAAATATTACATTGCACACAACATTGAGTTATACCGAAAAATAATACAAAAACAATATTATTTCAAATGGTATTTAACGCTTAGACAATAGAATGGTAGGAATGAATTGTACCAACTGATTTTTGAAATATGGTTTACAAAATTTTAAATAACTATTATTTTTATTTCAAATTATTTTAGAAATGGAAATAAAAACCAATTGAATATAAGGACATGTTTTTATGAAATCCTATTTAAAAATAGAATAATTGTGTTTATAAAATAAAATAAATATTTATGGAATTTTATTTTAAAAAATTATATGTTATATATTACATAAAATGTTTTAAATTAATCTTATATGTTTTATGGATATGATATAAGAAAAAAATTCAATTTTTCGGATGAAAGAAGTTTTTTTAAATAAATGCAGCTTTACCGCCTTTTGATGGAAATTTTTTTAACAAATATTTATTTTCACTTTTATATGTTCTATTTATAAAATTAAACTTATTATATAGATTAAGTACACCCAAATTTACTTTGGTTAAATTTTTGGTAATTTTTTGATAAAATTCATTTTTTAACAAATAGTGAAAAAACTGCATTTTAATTCAAAACAATTTTTTTATTTAATTTATTTGTATAGTTAGATTATCCTTTTAATTTGTTTTAAAGTGTAATTATATTAAATTTATATAATTTAATCAAATTTTAGTTACTGGAAGTAATTTTCCATTGAAATTGTACATAAACACATGACAATATTTTGAAAGTTATTACTTCTTAAAATACCTCTTTTTGGTTTTGACAATGGGAATTAATTTTAAATTAATTTAAAAATATTAGTTGTTTTTATTTTCGAAAAGTTTATTAAATTGTTGAAATAAGAAGATCCAATTTATTTTAATAGGTACCTTTTATTTTTATACATTCTGAATAGTACCTTCAGTAATTATTTTTAATTACCGTGGTTAACGGGTAAATCTGGTAAATAAGGGTAATCAAAATAATTGTTAACAATATAAAACTACCATAAAACAAATATTAATCTAATTGGATGATATATTTCCAATAATGGGCATACTTGGGTCTATTTTGGGACTTTATAGATCCACTTAGGTGTGAAAATGACATTTTATAAGAATTAATTTAAACTAAAGAGAAATATAACATAACCTTGTATAATTTACTAATTTTTTAATATGGGGTTATATAAATAATATATTTAAATCTAAATATTAATTAGAAATATAAAATTATTTCCTACATCATGGTATTTTATTTGTAATTTTTGTACATTAAATAAATAAATTTAATTATGACACAATGATTATGTATTGATTGATTCATTAATAAAGTAGTCAAATTAACGATATTATAAATAATAAAATAAATTTAATTAGATTATTTAGATTCCATACACAAAATTTATGGATTATATTGACCTATTATCTTTTATTTAATGCCTTTAGTTCAAAAGAATTAGGTTTTTATGAGTTTGTAAAAATGTTAAGGATGAATAGTGTCAGAAATGGACATAATTCATAACTTAAGACATAAAATAGTTTAATAAATGATATTAAATTACTGAAAATATTTGATTCTGCGAAATGTATAAATTTTTTTAAATATGTCATAAATAACTTTTTTTGGGTATTTTAACAGGATATGGTTATTAGGTTAACAAATAATGTAAGAATATCATTATATCACTGTAAGATTAAAAATGGTAAAATATAGGTTAAACCAAAAAGATAAGGATAAAAAAATATTCAAAACTTGTCTAAAAATTACTGGATGATGGATATTCTAACAAAAATTATCTTATATTCTAATTAAATGATTTTGGGACCATTTTTAATCGAAAAAGAATTTGTAATAAATTAATATTTATAGATTAGCCTAATGTTCCCCTCATCCCTCTTATAAAAGGCCACCGCCTCTACCCACATAACTCAAACCTTTAAAGCCACTTAGATCATACAAATTCGACCAAAATATTCTATCAAAATCCCTCTCTTACTCCAATATTCCTTACCTAGGGTAGAAGAAAATTCAAGAAAGCATTTTAGCTCAAATCAAAAGAAGTTACCCGACATAGAGGTGACATCTTCTCTCAGGTTCATTTCCTTTATTTTCCTTCTCCACTCCGTATTCCATTATTATTATTTGATTGCATAAAAAATAGTATCATAAATGTACTAGGATGTTTTTATGAGAATTATTCAAACTAAACTTTAACACACCTCCAACTAATGGATACGAACATACAGTTTTTGTGTACAATGAACTACTGCCTCACAAAACGATGATTGTTCAATTTTCTACTACCACATCTCATGGAGGACATTATGATGGAACTTTATTTAAATATGATATATATTATATTAATACTATATATATAATTATGTATTTTTTAATTACAACATTCTTTTTATGATTTCCATAATGTGTAAATATGATAATTTCAATTGACGAAGTGCGGACTACCGCCTCCTTAAAGTGATATTACTCATTCATTCCATACATGGAACACATAAATGATGACATTAATAAACTTATTTAATATATATAAAATATATATTATACTAGAATGAAAATATTCATACGTATCATTTTGTTTTCATTCCTTTAATATGAAAAATAAAAGAAAGTAGTGTTCATGCGTATGTATGCTCTACCTTTTCCATTAATGGTGAATTTAATTTATTGTCAACAAATGTTATGGAATTTTATAAATACATATATAAGAGATATATATAATATTTAAATAATTAATATCAATCTGTAGATGATGAAATTTTGGCTACATGGACAATTTACATCAAAACAAGTTCATTTTCTACTTAAGTACCGAATATCGACAAAACAATCAATATTAACTTAAATAATTATGTAATTGTTATAACATGGTAATAATTGATATAAAAGGAATAATAAACTTAAAAAATGTTCTAAAACAAGAATATATTAACTAAAGTTTATTATTCAGGAATAATAATGAATATACATGATTATTTGAACTCAAGGAAAAAGGAATATTAACTCAATCATTTTTTTATTGAGTTAAATATCCATGTCATTAGTATTTCTTATTCCAATAATATGTTTTAATGACATATAATTTTTTTAAACTGAATAAAAACTTATATTTGGATTATTTATATTATTCACACATAATTATGTCACTGAATTATCATTAATCTAATGATATGATATCTGTAAGATATTTAGTCTTAATTTATATTCCATTGATAATTATTTTTTGTTATGCCCCAATTCACTATTATATAGAGTATATACTACCCTTTGACTTATAATATCATGAATCTCGTTATTCTCATGATATTATATGTTTTTAGTGTTATTCAATAATTATTATTTTTTTCAAGTATTTTCTCAAGTGGTAAGACACACTTTATCTAAAACATTATTTTAAATGTTTTAAATATTTAATCTTCTAAATATTTCTTATTATTTCTATGTTTTAAAAATGGTTTCATGAATTTATTAATATGGACACATATTTTTTAAAATTTAAAATCATTGATTTCTTTTAAAAATTTCAATGTGATATGGGACACTTTGATTAAAAAAATATCTTTATTAAATTTTTTTAATTTTTTTTGAAATGGAATGAATATTTCAGAATATTGAATTGATTTATTTTGACTGATTAGTGGAAATGTTGATATTTTAAATCTTTTATGAGTTATTAATTTGTAATGGTACGTGAAAATTTTATGGGTGGTTAGGTGATAATCCAAATATGGGTTGTTCCGTGATAAACCAAGGTTGGTTGATCCCGTTATAGCTCTTTAATTCATTGGGTTATGTGATATAGGTAAATGATAATGTGTCTCCTAAGAAATTTAGGGAATATACTGTGATGAGTACTCCAAACCTAACCATGATGGTTACTCCCTATGTAGATGTGAAAGATACAATGTAAGTATGTTATGAATGCCACAAGTTACCATTATGATTTATGATTTCTATGAGTTATTCATAAATCTTATGATTTAATGAGGTATGTTAAAGAGATTATGTTTTATGAGTAAAAAGTATGATATTATTGATTGGTATGTATTCATGGACTAATGTTTTCTTTCCTTATTTTATATTCCTTATAGAGTATTTTATTCTCATCCTAGGTTTTTGAAATGTTTTTTCACAGGGTAGAAGGAAGGGTAAGAGGAAGGAATAATTCTAAAATATTTTTATCAATAATACAATTCTTGTTTTATTTAAGGAGTTTTATTATTCTGAAAAGTTGGATAGAGTTGAAGTGTCTACTTTGTAATATTTGATATGTAATGTAATAGTTGTGGCCCAATTATCTGAAACTCTAAACCCAAAAGACCCCCAATCTGAATTTTTGACTTAACTCAAGATTATGTAATGTTTAAGGATTAACCCTTATAGTTGGTATCAGAGGTAAGTTTAAATAACTTTAGAGGTTAGGATGTCATTTGGGTGTAGGTTAAGGATCCCATATAACCAAGAGGGTAATTATAATATAGAATAAGTCAGAGGGTTATGTTAAATTAGGTTGATTAGATAAAAAATCTTAATGATAGAGATATAAGGAGGTTAATGGATTAGAGTATTATAAAAGTTTTTTTGTTATCTTTACCCTATAAAGAATTATTTTTTTACTATTTGATTTCATGTTTAAGTGATTGTTATTTTCCGAAGATTAAGGATCATTTGTAAAGATGGAAATAAAGAGATATTGCAAAACATTATTATCCCTCTCTAATGATTTGATCATCACTAATACAAAAAAATCATATTCGAATGATTTTTACAGCTTCTTGAGTATTTAAATCACCTACAAGAAACTGTTTGAGTTATCCAAAACCAACTCATTTCTAAAATAATTTTATGGGTGATGGTATCTTTTTAATATGATTTAAATATCTCAAATTTTCCACATATATAAAAAAGTTAAATTACAGAAGTGAAGAAAATGTTTACTTTTTGAAAGTAGGACAACATTAAAAAAGATAAATGGAACATCCTAAATATCATGATATCTGGATTCAAGGCATGATTTATTTTCTAATCCACAAATAATAAAGAATATTTGGACCGATATTTACAAATGATGAGGATATTAGACATGTAGGAATGATATATTAATAAATAATGTAGAAATTCATAGTTAATGGATTATAAAGAATGATGAATGAGTAAGAAGTCTACATATAATAGATTCAAGAGTTATGGTCGATTATTTGATGATGAAATGTTCAAATGTATTAATTATCTTATGCTGATGGAATTACTTTGGAATAATTTTTCTAGTATGTGTAAACATGAATATTGATATGTGAAAATGTTATTCAAGGAAGAATTATCTATTCTTGTGTGAAAATAATTTTAGAGGTTCATATGATCTTTTTTTAGTTGATTAATTGTTATTACATTTTTTGATGCAAAATGAAAGGTATTAGATAGCCTTTGAGGATAAAGAAGATTAAGGTTATTTTTAATGAAATTATATTATTTTTTATACCCAAGAAGATCAGGAGACAGGCTGGCCTGCTCCCATTAAGATCAATTAAAAGGTAAATAGTACAATTAGCGTTCAAGAAGACGATCTTCAAAGGTCAGTGTAGCACTCACCACGATAATCAGACTGAACAAGGCTATTACAAAACATAGGTGATCTGAAAGACCAACACGAACTCACCTCTTGAATTTCTCTTTTGGAGAGAGCATCCTCAACTTGATTAGCCTCACGGTAAACATGAAGGACTTCAATGGAAATCATCTCCACAAGTCGTAGACAATCAACCCAAGCAGGTAACATCTTCTAGGGCATGTTCCTTGATCGTTCTCTAAGGATCTGAACTGCAATAGACGGATCCGAATCAAGCCATAAGTCATGCCATCCAAATTGGACAGCATATCTAATAGTCTTTATCATAGCCCAGAGCTCCGCCTCAATTGAAAATCCATTTCCAATGAAGTGAAAAAAGGATCCTTTGACAAAACCCATATGTTTACGAAAGACTCCTCCACAAACCCCCCATGGTAATCGAACCCACAATAGAAAAGTGACAAGGGTGCATCACCTACCACTGGTCTATGTGAAGTACCTAGTTAGTATGACTTATTTTTTTTATTTAAATGATTTTATAGATCAAGATGAAGTTGATATTGGGAACAGTTGTTTAATCAAATCAATATCCTTATTATGGGAATATGATTTGCTGATTGAGTGATAAATGTTATTTTGGAAGATGTTTGATCTTTTGGAACACTATATGCCTAAGGAAAATATAATACTATGGGATTTTATTTGAGGAGTAATGGTTGAATTTTAGTTTGGAAGAAAATATGTTTTTTATTATGAGATTATGGTGATTTGGGTTGTTTTTGGAAAATATTAACCTATCATAGAGAACATGTGATTAGGTTAATTAATTTTAAGTGTGAGACTTTAAGAGTATTCAATATTATTTTGAGATAAATGTTAATATTTATCGTGGAATCCTATGTGGTATAATACTTTTAAATTTTGGGTTTCATTCTTAGTTAGGATTATTTTGAAGAATTTTTAGGATTAATTTTTTTACTGATTGGTATTTTTTGAACTTTGGGGCATTTGTTTGATGAATTTTGGAGATTAAGAGTAGTATTTATTTTAAAAAAATTTATTCCTTTTGGGGAATTATCTTGTATTGTATTATCCATTTTAGTTTTAGATAATGTCAGAAGACTGGATACATATATAGTTCATCTTTTGTGGATTATTTGATTCTCTAGATATTGATTCTAGTGCTTCAGGTGTTACCAAGTCATTATGAATACACATCGTTTGGAGAAAAGATGAGTTTATGGTAGATATTAATTAAAGGATGCAACTATAATTGAAAAGTAAGTCTGTTTTCTTATGTTCTTTGGCAAGGTAGTAAATAAATTACTCAAATTTATGAAAATGACCTTAAAACAAAAAATTTATTTGATTAAATTTCCTAATAGGAAATCAAATACCATTTAACCCATCACAAGTTCATGGTTTTCAGATTATTAACTTTCTCCTTATCATGTTTTCTATCACTCTCAATCAGAACATGATGGTTAATTTTTCCTCCATATCCATGTTTTCTAATATGGAATTATAGTATGTTTAATCTCAAGAGACCTTTGAACTTATTTTTATTTATTTTAAATTGATTGTTTTGTTGACTCTTTTTCTGATGTGGGATTTTTGAATAATGTTTTTAAGCCCAATTTTAAAATTGCAAGGACACAATTTCCAAAAGGGGGAATGATGTAATGTCCTAGCTATTTATAGAATCATAATTTTCATATATATTAATATTTATTAATAAAATATTAATTTTATGTTAAAGTGGACACTTTTTCTGATAGCGTACTCGATACAAAACAACAAGTTTCTCTAAAATCTTACTTTTCACACAACATTGAGTTATACCAAAAAATAATACAATAATAATATTATATTAAATGGTAATTTTTTCCTAGCCATTAGAATGGAAATAATTAATATTATCACCGGACTTTTCAAATATATTTTACAAATGTTTAAATAATATTTCTTTGGATACCAATTTTTTTAAAAATTGAATTAAAAACCAAATATAATATAAAGTTTGTGTTTTTTTGAGAACCTATTAAAAAAATGTAATAATTTGTTTTATAAACTCATATAAATCATTATGGATTTTTATTTAATTTAGAATATATATTATAAATTCAATGAAATGTTTTAAATTATTCTTATATGTTTTCTGGATATGATATAAGAAAAAATTCAATTTTTCTGATAAAAGAAGTACTTTTCTAAAAATGTATTTTTACCGCCTTTTGATGGAGAACCCTTTATTTCAAAATACCTTTTGTCAATTTAATATGTTATATTTTAAAAAATAAAAATCTTCTATATAAGTGGGACACAAAAATTTACTTTTGTTAAAATTTTGGTAATTTTCTGATAAAGATCATTTTTAATGAATAGTGAAACATACTGCCTGTTAATTAAAACTGTATTTTAATATAATTTATTTATATAGTTAAATTGTACTTTTAATTGGTTTTAAAGTTTAATTGTATTATATTTATATAATTTAAAAAAAATTTGGTCATTGGAATTAATTTTCCATTGAAATTGGAATAAACACATGTCAATCTTTTGATAGTTATTACTTATTAAAAACCTGTTTTTCAATTTTGACAACAGAAATTAATTTTAAATTAATTTATGGAAATTATATGTCTGGATTTTTGAAAATTGGATTCAATATTTGGAATCATAAGGTAATTTTTTTTTGAATATGTACCATTTATTATTGGACGTTATGAATAGTATATTTGGTAATTATTTTTATTTACCATGGTTAAAAGGTAAATCTGGTAAATAAGGGTAAAGAAAATAATATTTTAACAATATAAAACTACCCTAAAACATGTCGTAATATTATTGGATGAGATATATCCGACCTTGGAAATCCTTGGGTAGATTTTGGGACTACATAGAGCCACATGTGTGTGAACAATGTCATTTTATAAGAATTAATTTAATGTAAAGAGAAATATATCATAAATATATATCTTTTACTAAAACAATTTTAACATGGGGTTATATAAATAATCACTTTGACTATAAATTTTAATTATAAATATTAAATTATTTAATACATCATGATATTTTATTTGATAATGTTTACACATTAAATAAATAAATTTAACTATTACACAATAATGATGTAGTTATTGATTCATTAATAAAGGATTCAAATAAATGATACTATATATATTAAAATAAATGTAATTTGTTTATTTTGATTCCATACACAAAATTATATGGATTATATTGACATATTATATATTATTAATTCATTTTTTTGAATTAATAAGAATTTTATGAATTTTTTAAAAATTCATGTATGATTAGTGTCCAAAATTGCATTATTCATAACTTAAAACATAAAATATTTTACTAAATGATATTAAATTACTAAAAATATAATATTCAGCCAAATGGTTAATAAAAGTACAAATATATGATAACTGACTTTTTTTGGGTCTTTTGACTTGAAATAGAAATTACATTAACCCATAATGTGTAAATAACATGATAACACTATAAGATTAAAAAGGGTAAAATAAGGGTTAAACCAAAATGATAAGGATAGAAAATTATTCAGAACATTTCTAAAAATTATTGGATGATAGTTATTCTAACCCAAAAAATCTTATATTTTAATTAATTATGTTTTGGACTATTTTTAATTCAAATTAAATTTATATTAAATTAATATTTCAAGTCTTTCCTAAAGTGCCCCTCATCCCTCTTATAAAAGGCCACCACCTCTACCCACATAAATCACAGATCTCAAGACCCTTGTCTCATCCAAATTATGACCCAATAATCTCCAACATCCCTAACATTCTATTATAAGCCTTCCCATTGGTTTAAGGCAATTAAATAATTACTTTTGGCTCAAATCAAAAGATGTTACCCAGTTTATAAGTAACAACTTCTCTCAAGTTCCTTTCCTTCATCTCCCTTCTCCACTCCCCATGATCTTATTATTATTTGATTACATAAAAACACCAATATCTGGAAAATAAGAGGATGTTGTTATGATAATTATTCAAACTAAACATACACACACCTCCATCAAATAGATACGAACATATTTTTTCTGTGTACGACGAACTACTGCCTCACGAAATGATTATTGTTCAATTTTATCCTACCACCTCTCATGGTGGCCATTATGATGGAACTTTATTTACATATGAAATATATTATATTTATTATTTCTCTATGATTATTTACTTTTTTTTGTTTACAATATTTCATTGTGATTTCAATAATGTGTAACTACGGTAATTTCATTTGAGGATGTGCGGATTACCGCCCCCTCAAAGTGATATGACTCATTCACACCGTACATGGAATATATAATGGTTTGAATTAGTGATATTATGTAAAATATATAACATATATATTATACTATAATTATAATATAACTATGTTTCATTTAGTTTTCTTTCTTTTAATGTGACAATGAAATGAAAGTAACGTTCATGCATACGTGCAGTCTACCTTCTCCATGAACAATGCATTTCATTTCTTATCTCCAAATGTTATAGAATTTTATAAATACATATATAATAGATATATATGATATTTAAATAATTAATATCATTCTGTAGATGAGGGAATTTTTACTATATTGTAAATTTACATCACAACAAGTTCATTTTCGACTCAAGTCCTGCATATCGAAAAAACAACTAATATTAACATAAATATTTATGTAATTGTTATAACATGGTAATAAGTTATATTAGTGAAATAATAAAATTGAAAAATGTTCTAAAACAAGTATACATTAACTGAAGTTTATTTTTTAGGAATAATAAGGATCATACATGACAATTTGGGCTCAACGTAAAGGAAATTTAACTCAATCTCCATTCATTATGTTAAATATACATGTAATTGGTTCTTCTTATTCGTAGAATATGTTTGAATGAAATATGATTATTTTACAAGGAATAACCAATTATATTGGGTATATTTATATATTTCACACATAATTATGTCATTGATTTATCCTTAATCTAATGAGATGATCTTCGTAATAGATTTCATCTCAATTTATATTCCATTGAGACTTATTTGTTGTTATGAACCAATTAATTTTTATATGGTGTACATACTACCATTTGACATATTATATCAAAAATATATTTATTCCTGTAATATTATATGTTTTGTTTAATTTTGTACTTTAGTTATTTTTTAAAAGTATTTTCTAATGTGGTAAGAGACCTTTTAACAAAATCATTATTTTAAATGTTTTAAAGATTTATTATTCTAAATCATTCTCATTAATGTATATATTTTCAAAATGGTTTTATGTATTTATTTATATGGAAATATATGTTTAAAATTTTATTTATTTAATTTATTTTAAATGTTTCAAAGTGGAATGAGACACTTTGATTCAAAAATATCTTTATTAAATGTTTTAAATTGTTTTGGAAATGGATCGAATGTTTAAATATCTTGAATTGATTTCTTATGATTGATGAGTTAGAATGTTGATAATATAAAATATGTTGTGTTTTTTTATTATATAATGGTACTTGGACAATTAATGGGTGGTTACCTGATAAAACAGATATGGGTGGTTTCGTGATAAACCTAGGGCGGGTGAGCCCATTATAACTATCCAATGCATTGGGTAACATAAAGGGGGTAAAAGATAATGTTTTTCCTAGTAGATTTAGGTAATATACTATGATGGGTATTCCAAATGTAACCTTTATGGGTACTCCATATGTAGCTATGAAAGCTACAATATATGTATGTTATGTATGCCACATGTTACCATTATGATTTATGATTTCATAAGGTATATCAAATATATTATGTTTTTTGAGAGAAAACTATTATTTCATTGATTTTTATATATTCCTGGAATATTATTTTCTTTCTTATTTTATATCCCTTACTGTGGTTTTTCTACTCATCTCATGTGTTTGAAATGTTTCTTCATAGGGTATAAAGAAGGGTAAGAGATGAGAAGAATTTAAGAACATTTTTACCAAGAAAAGAATTATTGTTTTATTTAAGGGGAATTATTTTAAAAAAATTGTATAGAATAGAAGTGTCTAACTTCTAATATTTTAGGTGTAATGTAATAGTTATGGACTACTTCTCTAAAACTCTAAACCTGAAGAGACCCTCAATGTGAATTCATGTCATAACTCAAGATTATGTAATGTTTAAGGCTGGGTCCTTAACTAACACATATACTAACATTATTGGATGTGTCATGGATAACCAAGACAATCATTAGACTGATATGATGGCCTTTGGAAGCCACTTGGGTTTGAATAAGACATTTATAACATTTAATTTAAATTAAAATAAAATGTTTCATAAACATGTCTCTTCTTACTAAAAGAATTTTAACATGTGGTTATTTACGTTATCTCTTCAACTATAAATAGTTATTATAATGTTAAAAATATTACCTACATCATGATATTTTTTTATATATTTTAGACATTAAATAATTTAATTTAATTATGAAACAATGATGCTGAAATAATATATTTATTAAAGGAATAATTAAATAAATAACGCTAATAATGTTAAAATAAATATAACCTGAACTAATAGATTACAAAGAAAAATATTATAGGTTACTATGACATATTATTAGTCCATTTAATGTATTTTTTTGGAATTTGTCTCGCAATTCTAATTTTATTTAAATTACATGAAACAAATAATGTCAAATTTGATAAAATTGTTATTTTATAAAAATAATATTTTATTATATTAATTAAAAATCCTAAAAAAATTAAAAAATAAAAATTTACTATGATAAGGTCTAAAATTTCATAGATTATCCATTTTTGGTAAATTTACCTCATATCGGTAAAATTTATAGGCTCTATATTTAAACTTGTGTTAACATGATTGAAATTAAAAGAGAATAATTAAGGGTAAACCGAAAATATAAGGTTTAAAATAAAATCAATATATGAATAAAAAAATTTAATGATTGGATTTAAAACAATACTTATATTAGATTATAAATAAATGAATTTTGGACCCTTTTTAATCCAAATTATATTTATATTAATTTAATAATTTTAATAATTCTAAGGGTGCCCCTCCCCTCTCCTATAAAAAGGAACCCATTCCAGTCTATTAATCACACTTACAAAGCCTTTATGTTTGGCCAAGATCATCCCAAAACCCTTAACAGAATCCCTATATACATTATTTAATACTTATTTTAGATTGAAAACCCTATTTATATGTGTTAAGGTGATCTTCAAATGTGATCAGCCAAAGAAGAGGCATCATTATCTTTAAGTATTTAAATTTTATTTCTTCTTCCACTTCCTTAAAATCTCCTCAAAACATGATGAGATAATAACTACAGTATCCTACATATAATTAGATTTTATTATGATAATATCATAACCTATATCCATCTCTAATTCTATTAAATTGGAACAAAATTAATTATTCCTCCTTATGTGTGAACTATCACCTCCACGAACAGACCTAATTTTTTTTCCATAAAACTCTCTCATAACTGTTTATAATAATAGAATTAATATTCATATGTATATTGATGAAATATTAATCGTTATAAGATATTAATTTATCAATTTATTTCTTACTTCTATGTGCATAAAAATTATAACTTCGTTCACGCGTACGTGTGAACTATCACCTCCATGAAGCGACGTGACTTGTTTTTATTCATTATATAACTTGTATGATATATATATAAGTATATATAAATTCTTAATATGATATTAATTGTGATATTATCATTATGGAAAAATAGAATAATAATTTCCTTACTTTCATAATGATCAATGAAAAATGAGGATGTTACTCATGCGTAGGTACGACTTGCCGTCTCCATTTATATAACGTAGTTCATTTTTCATAATACACATGAGGGGTAGATTTAAAGGTGTAATTTATGTATAAAAATGATAATGATAATGAAAATTATTCTTGAGATGATGGACATATTATCACATGGACTAGTGGCATCAAACCGTGTTCATTTTCGACTCGTGTACCAAATATTGACAAAACGTCTGATATGAACATCAATAATTCTTGTAAGTTTTATAAAATGTTAATAAGTAATATAAAAGAAATAATAAACTTGAAAAAGGTTCTCATGAAATTATAAATTTACCTATATTTATTATTTAGGAAGAATAAGGAACATACGTGATGAAACATACTTTAGGTAAGAAACTTCGACTTAATCTCCTTTTATTGAGGCGTATTTTGATAATAAATACCTCATTATTTTATATGGTGTATAATTATCCCCTTTGACTTTTAATTTCATTCAAAGGATTTCGAAAGGACTCTTTTTCTACAAATATTTTTACTAAATGAAAAAATGAATTTTTTTAATGTTTGTGGTGAAAGTGTCTTCTTCGTCATTGTAGCTGTTATTTGATATTTGGATTCCTCTATAAGACATAATTATTTTAAGAGGAGAGGAAATCACTTATTCAATTTTTTGGTGTTTTGGTATTTAAAATCATTTTGAAGTGGATTTACTATTTCAATATATTGAAGTTATTTCTTGTTATTGTAAATGAAATTTTTATGAGTGGAATTTTGATAATTGAAATCTTTTATGTGTTATGCTTATATAATGGTACTTGGTCATTTGACTAGTTGTTACGTGGTAAACCAAAGATGGGTGGTTACGTGATAAACCAAAGATGGGTGGTTCCGTGATAAACCACGTACAAGTGGTTACATTATAACCTACAATGTATTGGGTATGGAAGTCGATCATTTGAAAGAGTGATATGTGTGGAAGTAGACCATATGGTTATTCCATTTAAGAATTATTATGTCTAAGGCAACTTTATAAGTTATATGTGATTTATATGAGTTTTATAGTAACACTTTTATTACAAAAGGATAATCAATGAGTGTATTTTTAGTGAAGATTATTTACTACATCATAAAGGTGAAAAGTATTACCTTATGATAAATTATTCATGGTTTACATGATTTCACAAGATTAACATCTTTCTTTATTTATGTATCCCTAAATTGATTTTTTATGATCATCCCAAGTTTGAAATTTTTTTCACAGGATTTAGAGATGAATATAGTCAAGGATGAGATCAATGAAAAGTTATAATGTTTTAATATGAATCAAAACCTTGTTTTGTTACTATTTTTTATATGGAAAAAAGGATAGCGAGTAGAACTGTCTAGTTGGTAATATTTAAGTTGTTATATAAGAGTTATGACTTAATATTATAATTATCTAAACTTGAAAAGATCCTCAATGTGAATTAATGTGAAATTATTTACTTATATCAAGATTATGTTTTGTATAAGGTTGGGGCCTTATACATAGGCCCTCATAAATTAACTACTTATTACAAAAATCACACACAATAATAAATAATTAAATGAAATTAACCAAATAGACATGGGTTCAGTCAGCTGCCTATGAGATCTCAGCATGAAAAGTAAATTCATGATAAAATGAAATTGATCTAATTTTAATGTTAAATGTTATTAAATATAAATTAAATGAATTATAAAAAGTAAATAATTTATTTTATTCGATAAAAAATTAATATATTTTTTACGCCAAAATTAAATTAATCATTTAATTTAATTAAGTCCCAAAATTAAATTAATTATACTGAATAATATTTTTTTATTTTTAACAGTATAAATTAAATTTTAGTAATTATACTTTAATATAAAAACTAAATTAATTATTTAAATTAATTTTGATGAAATGAAATTATCCCTAGCCCAAAATTCTTGCCCAGACCCTTTGGGGGTCGGGACAAACCCGCACAAGTATATTTAGTGTAGTGTAGAATCTACCCAAGGATTACATGGTTTAAGAAGGATGCATACATGATTTTTTCGGTATAGGAAGAACAATTTTGACCTATTTTGGGTTAGTATGGACCTGTTTGGATCCAATATAGGTATTAGATCAAGATAAAGAAAGGGTTACCTCATGCTTCTTGGGGTGTCAGTCATGAAAAGGTTGGTGTGCACAAATGCAGAATTGGAATGTGAGGTTCCATGAGAGCAGGGAACTTAATAGTGGTAGGATCTCAGATTGTTCTGAAGGTGTGGAGGCATACTGGTGGTTGGTTAACCATGACAACCCTACGGAGTACAACAAAGAAGGGAGGTGGGTCCATCCTGGTTTGTATTTGGATGCTTCTAGCTATCGTGAGGTCTATGGAGGTTACTCAGTCCAAGGATGGTTGTTAGATGGCCTCAATTCCTGGTGGAGGTGGAAAGAAGTTCTAGGAATGTTTGTTGTGCCTATGGTTCTACTCGATGCTCAGTTCGACATCCAAGTAGGCAGCATGGCCGCAGCTCCTCCCAGGTCCAGTCTAAGAACAGACCCCACTAAGTAGATGGTAATACCAAGTGAGGATGCTTTGGGAGAGATGGAGGATGTGGCCATGAGGGGTTGGACGTAGATTGAGGTTGAATGAGGGAGACCATGATTCTTACAGAAGCCCTGTAATTTATTTTTTATGAAATTAATGAAAAAAATAATTTCTTCCATGGGAAGTCATTTGAAAAGAGGACCCATTTCCTTATTTTTTTTATCATCCACAGAAAGTATTCACCCCAATTTTTTTTTTCAAAATGGAAACCATCTAGTAATTTTATAAGTATTATAATTTCGTTGTTCATATTTCGAAGGGAAGAAATTAACACACCGAGAAAAAATAATCTCGGCGAGTGGAGTTTTGGTTATCATATACTAATAAAAATTATACAAAAATACGTGGGTTCTCTAGAACATAAGTCATAAAATATATATTTAATTATAGATTTCAACAATTTTAAACCCGTAACATGAACATTTTGGATCAGTAATAGTAATTTTGAATGCCTGGCCAGCAAAAATTGAATTGACGTGTGGTCTATTCCATTAGGAACTATTCAAAGCGCTCTAGTCAATTTAATGTAAATTACTTTTTATTTAGATTATAAAATTCACATGATCTCTCTGATACCCATTGAAGGTATTAAGGCATGTATCAGAAGCTATTGTGATGGGGGATTAAAATATTTCTTCACCAATGTGACATAACGTTTTTGTCTCCAATGATCTGAGCCCCTATATAGGTATGTGGATCGTGTGTAAATTAAATAAGCACAACATTATATTAAAATGTCATGTACCATGTTTAATCAAGTGTAGCATTTGATTTAAAATCATCATCGACATTCTTTTCTCGAAGGATACAAATCTGAAACACACTAGATCATCCAAAACCACTTCAAGAATCTATGAGAAAATAAATCATTTAATTCATATGTTAGCATAGAGCTATAATGACTCCTTCATTGTCATAATGATCACCTAGACTCCATTCCTAGTATCTGTGAAGAATTCATTGGATTTATTTCTTGAACGGAATCTTTCTCTCTCAAATATGTGCAAGGAGGAGAGAGTATCTCTAAATCCGTTGGAAAATGAATTCCATTCTGCTTGGAAATGATCCCATCATATACTTTTATAGTGGATGTGAAAAATAACATGTTAGGCTTCCCGACCTGGTCTATTTTACTTCCACTAAATATTTAATAAAAAATAATTTTGATGAAACAACTTTATCTTAAATATTATTTATATTTCATCACGTACTTGTAATATATATTAAATATATTACGCGATAATCACGAGTCATTAAATCGACTCATAATTCACTATAATAATAAATAAACCTAGAATATTAATTATCATATCTGTTCATATAATATTATTACATGTATTTAATTAAGAACATGTAAATACTTTTATTAAATAAATTTAGTACAATTATTCTGTACTTGACTAATAATGAATTTATTTATATGTCAGTGATAAAAAAAATTCATGGAAAGCACTAAGACACCATGGTGTGTCCCACCACATACTATATATATTTTTAGAAGAATAGGGTAGAATAATGAATGCAATTTTATGTGTGACCCTCTAGATCCATATATCAATAGTGGTGAATAATATTCATAAACCATGAGAAGAATCTATCAACCCATCATGGCCCCTAAGGAGAAAAGGATTACTGATATAAATGACAACAACCTATAAAAATGCAATGTGTAATATAATATCTATATCATATGATATATCATAAAGAAGGACACAAAATTGTGTCATCATCATTTTATTTATTTATTATTTGTTAATCTAACTGGATAGACTTACCTTTGATTTATATGGCTATGGATTTTATGAAGGTACTACTATCCTGATCAACAAGGCCATACATATCACTTCCTTAACTTAGAAGTGATTAATTTTATCTTGATCATTCAACCAAGTCCATACCACCATTGAATAATCCAAAACAAACTACCTTTCCATGACTTCATTACATGATTTTTTCCTTGAATCAAATTAAATGATGAAATTTAACACATTGATAATGATCTCAAGTAAGGATACCAATACATATGTCTATCTATAAGAACAAATAATGGCACCCAAAACATTTGTTGTTTCTATTGGTAGATTTTGCCTTATGATTTCAACTATTAGAGATGACCATTTGAAAAATTAATGAGGAAAATTATCATTTCTTATGATCCCCCAACACCTGATAGTCACACATCATTTGTGTGTTGTCAGTATGATGTATCTGGACCATAGGAAAATTCATTAATATTAGTGTCATGGTATCTCTAGATCCACATTATAGCATGGGATCTCCTATAACCCTTTAACAAAACATATAATCTAAGGACATTATCATAAATATATTTGACACAGAAGTTTCGACACTATTATTATAAGATAAACACATGCATATATCTTAAACATTATACATTGAGTGGTAATCAAAGTACAACACAAGTTGGGGATAAGGAACCAGCTTTCAACAATTTATTTATGTGTTTATATATAAATATGTTAAAATGTATATGTGTTTGTATGTGTATATATATATATATTCAGTGGTATTTATATATGTGGGTAATCAATAATTTTTAAATGTTTATACAAATATAATATTTTAATACATGTACATACATGAATCTAAATATTATTATGTGTACATACATACACAAAAAATTCGACATGTATACATATAAATATTTTAGAGTAATTATATACAATTACACATTTATATAAGTATATACAAATATAAATATTTATAAGAGTATTTTTAAAGTTTATTTGTAAAAATATAGATAATATATATTAATATAAGTACATATATATAATATTGAAATTATACATAAATATAATTACCTAAAAATATAAGTGAATCCATGCACGCACACACACAGTTTTATACAATAACAAAATTTCATATGTATATTTTAATGCATGTGCACACATGCATGTAAATATTATATTACATACACTCACATAAAAAGAACAATATCGACAGTTAAAGGACATCGCTAATGGCCTATAATAGTCTTCCCGAGATTTCCAAACGACAAACGCTTTTGGACCATCACTTTTTTCCTTTAGCATCCACTATTTAGAAAACACTATAGACCAGGTCTAGACACCTATAGCGACTACCTAATTATAGTGTCTATACCAGATCAAGTTCACCATTAGTGAACCTATAATGATAGTCACTATAGTACAACTCGACTAGGCCTATTGTGGTTTCTGTAGGTTCCCTTGGTATAACCTATAACAACATCCACATAGATAAATTTATAGTGTTTAAAAAAATTCAAATCAAAATTAAAAAAAGCATCATATTTTAAAAATATAATAAAAAGTTCAAAATATGTACAACCACAAGCCCATAAATATATTTGGCTAATCATCCTTCAAACTCCACACCAATAATCGAATAAAACTACGTATGAAAAAATTCAATAAAATAATTAGTGCAGTAAAAATATCACAAAAAACTAATAATTTAAATGAAATAAATTTTTTTAATTAAAAATTAAAACAACGTACCAATGTTATTTGATTATGAAAATATATAAATAATTTATAATCAATATTTGAAAAACATAAAACTATAAATTCAATTGTTTCGAGAAGTCCACCAATATGATTGACTATTCATAAAGTCATTCATGTTAAAAATAATAATAATATGGTTTTAATTTGATTTCAATTCATTCTGAGGTCATTTTATATTAATATGTCTGTTAAATGCTTGTTTTGGGGTTTTATGACACAAAATGAGTGTTTTTTATTATATTGGGAAAATTAAACCTTTTATGACATACCATATTCTTGAAAATTTCAAAATTCACTCTACATTTATTTCAGTGTTATTTTATGTCATTTTATTGTCATTTGGTTGGTTTTGACATCCTGTATGTTTTTAATGTGCCTCAAATATTTAAAAACCTCATATTTTTTCATTATAGGAAAACCACAAGTCTGAATAAAAATTTTCATCATAATACACATCAAAAACACTAAATATATGGTTTCTATATTATTTAATGTGAATCCAAGGTTTTTTCCTTTGGATTTGACTGTTAAATTTGTGTTTTGGCATTTTATGACACTAAACATGAATTTTAGGTCCTCATGGAAAAACACCTCCTAGGATTTACATTCTGTTTTCCAAGATTATTTCAAAATTTACTCTATGGGTTTTAACATATTATTCCCTGAAATTCGGTTCTCGTTCGATTGTTTATGTCCCACGAACGCCCCTTTTAAAGGGAGTCAAACCATTAAAAACCAAATATTCAGTTGTTTCGGGCACACCGCATGTACAATTTATGTACCATCTTTTTATAGAAATAAATAATATTAATAATATGATTTTATTATGATTTAATGTCATTTTGGATTTTTTCTACATACTTGACTATTAAATATATATTTTTCTGTTTTATGACACCAAAAGTGTATTTTCCGTCATCCTGAGAAAATGACACCTCCAATTGACATACAGTCTACTCTACTATTTCCAAATTCACTGTATGGTTTTTTTCATATGATTTTTTGAAATTTAGAGGTCATTTGGTTGGTTTTGATTCCCCCGTGTATTTTAAAGCATGTGACAACTTTAAAAACTACATATTTTGTCATTCTAGTAAAACCACATATTTGATTGATGTTCTGTCTCATCATAAACATAAACAATAATAATAAAATAGTTTTCCTATGATTTCAAGTCATTAAATGTTTTTTTAATATCTATGTGAACATTAATGGTGTATTTTGGTGTTTTATAAAACTAAAAGTGAATTTTCAGTCCTCTTGGTAAAATTCCATCTCAGATTTACATTACATCCACTTGACCATTTCAAAATTCACTATATGGTCATTTTGTCTAATTTCAGGAGATTCGAATGTCGTTCGATTGGTTTTTACCCCCAAACACACCTTTTTAAAGGGCATCAAACCTTTAAAAACTGCATATTTGGTCGTTTCATGATGACCACATATCCGATTGATGTGTAGTCTACTCTTATACATTAAAAATAAAAACAATATGGTTTTCATGTGATTTCAATTCATTATAAGACTATTTTATATAGATATAATCAATAAACATTAGTTTTGGTGCTCTATGACACTAAAAGTGTTTTTTCCACCATCTCGGGAAGATTATACCACTGATAGATGTACTTTCTTCTAGAGTATTTAAAAATTATATCTATTGTTGTTTTTTTCTAATTTCACAACATTTATAGGTTGTTCAATTCATTTTTAACCCCCGTGAGTTGTTAAAGGGCGTCAATCCTTTAAAAACAACATATTCAGTTGTTCTAGGTAGACCACATATTTTATTGACATTTTATATCCTTAAAAACATAAAAACTAATATTATAATGGTTTTCCAATGATTTCACATCATTTCGGTGTCATTTCACTTGATCTAACTACTAAACATGTGTTTTGACGTTTTGTGCACTAAAAGTGAGATTTTGGTCCCCTAAGTAAAAAATTTCTTCATTTTTATATTCTATATAATCAACAATTTCAAAATTCATACATCATTTTTTCTCGTCTAATTACACAAAATCTAGATTCCATTTGTTTGGTTTTTACCTCCAAAAACACCTTTTTAATGTGTGTCAAACCTTAATAAACTGAACATTTAGTCATTCTAGGAAGACCACATGTCTTATTGGTGTTTCATCTACTCATACATTTCATGAATAAAAATATGATTTTTTTCCTATGATTTCACGTCATTTTCATATCGTTTTCTTTATATTTCACAATTAAATAGATGTTTTAGTGTTTTGGGTTGAAAAAAGTGTTTTTCTATCATCCTAGGAAAACTACACCTTTGATTGGTGTATTCTATGATAAACTATTTCAAAATTTACTCTATGGTTTTTATTGTCTGATTTCACATCATTTAGAGGTCGTTTGATTGGTTTTGACCCCTCACTTGTTTTTAAAGTGTGAAAAACCTTTTAAAACCACATATTCAGTTGTTCCAAAGATACCACATGTTATATTGATGTGTCATACCCTTTTATGCATAAAACCTTTATATGATTTTCCTATGATTTCACATCACTTAAGTGTCATTTTATATGAATCTAACTGTCAAGCCTGTGTTTTAGTGTTTTATGAACCTAAACTACATTTTCAATCCTCTCAAGAAAACACCACCTCAAATTTACATTATGTTTACTCATCCATTCCAAAATTCACTTAATGGGTGTGCGTTTTCTAATTTTATGGGATTGGGATATTGTATGGTTGGTTTTGACCCTCATACACACCATTTTAAAGGGCGTCAAACATTTAAAAACTGTATATTCAACTGTTCAGGAAAGACTGCACATCTCATTGACATACCTTCTACTCATACATGTAATTAATAATACTAATACCTATTTCTTGTGATTTCATGTAATTATGTGATCTTTATATATATATATATATATGTCCATTATACACACATTTTGGTGTTTTATGACACTAAAAGTGTGTTTTCCATCATCTGGGGAAAACAATATCTCTGATTGATTTACCATCTTCTAAACCATTTCAAAATTCATTATATAGAATTATCCTTTTATTTCACAGAATTTAGAGTTCATTTAGTTTTTTTATTCCCAGTATGTTTTTAAAGTGCACCAAACCTTTGAAAAACATATTTGGTTGAACCAAGAATACTACCTGTCTGATTGATGTTTTATCTCCTTGTACATGTCAAAAATAATAATAATATAGTTTTACTATGATTTCAGGTAATTTTTAACTTTTTGATATGGAGAAGACCGATAAACATGTGTTTTGGTGTTTTATGACCCTAAGAGTTTGGTTTTAGACCACTTGGGAAAACACCACCTAAAATTGACGTTCAGTCTACTTGACCATTTCAATATTCCCGCTACAGTTGTTCTCGTTAGATTTCACCACATTTGGATTTTGTTTGGCTGTTTTGACCCTCGAGAAAACCTTTTTAATCGAAATCAAACATTTTAAAACCACATATTCGGTCGTTTCTGGTAGAACACGCATTTTATTAACATGATTTATTCTCATAAAATTCAAATATAATAATAATATAGTTTCCTTTTATTTCTTATTATTTTGTGGGTTTTTCTATAGATCAGACTGTTAAATTCATGTTTTGTTTTCATATGTCACAAAACGTGTGTTTTTTCATCTCCTGGGAAAACAACACCTCAAATGGATTTACTATCTAATTATCCATTTTAAAATTCATGTTATGGTTGTTTGAATCTAATATCATAACATCCATAGGTTGTTCGGTTGGTTTTGACCCCCCACATGTTTTAAAAGGGAGTCAATCCTTTAAAAATCAAATATTTGGTGTTTCTATGTTGACTGAATTTTTAATTGATGTGCCTTCTACTTGACCATTTCACAATTCACTTTATGATTTTTTTTTGTTTAATGGCATCAAGATTTGATCTGGTCAGTTTTGAACTTAGGATTCACCTTTACTAAGGGTAGAAAACCTTTAGAGTCTGCATATTATGTCATTCTGGGAAGACCATGAATCTGATTTGTGTGACGTATACACATACACATCATGAATAATAATAAAGGTTTTCTATGGTTTCAACTCATTTAAAGGTCATTTTCTATAAATATTATAGTTAAAAAATTATTCTTGTATTTTATGACATGAAATGTACTTTTCTCATCATCATAGGAAAACTACACCTTCGATTGATGTAATATCTACTTGACCATTACACAATTAAATATATAGTTGTTTTCATTTTATTTCATGGTATTTTAGGGTTGCTTGATTGGTTTTGAACCCCTATATATTTTTTAAAGGGAATAAAAACCTAAAAAACATCATATTTGGTCTTTCTATGATGGCCACACATCCGATTGGCATGTTGTCTCCTCGTATATGTCATAAATAACAATGAGATAGTTCTTATATGGTTTCATATCATTTTGAGGACGATTACTATGGATATGACCACTGAGAGTGTGTTTTGGTGTTTTATGACACAAGAAGTACATTTTCAATCATCTCAAGAAAACACTACCTCTAGTTGAAATTACATCTACCTGAACAATTCAAATTTCACTCTATGCTTGTTATCGTGTAATTTCACAAAATTTAGACGTCGTTAGGTTGTTTTTGACACTTAGAAACATATTTTCAAAGGGTGTAAACCTTTAAAAACTGCATATTCAGTCGTTTAGGATAAAACAAAAGACATATAGATTTATCATCATCTTGTATAGATTATAAATAATAAAATATGGGTTTCTACTGATTTCGAGTCATTATGAGGTTTTTTTTCTATAGATCTTACCATTAAATGCACATTTTGGTGTTTAATGACAATAAAAGTTAATTTTCCATCATCCAAGGAAAACCAAACCTACGATTGACATCCTATCTACAAGACCATTTCAAAATTCACTCTACGATTGTTTTCTTTTGATTTAACAGCATTCAGAGGTCGGTCAGTCGGTTTTGACCCTTATGTGTTTTTAAAGTTCTTCAAACCATTAAAAACCACATAACTAGTTATTCTAAGTGTACCACACTTTTTATTAATGTTTATTATCCTCATACATGTCACAATTAGTAGTAATATTGGTTTTCTATGATTTCATGACATTCCAGGGTCTTTTTCTAGGGATATGACCCTTGAATGTGCATTTTGGTGTTTTGTGACACTAAAAGTCTGTTTTCAGTCCTCTTTAGAAAATAGAACATCAGATTTACATTTAGTAAGTTTGATCGATTATATATTCATTTTATGGTTTTTATATTTTAATTGCATGACATTAGGATTCCATTCAGTTGGTTTTAACCCTTAAGAAAACCTTTTTAAAGGTTATCAAAAATTTAAGAACTGCATATTTGGTCATTTCATGAAGACCGAAAATCTGTTTAATATGTCTTCTATTTATCAATATTAAAAATAATAATAAGATTGTTTTCCTAGGATTTAAAGTCTTTACAAGGGTTTTTGTCGTAGATATGACCCTTAAACACATTTTTTGTTCTAATGACACTAAAAGTGTGTTTTTCTATCATCATGGGAAAATGAATCCTTGGATTTACATATCGTATACTATACCATTTCAAAATTAACACTATGATTATGTTCATCTAATTTCATTGTGTTCAGAGGTTATTCAGTTGGTGTTGACCCCCAGAGTAAGGGTTTTCATCGGTCAAGTTGGGTCGAGCATAGTTTTGGACCCAACCCGATAAAAAGAGAATGGGTCAGGTAAAATGCTTCATGGTTAGGAAAATCAAACCAACGCAACCTATGGGGGCCAGGTTATATGATTCATGGAAAAATCACCAGACCCAACTCATTGTTGGTCGGTCATGTTAATTGGGTTACTGATGCCTTACTCTTTTATAGGACACCATGAATGACTGAGATATAACACCATTAGTGGGATTTAATACCCCTGAAATGTTCCATCTAATATATGAATTATTTTTAGAAAAAATAATAAACACAAGATACTTATATTCTAGAATAAATACACTTCTATAAGTGATAGAAAATCAATTTTTCTCTAAGACATTTGTAAGATCTTATATTGATGCATTAATTCACACATATTTTTTAGAAACAAAATAATAGGATTTATTCAAGAAAGTTATCAACTCACCCTAAAGACCTCCTAAAATTATCTTTTTATAGTTAAAAATAGTAGAATGGAAATATATGACATCACAAACGACCCTTATTAAAATAGAACACCATAAGTTAGTGATCAGTTTAATAAGAAACTTCCAAAATGTGTAATCAAATAGATAGAGACTTATAAAGGTGTCCACTAGTAATTTTATAAAACAAAAGCTATTTATATTGTGCATTGATGTATCAATAAAATCCAAAAGACATAGAATTAGTTCATGATGTGGTTTTAAATATCAGTTTAGATTAGTAATGAATATTGATGATCAAGCATATTAAAATCCAAGAAAGCTGTTGAAAACAAAAATATTGAGGCTATATTCCTATCACATAAAAGATTTATGAATAAATTAAAGAAATAAAAAACAAAAGTTATACCAAAAAATAAGTAAAATCATTACAAAAATTGAAGAAATTTTATTGATAAATCAAAAACACAACTTGGGGTAATTTTAGAGGACATTAATAATGATGAAAGACCAGGCATTTTTTTGAATCATTCTACCAATATTTGAGAAATAAATTTGACACAACTTTAAGGGATCAATAGTGATTAAGTGATGCTATAATTTCTCAAATAAATTTGAATTTTCATTTTATGCAATAGGAGTTTTTATATCCTGTCTTGAATAATTAATTTAATTATCCAATACACCATTAAGAACTGAAGATACTTATGCTGACCTGAAAATTATGAAAATTAAAATCACATAAGTGTGATATAGAAAGGCTTTATATAGAAATTACACCCACTAAATGATTAGTGAATGGTCTTATTGAATATACCCTACCCTAGGACCATTCCTTGAATTGAAACTCTTTATAAAACACCAATAAACGCCTAAAAAGAGATCCCAAAAAACATACAATGATCTATACACCAACCATGAAACCAATAGTGATATCCAAATTACTTATTTTCTCAAGAACACTTATATGATGTGTATAATTTAAATCAAGGACAAGCACAATGTATGATTAATGGAAAGTTATTTTTTGAACTAAATAAATGGAAAAGATGATTAATTTTTTAAATAGGAAGTAGTCACACTAATGAGTAAATTTAAAAGTGAACCAAATATTAATATATGATGTTTGGATTCATAATGAATGTTTGATGGTTAAAAATGTCAATAAATCATCAAATAAACATGGAAATGTTTTAGTAGAACAAGAAACTATTTAATTGGAATAAAGTTTCTTGGTATTGGTGGAAACACATTCAAAGAATGAAATATAGAGAAAATTTGATAATGAATCATTGTTAAAGGAGAGAAAAAGTATAAATAAAACACTTAAACAAATTTAGTGAGACTATTTCAAAAATCAAGGAGCTTTTCAACTAACTGTATGAAAAATTTAATAATATTTCCCTACTGGTGATTTTTTGATTTTATGGATCTTTGGGTCATATGATGACATGTTTCAAGTAATCAAGAAATTATTTGATATGTTATGTGGTTTTCAACAAATAAATATTGTAAATAATTACATTGGCATGAACATTGTGGTCATCATTTGAATATTTTAGAGTCCTGGAGGGCTGAATAAAGATTAAATAATTACTTTGGAATGTACTTTTTTGGATTAAATACTTTCACCATGTTTATATTATTTATAAATAGAAACATTTTAGTGGATTTAATCAAAAATAAATGATAAAAGTTTTGTATGCCCATTGGAAAAAAAAATTTGTGATCTAAATAATTTATAAAATAATCATAAATTTTTACCTTCATGAAGAGTGATCCTTTATTATATTTTAGATAGTTACACTTTGATCATGATCCATGGATGATGATATGTCTTAAAAACAAAATAGACTTTGCTTTTGTTTCTGATCACAAATCTATTTATAGAAGAATTTCATGAGGAAAAGTTAATATAAAACATTACAATATTTTTTCTATTTATCCATGTTCTATATTGAGATATAATGGCCAGATAGTGGAATAACTAGGAAACATAAATTTGAAGTATATTACCTTACCTTTATATTCAACTTCTAATGAGGAAACAACTTGATGATGTTGCGAGAGGTCAAAGGAGATGAAATTGGTTCTCAAGAGTCAATGGACAATGATATTCCTTGGATGTGATAGGTTAAAACTAAGGAAAATGAGGAATAGCTAGCAGTAAAATGAAATTTAAATTAGAAAATAATTCATTATTTTTACGTAGTGGAAAAAACAATTCAAAACTAGTAGTATTGTCTAGTGTAGAACCTGAACCCATCGTAACTTTAAATTAGAGTGCATAATACCATATTTTATGTAGCTCAAGGGTTAATAACCATCCATATATAAAAATACATAATATTATTTAGTAACTGAAAATTTATAGAATCTTTAAACATCATGAATATAAATAATATTAAATCATAATTACATGAAACATCAAGATAAGGCTATGATATTCTTGGTTCCAGCACATGAAACATACTATCTTCCATATGGACCATAACATGATAATTAAAATGAACAAAAAAATGAATACAAAATAATTATGGATAAATAAAATGAAAAGGATGTAGATGAATAAAAAATAAAAATGGAAATTTTAATTTGTAAGTAAAAGACATGGATAAGAATATATCAAGTCATGCGTTGATTAAAGTTAGAGTATCTATGTTTAATAACCTGCTATAGATTTTGAATGAATCTAATAAGAAGGAAAAATATTGGGGACTTTTAGGCAAGTTAAATATATTAATAACTTCTTGAAGGCAATTGATGTTGAAAACATAAAGGGAAATATAATAGTGATAAAAAAAGTCAAAAAGATTAGTTAGATGTGTTATGATGAAGGTGAAAGTGATTGAAAAAATGTATTTTAAACAGCCAGTTCCAGATAGTAGGTATAGTAATGAATAGTAGTTTTAGGGAAAAAATATAAAATAACATATCTAGAATAGAAGTAATTATGTTACAATATGAATCAACATAGAAAATAAAAAAAAATATAAAAAAGTAGAAATTATCTATGATAATTAATTTTTTCATCATTTTTATATAAATAGAACATTTTGTTACAATGTAAACTACTCAATTACCTTTTAGGAAATAATATTTCCACACATATGAACTTTAGAAGATGTAAATGAACATATAATGATGGAGATTAATGTCCCAAATATAGATAAATACACCATAACACACAATATTATATGATGTATGAATTTTGCGAGTAAGCAATATATTAATGTGATTAAGACCTCATGTAATGGGAAATGTCATGAAAAGAGTAAGATTGAGAGAAGATTGAAGTTATTGCACTAGCTTCATAAGGTTTTCACTATCTGGATATTGTTATTTAATATTAAAATCATTTCATTCGATGTTAAACACTATAATATGCAAGTTATGTAGTGATAAATTAAATCAAAGCTGTGGATTTCATTACCAAAATTGTAAATTAATAAAGGAATGTAACAAAAACATTGAAAATGTACTTATGATATAAAATAATATAAAGAGATAATATATTATGAAATTAGAAAATAATAAATAAATTTAAATATTAATATTAATTTTTAAATTAAAATTCAAATTTAGCAATGTTTGTTTCATAAAAATACTCATGGTACATGAAAAAAATGATTTGATATAGTGTTTAATGAAATAAACAAAATACAAACAGTGAATATAATATTGGTTTAATCAGTAAATAATAGCCATAATATTTATTCAGTTTTTTTAACTAGATAATGTTTTTGAGTTATCTTTATTCAATCAAATTACTCAGTAATCTATAAACATAATATTTATAAGATGAATTCGGTCAAGTATTTTAAAAATTATTGAATATTGATATATCTCATTCCATTATGTGAACATGTGCATATCGACAAAAATGTTCTGAATATATAATGAATATAATATATAGAAAAAAAATATCATTTTTTGTATATAAAATTTTTATACAACTCATACCTAAATTGGTATTTGGTAAATGGTAATGAAAAATGAGGTATTATATCTGATATATCAATATGGTATTACAATGTAGATTTTAAATTTAACACTAAAAAAATATATCTAATATGTTTCTACGTAACTATTGTTAAATATTAAAGAAATTATGTAAAGACCCATAAATTCCAAGGAAATTTTTTTCTTAATTTTTTTTGGAATTTTACAAGAATGCAGTTTCTGACGGTGCCTGATTCCGAGGCCCGGTGTGCCCGGAATCAATATCCGAAGTTCGGCTCAGGTACGTTCAGTGAACAGACGAGCGGGTTTTTCTAACTTTTGAACCGGTGCTCGGAATCAAATTCTGAGGGCACCGATGGAATCACAGCGCCGGTAATTTCTTAGAAACGCCTCTTCCGGAGTTGCGTTTGCTCGGGTGTGGTTTTTAATTTTCGGGCTTAAAGTTAAGAAATAAAATAATTTTGCGACAACTTTATTTTATTTCACTTAAGCCACTTGGAAGCCACTTGAAGCCACTTAAAAGAGGCTTAATCTTAGTTGAATTGGATAGGGTACTATCCAGAAATATCCTACCCTCTTGGTAGGATATTTGTGAGGGGGGCCCGCACGAGCCCCGCCGTTTCTTTCCGCTAAGTAACGCACCCGCGAAAACCCGTCTTTATGAAAGTCAACTAACGCGTTTTCTTAAATTCTTAACAGACCATTTAACTGGGCGGTTTATTTCGTAAATTAAATGAGATGTTTCTTTCGTTGAATTAATTCTAAGAATTAATGGTTCGTTTCTTATCTTTTGAAATTCAAATGTTTAGTTGTGTAAATAAAATAAGGCTTAAGCTTATTTTATTTTGGGTTGGTCTCCTTTGCCACCTTGAGAGATTTTGAGAAGCTCTCTCCATCTTCATCAACCTTGACGAAGAACACGAAGAACACTTAAGCTCCGACGAAGAACGCCGCTTCTCTTCTTCGTAGCCGGTGTGTTTCCGAAGATCGACGACGCCGCTTCTTCGATATTATTCCCGTGTCAACGAAAGGAGACGTTGTTTCCTCCTCGGACTATCTCCGTCAGCTTATGAAGCTTCTCCAGCGACGTACCTCTTCGGTCGCACCTCGACGTCAACGGAAACGACGTTCGATTTCCGCGACGCCCGACCTCCGCGATGCTAGTCTTCCGCGGCTTGATTGGCGTGCTCCGCACTTGAATCCGAGGTAGGGGATTGTTGATATTTTATTTATTTATTTTCCATTCTTGATTCTAGAATGTCGAACTTCGAGGATAAATGATTAAATGTTATTGTCTAACGAGAGGGGGGCCCGGACCGCACCAACACGGTCGAACCCCCCCTCCAATGTTCATAATTGTTTCCCTGCAGATAGAACGGGATGGCGTGGTGCCGTCGCACCACGCAGGAATGGCACGGAAATTATTGCGTGGCGCCGTGGAAAGAAATCCAAGAACGCGACGCCGTCGCGTCGCGTCAAAGAAAGTCAAAGGTGTCGCGGCCGGAGCGGGGCCGCAGCGGAGGGAAGCGATGCCGTCGAATCGCGCCGGACGGCATAGGCCGCGGCCGGTTCCAGGCCGCGGCGGAGCAAGATGACCGGCGGCCGGCCACGGGCCGCCGGTGTCGGAGAAGGAAGGACCGGCTGTCGCCGGTCCTTGCTGGTGAAACCGGCCGGCCAGTGCGGGCCGGCCGGACAGTGGAGACCGAGGGAATTAATTCCCCCCGGCCGGGTCTCAAAAGCGGGCCCAATTAAGGGGTCGCGGTTCTCAAAGGGGGGGGGGGTTTGCCCCCCGCGCGCGGCACCCGATCTGCACCCAGGACGCGCCGCCGTGCCGGTCCGCGCCGCCGTGCCGGTCCGCGCCGCCGCGCCGGACCGCGCCGCCGCACTGCCGGCCAAGCCGGGTTTTCCGAGCCGGGCCGGGTCGTCAGGCCGGGTCGCCGCCCGGGGCGGGTCGACCTGGTTCGGCCGACCCAGGGGGGTCGGGCCGGGTCGGCCCGAGCCCAGACCCCCAGTTTCGGACCACTTTCGGTCAAATGCCCGTATCTTGGGATATGGGCCTCCAAACGACTCGCCGTCAGCGGCAACGCGATCTTTGGATCGAGACGGTCGTTTCGGTATACTATACTCAAGGTGCACCATCCTTTTCGGGAGCCTACGTGGTTAAAACTCCATAGTTAAGCGTGCTTGGCCTAGAGTAGTGATCAGGATGGGTGACCTCCTGGGAAGTTTCTCAGGGTGGGTGTGAGACGGAAAGACCAATAAATAACAGACCGGGCATCCAATTGACGCGCCATCTGTTTCGTTGAATTCCTCTAAGTGAGACGGATCTTTTGGATTACTCCACTCGAGGTTTGGATGACGACGGAGTGCGGTCGGGTTGGTTCGCTCACAAAATTAACCAGGCCCCTGGAACGAAAAAGCCAATAACTCTCAGACCGGGCGTCTGATTGACGCGCCGTCTGTTGCGTTGAGTTCCTGTTGATGATACAGAACCTTTGGCATCCTTCGCCAAGATTTGGATGCAGATGGATAGTGGCCGGGTTGGATCGCACCGAAATCCAACCGGGCCCCTAGAACGGAAAAGTTGATACCTTTCTGATAGAACGTTCGTTTGACGAACCGTCAGCGGCGTTGGTGATCTCGTTGAGAAAATGTCCATATGAGTATACCCTATGAGTGTTCGGGGTATAGTTGAGTTACTGCCAGAATGGTTCGCACATGAAACCAACTGGGCCCCTGGGACGAAAAGGCTAATAACTCACAGACCGGGCGTCCGATTGACGCGCCGTCTGTTGCGTTGATGTAACACCCCGAGCTTCCATGATACGCTTCTCATTCAATAATGCAATAGCTTGCATTGTACGCAACTTCGAGTTCTAAAACACCGCGACTAATCAAGGTAGCCGTTATGAATAGTAATAACCACCTTTTAAAATTATAGAAATTTTATATTTCAAAATGGACTTCATTTTTGTATTCGTAATATTGAAATTATCCTAAGTTTAATTTTTTGTAACTTTCTGAGAACTTCCAATATTTTATGAATAGTGATAAATACTTAAAACAACTTTTTTAATCAAAATAATTTATTGTGATAAATTATACTATTTAGTGGTTTCAAAGTATAATTAGAATATATTTTTACCATTTTATCCAATGGTGGTCATTAGAATTAATTTAACATTGAAATTGGACATAAACAGTTGCCAATCTTTTGATATAAATTGTTTCTTAAAAACACGCTATTTGTTGTGACAGCGGGAATTGATTATAAAATTAATTAATGCAACTTATATGTTTGGAATTTTGTAAAATAGAAATCATTTTTGAATTCGGAATATCAATTATAGCTTAGGGTGAAATTTTGGCATTGTTCTGAAAAACTTCAATTTTTGATGAATAGTGAAACCACTAAGTGGTAGTTAAATAACTGATTTTTCGTTTAAATGAAATATTACCACTTCTGTGATTTGATTTTCAAAAATCCGACATACATGGTTGTCATTAAGAAGTAAAATGTGGTTCAATGAGATTAAAATAATTTTTTGGTGAATAGTAACTTTTAAGTTCTTAATCGCGATTAGAGGTAATTAGTGTAGTTTAAGGTAAAAATAATGTTTTAATAATATGATATGAGTTTGACACTTGTCCTAATCCTATTGGATGAGTCATGGCCGACCACGACAACCCATGGTTCAACTTGGGGACCCCATGGAGCCACTTTAGTTAGAAAATAACATAAATACCTTTTATTTAATGTTAAAGTAAAAAATGACACAAACATAAAATGTTTTACTAAAACAATTTTTACTTGGGGTTACACAAGTCCAAATTTTGATTATAAATATTCATTGGAAATATAAAAGGATTTCCTACATCATAGTATTTGTTTTATAATTTTTAGACATTAAATAAATTAAATTATTTATGACATCATGATGATGCAGCGATGACATCATTATTTAACGATTTAAATAAAATGAGAAGATAATGTAAAATCCAAGGCTTACACTTGTCCAAAGCCTATTGGATGGGTAGATTTCGAACCCTTATCACCTTAGCCACGAATTATATAAGTTTGGGAGCTTTAGAATCCGAAAATCATTGTGTAATAATGTAACATTTCAATCTTTCCAAAAGAGCCCCTCCTCTCCACTTATAAAAGGCCCCCACCTCTCCCACCTCATTTACACCTTCAAGCCATTTGGCTCGGCCAAACTCTGCCCAAATACTCTCCCAACTTCCCTCTCTTACTCCTAGAAGCCTCACTTTGGGCAGAACTCTTCCCAAGGAAGCCTTTGGCTCAAATCAAAAAGAGTTACCCGATTTTGAGGTAATGTCTTCTCTAATGTTGTTTTGTTTTATTTTTCTTCTCCAACCCCCTAAACTCTTTTTATTCATTTCTTTTGTAACAACAACAGTATCCTCAATATACTAGGATGTTGTTATAAGAAGTATTCGAGCTACACTTACACACACATACATCTAATGGTTAAAGAACATACGGTTTCTGTGGATGGCGAATTTCTGCCTCACGAAACGATGATTGTTCAACACTCATATAACACCTTCAAAGGTGGCCATTAAGATGTCACTATATTTATATATGATATATAATGTGTTTATTGTTTTTACTTATGATTCTGTATTTCTCATTTATGGAATACTTTATGATTTCCATTACGGGTAAAACGCGATAATTTCATTTTAGGAAGTGCGGACTACCGCCCCCTCAAAGTGATTTGAATCGTTAATGCCATATGTGGGATGTATAAAGGATGGAGTAAATGGTATTATACACTATATTATACTGGAATTATATTATACATTTATATCATTATGATTTAGTTCCATTAAATATGAAATTGAAATGAAAGTAGTGTTCATGCGTACGTACGGCTTACCGTCTCCATGAACGGTGCATTTCATTTCTTACCTCTAAATGTTACGTAATATTATAAATGAATGTATATACTGGATATATAAGATATATATGACATCTAAATCATGAATATAATTCTGGATATAATGGATATTCTACCACATGAACAACTTGTAATTATAAGATGTTTATTGTTGACTCAAGTTACCAAAGATCGACAAAACGACCGTTATTAACTTAAATAATTACATAATGTTCATAACATTGTAATAAGTGATATAAAAAGGATAATGAAATTTAAAATGGTTGTTAATAAGGTAGATATTAACTCTAGTTTATTATTCAGGAGGTTGAAGAACGGTTGAGTCAAGTCAGACACAAGGTAAGGGAACTTCTTAACCCAATTTCCATTCTTTGGGTTAATCTCCTACTTTCAAATTATGTCATGATATTATTATGTCCTATCTTGTATTTGTACTTTCTTTATGTGTAATTATAGTGAATACACATAATTGATCTATTTTATTTAAAAAAATGATCTTTGTAAGGACTTCGTCTCAATCTCCTTTCATTGAGGCATATTTGGTTTTATACACATCTTTCATTTATACGGTGTATAAACCCCTTTGACTTTTACGTTTATTCAAAAGGAATCTTTTTTATACGAAGCGTTTTACTAAACGACAAAAGGGAATGTTTTTCTTTCCGTACTTATGCGGCGACAACGACTTCTCCGCCGCCATGACCATTATTTGAGATTCGGCTTCCTCTACAAGCCATCATTTTTTTTATTAAAAAAATAAATACAAAGTTTTAACTTTCTTTTATTTTGGTATTGAAAATGGTTTTGAAAGTATTTTTATTACATCAATGTGTTGTATTTATATCTTGTGATTGAAATGTGGAAATGTTATGTTTCCTTTATGCATGTTTTATGTGATACGATTATGTTATGGTTTATGATATGTTTAAACCTATTCATATGAGGAATGCATTGGACTTAATAAGTGACGGGTGGAGCCCGATATAGCTCCTCGATGCATCGGCAGGTCTCATGAGACAAACTAGTGTCTTGGCACGAGGCCTTGACAAAATCTTATTTGTGGTCTTGGCACGAGGCCTTGGCTATGTGGTTATGATAGTCTGGCATTATGCATTCCATCATTATGAAAATGGTTATTGATATTGCATGTGATTATTTGACCAGTAGAATATCCATGTGAAGAAGTGAATGGCATTATCTCATTTTACTTTTTCCATATTATGTTGAAGTTCAAGTTTAAAAGTCTTTTGTTTTAGTTATACATTGCCTTAAATGTTAATGTTTATTTATGAAAGCTTCCTCTATATTGTTAATCTTACTGAGCATCCGAGCTCACCCCTTTCAATGTTTTAATATTTTTCAGGATGTGAAGAAGTATTTTATGAATGACCTGCAGGGATAGTCCAAAGAGGATAGAAGTGTGGACTATGGAGACTATGTTATTATAGTTTTTCACTTTGTGATGTAATGTAACATTTATGAATGTATCTAGTGTTTCCAAGGCTACTAAACTAATCGGTCTTTCGAGACTTGATCTTTTGTGATCATGCCAATGTTACGAAGTAATGCACCGGCTCTGGGTAGCTGGGGTCGGGGCGTTACAGTTGGTATCAGAGGAATTTTAGTACTAACCTTGGAAGCTAGATGTAGATAAACTCTGATTAGAGCACATAGCCCAAAGATAGACTTTGAGGATTAGTATAGAAGAACTTCCTAGAATTTTGTTATTATAGATATTTTGTGAGTTTTCCAAGAAATACATCGCTGTCTGGATACGAGCAGGTAGAGGCGGCTCTGGCACAGATGTACCTAGGGGTAAAACCCGAAAACACCGCTTTGAGCTAGACTCGAACGGGAACTGGTGCACGACAACGGGCCTTGCTGCACTCTTGGTTACGACACTCCCGGGGGATATGCTTAGGATAATTCTCGTTTTCTTTACAAACCACTATGAATGGTTATGAGTATATACTTCCTCAAATAAAACCTTTTTATGATTATGGATTATATCCATAAATAGTTCAATTTATGTTAAGTATTTTATAAGTATGGAATTATGTATTTTGATTCATAAACTAATCTAGTTTATGGCATTGTATAGAAATGGCGCCCAGTAGAAGGAATGTGAACTCCATCAATACGTATGATCCAAAGAGTAAGAATGTAACACCCCAAGCTTCTACGGTACGTTTCCCTTTGAATAATGCGATAGCGTGTGTTGTACGCAACCTCGAGTTCTAACACACACCACAACTAATTAAACTAGCCGTTGTGAATAGTAATACCTAATTTTTGAAATTATATATATTTTATATTTGAAAATGGACTTCATTTTTGGACTCGGAATATCGAATTTATCCTAAGGTGAAATTTTGGTACTTTTCGGATAACTTTCATATTTTGATGAATAGTGAAAATTACTAAATTTTAATTAAAAACAACTTTTTTAATCAAAATAATTAATAGTGATAAATTATGAATTTTAGTAGTTTTAAAGTATATTTAGAATATATTTTTACCATTTAATATAATGTTGGTCATTGGACATAATTTTACAATTAAACCGAACATAAACAAGTGTCAATCTTTTGATAGTTATTATCTCTTAAAAACACGCTTTTTGTTTTGACAGCGGGAATTAATTTTAAATTAATTTCTGCCACTTCTGTGTTTTGAATTTAGGAAAATGGATTCCATATTTGGAATCAGGATGTTCAAATTATGTAAATGGGTAACTTTTATTTTTAGACATTTTGAATAATTACTGCGGTAAATATTTTATTTACCATGGTTAAGGGTAAATCCGGTAAATAAGGGTTAAAAAATAATATTATAATAATACTAAATTACCCTAAAACGTGTCTTAACCCTATTGGTTGATAGATGGTCGACCATGGGCATCTTTGTGTCAATTTTGGGACCCCATGGATCCACTTGTAAGTGATAATGACACTTTATTTTAATTTAGTTAAAATGAATACAAAAATGACACAAGCATATATCTTTTAGAACAAAAATTTTTACATAGGGTTATATATGTTGGATTTTAGATTATAAATATTCATTAGAAAGCTAAAACGATTTCCTACATAATGATATTTTATTTATAATTTTTAGACATTTAATAATTTATTTTATTTATGACACAATGATGATGCAGTAATTACTATAATAGTGAAAAATTAAAATAATTGATATTATAAATACCCAAATAATTATAATATGAAACTTTTAATGAATTAAACTAATTTTATATGATAATATGATATATTAGGATTGATTTAATTGACTTTTTTCGAAGTAATCAATATGTTAGGAGTTTCAAAAAAATCAACTATTGAATAGTGTCAAAATTGGAATAAAAGAGTTCTTAAAACAAATATTATATTATTAATTGTTATTAAATTCCTAAAAATCTAAGGTTCGGCCAAGAGACTTATATTATGATAGGTTCCTCATTAATGGACCACTTGGGGGTCGCTTGGATGTATATAGTAAGTTTATTAACCATATTATATAAAAATACAAAGAGACATTGTAAAAGTGAAACTAATTAACTTAGAGTTAATACTTAAAGATAAGGTTAATATAAGTACCCAAACCAGTCTAAATTATATTGGTTGAGTGGTTTTCGACCTATCCCCACATTAACCTTTGAATAGTCAACTTTGGAGCCATTAGAAACCGAATATGAATTTATTATAAATTAATATTTCTAGATTTTCCAAAGGTGCCCCTCACCCCTCTTATAAAAGGGCACTCCTCCTTCTCATTTATTCACACCTCCAAAGCCTTTTGGTTCGGCCAAAATCTGCCCAAATACTCTCCCAACATCCCTAACTACAACCTAGAGGCCTTAGTTCGATCAGAAAGCCAACCTAAGGAGCCCTTTTGATCAAATCAAAAGGAAGAACCCGAAGAAGAGGTAATGATTTCACCACCCTTTTCTAAGTTCATTTCTTCTTCCACTTCTTCTTCCTTTGTTCTTACCATTCTAAAATAATAACTCCAGTATCTCACATATACTGTGATGTTATTATAAGTATGGTACAACCATATTCAGTATTCTATCCACCCTTTGAATAACATGTCACCATACGTGCGTACGTACGGCTTACCGTCTCCACGTCGTGGTGTAATTGTTATTCAATATAATACTATTTGGATGGGTATAATAATGATGTGTAACTCATGTAAATAATAAATATAACATGTTAATGATTCTGTATATATGATATACCATTCATTTATATATTATTTTAATATCAAAAGAATGATATTGTCGCTCGTGCGTACGTACGGACTACCGTCTCCACGAACGCGATGAGATTCATTCTCCATCGTATCCATTCAAGTATAATTATCATTTTGTGATTTAAAAATGATGTTTAAGGACTTGATATAATTCTGGATATGAATAAGATACAACAAACATGGCTTATGTAACAAAACATATAAAAGAAAATGAGTATGTTAACACCCGAAACGATGATAATTCTAAGATATTATTAATAAATCAATGTTAAAAGATCATATATGATATCATATTAATATATATGATTCTTGTATAATTTAATAACAATTATTTCACCATTATACAGGAGGTTAACCTACCCTAACCAAGGAAAAGTACAAGGTAAGGGTTATTTCACAATCTCTTCTTTATCCGAGGTTGTTTATACGTAATAATCTACTGGGATCTCGTTATCATCCACATCCATGTTTCTTAAAAATGTATTTCAAAACATTTTTACTATTTACAAGAATATGGGTTAAAGTCATTTATAACTTTTTTTGACTTTTTATAAGAGGCTTATAAAGGAATCTTTCCGTCGTTTTCAAAACAAGGTCCTTTTTAACCTTTTCGACAGAATTGAGGTAAGAATGTTTTTTTTAACTTATACGGCGGGTGCGGTTATTTTACGCCGTTATAAAATCTTCAAAGCTTTCCTTACAAGATTATAAGAATATTTTCAAAGAAAATGTTTTATTTTATATGGATCTTAAATGATTTCAAAATAAAAGGAGATATTTCTTTAAAAAGAATTTTGATTTCATCTATGTCAACATCCTTTGATGGATTTTAAGATTATTTGAAGTTGGTTTATTATGATACAAAACTTCTATATTGTATTGAAGGTTTTGTGATATGTTTGACTGTGGATGTGCTATTTTTATACCATTCATAGTTTATTGTGAAAGTATTGACATTTCGTATGCTAGTTTTAATACGAATGTTTATGTTATGTTTAAACCTTTTCATATGGGAATGCATTGGACTTAATAAGTGATGGGTGGAGCCCGCTATAGCTCCTCGATGCATCGGTAGGTCTCATGAGACAAACTAGTGTCTTGGCACAAGGCCTTGACAAAATCTTATTTGTAGTCTTGGCACGAGGCCTTGGCTATGTGGTTATGATAGTCTGGCATTATGCATTCCAACATTATGAAAGTGGTTATTGATTTTTGCATGTGATTATTCGATTAGTAGAATATCCTTGTGAATAAGTAAATGGCATTATTTCATTTTATTTATGCCATACCATGTTGAATGTTCATGTTTGAAAGGGCTTTTGTTTTAGTTATACATTGCCTTAAAAGTTTATTCTTATTTATGAAAGTTTCCGCTATATTGTTATCCTTACTGGGCATTTGAGCTCACCCCTTTTCTATGTTTTATTTTTCCCAGGATGTGAAGATGTAAGTTATGAATGACCTGCAGGGATATTATGTGGGGATATGAGTGTGGATTATGGAGAAATTTTGTTATTGTAGTAGTTTTTCATTTTATGATGTAATGTAAAACTTATGAATATATCTAGTGTTTCCAAGGCTACTAAACCAATCGGTCTTTCGAGATTTGATCTTTCTTGTGATCATGCCAATGTTATGTAATTAATGCACCGACTCTGGGTAGCTGGGGTCGGGGCGTTACAGTTGGTATCAGAGGGAGGTTTAGTACAAACCTTGGAAGCTAGATTTAGATAAACTCTGATTAGAGCACATAGACCTAAGATGAACTTTGAGGATTAGTATAGAAGAACTTCCTAGAATTTTGGTATTGTAGAGACTTTGTGAGTTTTCCGAGCAATACATCCCTGTCTGGATACGAGCAGGTAGAGGCGGCTCTGGCACAGATGTACCTAGGGGTAAAACCCGAAAACACCGCTTTGAGCTAGACTCGAACGGGAACTGGTGCACGACAACGGGCCTTGCTGCACTCTTGGTTACGACACTCCCGGGGGATATGCTTAGGATAACTCTCACTTTCTTTACAAATCATTATGAAGGGTTTATGAGTATATACTTCCTCAAAGAAAACATATATATGATTATGGATTATATCCATAGATACTTCAATTTATGTTTAGTGTTTTATAAGTATGGGATTATGTATTTTGATGCATAAACTGATCTAGTTTATGCCATTTTTTTTAGAAATGGCGCCTATTGGAAGAAATGGAAACTGTATCAATGCACGCACTCCATGTAGGGATTGCCCTCCTGCTCAAGATAATTATAGTGGGGCTGGTGATGCAACTGGTGCTGATCAGCTAATCACCGTACTGGGACAAATTACTCAGGTTATGAATAATAACCTTACCCGTATGGAGCACCCTGATCCGCAGCGTGGAGGATCAATGTTAGATCGATTCATGAGACAACAACCACCAACGTTCAATGGGAGTACAAATACCTTAGTAGCTGAGCAATGGATATTTTCCCTAGAGAAAATATTTCAGGCTTTGGGGAGTAGTGAAAGGGAAAAAGTTAGCATGGCAGTTTACCGCCTCACTGGAGATGCTGATCAATGGTGGTCATTGATTCAAAACATGAAGGAAGATGATGAAGTATCAAACATGGAATGGAGGGAGTTCAAAGATCTGTTTTTAGAAAAATACTTTCCTCGCGACCATCAAGCAGATATGGAAAGACAATTTCTGAGTCTCAGACAAAAGGAGGATGAGAATGTCACAAAGTATGAGGCTAACTTTACAAGGTTAGCGAGGTATGCTGGAGATTATATTCGTAACCCAAGAAGTAAGATTGATCGTTTCTTTGATGGGTTAAAACCATTTCTCTGTCGAGAATTAGTCTCACAATCCTTTTCGTCATACGAAGACATTGTCTCATGTGCTATCAAGACCGAAAAAGAATTCTCTAAGTCTTATGACTTTAAAGCGAAGCAAGAGAAGAAGAGACCTTCTGATCAATCTGGGAATGGAAATAAGGGGAAGAAGGGAAAGGTTGAATATCCATCTTGTGGTAAATGTGGGAAGAAACATCCTGGTACTTGCTTGAAGGGAATGGGAGTCTGTTACAAGTGTGGTGAAAAAGGCCACCAAGCTCATGATTGCAAGGGGAAGAAGGAAGCTACCAACGTTCAGTGCTACAATTACAGGGAGATGGGTCATTATGCAAATGCATGTCCTAAGCGTCAGGAGAACTTACCTCAGAAAAGGCCAAGGGATCAAGGCCAGGCTTATGCTATCACTACTGCTGAGGTAGAAACTCCGAAAGACGTGGTGGCAGGTAATTTAATGGTTTCCTCAAGTTTAGCAAATGCATTATTTGATTCTGGATCATCGCATTGTTTCATATCTTCCCAGTTTGCTAAGAAAATTAGATATTTCCAATTTGATTTAATAAGGGAGTTGTCAGTTAAAACTCCTAAGGGAAGTATCGTTGCAACAAAGTTTTGTGAATCAGTCCCCATTAGAGCACATAAATTTTCTTTATCTGCTGATCTCATCGTCATACCTATGATTGAGTTTGATATAATCCTCGGTATGGACTGGCTTTCAGACTATGATGCGAAGATTTATTGTAAGAAGAAAGAGGATACGATTCTTGATGATAATGATAAGGAACACCTTATTTTTGGAGCAGAATCGTCACCACCTAATTCTTATTTAGATCCACCCCCAGTAGCTCAACTAAATTCAATTATTGGGGAGGAAGAGAATGAAATAACTGCAGGTGAGGAAAGGAATGTTCAAATAGAGGATGTACCTGTTGTGAAAGAGTTTGTAGATGTATTTCCGGAAGATTTACCTGGACATCCTCCAGAACGAGAAGTAGAGTTTTCCATTGATTTAATTCCTGGATCAAGGCCTATATCAAAGACCCCGTATAGAATGGACACTGTAGAATTAGTCGAACTAAAGAAACAACTAGAGGAATTGAGTAATAAGGGATTTATTCGCCCCAGTGTTTCTCCATGGGGAGCCCCTGTTCTTTTTGTTAAAAAGAAAGATGGATCTATGAGGTTATGTATCGACTACAGGGAGATCAATGATATAACGATAAAGAACAAGTATCCCCTACCTCGTATTGATGATTTATTTGAACAACTGCATGGAGATCAATACTTTTCAAAGATTGACCTTCGATCTGGATACCATCAGTTGTGTGTGAAGAAGGAAGACATTCCGAAGACAGCATTTCGAACCAGGTACGGGCATTACGAGTTTACTATAATGCCGTTTGGATTGACTAATGCACCCTCTGTATTCATGGATCTGATGAATAGAGTTTTCAAGGAGTATCTCGATGAATTTGTGGTGGTATTTATTGATGATATCTTGGTATACTCCAAAACCTACAAAGATCATGAAAATCACTTGCGCATTATCTTGAAGACTCTGAGGAGGCATGAATTATATGGAATGTTTAGCAAGTGTGAATTCTGGCTTCAGGAGATTTCTTTTCTTGGCCATATTGTCTCTAAAGATGGAATCTCTGTTGATCCTTCTAAGACCAAGGCAATCCAAGAATGGCCAGCACCTACGAGTATAACTGAGGTACGTAGTTTTATTGGTTTGGCAGGTTATTATCGACGTTTCGTCCAGAATTTTGCCCGATTGGCTAACCCATTAACGAAGCTCACACGTAAAGGGTTTAAATTTGTTTGGACAAAAGAGTGTGAAGAATGTTTCGAAGAACTGAAGAGAAGATTAGTCAATGCTCCTATATTGACTCTACCATCGGGGAATGATGGGTTCGTTATTTATAGTGATGCATCAAAGAAAGGACTTGGCTGTGTCCTTATGCAGAATGATAGAGTTATTGCCTATGCATCACGATAGTTGAAAATTCATGAACAAAACTATCCTACTCATGATCTTGAGTTAGCAGCAGTGATCTTTGCTTTGAAAATATGGAGGCACTACCTCTATGGTGAAAAATGTGAGATTTATACTGATCACAAGAGTTTGAAGTATATTTTCTCACAAAAAGAACACAACATGAGGCAAAGGAGATGGCTTGAATTACTCAAGGATTATGATTGCACGATACACTACCACCCGGGGAAAGCAAACAAAGTAGCAGATGCTTTGAGCAGAAAAGACCATGGGGTTCTGAACATGATGAGAATTGAAAGGGATCCAATTTTCATGGATCTAGAGAAGATGGACATGGGAATAAACAGGGAAGGTGAAACATCAATTCTTTTTCAAATGGTTGCCAAACCATCTTTACTAGAAAGGATTAAGAGTTCCCAGACCGATGATGAAGAAATTCAGAAGAAGATTAAAGCTGTGAATGATGGGATATTGAGAGACTTTGTGTATGAAGATGGAATTTTGAAATTCTGGAAGAGACTTTGTGTTCCCAATATACCTGATCTAAAAAGGGAATTGCTGGATGACGCTCATAGTTCCAATTTCTCTATACACCCTGGGAGCACCAAAATGTATAGAGATTTGAAGGAACATTTTTGGTGGGACAACATGAAGAGGGAGATTGCTGATTTTGTGTCAAGATGTATGGTTTGTCAACAAGTCAAAGCTGGAAGGCAACAGCCTGGAGGAGTCATGCAACCTCTTCCCATACCGGAGTGGAAATGGGACAATATTACGATGGAATTTGTCATGGGGCTACCAAAGACTCCTAGAAGGAACGATGAAATATGGGTTATTGTTGATCGTCTTACCAAGTCAGCACATTTTCTTGCTATAAGAGAAGATCTACCCCTGGAACGTCTAGCAAGACTATACATTAATGAAGTTGTGAGACTTCATGGAGTACCCCTATCGATTGTTTCTGATCGTGATCCCCGTTTTACTTCAAGATTTTGGAAAAGTCTTCAGAAATCCCTGGATACTGAACTTCATTTGAGCACTGCTTACCACCCTCAGACAGACGGACAATCAGAACGGACTATTCAGACCTTAGAAGACATGTTGAGATCTTGCTCACTTGATTTTCAGGGTATGTGGGATCAATATTTACCACTAGTAGAATTTTCCTATAACAATAGCTTCCATTCGAGTATAAAAATGGCACCATATGAAGCGTTATACGGAAAGAGATGTCGTACACCAACCTGTTGGGATGATGTTGGTGAAAGAAAACTTGTAGGCCCAGAACTGGTGGAGGAAACGGTGGAAAAGGTGAAGGTAATCCAAAATCACATCAAAGCAGCTCAAAGTAGGCAGAAGAGCTATGCCGATAATCGAAGGAAGGATTTGGAATTTCAAGTCGGTGATCATGTTTTCCTGAAGGTATCTCCATGGAAGGGAGTCATACGTTTTGGTAAGAAAGGTAAATTGAGTCCCAGGTACATCGGACCTTTCGAAATTCTAGAACGAATTGGGGCTGTAGCTTACCGATTGGCAATGCCGCCAAGTCTCTCCAAAGTTCACGATGTGTTCCATGTATCTCTGTTGAGGAAATACATGCCTGACCCAATGCATGTACTCACCTATGAAGATTTAGAACTGGAACCCGATCTGTCTTATTGCGAAGAGCCCATCAAGATTCTTGATACGAGAGAACAAGTGCTGAGAAACCGGACGACGCGTCTGGTAAAAGTTTTGTGGAGGAATCATAAGATGGAAGAGGCAACGTGGGAACCCGAGGAACTTATGATGAAGAACCACCCGAGTCTTTTTATGCAGTAATACCCTAGAAATTGCGAGGACGCAATTATTTGAAGGAGGGGAGAATGTAACACCCCAAGCTTCTACGGTACGTTTCCCTTTGAATAATGCGATAGCGTGTGTTGTACGCAACCTCGAGTTCTAACACACACCACAACTAATTAAACTAGCCGTTGTGAATAGTAATACCTAATTTTTGAAATTATATATATTTTATATTTGAAAATGGACTTCATTTTTGGACTCGGAATATCGAATTTAGCCTAAGGTGAAATTTTGGTACTTTTCGGATAACTTTCATATTTTGATGAATAGTGAAAATTACTAAATTTTAATTAAAAACAACTTTTTTAATCAAAATAATTAATAGTGATAAATTATAAATTTTAGTAGTTTTAAAGTATATTTAGAATATATTTTTACCATTTAATATAATGTTGGTCATTGGACATAATTTTACAATTAAACCGAACATAAACAAGTGTCAATCTTTTGATAGTTATTATCTCTTAAAAACACGCTTTTTGTTTTGACAGCGGGAATTAATTTTAAATTAATTTCTGCCACTTCTGTGTTTTGAATTTAGGAAAATGGATTCCATATTTGGAATCAGGATGTTCAAATTGTGTAAATGGGTAACTTTTATTTTTAGACATTTTGAATAATTACTGCGGTAAATATTTTATTTACCATGGTTAAGGGTAAATCCGGTAAATAAGGGTTAACAAATAATATTATAATAGTACTAAATTACCCTAAAACGTGTCTTAACCCTATTGGTTGATAGATGGTCGACCATGGGCATCTTTGTGTCAATTTTGGGACCCCATGGATCCACTTGTAAGTGATAATGACACTTTATTTTAATTTAGTTAAAATGAATACAAAAATGACACAAGCATATATCTTTTAGAACAACAATTTTTACATAGGGTTATATATGTTGGATTTTAGATTATAAATATTCATTAGAAAGCTAAAACGATTTCCTACATAATTATATTTTATTTATAATTTTTAGACATTGAATAAGTTATTTTATTTATGACACAATGATGATGCAGTAATTACTATAATAGTGAAAAATTAAAATAATTGATATTATAAATACCCAAATAATTATAATATGAAACTTTTAATGAATTAAACTAATTTTATATGATAATATGATATATTTGGATTGATTTAATTGACTTTGTTCGAAGTAATCAATCTGTTAGGAGTTTCAAAAAAATCAACTATTGAATAGTGTCAAAATTGACATAAAAGAGTTCTTAAAACAAATATTATATTATTAATTGTTATTAAATTCCTAAAAATCTAAGGATCGGCCAAGAGACTTATATTATGATAGGTTCCTCATTAATGGACCACTTGGGGGTCGCTTGGATGTATATAGTAAGTTTATTAACCATATTATATAAAAATACAAAGAGACATTGTAAAAGTGAAACTAATTAACTTAGAGTTAATACTTAAAGATAAGGTTAATATAAGTACCCAAACCTGTCTAAATTCTATTGGTTGAGTGGTTTTCGACCTATCCCCACCTTAACCTTTGAATAGTCAACTTTGGAGCCATTAGAAACCGAATATGAATTTATTATAAATTAATATTTCTAGATTCTCCAAAGGTGCCCTTCACCCCTCTTATAAAAGGGCACTCCTCCTTCTCATTTCTTCACACCTCTAAAGCCTTTTGGTTCGGCCAAACTCTGCCCAAATACTCTCCCAACATCCCTCACTACAACCTAGAGGCCTTAGTTCGATCAGAAAGCCAACCTAAGGAGCCCTTTTGATCAAATCAAAAGGAAGAACCCGAAGAAGAAGTAATGATTTCACCACCCTTTTCTAAGTTCATTTCTTCTTCCACTTCTTCTTCCTTTGTTCTTACCATTCTAAAATAATAACTCCAGTATCTCACATATACTGTGATGTTATTATAAGTATGGTACAACCATATTCAGTATTCTATCCACCCTTTGAATAACATGTCACCATACGTGCGTACGTACGACTTACCGTCTCCACGTCGTGGTGTAATTGTTATTCAATATAATATTATTTGGATGGGTATAATAATGATGTGTAACTCATGTAAATAATAAATATAACATGTTAATGATTCTGTATATATGATATACCATTCATTTATATATTATTTTAATATCAAAAGAATGATATTGTCGCTCGTGCGTACGTACGGACTACCGTCTCCACGAACGCGATGAGATTCATTCTCCATCGTATCCATTCAAGTATAATTATCATTTTATGATTTAAAAATGATGTTTAAGGACTTGATATAATTCTGGATATGAATAAGATACAACAAACATGGGTTATGTAACAAAACATATAAAAGAAAATGAGTAAGTTAACACCCGAAACGATGATAATTCTAAGATATTATTAATAAATCAATGTTAAAAGATCATATATGATATCATATTAATATATATGATTCTTTTATAATTTAATAACAATTATTTCACCATTATACAGGAGGTTAACCTACCCTAACCAAGGAAAAGTACAAGGTAAGGGTTATTTCACAATCTCTTCTTTATCCGAGGTTGTTTATACGTAATAATCTACTGGGATCTCGTTATCATCCACATCCATGTTTCTTAAAAATGTATTTCAAAACATTTTTACTATTTACAAGAATATGGGTTAAAGTCATTTATACCTTTTTTTGACTTTTTATAAGAGGTTTATAAAGGAATCTTTCCGTCGTTTTCAAAACAAGGTCCTTTTTAACCTTTTCGACAGAATTGAGGTAAGAATGTTTTTTTTAACTTATACGGCGGGTGCGGTTATTTTACGCCGTTATAAAATCTTCAAAGCTTTCCTTACAAGATTATAAGAATATTTTCAAAGAAAATGTTTTATTTTATATGGATCTTAAATGATTTCAAAATAAAAGGAGATATTTCTTTAAAAAGAATTTTGATTTCATCTATGTCAACATCCTTTGATGGATTTTAAGATTATTTGAAGTTGATTTATTATGATACAAAACTTCTATATTGTATTGAAGGTTTTGTGATATGTTTGACTGTGGATGTGCTATTTTTATACCATTCATAGTTTATTGTGAAAGTATTGACATTTCGTATGCTAGTTTTAATACGAATGTTTATGTTATGTTTAAACCTTTTCATATGGGAATGCATTGGACTTAATAAGTGATGGGTGGATCCCACTATAGCTCCTCGATGCATCGGTAGGTCTCATGAGACAAACTAGTGTCTTGGCACAAGGCCTTGACAAAATCTTATTTGTAGTCTTGGCACGAGGCCTTGGCTATGTGGTTATGATAGTCTGGCATTATGCATTCCAACATTATGAAAGTGGTTATTGATTTTTGCATGTGATTATTCGATTAGTAGAATATCCATGTGAATAAGTAAATGGCATTATTTCATTTTATTTATGCCATACCATGTTGAAAGTTCATGTTTGAAAGGGCTTTTGTTTTAGTTATACATTGCCTTAAAAGTTTATTCTTATTTATGAATGTTTCCGCTATATTGTTATCCTTACTGGGCATTTGAGCTCACCCCTTTTCTATGTTTTATTTTTCCCAGGATGTGAAGATGTAAGTTATGAATGACCTGCAGGGATATTATTTGGGGATATGAGTGTGGATTATGGAGACATTATGTTATTGTAGTAGTTTTTCATTTTATGATGTAATGTAAAACTTATGAATATATCTAGTGTTTCCAAGGCTACTAAACCAATCGGTCTTTCGAGATTTGATATTTCTTGTGATCATGCCAATGTTATGTAATTAATGCACCGACTCTGGGTAGCTGGGGTCGGGGCATTACAAAGAAGGATCATATCTTTAATGGTATTAATCCAACATTTAGAAGGGAAATATTCTCCCATGTGTTATCAACATATGAAGAAATAGTATCATGTGTTAATAAGATAAGTAGATAATTCTCTGAGTCTTATGGATTTGAAGGGATGAAAGAAAAGAAAAGGATGGAAGAGAGAATGATGGATAAAGGGATGAGGGAAAAGAAGAATTTTCCAATATGTGATAACTGTGGGAAGAAACACCTTGGAATTTTCCTGAAGGGAATGTGAGTTTATTATAAGTGTGGAGAAAAAGGACACCGAGTGCGTGACTGCAAGGGTAAGAAAAAGGTTTCAAATGTACAATGCTTCATCTGCAAGGAGTGGGGACACTATGCAAACCAATGTTCAAATCATCAGAGTATGCCCCAAATGATTTTATTGGATAATAATCAAGTTATGATACTACCACAGATGAGGAGGAATGATTAAAGTTCTTATGTTGTTATTAAATAATTTTGTAATTTTAGTGTTGTATCAATGATGTACTTGTTATAATAATTATGGATTATATAAGGATTGTACTGCAGTACTATTTCATCTAGGACTTGAGATTGTGTGGAACCAAGAAAAGTGACTCCACAGTAAGTTAAATTTTTGGAAAATATATGGTTGAGAGAAAGATAAACCATAATATGGTTCTGATACCAAGATAGTTATTTTGGAATAAGACAGGATTGATTTGGATAAATTATGTTGGATATTCTTAACATCCTTGAAACTGATTAATGATTTGTATACATTTTTGGATAGAAGGAGTATATCTAGTTTTCTATAAGGAATAAGGGATCATGAATGTAATCAATAAGGATTTATGGTAATACAGTATGTTGCAGTGTTTTAAAAGAATACATGATGAAGGTGTTCACATGTTGTTACGCAGAAAAAAAGGGCTTCATTATGTTTACCTTCCTCATAAAATATGGACTGTGAGTTGGACAAAAGTATTTTGGATAACTATAATGGTTGGAATGGATTATATTTTACATTGGATACTATTTTTAAGGTTATTTTTGGATATTTATAAAAAGGACAACACGCAGACCGAGTGAAAACCCATCGCGTCGGACAAAGCTGTGGGAATCGAACCCACATCCATAGTGCGATTGGGATTAATTGCCTACCACTGGACTACGTGAAGTCCCTGGTTTTTACAGAATAGTTTTTCTAATCTAAATGGTATGTGTTAAAATTTGGAACCTTATACAATTAGGATAAGTATAATATTTTTTAGTTCTATTATCTTTTTGAGTGAAAGATGAGTTGAAGGTTGAAACTCTAATTGTCAAGCATAAATATATATATACCTATCTCTTATTCAATGAATAAATTAATTCTTAAACTTTAGTAAAGGTATATTAAAAAAAATGTGTTATCCTAATACCTAATTTCTTTTTTAACTGATGATATTTTAAATCAACATAGATTGAAGGCTTTAAGGCCCTCAATTTGACAGTTGATTGTGAATGATGACCTCAATCACTCCCTACAAATATTTACGTTTTTCCTCCAATTATATGTCTTTAATTTCCACCAATGTTCTCCTAATAGAGATCATAATTGGGTGGTGACTTTTTCATTTCCTTTTCCCTCTTATTAAGGCTAAATTTTATTAACCTTATTTCCGATGTGAGTTTTCCTCAAAGGTATTTTCTCTTTTCAACCTTTTATTTTCCAAGAAAAATTTCAAATTGCGAGGATGCAATTTATTGAAGGAGGGGAGAATGTAACACCCCGATCTTCCATGATACGCTTCTCATTCAATAATGCAATAGCTTGCATTGTATGCAACTTCGAGTTCTAAAACACCGCGACTAATCAAGGTAGCCGTTATGAATAGTAATAACCACTTTTTAAAATTATAGAAATTTTATATTTTAAAATGGACTTCATTTTTGTATTCGTAATATTGAAATTATCCTATGTTTAATTTTTTGTAACTTTCTGAGAACATCCAATATTTTATGAATAGTGATAAATACTTAAAACAACTTTTTTAATCAAAATAATTTATTGTGATAAATTATACTATTTAGTGGTTTCAAAGTATAATTAGAATATATTTTTACCATTTTATCCAATGGTGGTCATTAGAATTAATTTAACATTGAAATTGGACATAAACAATTGCCAATCTTTTGATATAAATTGTTTCTTAAAAACACGCTATTTGTTGTGACAGCGGGAATTGATTATAAAATTAATTAATGCAACTTATATGTTTGGAATTTTGTAAAATAGACATCATTTTTGAATTCGGAATATCAATTATAGCTTAGGGTGAAATTTTGGCATTGTTCTGAAAAACTTCAATTTTTGATGAATAGTGAAACCACTAAGTGGTAGTTAAATAACTGATTTTTCGTTTAAATGAAATATTACCACTTCTGTGATTTGATTTTCAAAAATCCGACATACATGGTTGTCATTAAGAAGTAAAATGTGGTTCAATGAGATTAAAATAATTTTTTGGTGAATAGTAACTTTTAAGTTCTTAATCGCGATTAGAGGTAATTAGTGTAGTTTAAGGTAAAAATAATGTTTTAATAATATGAGATGAGCTTGAAACTTGTCCTACTCCTATTGGATGAGTCATGGCCGACCAAGACAACCCATGGTTCAACTTGGGGACCCCATGGAGCCACTTTAGTTAGAAAATAACATAAATACCTTTTATTTAATGTTAAAGTAAAAAATGACACAAACATAAAATGTTTTACTAAAACAATTTTTACGTGGGATTACACAAGTCCAAATTTTGATTATAAATATTCATTAGAAATATAAAAGGATTTCCTACATCATAGTATTTTTTTTTATAATTTTTAGACATTAAATAAATTAAATTATTTATGACATCATGATGATGCAGTGATGACATCATTATTTAACGATTTAAATAAAATGAGAAGATAATGTAACATCCAAGGCTTACACTTGTCCAAAGCCTATTGGATGGGTAGATTTCGAACCCTTATCACCTTAGCCACGAATTATATAAGTTTGGGACCTTTAGAATCCGAAAAGCATTGTGTAATAATGTAACATTTCAATCGTTCCAAAAGAGCCCCTCCTCTCCACTTATAAAAGGCCCCCACCTCTCCCACCTCATTTACACCTTCAAGCCATTTGGCTCGGCAAAACTCTTCCCAAATACTCTCCCAAATTCCCTCTATTACACCTAGAAGCCTCACTTTGGGCAGAACTCTTCCCAAGGAAGCCTTTGGCTCAAATCAAAAAGAGTTACCCGATTTTGAGGTAATGTCTTCTTTAATGTTGTTTTGTTTTATTTTTCTTCTCCAACCCCATTAACTCTTTTTATTCATTTCTTTTGTAACAAAACCAGTATTTTCGATATACTAGGATGTTGTTATAAGAAGGATTCGAGCTACACTTACACACACCTACATCTAATGGTTAAAGAACATACGGTTTCTGTGGATGGCGAATTTCTGCCTCACGAAACGATGATTGTTCAACACTCATATAACACCTTCAAAGGTGGCCATTAAGAAGTCACTATATTTATATATGATATATAATGTGTTTATTTTTTTTACTTATGCTTCTGTATTTCTCATTTATGGCATACTTTATGATTTCCATTATGGGTAAAACGCGATAATTTCATTTTAGGAAGTGCGGACTACCGCCCCCTCAAAGTGATTTGAATCGTTAATGCCATATGTGGGATGTATAAAGGATGGAGTAAATGGTATTATACACTATATTATACTGGAATTATATTATACATTTATATCATTATGATTTAGTTCCATTAAATATGAAATTGAAATGAAAGTAGTGTTCATGCGTACGTACGGCTTACCGTCTCCATGAACGGTGCATTTCATTTCTTACCTCTAAATGTTACGTAATATTATAAATGAATGTATATACTGGATATATAAGATATATATGACATCTAAATCATGAATATAATTCTGTATATAATGGATATTCTACCACATGACCAACTTGTAATTATAAGTAGTTTATTGTTGACTCAAGTTACCAAAGATCGACAAAACGACCGTTATTAACATAAATAATTACATAATGTTCATAAAATTGTAATAAGTGATATAAAAAGGATAATGAAATTGAAAATGGTTCTTAATAAGGTAGATATTAACTATAGTTTATTATTCAGGAGGTTAAAGAACGGTTGAGTCAAGTCGGACACAAGGTAAGGGAACTTCTTAACCCAATTTCCATTCTTTGGGTTAATCTCCTACTTTCAAATTATGTCATGATATTATTATGTCCTATCTTGTATTTGTACTTTCTTTATGTTTAATTATAGTGAATACACATAATAGATCTATTTTATTTAAAAAAATGATCTTTTTAAGGACTTCGTCTCAATCTCCTTTCATTGAGGCATATTTGGTTTTATACACATCTTTCATTTATACGGTGTATAAACCCCTTTGACTTTAACGTTTATTCAAAAGGAATATTTTTTATACGAAGCGTTTTACTAAACGACAAAAGGGAATGTTTTTCTTTCCGTACTTATGCGGCGACAACGACTTCTCTGCCACCGTGACCATTATTTGAGATTCGGCTTCCTCTACAAGCCATCATTTTTTTAATAAAAAAATAAATACAAAGTTTTAACTTTCTTTTATTTTGGTATTGAAAATGGTTTTGAAAGCATTTTTATTACATCAATGTGTTGTATTTATATCTTGTGATTGAAATGTGGAAATGTTATGTTTCCTTTATGCATGTTTTATGTGATACGATTATGTTATGGTTTATGATATGTTTAAACCTATTCATATGAGGAATGCATTGGACTTAATAAGTGAAGGGTGGAGCCCGCTATAGCTCCTCGATGCATCGGCATGTCTCATGAGACAAACTAGTGTCTTGGCACGAGGCCTTGACAAAATCTTATTTGTGGTCTTGGCACGAGGCCTTGGCTACGTGGTTATGATAGTCTGGCATTATGCATTCCATCATTATGAAAATGGTTATTGATATTGCATGTGATTATTTGACCAGTAGAATATCCATGTGAAGAAGTGAATGGCATTATCTCATTTTACTTTTGCCATATTATGTTGAAGTTCAAGTTTAAAAGGCTTTTTTTTAGTTATACATTGCCTTAAATGTTAATGTTTATTTATGAAAGCATCCGCTATATTGTTATCCTTACTGAGCATCCGAGCTCACCCCTTTCAATGTTTTAATATTTTCTAGGATGTGAAGAAGTATTTTATGAATGACCTGCAGGGATAGTCCGAAGAGGATAGAAGTGTGGACTATGGAGACTATGTTATTATAGTTTTTCACTTTGTGATGTAATGTAACATTTATGAATGTATCTAGTGTTTCCAAGGCTACTAAACTAATCGGTCTTTCGAGACTTGATCTTTTGTGTTCATGCCAATGTTACGAAGTAATGCACCAGCTCTGGGTAGCTGGGGTCGGGGCGTTACAGTTGGTATCAGAGGCAGTTTAGTACTAACCTTGGAAGCTAGATGTAGATAAACTCTGATTAGAGCACATAGCCCAAAGATAGACTTTGAGGATTAGTATAGAAGAACTTCCTAGAATTTTGTTATTGTAGAGATTTTGTGTGTTTTCCGAGAAATACATCGCTGTCTAGATACGAGCAGGTAGAGGCGGCTCTGGAACAGATGTACCTAGGGGTAAAACCCGAAAACACCGCTTTGAGCTAGACTCGAATGGAAACTGGTGCACGACAACGGGCCTTGCTGCACTCTTGGTTACGACACTCCCGAGGGATATGCTTAGGATAATTCTCGTTTTCTTTACAAACCACTATGAACGGTTATGAGTATATACTTCCTCAAAAAAAACCTTTTTATGATTATGGATTATATCCATAAATAGTTCAATTTATGTTAAGTATTTTATAAGTATGGAATTATGTATTTTTATTCATAAACTAATCTAGTTTATGGCATTGTATAGAAATGGCGCCCAGTAGAAGGAATGTGAACTCCATCAATACGTATGATCCAAAGAGTAAGAAGGATCATATCTTTCATGGTATTAATCCAACATTTAGAAGGGAAATATTCTCCCATGTGTTATCAACATATGAAGAAATAGTATCATGTGTTAATAAGATAAGTAGAGAATTCTCTGAGTCTTATGGATTTGAAGGGATGAAAGAGAAGAAAAGGATGGAAGAGAGAATGATGGATAAAGGGACGAGGGAAAAGAAGAATTTTCCAATATGTGATAACTGTGGGAAGAAACACCTTGGAATTTTCCTGAAGGGAATGGGAGTTTGTCATAAGTGTGGAGAAAAAGGACACCGAGTGCGTGACTGCAAGGGTAAGAAAAAGGTTTCAAATGTACAATGCTTCATCTGCAAGGAGTGGGGACACTACGCAAACCAATGTTCAAATCATCAGAGTATGCCCCAAATGATGTTATTGGATAATAATCATGTTATGATACTACCAGAGATGAGGAGGAATGATTAAAGTTCTTATGTTGTTATTAAAGAATTTTGTAATTTGAGTGTTGTATCAATGATGTACTTGTTATAATAATTATGGATTATATAAGGATTGTACTGCAGTACTATTTCATCTAGGACTTGAGATTGTGTGGAACCAAGAAAAGTGACTCCACAGTAGGTTAAATTTTTGGAAAATATATGGTTGAGAGAAAGATAAACCATAATATGGTTCTGATACCAAGATAGTGATTTTGGAATAAGACATGATTGATTTGGATAAATTATGTTGGATATTCTTAACATCTTTGAAACCGATTAATGATTTGTATACATTTTTGGATAGAAGGAGTATATCTAGTTTTCTATAAGGAATAAGGGATCATTAATGTTATCAATAAGGATTTATGGTAATATAGTATGTTGCAGTGGTTTAAAAGAATACATGATGAAGGTGTTCACATGTTGTTACGCAGAAAAAAAGAGCTTCATTATGTTTACCTTCCTCATAAAACCTGGACTGTGAGTTGTACAAAAGTATTTTGGATAACTACAAAGGTTGGAATGGATTATATTTTACATTGGATACTATTTTTAAGGTTATTTTTGGATATTTATAAAAAGGACAACACGCAGACCGAGTGACAACCCATCGCGTCGGACAAAGCTGTGGGAATCGAACCCACAACCATAGTGCGATTGGGATTAATCGCCTACCACTGGACTACATGAAGTCCCTGGTTTTTACAGAATAGTTTTTCTAATCTAAATGGTATGTGTTAAAATTTTGAACCTTATACAATTAGGATAAGTATAATATTTTTGAGTTCTATTATCTTTTTGAGTGAAAGATGAGTTGAAGGTTGAAACTCTAATTGTCAAGCATAAATATATATATACCTATCTCTTATTCAATGAATACATTAATTCTTAAACTTTAGTAAAGGTATATTAAAAAAAATGTGTTATCCTAATACCTAATGTCTTTTTGAACTGATGATATTTTAAATCAACATAGATTGAAGGCTTAGAGGCCCTCAATTTGACAGTTGATTGTGAATGATGACCTCAATCACTCCCTACAAATATTTACGTTTTCCTCCAATTATATGTCTTTAATTTCCACCAATGTTCTCCTAATCGAGATCATAATTGGGTGGTGACTTTTTCATTTCCCTTTCCCTCTTATTAAGGCTAAATTTTATTAACCTTATTTCCGATGTGGGTTTTCCTCAAAGGTATTTTCTCTTTTCAACCTTTTATTTTCCAAGAAAAATTTCAAATTGCGAGGACACAATTTATTGAAGGAGGGGTGAATGTAACACCCCGAGCTTCCATGATACGCTTCTCATTCAATAATGCAATAGCTTGCATTGTACGCAACTTCGAGTTCTAAAACACCGCGACTAATCAAGGTAGCCATTATGAATAGTAATAACCACTTTTTAAAATTATAGAAATTTTATATTTCAAAATGGACATCATTTTTGTATTCGTAATATTGAAATTATCCTAAGTTTAATTTTTTGTAACTTTCTGAGAACTTCCAATATTTTATGAATAGTGATAAATACTTAAAACAACTTTTTTAATCAAAATAATTTATTGTGATAAATTATACTATATAGTGGTTTAAAAGTATAATTAGAATATATTTTTACCATTTTATCCAATGGTGGTCATTAAAATTAATTTAACATTGAAATTGGACATAAACAATTGCTAATCTTTTGATATAAATTGTTTCTTAAAAACACGCTATTTGTTGTGACAGCGGGAATTGATTATAAAATTAATTAATGCAACTTATATGTTTGGAATTTTGTAAAATAGACATCATTTTTGAATTTGGAATATCAATTATAGCTTAGGGTGAAATTTTGGCATTGTTCTAAAAAACTTCAATTTGTGATGAATAGTGAAACCACTAAGTGGTAGTTAAATAACTGATTTTTCGTTTAAATGAAATATTACCACTTCTGTGATTTGATTTTCAAAAATCCGACATACATGGTTGTCATTGAGAAGTAAAATGTGGTTCAATGAGATTAAAATAATTTTTTGGTGAATAGTAACTTTTAAGTTCTTAATCGCGATTAGAGGTAATTAGTGTAGTTTAAGGTAAAAATAATGTTTTAATAATATGAGATGAGCTTGAAACTTGTCCTACTCCTATTGGATGAGTCATTTCCGACCAAGACAACCAATGGTTCAACTTGGGGACCCCATGGAGCCACTTTAGTTAGAAAATAACATAAATACCTTTTATTTAATGTTAAAGTAAAAAATGACACAAACATAAAATGTTTTACTAAAACAATTTTTACGTGGGGTTACACATGTCCAAATTTTGATTATAAATATTCATTAGAAATCTAAAATGATTTCCTACATCATAGTATTTTGTTTATAATTTTTAGACATTAAATAAATTAAATTATTTATGACATCATGATGATGCAGCGATGACATCATTATTTAACGATTTAAATAAAATGAGAAGATAATGCAAAATCCAAGGCTTACACTTGTCCAAAGCCTATTGTATGGGTATATTTAGAACCCTTATCACCTTATCCACGAATTATATAAGTTTGGGACCTTTAGAATCCGAAAACCATTGTGTAATAATGTAACATTTCAATCTTTCCAAAAGAGCCCCTCCTCTCCACTTCTAAAAGGCCCCCACCTCTCCCACCTCATTTACACCTTCAAGCCATTTGGCTCGGCCAACCTCTGCCCAAATACTCTTCCAAATTCCCTCTCTTACTCCTAGAAGCGTCACTTTGGGCAGAACTCTTCCCAAGGAAGCCTTTGGCTCAAATCAAAAAGAGTTACCCGATTTTGAGGTAATGTCTTCTCTAATGTTTTTTTGTTTTATTTTTCTTCTCCAACCCCCTAAACTCTTTTTATTCATTTCTTTTGTAACAACACCAGTATCCTCAATATACTAGGATGTTTTTATAAGAAGGATTCGAGCTACACTTACACACACCTACATCTAATGGTTAAAGAACATACGGTTTCTGTGGATGGCGAATTTCTGCTTCACGAAACGATGATTGTTCAACACTCATATAACACCTTCAAAGGTGTCCATTAATATGTCAATATATTTATATATGATATATAATGTGTTTATTTTTTACTTATGCTTCTGTATTTCTCATTTATGGCATAATTTATGATTTCCATTATGGGTAAAACGCGATAATTTCATTTTAGGAAGTGCGGACTACCGCCCCCTCAAAGTGATTTGAATCGTTAATGCCATATATGGGATGTATAAAGGATGGAGTAAATGGTATTATACACTATATTATACTGGAATTATATTATACATTTATATCATTATGATTTAGTTCCATTAAATATGAAATTGAAATGAAAGTAGCGTTCATGCGTACGTACGGCTTACCGTCTCCATGAACGGTGCATTTCATTTCTTACATCTAAATGTTACGTAATATTATAAATTAATGTATATACTGGATATATAAGATATATATGACATCTAAATCATGAATATAATTCTGGATATAATGGATATTCTACCACATGAACAACTTGTAATTATAAGAAGTTTATTATTGACTCAAGTTACCAAAGATCGACAAAACGACCGTTATTAACTTAAATAATTACATAATGTTCATAAAATTGTAATAAGTGATATAAAAAGGATAATGAAATTGAAAATGGTTCTTAATAAGGTAGATATTAACTCTAGTTTATTATTCAGGAGGTTAAAGAATGGTTGAGTCAAGTCGGACACAAGGTAAGGGAACTTCTTAACCCAATTTCCATTCTTTGGGTTAATCTCCTACTTTCAAATTATGTCATGATATTATTATGTCCTATCTTGTATTTGTACTTTCTTTATGTGTAATTATAGTGAATACACATAATAGATCTATTTTATTTTAAAAAATGATCTTTGTAAGGACTTCGTCTCAATCTCCTTTCATTGAGGCATATTTGGTTTTATACACATCTTTCATTTATACGGTGTATAAACCCCTTTGACTTTTACGTTTATTCAAAAGGAATCTTTTTTATACGAAGCGTTTTACTAAACGACAAAAGGGAATGTTTTTCGTTCGGTACTTATGCGGCGACAACGACTTCTCCGCCGCCGTGACCATTATTTGAGATTCGGCTTCCTCTACAAGCCATCATTTTTTTTAGTAAAAAAATAAATACAAAGTTTTAACTTTCTTTTATTTTGGTATTGAAAATGGTTTTGAATGCATTTTTATTACATCAATGTGTTGTATTTATATCTTGTGATTGAAATGTGGAAATGTTATGTTTCCTTTATGCATGTTTTATGTGATACGATTATGTTATGGTTTATGATATGTTTAAACCTATTCATATGAGGAATGCATTGGACTTAATAAGTGACGGGTGGAGCCCGCTATAGCTCCTCGATGTATCGGCAGGTCTCATGAGACAAACTAGTGTCTTGGAACGAGGCCTTGAAAAAATCTTATTTGTGGTCTTGGCACGTGGCCTTGGCTACGTGGTTATGATAGTCTGGCATTATGCATTCCATCATTATGAAAATGGTTATTGATATTGCAAGTGATTATTTGACCAGTAGAATATCCATGTGAAGAAGTGAATGGCATTATCTTTACTTTTGACATATTATGTTGAAGTTCAAGTTTAAAAGGATTTTGTTTTAGTTATACATTTCCTTAAATGTTAATGTTTATTTATGAAAGATTCCGCTATATTGTTAACCTTACTGAGCATCCGAGCTCACCCCTTTCAATGTTTTAATATTTTCCAGGATGTGAAGAAGTATTTTATGAATGACCTGCAGGGATAGTCCAAAGAGGATAGAAGTGTGGACTATGGAGACTATGTTATTATAGTTTTTCACTTTGTGATGTAATGTAACATTTATGAATGTATCTAGTGTTTCCAAGGCTACTAAACTAATCGGTCGTTCGAGACTTGATCATTTGTCATCATTCCAATGTTACGAAGTAATGCACCGGCTCTAGGTAGCTGGGGTCGGGGCGTTACAGTTGAGACCCCTATGACGAGGAGGTCCTTTTAGATACTTCTTTGCAGGAATTTGTGATACTTGGAGTATCAACCAGTAGCTCGTGGAGCGGACCCTCCCGGAGACAAGCGTGCGGAGTACGGAGACCGTTTAGCCGGCTGAGACCTGACGACTGCTTGACCGACTCGACTTGGAGTGAGTCGACTGGCCCAGTGGACGGAGCGCCCGGTATTTGGTGACAGACCCATGGCAGACAGAGTGCCCGGTAGTTGGCCTCAAACCCGCGGTACTCGACAGGAGGAGTACCTCTGTAGGCTATTAGTGGGAGCGCCCGGTATTTGGCGACAGACCCTCAGCAGACCGAGCGCCTGGTAGTTGGCCGCAAACCCGCAGTACTCGACAGGAGGAGTACCTCAGTAGTCATAGGTTAGTGAGCAGTACCTCAGAGTCATGAAAGGACCACTGTACACTCCAGAGACGGAGCTCTTATGCAGTTACAGTTTCGATAATGAAAATCCTGGTTTGAGATGAGAGTTTTGGCCTTTGTGTATACCTCATGATTGAGATGGGTCACTTGATAACTTAGGTATATGTGTGGGCATATACCTGGGTAGTGGTCATCCATTGATTTCACAATCCTTGTGTTTCCTCATGATTGAGATGGGTTACTTGATAACTTAGGTATATGTATGGGCATATACCTAAGTATAGGTTATCTGTTGAGATCTTATTTGTGGTTATCCATGATGGTAGTGAGACCTTGAGGGTCTCGGGGTCCCTAATGAGTATCGTTATACTCACCCCTGCACGGACTATGCCTGCACCTTGTTGTATTGGTTGCAGACGACGGGCAGTGCTGATGGAGGCCGAGTGTTCGAGGACTGGACGGTACTCGGAGGTGGACTACACAACGAGCCAGTACCCGGAGGTGGACTACACGACGTGACGTCTCACAGAGGAGGTTGACGGATGAGAGCGTAGAGGAGGCTATCTGTACCTACCCTTCAGTTAGGATCCGTGGTGGACGACCAGGAGCTTCGATATCTGTACCTACCCTTCAGGTAGGATCTGAGGAGGATGACCCAGGAGCTGCTTCCTTTTTCCAGCTGTTTGTCTTTTTGCTGTTGTACCTTGTTCAGTTGTAGTCGTACTTTCTTTTGGTTTTGTATTCTGGCCCATTTACTTTCCAGCTTTTCTTTTGTACTTAGTGTTTTTTTTCTACTTGTACTCTATGGTGCTTGTTTTCTTTTATAAAGGAAATGCCTTCCCAGTTATTGGGATTTTACGCCCTTGGTGCTAGTCGCCAGCCCCTGGCCTATGGAAGGCGGGCTTGGGGTAGTCATGGAACGGGCCCCTAGGACGGGTCGTGACAGATTGGTATTAGAGGAGTTCGGTTCTACCGCAGAACTTATGACTCTGACTTTTTCTTTCTGTGAAGCAATAGTGTTAAGAGAACCGAGTGTGGATTTCAGTTCAGGGAGTCCAGTGTTGGTGCGGGCAGCCGAAGTTTCCATACACCAGGACCCTAACAACTGATTTCCGACTTTGTGCACGAATACACTTATTGCGTGTGTGTTTTCAAAGGTTTTCCCTTAAAACAGCTCAAACCAGGTCAGCTCACCAGGTATAATCGTTTGACCATGTCACGATGTTTATTTCAGGATGCCTTTTCACGGACGACCAGCTAGAGCCCAGAGGGATGTACGTGCTGACAGCTTGTCGAGCGACGAGGCTTCGGTACAGGGACCTCTTGCAGTTGAGGCACCAGCGGTACTGCTACCATACGTTGGGCCACCGATGCCACCATCCCCAGCAGTAGGAGATGCATGCCACTTGAGTGCGCTACATGAGTTCCAGCGCCAGAGGCCACCCAGGTTCCAGGGAGAGACGGACCCGCAGGCGGCTGAGGATTGGCCGGAGGCTGTGGTGGGAGTCTTCAGGCTAGTGGGGATGCCGACAGACTTCATGGTGATCTTTACTTCCAGCCTTCTTCAGGTAGCAGCATGCAGGTGGTGGAGACACTTGTTCCAGTTTCGCGATGGGATGGCCTTCATGTGGAAAGACTTTGAGACCTTCTTCAGGGTGGAGTTTGTGCCAGATGCTCTACACCCCGAGCATGTACGGGAGCTTCTGCCTTTTCCGCAGGGTTTTCGATCAGTGGCCGAGTCATCTGTGGGCAGTAGACAGATGATGCAGAGGTCCAGGAGGACCAGACTAGCAGTTAGACGATCTCGGGTTTTAGGACCGGTGGTGCGGGGCACCCAGGGTGGAAACAGAGTTAGGCATGCCAGAAGCAGGTTTTGTTACTCATGCGGCGGAAAGGGTCACCTGGCATGTGACTGTACGACCCCCCGCACGGTTGATCAACGGGTGTTGGAGAGCCACTGAGACAGAAGCTGCGGTGGGTTCTTGAGCAACAGTCGAGCCGTGGACAAGGCAGTAGAGCTCCGGGAGCAGGTCGACAGGAGCGGAAGTAGTGGATACATCCTTTGTACTTCTAGTTCCATGTTGCTTTTGTACTCTTGTCTTTGTATTATGAGCTGCAATAATAAAAATACACTTATCTTCTGATGTTTGCTTTCCTGTCCTTTTTGTTTGGTTGATACTGAGTGGTCCTGGTTAAACTGTTGACTTGACCCTCACTTTCGAGATTTCTACTAGAGGAGACCTGGTGACCTCACAATGATGCCGACAGTGTGACTCGACCCTTGGAGGTGAGAGTGACAGTTGGATCTCTTGGTAGTTACGTCGAGGCCTTACGACGTCATCAATGACATGAATGTATCATTTCTGTCAGGATTGACTGTATTAGGAAGCGAATGTGGTTCATCCAGGGGATGAGACCAGATTTCTCTTATCGTCAAAGAAGAAATCATAACAGCTCTTGTGAGACTAAAGGAGGTGCAGTTCATCCAGGAGCGGATGAAGACTGCACAGTGCAGTAAGAAATAGGAAACCAGTGCCAGTCTTAGAGACTCGGGCGTGTTAATTGTTTTAAGAAGAGGAAGCTTTAAATAGAGATGAGTCTGCGAAGCAACAGACGTGGAGGCGGGGATAGGAGAGCAGCATGAGGTGGTGTACATCCTATCATGGTACAACCACCCTCCTTAGTTATTCCCGCTAGGCTCAGGGAGCTGGAGGGAGGAGGAAGAGTTCGGCTGCATGCGGTCAAGGAGTGTGACCCAATGGCTCTAGAAATGATTCAAGGGACATTCTGTGTCCACTACTAGCTGCTGTAGTAACAGACGTCGATATGAATCATTCCTCTCTTTCACAAATCTTGCTACAGACCAAGAGTTTCCGGTAAGCCGTGGACTTGACCCTCACGTCTGGAGATACCTTGGGAGGAGACTCGATAATCACACTTACGCCGACGGTGTGGTCAGACCCTCGAGGAAAGAGTTCTGGTTGGAATCTCTTGGTGGCAGCGTCGAGGCCTTACGACGTTAGTTTGAGTATGGAATGGGCAATAACTGTTCATACTCAAATTGACAGTTTTAGGCAAACGTCGGGATGGGTTTTCTTTGGTCGGCGAAAAAGGAAACCCCAGGAAGTGCAGGGTAACTCTTGCACAGGAGGGTGTGACCGATCACTCTTAAGTCGGTCAACCTTACCCACGTAGCAGCAGTCGTTTTGAGTTTCAGTTCTAACAGAAATGGAGACCTCTGGAGTTCAAGGATGACGACCACGTCTTCTTACGGGTCTCACCTCGACAAGGTTTACAGAGATGTGGCCAGGGAGGCAAGTTATCTCCGAGGTTCAATGGACCTTTCTAGGTCCTCAGCTGGGTAGGAGAGGTGGTTTACCGCTTGGCCCATCCACTTCAGTTGCACTAGGTGCACGAAGTTTTCCACGTATCCCAACTGAGGAGATACGTGCTCGACCCCTTCGCATATCATCGACCATGAGGAGCTGGAAGGTGGCGATGAGTGTCTTATATGGAGGTTCCTGTGGGGATCGAGGATCGACAGGAGCAGATCCTAGGAGGATGGTCGATTTCTCTTGTGCACTTTCTTTGGCAGCGCGGGAACCTCCAGGTGAGCACATGGGAGCGGATGGCTCAGATTCGTGCTCAATACCGCTTTGTTTCCCTATGTTTGTGGTGAAGCTTTACTGGGACGTAAAGCCATGTGGTGGGAGTAATGTAAAGACCCGTAAATTACAAGGAAATATTTTTCTTAATTTTCTTTGGAATTTTACAAGAATGCAGTTTCTTGACGGCACCTGATTCCGAGGCCCAGTGTGCCCGGAATCAATATCCGAAGTTTGGCTCGGGTACGTTCAGTGAACGGATGAGCGGGTTTTTTCTAACTTTTGAACCGGTGCTCAGAATCGAATTCTGAGGGGACTGATGGAATCACAGTGCCGGTAATTGCTTAGAAACGACTCTTCCGGAGTTGCGTTTGCTCAGGTGTGGTGTTTAATTTTTGGGCTTAAATTTAAGAAATAAAATAATTTTGCGACAACTTTATTTTATTTCACTTAAGCCACTTGGAAGCCAATTGAAGCCACTTAAAAGCGGCTTAATATGAGTTGAATCGGATAGGGTACTATCCAGAAATATCCTACCCTCTTGATAGGATATTTGTGAGGTGGGGCCCGCACGAGCCCCACCGTTTCTTTCCGCTAAGTAACGCACCCGCGAAAACCCGTCTTTATGAAATTCAACTGACGAGTTTTCTTAAATTCTTAACATACCATTTAATTGGGAGGTTTATTTCATAAATTAAATGAGCTGTTTCTTTCGTTGAATTAATTCTACGAATTAATGGTTCGTTTCTTATATTTTGAAATTCAAATGTTTAGTTGTGTAAATAAAATAAGGCTTAAGCTTATTTTATTTTGGGTTGGTCTCCTTTGCCACCTTGACAGATTTTGAGAAGCTCTCTCCATCTTCTTCAACCTTGACGAAGAACACGAAGAACACTTAAGCTCCGACGAAGAACGCCGCTTCTCTTCTTCGTAGCCGGTGTGTTTCCGAAGATCGACGATGTCGTTTCTTCGATATTCTTCCCGTGTCAACGAAAGGAGACGTCGTTTCCTCCTCGGACTATCTCCATCAGCTTACAAAGCTTCTCTAGCGACGTACCTCTTCGGACGCACCTCGACGTCAACGGAAACGACGTTCGATTTCCGTGACGCCCGACCTCCGCGACGCTAGTCTTCTGCGGCTTGATTGGCATGCTCCGCACTTGAATCCAAGGTAGGGGATTGTTGATATTTTATTTATTTATTTTCCATTCTTGATTCAAGAATGTCGAACTTCGAGGATAAAGGATTAAATGTTATTGATTAACGAGAGGGGGGCCCGGACCGCACCAACACGGCCGAACCCCCCTTTTATGTTCATTATTTTTTCCTTGCGGATGGAACGGGATGGCGTGGTGTCGTCGCACCATGCCTGAATGGAACAACAATTATTGCGCTGTGCCGTCGCGTCGCGTCGAAGAAAGTCAAAGGCGCTGCAGACGGAGCGGGGCCGCGGCGGAGGGAAGCGATGTCGTCACATCGCGCCGGACGGCATAGGCCGCAGCCGGTTCCGGGCCGCGGTGGAGCAAGATGACCGGCGGCCAGCACCGGGCTGCCGGTGTCGGCGAAGGAAGGACCGGCTATCGCCGGTCCTTGCTGGCGAAACCGGCCGGACAGTGGAGACCGGGGGAATTAATTTCCCCAGGCCGGGTCTCAAAAGCGGCCCCAATTAAGGGCCTGCGGTTCTCAAAGGGGGGGGGGGCTTTGCCCCCCGCGCGCGACACCCGAACGACGCCCAGGCCGTGCCGGTCCGCGCCGGCCCGCACCGCCAGCCGGGCCGGGTTTTCCGAGCCGGGCAGGGTCGTCGGGCCGGGTCGCCGCCCGGGGCGGGTCAACCCGGTTCGGCCGACATAGGGGGGGGGGGGGGTCCGGCCGGGACGGCCCGGGCCCAGACCCCAAGTTTCGGACCACTTTCGGTCAAATACCGGTATCTTGGGCTACAGGCCTCCAAACGACTCGCCGTCAGCGGCAACGTGATCCTTGGATCGAGGTGGTCGTTTCGGTATACTATACTCAAGGTGAACATTCTTTTTCGGGAGCCTACGTGGTTAAAACTCCATAGTTAAGTGTGCTTGGCCTAGAGTAGTGATCAGGATGGGTGACCTCCTGGTAAGTTTCCTAGGGTGGGTGTGAGACGGAAAGGCCAATAAATAACAGACCGGGCATCCGATTGACGCGCCGTCTATTCCGTTGAATTCCTCTAAGTGAGACGGATCTTTTGGCTTACTCCGCTCGAGATTTGGATGCCGACGGAGTGCGGTCGGGTTGGTTCGCTCACAAAATCAACCGGGCCCCTGGAACGAAAAAGCCAATAACTCTCAGACCGGGCGTCCGATTGAAGCGCTGTCAGTTGCGTTGATTTCCTGTTGATGATACAGAAGTTTTGGCATCCTTCGCCGAGATTTGGATGCAGATGGATAGTGGCCGGGTTGGATCACACCGAAATCCAACCGGGCCCCTGGAACGGAAAAGATGATACCTTTCTGACAGAACGTTCGTTTGACGAACCATCAGCGGTGTTGGTGATCTCGTTGAGAAACGGTCCCTATGAGTATACCCTATGAGTGTTCGGGGTATAGTTGAGTTACGGCCGGATTGGTTCGCACACGAAACCAACCGGGCCCCTGGGACGAAAAGGCTAATAACTCACAGACCGGGCGTCCGATTGACGTGCCGTCTGTTGCGTTGAGACCCCTATGACGAGGAGGACCTTTGAGATACTTCTTTGTGGGACTTTTTGATACTTGGAGTATCGACCAGTAGCTCGTGGAGCGGACCCTCCCGGAGACGAGCGTGCGGAGTACGGAGACCGTGTAGCCGGCTGAGACCTGACGACTACTTGCCCGACTCGACTTGGAGTGAGTCGACTAGCCCAGTGGACGGAGCGCCCGTTATTTGGCGACAGACCCACGGGGGACGGAGCACCCGGTAGTTGGCCGCAAACCCGCGGTACTCGACAGGAGGAGTACCTCTATAGGCTATTAGTGGGAGCACCCGGTATTTGGCGACAGACCCTCAGCGGACGGAGCGCCCAGTAGTTGGCCGGAAACCCGCAGTACTCGACAGGAGGAGTACCTCAGCAGTCTTAGGTTAGTGAGTAGTACCTCAGAGTCCTGACAGGACCACTGTACACTCCAGAGACGAAGCTCTTCAGCAGTTACAGTTTCGATAATGAAAATCCTGGTTTAAGCTGAGACTTTTGACCTTTGTGTATAACTCATGATTGAGATGGGTCAGTTGATAACTTAGGTATATGTATGGGCATATACCTGGGTAGTGGTCATCCGTTGATTTCACAATCCTTGTGTTTCCTCACGATTGAGATGGGTTACTTGATAACTTAGGTATATGTATGGGCATATACCTAAGTAGAGGTTATATGTTGAGATCTTCTTTTTGGTTATCCTTGTTGGTTTTAGTGAGACCTTGAGGGTCTCGGGGCCCCTACTGAGTATCATTATACTCACCCCTGCACGGGCTATGCCCGCACCTCGTTGTGTTGGTTGCAGACGACATGCAGTGCTGATGGAGGCCGAGTGTTCGAGGACTGGACGGTACCCGGAGGTGGACTACACAACGAGCCAGTACCCGGAGGTGGACTACACGACGCGACGTCTCACATAGGAGGTTGACGAACGAGAGCATGGAGGAGGCTATCTGTACCTACCCTTCAGGTAGGATCCGTGGTGGACGACTAGGAGCTGCGATATCTGTACCTACCCTTCAGGTAGGATCCGAGGAGGACGACCCATGAGCTGCTTCCTTCTTCCATCTGTTTGTCTTTTTGTTGTTGTACCTTGTTCAGTTGTAGTCGTACTTTCTTTTGGGTTTGTATTCTGGCCCATTTACTTTTCAGCTTTTCTTTTGTACTTAGTGTTTTGTTTCCGCTTGTACTCTGTGGTGCTTGTTTTCTTTTATAAAGGCAATACCTTCCTAGTTATCGTGATTTTACGCCTTTGGTGCTAGTCGCCAGCCCCTGGCCTATGGAAGGCGAGCGTGGGATAGTCACGAAACGGGCCCCGAGGACGGGTCGTGAAAAATTATTAATATATTATAACATAAACTTGTCATGAATGAAGCATTTATAGAATAATTTAAACTACATAATGCTTTTCATGAATTTGTATGTAAGAAATATAATCCCTAAAATAAACTCCAAATTCTTATTCAATGAGTTACATCCAGTGGTTTAAAAAGTAATGAGTTTGGACTTTTTAAAGTAAATCATATAACACGATCTTTCAATTTAATGTAATGAATACATAATGGGTACATTATATAACACATATATTACATAAACTACATACAAAAAAAAGGATTATATAAGAGACTTAAGTATGGGAATAAAATGTATATTTTCAAATTAATGTCTAAAAAATATATGTAAAAACATTCTACCATGATTGGTATTAAATATAACATAAAGTATAAATATATTAGAAAAATAATATTTCAAAAATGTGGAATTTTTAAATTGTATTTAACTACATAGTTTTCTATAATATGTATGGAATCAGTGTAACCAATAAAATGTCCATCTAATATTTATTCAATGAATTAGAAACTTTATGTCTTAAATTACTGTATTGTTACATCTCATAGTTAATTATATGAATCATATAAATATTCACTAATATATAATTAATGTAATATGAATATAAAATATTTTATATGAATAACATTAACAACATTCAATATATGTATACAAATTTTAGTTATCTATATATTAAGATCATAATAGTGGAAAAATGAGAGATTCTATATGAAACATCAATATGATTATATTCTATAAATGTGAAATTTAACCTCTAAAAGATCTATGTAAACAAAAAATGAATGTATAAATATATTATTACTATAATATATCATCAAGGAAGCATTTATATTGCATTAAACTGTGTAAAGCTTCATATTTTACATTATTTTATTTAATGAATTAGATTCAGTATTTTATAAATTAGTTAAATATGATATTTCATGCAATTTTATATCAGGTGTGTACAAAGTCAATAAATTTTGATGAATCCTAAATTAATAAAATATACAACATACAGATAACATTAACATCAATAAATATACATATATTTTTCTTACCTAACAAAGTAAAAGTTTATAAATACAAATGATTATATATGAGGAATCAATATGGTCATGTAGTGTACATTTTCAATTTAACAACAAGAATATTCATCTAAATAGATATTTAGATTACTAAAATCAAAAATAAAATAAATTAATATTTTAAAAGAACAAAAATGTGTTATGAAACATTTAAATAACTTTTACATCTATTGTTGGAACAATCTATATGTATCTGTAGTAATCCCTAAAAAATACAATTTAAAAAATTTCAATAATATAACGTAATATAGAAATCAGAATGTGCATTGGAATTTAAAAACTTTAATCCAAAAAGTGAGGGATTAATAGCAGTGTGAGAGGGGGTTGTGGGAGAAGCCTGTGGGGGGTTTATTGCAGCATGTGAGGGGGGGTAAAGTGGAGTGGGATACACAACGATGGGGGGATGGGGGAGTAGTCGACATGGTATCTATGTAATTGGGGACTCTATGGTGACTAGAGAGTGGGAGTCGACGAATGTGGTTGTTGTCGTGAGAGAGGGGGAGAAGGCAATAGGGATTGACATTTGAGGGAGTGGGGTGTTCATCATGGTCATCACATGGGGGGAGCCGACATCAAGAGAGGGGATAGAGGGAGGCTGGGGATCAATATAGGTGGGGGTCAACGATGTGGGAGAGTGGGGAGCTGTCGGTGTGGATCCATGATGATGGGAGAGGGGGGAGTAGACGGTTGGGGATTGATGGTGCAGGGGAGGGGAGCAGGTTGATGGTGTGGGATGATATATGGGGGAGGGGATCGATGCAAGAAGAAAGAATTTTTGGGGAAGAAAATAGAGTGACATTCATTTGGAAGCAACTAATACATGCTTGAATCTCCCTCACAGAAAAACGAAAATTATAGTACTAGTACAGACTTACAGGTACATCCAATCAGTCATACATATAAATTCTAATATATACATACATGCATGCTTGAAATTATATCAATGTAATTATTTAAAAATATTAATATTAATGTATTTTCATAGTCTTATATACAGAATCATATGTATATATATAAGTGTATACAAATACATACATAAAAAAGTACATATTTATTAATAAAAGTACCCACATCCATACAGGGATGTATTAATATTAATGCAATTATATAAAAAATTATTATACAAATATAATAATTTAAAAATATCTAAGTGGATATTTCCTAGTACTAATTGGGGCTAAGAATTTACCATGAAAGATTTCCCAATACAGATTGGAACTGTGAATCTCCCAGTGGAGATTTCTTAGTGCAGTTTGGCTCTAATAATCTCCCATGAGATATTTCCTAGAATGAATTTTTAGTATGAATCTCCCCTGAGAGATTTATCAATGGAGATTTATTGTTTTAATCTACCATGGGATATTACCTATTAGAGATATGCGTTTAATTATATATATATATATATATATGAATGCATGCATGTACTTGTTTTTGTATGTAACTTTGTAGATGTGTAGTTGTACATATTTATATTAACTATTTTGGATTCATGTCAAGAATTAAATTAATATTTTCTATATATTTTACTTATTATTTACAATTATATATATTTCTATGTATACAGAGATATAGTTATTTATATGTGTATTTCAAAGAGTATTTGTTGTATAAAAAATATATACCATTTAATATATATATATTTACTTATATTGCGTGTATGTAATTATGCAAGAATACATTATATAAATATATATATATATATATTCATATCCCTTGATTTATATATGTGTGTGAATTCACGTGATACATGTTTTTTATTTATATTTATTTATATTTTTTCATTAAAAATTTATTTACTACTTAAAGTATATACAAAAAATTAACTTCTAAATTTTATACAACGAAATTTAAATTTTATATATAATTATATATATATTGATGTATATATACTTATTTTAATGTGATTTATATCTATATGTGTTTATTTTTTTAATATTCATGTAAATAATTATTTAATTTTCTGGGTGAATGCATGTACATACATATAGTTTCATGTAAATAATCATTGAAATATTTGTACGTATTTAATTATTAAAATATATATAAATATGTATATACTTTAATAAATATATATATATAGACACCTATACTCATTAATTTTTTTTAAAAAATTATATATGTGTTATTTTTTTGTTTATTTTGTTTGTATAAAAAAATAGCCGGTAATAGTTTAGAAAAATATATAGTAAATTTCCAGTCAAAATATGTGACTATATATGAAAAAATTAAATTTAAAATAATGCATCAAATATGGGTCTAGAATTATTCATATCGATGTAATGATTGTATTGGTGGAGATATATTGAAATTATTATATCATTTGAAAAATATATATTAGGTCATATATTATTAGTGGAAAATTAAACAAAAATTGAATGCAGGAGATAGAAGATGAATTTGGGGTTACTAGGCTTGCACATGACATGATTTAAATGATGTTATTTTAAAGAGTTTACCTAAATGTTGAACCATTCTATTTTGGGAGTCCAAAAATTACAATCTTAACATAAAAATTAACACACCCTTTCAGGTGGGTAATTGAGATGATGGCATTCTTATGAAATGAGATATAACTTCTTTTACCACCCACACCTAGTTCATGTCTTACTGTTTGAGGAGAAGGATTTTGAGCTATAATACTTCATTCTCGAAAGTCTATGGTTACTGTTTTGGGTATGTGTACTTTAATATTCTGAGGATAAATGTCATTCAACCTCATCATTAAAAATTTATTAATGTCAATGTCCATGTAGATACTTGCTTAAAGAGGATAAAAACCTTGATAAAATATGCGAGGACCTTGAAACGAGGCCATACGATTAATGAATCTGGTCTAGGATTTTAGATCTAGAAGTGTAACATCCATTCATTATTAATTTTTAAATAAAAATAGTTTAAAATATATTTTTTAAAATAAGATAAACAAGTTTTTTATTATTACTACTAGTTAAATATACTTATTATTGTTTATAAAAAAATCACCCATACACTCTACCCCAAGGGTGTATCTTAGTTGTTACAACTTTAGGATTCTCAGGGGATATATCTAGTGTGATTATCCCCAATTACTTGTATGCATAGTATAAATAATTTTTTATTTGTAACCCTCATCCCTGAACTATTGTAATAATAACCCATATACTCTTTATCTCACCTCCCATCATCATCGCTCATGGAGTATTTAATTCTTAAGGTTATTCTAATCTATAAATATGACCCATCCTTGAAAGTGCTCCCTATCTTGAGGACACACACATGATCGCATACCTATGTCTCTCCCTAGTATGTGACCATGACTATTACCTACTTTCCCCATTCTGACTGTATGACTTTCTATTTCTAACATCCTTCTCACTCGATGCCCCTATTAGTGACATGATCACCCTTTTCCACATTCTTTTATTTTCACTAATATGCTAATGATATACAATGATTCCCAAATTATAGTTCTCTATTTCTTAGTAATGTTTATGATTCCCATTTTCAATGTTCTTTAGTTGTCATGTTAGTTTGTTGTTATTTAATTTTTTTGTTCAAATTTTCTTAGTGATTTCAATTTATAATTATATAGTATCACTTATGTTTCCATATTTTTGGTTTAGGAATATATTTTTTAGGTTCCTAGTAGTGTGGTAAAACATTATAGTTATAAAATACCATGTGTAAATTTGGTTAGTGTTTCTAGTAAAAGATGTTGTAATCAGATTTTCATCACACTGGTTCATGCATTTACTTTCCAAAACAAGACCTATTTTTTCAAATATTAAATATTTTATGTGAAACTTCCATTAAAAATAATAAAAATAATTATTTTTTTCCACTTAACACAAGTTCAATGGTATTAGGTTTTTACCTATAGTAAAGCTATGCGTATAACCGAAAAACAAGCAAAAATGAAACAAAATTGGTGAAATGATTTAAAACAAACTAATATTAGCAGTGAAAAAATATGTTTTAATATAGAAAATGGGAAGGATTTGGACAATGAGAACAAGGTTAATGTAGTGTAGAATATCGGGTAATGTTCAATTTTTGATTGTTTAATTGATTTTATCTTAAATAAATAAAAAAATTGGATATCCAGTATTCAAGATAATATCTAAAACCATATTTGGAAGGTAAAAGAGTTAAAATGGATGAATTAAATGATTTTTAGCCTTTATAATTCATGATTCCAAGGTAATGATTGAATAAATATTTTATAATATCAACTTGTCAATTGATATTAAAGAAAAACAATCCAATTAACAGAAAAGAAAAGGAATATAGAAAATAGATGATAAAATTAACAATTTTATTCTTCTATCAAGAATTTAGAAAATATTCATTTATATTACTCCAAAACAAATGGATTCTATAGAAAATATTTATATAAGCGATGATTATTCCTTTAATAATAAAAATTAAATACCGATCTTCACCTTCTCTTTCTGCCATAATATCTTTATTTTATGATATATTCATCAACTGCCTTTCTTCTCCTATTATCCAATGTATCTATAGGATTTATAATACCCCTATTGAATTATTATTACAAAAGAGATTTTACACTAACACACATTCATCTAAAATCTCAATTGGGTCCTCATTTCTCCAAAATATGTGTCATTTATTAGGTGAATAAAAGTTATGTATCAAATTTTGCTAACTGCCTAAGAATTAAATTTATACAACTACCAATTACTTTAATTACTCATTAATTATATATAATTTTTTCTTACAATCCACAAAATCATCTTTAAATCATAACTCCTTGCTCATATAGGAAATATATCAAGCTTAATAGGATTTTCCCCTTATAACTCTACACAATCTCATCTGTGGAATTATTTAATCATATCGAAAATAACTATCTTCATCAAATATATAAAGTTTTTCCTCAATAATATTTATCCCTATTACAGTTCGAACATGATACTAATCTGATTTATTCATAAAGGGAACATGTCCTCAACTTATGGTCATCTTATATTTTTGATATACCATTTCAAAATCCTCATATATCATTCAATGGGTTATATCCCTCTATAATATATATGACCACATAATTGGATCTCTTAGACTAGGATAACCATCAACTGAACCATCACATCAAATAATTATGGAGGGAAGAACATATCTAATTCAAATAATATTTTAGAAATTTATTTTTTCATATTTGGTAATTTTGCTAGGTCGATAACATTACTCTATATTGTTGGTTGTCGAGGTAGGAAGAAAAAAATGTGTAACATTTCTCCATAATATTTCTCAAGAATTTTGTTCCTAGAACTGTGAAATATTGGAACCCTAGTAACCACATCTAGTAATCCATTCATCTAGTTATATTCCTCTAAATTTCAATATTCTAAGCTGCAAACAAGGACTTGAAAAACAAACATGCATATAAGAACAAGTATAAAACAATACACAAAATGATTCAATGGTTTTATTTTTCATCCTATATCCATGGGAGATTGGAAGCATCACTTTCATTAAATGTTTTTAAGAATATATGTTACATGAATTACCATCATTTGGAACTCTACCTGGACCATGATATGATGTTCCCCCAATATTTTTTGGTCTTCACATCTTCTATATCTCACCTTATGGTATTGACCCCTTATATTATTGAAGTCTACCATTTGCTATGATTCCTATGGATCATTGTGTACACCCATTTTGGATTCCTAAAAATGGGATCCACCTTCACCTTTATCATTCCCTATTGGAACTCATCGATCATACTAAAAAAAGTTAACAACATCCATTTATATTGACACTAAGTTAATATCCTAAATTAATGTAGTCAACATTAATTCTTTTCCATACATTAATATTGATAATTAAATCCCCATTAATATTAAGTGAAAATTATCTACTAATGTTGTGAAAAATCTTCATTAAATTATTTATCACTTCTATAAATTTAATGAACCCATATCAATTTTGAAATGAGAATTTTTTCATTGGTTATGTCAACAATCTCCCACTCTAAGACTATTAACATGATCACATCAATGTTGAAACTAGTCCATCTTACATTAATTATTCTTTTGAATAAACTACATAGTTCTCCACTCCATGATGCATCAATCATTTAGTCTTCCACTTAAGTATCCCATACTAAATCTTTTAGAATAAAAATATGATTTTTTCTAGTAGTTTTTTTAAACTCATCTGGAAGTACAAATATAGGGTTGGCCTTTTACAACACTAGGATTCATGAGTGCTGAAGAAAAGAACTAATAAATGGGGTATTTTTAGTGCTAAAAATTACACTGGTAAAGGGTTTCCATTATTAGTTCTAATAAAAAGAAATGATAAATGGGGACCTTTCATTAGTATGAATGAAAAAACCACTAATAAAGGGTGGGGGTCTTTATGATTACTTTTTTTTCTAACTATGATAAAGGGTATGTTTCATTAAAAAGTTATATTTCACAAAAAATATTTTATTAATAGATAATTATAATTATATTACTATAAATTAAATAAATTTCCTAAATATGATTTTTAAAGCTAAATATAAATTTAAAATTAATATATATAATACTTATTGAAAAATGTCTTAAAAAATAAAAAAAGTAACATTAATGAATAATTTAATAAATATTATTAATTCATCATTATTTAATAAAAATTAGATGACATAAAATTTAAATTAATTTATGAATTGTCTAGGATAATTTTAAAACATTACTTTAACTTTAAAGGACCATAACTTTTGATTTTAGAATCTATTTGAGCTCAACCGCATATCAAATGGAATTCTATGAAGAGATCTAGGACTTGTTGACCAAGGGTACTTGGTCACTGTTATAATTTATGTGTATGTAAGAAATACTAATGTGTATGTGTGAATATAAAAACATGCTTAAGTGTTTGCTTATCAATATTTTTTATATATTTCATATATAAATGTATTTTTATAGAAATATCATTATCATTGAATCAAGTATATAAATGTATTACAAATCAATATTTATAAATACATTATAAAAAATTTATATCTAAATACATAATTACATTAAGAAATGTATAAATGTATATAAATATATATAAATTTAAATGTATTTGTCTTGTATATTGTTTATATCTCAATATATAAAGATATTTAAAAAACTATTTAAAAGTAATTTTATAAATCACTTGAAATTAATTATTATTCACTTTATTTAAAATAGTATCTAACCATTTTTATACATTATAAAAATATATTAATATATATATATAATTATTAAAATGTATATATAATGTTTATATATACATATGTATGCATATTAATAAACACAATATATATATTTATATATTTATATTCTTAATAAAATAAAGGAATATTAGTACACAATATATTTAAATAAATATAAATATATATATATATATGAAATACATCTAAATATATATTAATTAATATAAATATTGTAAAATATAAAAAAACATGATTGGAAGAGTGGCAATGGCCATTGAAACACAGAATACAGGTCACAAGATCACTTCAAAGCATAAAAAGTATTTGGGTGAGCTATTCTAGCACTGAAGAAGGGTGTGTGGGTGTTCACGAGTGCTAAGTAGAGGTTGGGAGGTGTGTGATGGCCAGTTGGGGAGTTGAAAGCAATGAGAAATGGGGTTATGAGCACTAACAAAGGGGGATGTTGTGTTGGATGAAAAAATACAATGTTATTCAAATTTTTTATCATCACTAAAAAAGAATTGACAAAGGGTTCCTTTATTAGTTTTTAGCACTATTAAATCCATCAATTATTAGTTATAAAAAATTGATGATAAGGGTTCGATTTTAACATCTCTCTAGTAGTTAATGCTTTCTTAGTGTTGATATAGCCTATTTTTAGTGGTGTTAAAGGTCGAATCTATAGTAGTGATTCCTCTATGGATGATTTCTATAAAAAATTAGGAATGGGATATCATCATGAATTTTTTTTGAAATTTCAAAAAACATGTTGTGCATTTAACAATGCCCATAGCCTCACACTATTAAACTTCTATGCATATCTGATGTCTCCATTATCGATCTTATACAACACCAAGGAGATTTTTGGCACACAGATCTTTAGAAACACCATATGATCCAACCTTTATTTGGTAACCCTATATTTCAGAAATTCTAATTTCATCAGCATGATAAACCCCCATTGAAAGATACTTCAGTGAAACCATGGAAACAAGATCCTTTTCTCTCACTAATTCTACCCAATTTTCAACTCTTTAAGATCCAACCTTTATCATTGAATGTCCTTCCATTTTCTATAGTGCATCCAAAAGATCATTTATATTGAGATAAAAGATAAAATATATATTCTTCATCCAGAATTTCATGAAAAACATGGGTACCAGCTAAATATTATATCACCTAGAAGTAACAACTTATTTCTTTATACAAAATCTCATTCTGGGAACCTGAGTAATCATTCACTTGACATCTACATCTATAATAGTTCATGTGTTCTTTCTATCATGGTATTATAGATTTCTTACCTTTCAAAATTTCAATATCCTTCCATCAAAATCCAAAATTCACCCAATGAATAGAATACACCACACTACACCAGAAACCATGAATACTTTTGGTATCCCTGTAACTCTGATGGTACTCCAAAAATCTTTTGGTGAAATTTTCCTAGACACATGAAATATCTCATAACCTGAAGAACCTATTAGTCTTCCAAAAATTCTCTAACTATCACTAATAATGGAACACATCTCACAACCTAATCTGGTAATTAGTACATTCAATCTCCTTTCAATTCCATAATAAACCAATCCACCAAATTTATTATTCAATGTTTTTCAACCAAAAACTTCTACCAAGAACTTTTATGCCACATGTTGGGGATCAAGGATGGATGAAATAGACACCATCCATTGTTATGTATGATACCACAAGATATTAGTGTCTATACATAGGATGTACAAGAAACCCATCAACCATACAAAAAAGTAACTTCACTTAGTTCTTGCCCTGCCAATGTATTCATTTAGAGCAAAAAACAAGCACATGACAAACAAAAACATATACAAGAAAAAAAGTAGAAAACAACACAAAATAGGATTACATAGTTCAGAGATTATACAATAACCATAGGAGAATGAAAACATTAATTTAATTTAATCAGGAGAAATATTTAGGTTACAAGAATTACTATATTTCATAACTCCATGTAGACCATCATATGATATTCCACCAACATTTTTTCATCATAACTTCTTATATATCCTGTCTTCTTGTGTCCACCATTATTAATCTTGACCTATTCCTTTGGCTATGGTGCCTCACACTCTTTGTGTGCACTAATTATGGATTTTCCAGAAGGGGATCCACTTCCAAATTTGTTAATCCATATCATAAATCATCATTTATAATCAAAAAATGTCAACACATTCATTTACATAGTCACAGAGACTATTTGATCAATTAATATAGTTAACATTACTTTTCCCATTCATGAATATTTATAATTAGATCTCTATTTAAGTGTAGTGAAACTCAACTATAAATTTCTAGAAAAATATCTCTATTAATAAATTTACCTCTCTTAAAAAAATCACAAGAACTAAATCAATTCTTAATTGATATTTTTTTTGTTTGTGTCTAAACATAATGGTTTTAAAAAGAAAAAAATATCAATTAATTTATTATTGTATTTTTTGGGAAAAAATGAAACATACAACTATAGAAATAAAATCCTACATCAAAAAATGAAAGTCATGTGATTTGGTAACTTTTAACATTAAATCACTCATTGAAATGATATTATTGATATTTGATGAATAACACTATAGAACCATTACATCAATCTGAATGTTGTAAAAATGATATCTCTCATTCTTGGAAAGAGTGTAAGTAGTTGTAGGATGAATAGTATACCTTTAACCCTTCACTTGGTCCAAGTATTCTCATATATCGATGTCAATTTGTCCAACACAACCCTAATGCCATCCTTTTTTAGGTTCATTTTTTAATGTTAAAATGACACCTCCACATACAACATTTTCTACATGAATCTAATATAAAGAAAATTCTAGTATGATAATTCAAATAATACTTATCATGTTTTGCAATCTATTTTCCTATGGATTTTCAACAAGGTTTTACTGAAAGCGGTGACTATATCATTTATTATCTCCAACATTGGGTCACCTATTTTTACAGGAAAATTTGTACATTATTCTTAATTATCCTTGAATGAAGTTATATAACATAGGTATTTATATCTTTGGGGAATAAATTTTCAATTTCCATGAAACACAATCTTCAAGTAATGTTTCATCCAAACTGAGTGTGTATCTTCTTCACAAATAGGACACCCTTGAATTCTTTTAATTCCAAATATTGAAAATTTTTCATAAAAAAGAAATTCATTTATAATCCCATAAAACATGGATATCAATGTAAAAGCTTCATTTAACTAAGAAAAATAGAATATAACACCTAAATATAACATTAATATCCGAGAACATATCATTTGATCTAAATAAAAATCAATATCATAACCTTGTTTTATGGTAATAATATAAATAAAATCAATATAATGTATTTTTACATTTTTCATAACCATGGTGACATGTTATAATTTACTAACATAACTATCCATAAACAATTATTGTTAATTTGTACAATATAAGGATTCACTACAACTGTAGATAGAGTAAGATAATGTTTTCTCAGGTCATTTCAAATATCATTATACTAATGATCAATTTTCTTCCACTGAGGATAATATGTTGGGTTATGATTTTTCCTTTCACTATTTCATGTATTTATGTTCCATGTTAATTACCTTTTACTCTCATCACTTCTATATATGTTTTTAAAAAGTAGAATGTTTGTAATTTACCATGACACTTTTGAAAGATTGATTCATCTTTCTTATATCGAGACATTCTAAACATTGGGTAATTTTAAGTGAATCATAGTCCTTGAGAAATAATATAAAATCATGTAGAATGTAAATTATTCTTTTATAGATCATAACCATTGAACATAAATATTTTTTACCATCATATTTTTGACAAGGAAACTCATTATATTATGGTAGAATATAATTCAAGAGATAAATTAGTTTAGTATAACTGGATTCACTCCATCCTTTTCCAATTTTTAAATTATATAACTTCATTATGGCTAAAAATGTTGTATATTTGTTACAAATACCACATAATGGAATCATTTCATATCTCTTTTACTTTTGAAATATATTTGGAAAATCAAGAAGTTCATATTCAACTTCCATTATCATTATTTCAATACGATCTTCATATTATTTACAAATGTAATCATATCAATGATATGGTATCTATCATCATTCACACATGTAATCATATCATATGGAATAAAATAATGTTATCCTAGTCCTTAGATACATTCATTTCATCCCCATGTTTAGTACAATATTAATAAATTTGATCTATTCCGTAACTAATTATGTGTTCTTCAAACTGCTCTTAAAAAATTAGTCTTCAATAACAACAATATAAACACAAACAAAGGATTTAATAAAGTCCATATGAATGATCTTTGGAAAAGTTTATGAACTCCTTAACATTATCTCATACTCTTCTTCCATAAAATCAGCATCCATTGATTTTTAGTTCGAATCCATCATATTTGATTTAGTTATGTTTATATTTAACAATTTAAATATATACACATAAATTATGATATTATAATCCTAAAAAAATTTCTTTATACACACACACACACACATATATATATTTATTTTCCTCATATTTTATATAAATTTCCATCGAATCAAAAAAAATTATAATACATAAAAACCCATAATTTTATGATTTTAAAGTATTATAACATGTTTTTTATTAAAAGAAGTCGTATATCATAAATATTATTTTTTCATGAAATTATTTTATCAAGGGTATAATCATGTAAACATTTTAAATGAATATCGTCATGTCCAGTTAGTTTACGTGGAAAAAGGTTTTCAAGGTCATTAGATGTTATTGCAGGTCACCTTGAAGAACAAATACCTAATAATTTTGGTGCACTCAAGTTTACATCTAGTATGGTGGATATTGAGTTATAATAAAAATAACATGGTTAACTGTGAATAAAATTGTTTGTAGAGAATAATCCCAAATTAATATAAGAATATCAATATTAAACCTCCATAGGTAAAAACTTGTTTTATAATTCTTTTTAATAAACCATTATATTATGGTATTTTAAAATGAATGGGTTATGATAAAATACCAGACCCCTCTAAATAGTTGGTACCCTTTAATTAGGTTTTAATTCCATCATATTTTTTAAAATAGTTTAATTAAGTTCTCCAGAGAACATTTTTATAGTTATTGGAAAATTTGGAATTTTATGAATACAAATACATATTTATTCATACTAAAACCATTCATAAAGGTATCAAGGTACCATAAAACACCACCTTATTGTGTACATGTCGATCCACAATCATATGTGAAGATATAAAAAAGCATAAGTTTTTGTAAATAATTAAGTCTTATCTCTTTATAAAGTTTGTTTTCTTAGTGTATATGGAGTATCATCATGCATAATGTGATTATATAATGTGATGTGATGGTTTTTTTCCTATAAAGTTGAAATAATCAAAATATAATATAAAACTATTGTTATGTGAATATATATATATATAAAAGGATATACACACATAGATATATAAATACTAAAACACACATAAAAAAAATATCTACACTTACTTATACATATAAAAACAAATGAAATGCACATATTTTTAAATATATTGTGGAAAAAATCATAACTCATTCCATGTTTCTTTAAAAAATCATTAATCATATTCTTAAATTATTCTCATTTCAAACATTGTTACTAATTTTACCCAAACTATAAACCAATGAATAATATCCAATCTAGTAATATTTAAAAGGGCTATACTTATTTATAACATTATTAGAATTTATTTCTTCTCTAAAAATTACCTAGACTATTAATTCTTCACCTAATCGATGATAAAACATTCCATTCCACTGAACCAATTTAAATTTTCAATTAATATCAAATTAAAGAAATTAATTATTTCATAGGTAATCCTCATCTATGGTATGTATTTATAAATATAATGTCGAATAAAAATCTAAAATGCAGAAAAAATAAGGAATATTAGAGAACTAAAATGTAAAATCCATTAAAGGGTTAATTCATCCAAAAAATATGAAAAACAATGGAAAAAATTGATTATATAAAAACATGATTGGTAGAATTATTATAGATTAATAGGGGACTATAAACTCAAATATATCTTGAAAAATACTGGAAATCTAGATTATGAGTCCTGAAAAACAAGTGAAAAATATAATATATTTTGTTCATAGGTTATATTTGTCCAAAATAAATGATATCTGTAGATTCATATGAATTTGGGAAGAAATAATCAAAAAAAAATCATGAAAAAAAGTAATTTTTAATCCATAAATACAAGTTCATAATTTCATTACATTGGTTTTGATGTTCAATTAGTCTAAAAAATGACTCATGCTACAATATAGGATAGGTTCCCCAAGAGATTAAATTCGGTGTGGGAGAAGTGATTTGTTAAGGTTTATTTTTAAAATATTGATGGGATTTGTTTGTAAGTCAGTACAAATTAAGAGGGGGTGAATTTAGTTTCCAATTAAATTTCCTATTAAAAATTATATAAAAACATAAATAAAAAATTAATAAAATAAACACTATTTCACTAATATAATAGAAATATTTAATTTGATCTTTCAAAAAAATTCTTAAACGATTGATCAAAACATAGGTAAAATAATTTTAAAATAATTTTAACTATTGGAACTAATTTACTATAATAAAAAAACCCAAATCAAAGATTAATATCTAATTAGTGCTTCATTATATATTTTAGAGGATAGATATTAGTATGCTTTTAAAATGGGTTAAGAAAAAATAGATAAAACACCCAGTAGAATAAATAAGATGCTTAGTATCAATATAAGACATACTCCTCTCTACTAGGAAATCACTTGTAATTAAATAGTTTATTATAAATAACATGAACCACAACCTGGATTTTGTTTTACACAATAGATCACAAGATTTTGTATGATATACTGAGCCTGTTCAATGATTATATATGGGATAATAAAAATATAACAACTGCACGTAGGAAGACTAGGCTACATAGCCTATTCCAGAGTTCAACATAGTAGTAGATAAAAATGAATGAAAGGGAGCTTATTTCACTCTGCAATACAATATATGTTCTAGTGATAATTTATATTATGTGTAAAGTACCCATAGATCAAAATTAATAAAAATATAGTAATAGAAGGGAAAACATTCAATGTAGTGGTGTATATATTTATTTTGTTCTGTAGTAGATTATCCACTAATCAATGTTTTATTTTTCTTTGAAGGTAATGCACAAACAAATTTGGATGTTATTTAACATTTTCGTGTAGTTCGTGTAGGAATAGAGTTGTATATGTTTAAAGATAGTGTATTGGTTCATGTTCTTCGATTAAATTCCTATATCTATAAATCTCTATATTCTATGATCATATATGTCATGTTTCCTATATATTTTTAAAAATTAAAAATCTATCTTCATAAATAGCTATTGGGAAATCATTATTGAAGATTCTCATACTTTTTTTTGACAAAATAAGATGAATCCATTAATGATGGAGATCAGCAGAAATACAGTCGCATAACCACGATGGAAAATGATTAAACCAGATCAAATCCTCGTAAGGAGGGCCAACGGCTGCCATCTTGTGAGTGGCTTCATTCTCTTCCCTTTTAATAAATGAGAAATTGCAGGATGTGAAGCCTTGTCTCAGAGAGTGAATACGCTGAGTAATGGGGCCAAAAGGTTGAAGCCCGCTGTCAGTGAGATTGATGGCATTGATTACGGTGAGACAATCAGATTCGATGTGAATGGAATCCCAACCACGGTCTTTTGTGAAGTTTAACCCAGCAAGGATGGCAGCGGCCTCTGCGACTGAGGACTCCCAAAGTGCGTAGTGTGCTTCGTATTTCGCTGCGATAAGATTTCCCTGGTTGTCTCGGGCCAGCAAACCTAGTCCAACTGGGCCATCCTTAGGGAGAGAGGCATCCACATTGATCTTAATAATCCCTTCCGGTGGGGGGAACCAATGTTGGGAATGAGGTGAGGGGGTGAAAAGTCTTTGCTGCTCAGGGTGGTTCTGCCAAACCGCAATCCATGATGATTCCCGGTCAATCCAAAATCTGGGGGGCCTCCGAAAAAGATTGAAAATGGCCTCGTTCCGCCTATCCCAGATAATCCAAGTCAGAATGCACAGGGCGCCTGCTTTAGCTGGTGAAAAAGAGGAGCACCATCGCATCAGGAGAGAGTTAATATCCGAGGCGACGTCCAGGAACAGCTTCGTAGTAGATCCCCAGCCATTCCAAACCTCCTGAGCCCTGGGGCATTGAATGAGAACATGGAGAGGGGATTCAGGCACAGAAGGGCAGAAGGGGCATGAGTTGTCATTTGAAAAGTGTTTGTAGGCTAGGAGGCTCTTAGTAGGAAAGATACTGGTGCACACCTGCCACAAGAAAAAGCGGACTTTAGGGGGAACATTAAGCTTCCAAATTGATGTCCAGGGCCTCTCATCTCCTTCTGTGATTCGAGCAGTAAGAGCTCGCCGGTAGCCAGCTTTCACAGTGTACTCTCCTGAGGTGTCGTTTTTCCAGTAGAGATGATCTGGCCCTGCGTCTAGCACACAGGGGATACTCAGAATAATTCTCTTGTCCCTCTCATTAAACCACGAATAGAGTTTTTCCACACACCATCCTGCCCCTTGATTATCAAAAAGACAATAGACTGTGGCGTGTTCAGAGCCTAGATAAATAGGGGATGATGCCTTCGCGCCTGCATGATCAATAAGCCAGGGATCGGTCCAAATCTTGACTGTTAAACCATTACCAATCCTCCAGCCTAGTCCTTTCCTCAGAAGATTGCGAGCACCCCAAATGCTTCTCCAGAGAAAACTGGGTCGATAGCCAAGATGGGAATCCATGAAATCCTTATGTGGGAAATATTTAGCCTGGAGAACTCGCGTGCATAGGGATGATGGGTTATTAATCATACACCAACCTTGTTTAGCCAACCAAGAATCATTAAAAAGAGACAGGTCCCGGAAGCCCATTCCGCCTTCAGATTTTGGTTGGCAGAGAGCAGACCAGGCGATCCAATGGACTTTATTTTTTCCGTCCTTTCGACCCTACCAGAAGTTAGATGTGCTGGATTGAATCTGTGAAAGCACCACGTCAGGACGTTTAAAAATAGACATCAAATAGCTGGGGACAGATTGAAGTGCCGCCTTCATGAGGGTTTCCTTCCCGGCCTTGGAGATTTTTTTGGGGGTCCAACCTTGTAGTTTTCTTTCAATTCGATCCACAATAGATGAACAGATTTCTTTCTTTGACTGTCTAACCACTGTCGGGAGCCCAAGATACTTCTAGTGCTTATCGACCCCATGGATGCTTGCTATAGAGCAAAGTTCTTCTCTTTTCGGCTGGGGGACTCTAGAGCTGAAAGAAATTTCTGATTTACTCTGGTTGATCATTTGTCCTGAAGCTCGTTCATACTGTTGAATCGCCTGGTAGATTTCATTACACTCATTAGGGGTAGCTCGGGAAAATAGAAGGCAATCATCAGTGAAGAAGAGGTGGGAGATCGGAGGGCCCTTGCGGCACACTTTCTCCCCATGAATTCTGGAAGACAAAGCTGCCCTGGAAAGTAGGTTAGAAAACACATCAGCCACTAAAATAAACAGGAAAGGTGAAAGAGGATCTCCCTGGCGAAGCCCACGGGATGGTGAAAAGCCTCAGGTGAGCACCCCGTTGACATTAATACAGAAGGACACTGACGAGACGCATTGCATGATCATGTCAATCCATTTGGTGTAGAAACCCGTCTTGAGCATCACAAATCCGAGGAAGTTCCATTCCACTCTATCATAGGCCTTAGCCCTATCCAATTTCCAAGCCGTGATCCATCTCTTTGCTCGTGTTCATGTTTTCATGGAATGAAAAATTTCGTGAGCAACGATGGCATTATCAGTGATTAACCTTTTTACCACAAAAGTGCTTTGGTTCTCTGAAATGACGTCGGATAACCATGGACACAACCGATTCACCAGGATCTTCGAAAAGATCTAATACGAAACATTGCACAGACTGATAGGTCGAAAGTCCGAAACCCCTTGTGGATTTTTCATCTTGGGAATGAGGGTAAGAATAGTTTCATTAATAGTAGACATGTCCATTTTCCCTTCCCAAATATCCCTCATCAGATTGCAGATGTCTGGACCAATGATGTGCTAGTAATTCTTGAAAAAGAGGGCATGGAAATTGTCTGGTCCCAGGGCCTTCGTAGAGTGGATTTTCTTTAAAGCCTTGAGAGTCTCGTCATTCGTTACATCTTTATAAAGCTGTCTATTCATTCTTTTGAACATCTGAACAACTTATACTTATGGTTAATACATTAATTTATCATATTTTGAATTCTAGTCATGGTTTCTTCATTTATCCTTTCATTAAATTCTATACTTTGTTATATATCCCGATTTAACATATGATCATTCCATTAATTTTTGGGATTTATAACAGGTGTGGTCACTTAAAAATGGCTTTGTGGTCGATCTGTTATGCATTTGGTTGAATTTTTTTTCATAATTTAGATCCACCAATTTATGGAAAAATAGATTGAATAGGTCTATTGATATAATATACACAATCTCTTTTCATGTCTTGGGATCGATCTAGTATAACTTAGGATTGATTCATATGGAATTCAGTCAATTATAGACTTAGTGAAATTTTAGAAATATTCATAAAAAAATTATCTATTGTAAAATTGAAGATTTGTTTGAAATAACATAAACATGATAAGGTTGAGGATAAGGATTGGATATGAGGAGAGGTAGGTACCATAAGAAAAAGAGTTTATAAATTAGGATTATTTGTAACATAAATATATATATATATATATTACTTTGAGATCATTTTAATTTCAATAATATCCCATGTTGTATGATCTACAACCTGAAAAAAACCATATTTCTTTGAGATTAACTGATTGAGTAGAGAAATCATTACCAACAACTTAAATAAAATCACTTTAAAGGTATGTATCTGTGGTGGAATCTCCAAATATCTGGCCAATTATAAAAATTGTGTCTTATGGTCATCCTTAGTTTTTATATGCTTGATATAATACTATATCACACCCTTGATTACACATTTATATTTAACAGTCTTAATAAATTTAGTATTAAAAAATCCTACAGATTTCTCCATGAGAATAAATATCCATTTGCACATGATTTCTAATATCCTTAATAGTGTCAAGGATATATTGAATATTCTCATGAATCGAACTTCAAATAAAATCCCATTCAATTTTAATATATGTAGTAGGTGGTGTTGATAATGAAGTAGAGGGTTGATAAGGACAAGTCATTACTAAGAAATATCTTCTATCTATGGTAGCCATCACATCATCCAGATCATCTTTTAGGGATCAAATGTTTCCTCTAAAACATTCCATTTATCTACTTAATGATCTAATCTCATGCTTTATATATTCATCTTTTAGGAACAATTGGGGTTCTATATGTGAAACAAATCATTCAATATTGAATTAAAAATCCATATATCTATCACGAGTATTAGCTAAACCAAAAATAAAATAAAAATTATTTTGATACACTCAAATGTTCATTCTTTAATTGTATTGAGTATTTAGAAGTCGACACTATAGGAGGTAAAAAATAAGGTCAATATTTTGGATATGAAGTAGCTTGATCTTACGAAGGAGAAGATTCTTGATTGAAATCAACATTTAAATTAGAATAATGGTAACTGAACATAGGTATGTACTTACATGCACCTTTTTTCTAAAAAATATCACAACCGGTGTCTAAACGTCATAACAAGAAGTGATATAATCCACCTTAAAATCTTCAATGATAATAAATTTGTCCTATTGATAAGATTCATAAGCTTATTCTCCATGAAAAATATTTATATGAACATTTTTCTGAGATGGTGTGGTATCCAACAACTAAAAAATATACTCATAAGAGTCTGACCTTACTGCTATCTCTAGAATAGGATCAGGATGATGATATTTCATAATAGTTTTTTCCTCCATTGAAAAAATAGAACGGTAAAGTCTTTCTAGCATTGGGGTATTATCATCATCATGATCCTCACCACCATTTTTATCAATATATACATCCTTTTTATCTTATTTATCATCCTTACCAACCATCATACCTTCAAAATCACTAGGAATAGATAAATATATTTCAAAGAAACAATTATTTATAGGTGTTTATCACTAGAGGGTAAGGAATCAAAAATTAGATCTTCCATATCTAAAACATTTGTGGAGTCTCCATAAATAGATCAATAAACTTTTCACATTCATATTCAATGAGATCTATTCTAATTAATATAGAACTAGAAACACTATCCCCCTCATGATTTATAATACCTTAGCTTACTGATTCAAAAAAATAATAATTTCAATAATTTTTGTAGTTTTTAGTGGAAGGTCAAAGAATATTGGATCTAAAAGATTAAAAGAAACATCTTATCCCACATGTTCTCGGTCATCTGAAACCTCAGGAACATGAGTTACTCCATATCTCTCTTCAAAATAATTTTTATCTTCCACACACACACACACATATATATATTGTATCTTGAGAATCACCTTCATATGAAGAATAATTATCCTCAATGATCTCATATGCTTCCAAACCAGGTCCATTGTTATCAGTTGTCCTAGAAGGTTGTGATAATTGATGGAAAGTATTATAACGTCTCTCCACATCACTTATCAATGTCCTTTTCTAAGTATTCCAACTAATATTTATCCTTTTAAAGCTGTTATAATTCAAACAGACACCTATGGGAAACACTTTCCTTTAGAATCCCATATGGGCTGACCTTTTCATTTCCCAAAAAATTAAAATAATGTCACGGTATGGAAGATTGTTAAATCTAGAATATGGTTTTGTAAAATATTTTGTATGTCTCATGAAGAAATGAGGAAAGCTTATTTGAATATCATGGATAATTAAGTATTTAAAAACCCAATATTAATACCACACATTGCTAAAATCTCCCATTATAAGGTAGATAGTGTTTAAATAAATCTCAACCAAACCCTACATTTTTCACTAAGATTATTTGTAAATAGTCTCTGATAGGTTTGTTAATCTATTATCAATTCTAATAAATCCCCAATCCTAAAATGGGGTTGTTTTATAAGATACAAACATTGAAAGTCACCAAAATAATAAAGATGCTGGATACTTAGGCAATCTTCTCAAAAGGTTGTAGTGAACTCGCACTCTTGACCATTGATAACTACCATAATCGCATATCCATGTTCAACATATTCAAATTCAATATTCCGGTAAAACTATTTTACTTGCCATGGAAAAAAAAATTTATTTTATATAAGAACTAAATGGTCCAATTTTGATGCAAAACTTATCTCTATAATGATGATGGAATGGTTCTAAACATCTTAATATCATCTTCTCTTTCAACCACTACTTCATGAGGGAGGAGGTGTGACTTTGAAATACATATAGATTTTCATGAGTTATATTTATCTCCCTTGGAATATTTAGTAGTATCTTCTACAAAATATATTCATTTCAACTAATAATGTTAAGATTCAAAATTAGGGATTTAAAGTAATGGTTTGGAAAAAATAGATAAAAAATAGGATTGGTTTGAGATAGTAGATGTGTTATTATTCAACTTTGATTTGAAATTTGAACCAATTTGGGAATTTTTTGTTTAGTTATGTGCATGATAAAAATATATAATAAATATGTAAACTGATATGTATATTTTTTATAAAATATCTAAGAGAAAAATTTATAAAATAAAAACATGGATATATATATATATATATATATATATCTAGAGAAATATTTATAATAAAATTAAAACGAATATAAATAATTTAAAAAATAATAATGATACCTAATTCATGTTTTATATATATCATTCTCTTAATATTCATTGTCATGGTAAATATTTTAGAAAGATATTTTTCAGAACCAGTAAATATATGAGTGACATATCCTTTTTGAAATGATCTCTCAAAAAGTAATATCTAATACCAATATGTTTTTTCCTTAGACGAGACCCAAGATTTCTTGAAATGTTTTAGAAATTTTATTACAACAGTTTATAGGGACATTTTGTAATAGATATTAATAGTAAAATAATTTATGCTCGATCCATAAAATCTATGAATAACAAATACTAGCAGATATCAAATCAACTTCTATAGTAGATAATTCAACAAAGTTTTGTTTTAGACTACACTAGGAAACTAAATAATTTCCCAAAACATGACAGAATATAGATTTCCTCAATCAATCAAACTTCAACCACCAAAATCAGAATCCAAATAACTAACTAATTCAAATTCATGTCATTTAAGGTAAAATAATAAAATATTTTTTTTATTCTTGAGTTATTTAAAAATACATTCATAAGAACTTAAATGAGATACTTTATGGTTTGATTGAAAACATAACACATACACACTATAAACATAATATCAGGTCATCATGAAGTTAAGTATAATAAACTTTTAATCATTCATCTGAATGTTGTTTTATCTATTGTATTTCCATTTTTATCAAGATCAATCTAATAACATGTACTAATGGCAGTTTCAATACTTTTGGTTCTATTCATGAAAAAACATTTGAAAAAATTATTTGAGTCTTTTAATAGATTTAAAACAACTCATCCATTGTTTTGAAAAATCAGAAATCTATGAATATATTTTTACTCACCCATTAATCTAATTTCAAATTTATTTTCCAATTTTTTTAAAATTCACTACAGAATGAGTTTTTCGATGATCCAAAAATAATATCATCAACATAATGTTTTACTACTTAAAAATATTTATATAAATATAGTAGGGTTAGTAACACAATTTTTAAAGCCATTTTAAATAAGAAAAGTGTTGAGAATATCTTACTATGCTCTAGGATATTGTTATAAACCATAAAATGATTTTGTAAATTTAAAAAACATTATTTCTAAAAGGAGGGTTTAAAAATCTATAAGTTTTTTCAAAAAATGCATCCAAATTAATATATCTATTTAGTAATTCACTATTGACATTTATTTGATATATTGCTAAATAAATATTTTATGAATATGAAAGAAATATTCTAATAGCCTCAGGTCTAGAAACTAGTGAAACTATTTCTTTATAATCAATATGTTATTATTGAAAATATAATTGTGTTAAAAATATAACATTTTTTTCAAATTATTGTTCCACACTCATCAAACTTGTTTCTATATACTCTCATTATTAAAAAATATATGTAGTCTTTCAATCCATCTATAATTAAAAACATTTTTTCTCTTGGTATGGTTCAAATTTTCTTTCATTCCTATTTCCCAATGTTCATCACTGATTACTTCACTAATTTTATTTGGTTCAATCTGTGATAAGAAGGATTTATGTTCAACATGGTTTCTTACTGAGTCTTTGGTTTGAGTCTTTATATCTGGATTTACAAATATAAAATCTAATAGGTGATATTTATGGCTTATTAATAGTTATAGTGATTGAATTTTGTGATCTAACATTTATATTCGAAACAAAAAATACAATATAGAGAAACCTTAAACAAAAATCATTTAGTTTATTTTAATTGTTTATTCGACCAATGGTAAATCTTATTGGGTATTTAATAAGAAATATAATGTTATAGATTAAACTATTCCTGTAACTATTAATGATATATGTCCACATGAACCCAAACATGTTAGGCGGTGTGCTGTTAGTGCTGTTGAAGATATTGTTGGCCCAAAGGAAGATGGGAGGTTGCTAAATTCAGATGGTTAGAAACAGATCAGAGATGCATCTCCTTTTGGTAAGGGGTCCAAGATGCAGATGCAGCCTGTGGCTCATGGAGGTTCTGTTGAGACTTGTAATCAGTTTCAAGATTTAGTGCCTGAATAGGTTTCCAATGTGGATGTGGGTTCCTCAATGAAAGAAGGCAATTCTTTATAGCTAATTGCAATTGATGCAGTGAAGGAAATGCCTGTAGGACAAGAAATTGAGGGAAAGCCACAATTCTTGGCTATGAGTGACTGTAACAGGCAGACTTCACATGTCGGGAGGGTGTTGATGGCTTCCATGATGTCCTAGTACCTAGAAATTGGGGGGATATCTCGGACAGTGACAATGAAAATGTGATAGTTAGGCCTTCCTATAGTAAGGTTCTAAAGGATGGTAAGGGGAAGTCTGGAAAGGATGTTTCCAACACATCAAGCCGAATGTCGAGGAAAGATTACTCCAACTTGCCGAAGCTGCTTCCTACTCGGTCCCCCTTTAAGAAATCTTCGCAGGAGCTGATCTCTTTGGAGAAACTGAACCTCAGAAGAAAGTATGCCAAAATTCTTAAACACTATGAAAGTTTGGAATGTGAGTCTTCTACTATAGATTACGCCTTTCAAGGGGGTAGTAATGGGGATGATTTTTATGATATGTAATCGGCTTTCTGCCCCATGGTGTGTGCTTTCCGTACTATTTTTTTAATTTAATAAATAGTCAGGGGTCTACCCCTGACTGACTTTTCTGGAACATTGGATTTTATTTCATTCCATTACACATATGTATAAATTTTCAAGATATATCTTATCATAAATCAATTATTACATAGAAATATGTGTGAATAAATTCATACCACAAATAAAAAAGATATTCATATTCAATGTTCATAGTTGTAATAGTTCTTGAAGATTAATATTTATTCTTTAAACAACTTGATTTTTTTGAGGTGTTCATGGTGGAGAGAAATTATGGTCATATCCATGTTGTGAGGAGAGAGATACAAATTCTTGATTCTCAAACTACTGGGCATGATCACATCTCAAGGTATTTATATTATGACATCCAATTTTTTCTATGGAATTATCATTATTATAAAAAAATTAAGGAGAAATACTTTTGTGAGAAATGAAAAACACCCATTTATCTTGAATAATAATAAACTATAACAAGGTAATAATGTTTTCATGCTAAACTAGAAATTATATATGGACCAAATAAATCCTTATGAATAAATTTTAGTGGTTGATAGGTAGAGGACTATTTCTTTGGTTTGAAATATATTCTTTATTATCTTCCCTTTTAACAAGGATTATATACTTTCTATTTATGAAATTATAGCTTATCTATATCATTGACTAAACCTTTAATATATAGATTTATAAGTGATTTTATATAAAAATGGAATGTTATCATATTATATATCCATGATTCTATATACAAATCCCTCTAACAAGAATCATTTTAATAAAATAAAGATTCAAAATTAGAAGTACAAATGTTATTTTTAAAAAAATATACAAATACTAAAAAATTATTAAAATAATAAAATTTAAATTAATTATTTCCATATCTATTATTAAAATAAGAAACACATATTTGAGAAATAATAAGGAGGATATATTTTAAAACAAAAATAAAAAAACTATAAAAATAGGTATATATTCAGTGTCACAAAATTTTCCAAGTCCAATATTTTTTCATCTTGCATTTTCACCAAAAGAAACATTCCCACTATCCAATTTTATAGGGTTTTTGAAACATAAATATTCTCCAATCATATGTACGGGACATCCACTATCTAAATTCCACATATTATTACTATAGGAATTTAAGAATTTCTCCTTCAATCAAAAAAATTCACATTGATTTTGGTACCTAGATATTCTTCGGTCTAGTGAGGTTGGAAATTAATTCTTTTAAAATCCAATTTTTTAAAGGATTATTAGAATGATATTTAAAAAATTTCAATGAAAATAATTTGAGGAAAAAAATTCATATAATTATTTATAAAACTAAGAGAATTATTAAAAAATAATGTTCTATTTTTGGTTGTTGAAATTTTTTTACATTTTAGTTTACTATCTTGGTTGATAAATAAAACTTGCTCCTAGTTTTTTTTATAATGAGTCTTCCTAGAATTTTGATTTAGGATTTTTTCTTCTATAAAAAACATCAATTTCGTTTTTTTAAAATTTTTCAATTTATATTTTCAAATCTATATTCTCTTTTAACAAATTATCATTCATTCCTTTTTAATGATAAGAGAATATTTCTATACAACACAAAATACATGCTACTTTTCCAATTTTTTATTTTTCTAATATTAAACTCATAGTTTCATCCAATGTATAAAAATACTCTTCTAATTATTATTTCTAAATTTTACAATCATCATGAATATGAGAATAAATAGAAGGTAACTCAAAGGGAGTAACCATAATGAACAAGTCATCTTATTCATTAATATATTCTTGGCTTGAATCTAAGTCACTAGAGAAAAATCATATGTAACCTAAGTAGTATTCGTTGATATTTTTAATATTTTCTCCTTATCTTCATATTTATTTTAATATTTATGCTTTAATAAACAATACTTTATGAGTCATTTTTTATATTTAGAATAGGTGATATCATCAGATGATTCATTATTTTTCCAATATTTCTTCACATTTCCTTTCTTGTCATATTTTCATTTATTATTATCCTTTCTAAATAAATTACTCCTTTTATAGAACTCTATCAACCTTGTGGATATATGAGACATTTATTTACCACTTTTAGTGTCACCTTCACATCCAAATTTATTTTCATCTTTAAAAAATTAACATTCTGAAGACTATGATTATATAAATGATTATATTTTCATTATAGTTTAGAATCCAAATTATTTATGATCTCATTAAACCTAATATACATCATCTTTACAATAGTAATCAAATTGTTTATGATATCATTAACCCTAATAAACATGTTAGAAATATATTATTTAAGTTTTTTTTAATTTATCATACTTAGGAGTATATTTTTATAAACTCATTTTCTTCAAATTTGAAGTTCATAAATGCATATAAAGAGGTCTCCCAAATAAGAAAAGTAGAATCACAAAAAGATATTATATTAAATTCATCTTTATCTAAAACATATAATAATGTGTTCATAACCATTTATTTTGAATCTTAAGTAGATTTAATATTATTATCCCATTCGTTTCTGGTAGTTTTGGGTTTCTCATATTTATCTTCAATAGATTCCCAAATAACACAATCCATATTCTCAAGATGGATTTTCATTTTTATATTCCATTGAGTATAATTTTGACCATTAAAATAAGGAGTTATGTATGTTTTTGGAATAAAATGTAGATATATCCTCTATAATATCATATTAGAAATAAAAAATTAATAATTCTTGGGAAAAACATTTCATCAGAATATATATTTAGAGAAGAGAAATAAGCATTTGAAACCATATTTTGTCAAAGTGGAAACTAAATAGGAGATGAATTGAGTTTCCAAATAACACTTATATTAAAAAACTAAAGACTCAAATCCACGAGTTTATAAAATACATACAATTAAACTTAAATATTATAAATATATATTTTTATCTTTCAAAAATGCACTTAAAAGATTGATCAAAACATAGCCAAAAAATTATAAAATTAATTTAACCTTAAAACTAATTTACTAGAGCCAAACTCTTTATATAAAAAAAACATGAAGTGAACTATCAAAGTAATGTTTGGTTTTATAGTTTATAAAATATATATTAGTACGGATAAAAAATATAGTAAAATAAAATAGCTAAAACACATGATAGAATAGACAAGTGGTTTTTTCTCTAGAAAATACTTAGGCCTCTGTATTAGGAAATCTTCTAATAGTTATATTTTTATTATAAATAAGTTTATACACAACTTGGATAAGGTTTTACACAATACCTCACAAGTTTTTCTAGGATATACTGAGCCACTTCCACATTTCTACATGGGAGAATAAAAAGATAATAATTACACGTTGGTAGTTGAGGCAACACAACATCTTCCATAGTTATACATGAGAGTAAATATAAAAGAATAAGAGGGAGTGTGTCTCAGACTATCAAATATAGTACATGAAATAATTGACAAAGATATTCCATGTAAATCACACACTACTCAAAAGTAATAAAATCTTAGTAAGAGAAGGAAAATAATTCGGTGTAATAGAATTTGTAGTAATTTTCTGGTATGATATATTCTCTCTTTATCATTGACATTTTTTTCTTTTAATTTATGTGAAAAGACATTCATATGATCTCTGATGTTTCATTTAAGTTCATCTGAGAATAGAGTTTTAGATGTTCAAAAATAGAGCACTGGTTCATCTACTTTTTTTAAATTATAATATCTCCTTATCTCTCTATGTAACGATCATCCATGCCATGCCTCTCAGGTTTTTTTAAAAATTATATTGCTTTTATAAAAAATTTCCATTGAGAAATCATCATTAATGATCCTTGTACATCAGCTTGAAACACAAGTTCAATAAAATCTTGTCATTGATAATTATTTTATTATAAAAAAGTAGTTGAATTTATATATTCAATAATATAAAATTAACTTTTAGGTATAGTCCCTTTAAGGTATTTAATGTAAACATTCCATGGTGGGGGATTTTTTATGATATGGCGTGTAAAAATACATGATCTTGTCAATACATTGAGATTTCTCGTCAAATTCCTCTTATGGTAGATTTCTTGAAATTATGGTCGATCGGATCGTACTTGCATTAAATCAGTTGAATTCATGGTTGATCACCTTGTACATACAGTCAATCCAATACTTTCTCAAATTATGACTTCTAATCAGTTTCTCTTCATTTTTCTTATAGTTCATTCTATACTTTGTAAGATATCGATATTTCACATATGATCGATCTGTTAGTTGGTGAGACTTTTTATTAGAGTGGCTGATTCCAAAAGGCTGTGTGGTCGATATATTAGGCATTTTATAAATCCACTTGTCAAGTGTTAAATCTATTCATTTTTGAAAAACTAGATTGTGGTAATCCATTGAGATACTACACGTGATCACTTGGTTTGTCTTTTTCTTACTCTAGAATAACTTATGGTTGATCCATATGTAGTGCACCCAATTCTAGACCTATAAAAATTTTCACTAATTTTTTAGAAATAAACTTATCATTCAAAAAATAGAAGATATGTTAGAAATGAAATAATTATGATTTATGGTTATTAAAAAATTAATTCTTTGAAAAAACCAATATGTTTTATCACCACATACTAAAAATTTCTTATAAAATCGCTTTTATATTCATTAAAACTATTAGCGATGAGAGATAACACTTTTTCATCACTTTCTTGATATTGATGATTTATCAATTTTATCAATTCTAAAAACCCACTAAAAAAGTGATACATCTCCATGATTATGTATTATTATGAAAAATAAACATTTATAAATCTTTAATATAACATTGATTAAATGTTAAAAATGAATACAAATGAATACAAATGAATAAAAAATGACATTAATTATATAAATAACAATATTATGAAAAATGAATTATACTAACTATTTAAATTACAAAAATATGAAAAAATGTATTCAAATATATTAATTATATATATTATAAAAATATTTTAAATATTTAAGAATAATAAATAAATACTTATTAAAAAACATTAAAAATTGAATAAATTTAGAAAATATTGAAAAATAATAAATATTTAAAATTTATAAATAATATGGAATGAATGAATTTTGAAAATAAGTAAATATAAAAATTAATAAAAAAGTGAATTTGTAACACTAGATCAAAAAATTAAATACACAAACAAATGAACAAAAATGAATATTTCATTAATGTTAATTATTAAATTACAAAATTATTTGAAATGAATGATATTAACGATTTAAATTAATTAAATATTAAATATTTATTTTTTACAGAAACCCTAGCCGAACTATATGGTTAATTATCTTCAAATCCTAACCCATTCCCATGTGGGTATACTCAGCCCCAAGCCCCAAACTCGAACTACAACCGACTATGTAAAATTATCCCCCCCACTTACTCGCACTATCAAGGTGTTAAATTACACGTCATGCAATTCCCTTGGACGAATACTACAACCAATGAGTATCAAATACTAGACCCGATAGCCACAAACCTCAACCCTAACCATTGGGCCACCCCGTGGGGGTATAAATATTAAATAGTGTGTTTTAATAACTTAATTATATAAATTTATAACATATTAAAAATATTAATTCCAAATAAAAAAATGAATAAACATTAATCATAAAAATTAAAAACATATTGAAAATATTTAAACATAGTATATAATTATATATAAATAATCATTAAAAATTAATGAATTTAAAAAAATAATAATAATAAATACTAAAAACCAATAAATTATACTAACTGAAATTATACTAAAAATGAAAAAAATTAATAAATTATAAAAGTATATAGAAAAGTGACTTCATAAATTAATTACATGAATTTTAAACACATAAAAAATGAATAAAAAATAATAAAAAAACAATATAAATTGAATAAATTATAAATTACTTAAAATGATATATATTATCTATTTAAATTACAAAAATATTCAAAAAATCGATAAAATGAATTGATTATATAAATTTTCAATATTTTAAAAATAACAAAAATTAATAAATAAAAATGAATTAATATTAATGATATAAATTAATAACATATTAAATGTATTAAATATTAGTAAAATAATATGTATAATTAAATTTTAAATAATTAATATTTTCGAAAATTATGAAAAATTAATAATGTTTAAAAAGAAATAAATAATCTTAAATGAAAAAATATTAAAATTGAATAAATAAAAGTGAATAAATTAAAAAAATATTTAAAAAATTGAATTTATAACATTAAATATATGAATTAAAAAGAGTTCATAATGAATAAAAATAAATAATTAAATAAATATCATTAATTAGTTAAGTAAAAAAATAAGTACAATTGAATTACATTGACTATAAATGATAAAAAAATTTTTAAATGATTTAATTATATAAACATAAAATATATTTAAAATATTAAAATTAATAAATAAAAATGGATAAATATTTATCATATAAATTACAAACATGTTGAAAATTAAAAAACATAGTAAATAAATATGCATACATTTTAAAAAATGAATAATTTTGAAAAATATTAGAAATTAATAACAATCAAACATGAAAGAATTAATATTAAATGAAATAATATTAAAATGAATAAAATAAAAAATATTTTAAAAATAGTGATTTCATACCATTTTTATAAAGGTAAGGTTGAAATCCCCTTTATAAAAACAAAAAATAGAAGTGAAGTGGATGGGGTTAGACAAAGAAAATTTCCCTCACCAAAGAATGATTACTAACAGAACATGTTTTTTAAATCTCAACCCATGCATCAAATCAATCATTGTGTTGATCCCCTATATTAATTGGGCTTCACCAATGGCCTCATACACATAGACTAAGACAACTTCTATAGTTCTTAACATGTTGAAAATCACCATAAAAGTCCTTTGAGTCCTCTATGTCACTCTCAAGACCCTCTATCTGAACTGCTACCCTATTATAGAGATCATCAAGCGAGGGATCCTCGCTACCACTATCCTCCTTCAATAGGGTATACATAACATAAGATACAACTTGAGCCCCTCAATCCATAGATTTTTATTCAACATCATTTAGAAAGTGAATAGATACATCCACACTACCTTTTTTTCTTCATAGACAGGTATTCAAGGGAATTAATCTAATTAATCACTCTAAAGAGATGTGATGTTGCAACGTATTCATTTTTAATGTTTTCGTGGGGGGAAGAATGACCACTAGACAAGAAAAAATATCATGTCCACATATTATTGTATCAATAAACTATAAAAATTTCTACATTTACAGTCTATAAGTATCAATCTTTTGAGTTGGAAAAAGGTCTGAGTGAGCTTCACCTACTAAAGCAGTAAACTCTCGGTTACTATAAGTTATTAAAACAACTACCCCAACCTGATTATTCATATTGACCATTAATGAATCTTCTTTTCAAGAAGGTTTACCATCCAAGAGATCATATGAAAAACCTAATAGATTAGAATGTTGTCCAATGGAAAACTCAAAAAGTAAGTACCCTTATATACCTCTGTCCTATATAGGATAGGAGAAATTAAAGGAGATATTGTGGTCTACATCCTTTTAATACTAGAAGGTGTATTCTGTTATCTCTTGATTTTGGATCCCTTACCCAAAGAAAAAAACAATTTTCTTTTTACCCTAGTGATCCGTAGAGTTGATAAGTTATTCTCTATCAATAAATGATGATCAACCATGGATTATACTTTACATCCAGCATCTGATTGACGACCCAAGAAACCAAACGTCATGTCATCATCTAGGCTATGATCAAGGTTGTTTTTAACGTAGAGAGAATGTAGCTTCTATAATGCTGTATCATCCAGAGACATTTTTTTGAGAAGGTTTAAAGCCATTAAATATTTACTTTTCCTGTGGATTACGATGAAAGTCAACACCCCCCTCTACAAGATCTTCCAAAAACATATAAGACCCATATGGATTCAGTCTCATAATAGAGTCAATTATAACCTTGTAAATTTAAAAATAACCCATTATAAATCATAATCTTTTCCCTTTATCTAGGATTCGATATACTACCGTTAAAATTAGACATTGCAAACACACTAGAAAATATACTGGTCCTTCCAAAATCCTTCATATATTCTTGAACTACAATTGGTTGGTCAGTTATGTCATCAAACTTACCCTTATTCACTTTTATAAAAAACTTTGGGTAGATATCTCTTCAATTCATAATACTCACATATGATATTCATATGGAAATCCCCCAACGAGTTCCCAATAACCATAATGCCAACACTAAATTCAGATTCTCTTCATACTCCAAACTAAATCGAATATCATCAGTGGGAGTGGAACAGATTAAATTGTTAGTGAGAGTAAAAATGAGATTAAATTCCACCATCATTCTGGTATTGTGATAAAATAAGGAATTCATAGTCTCTCTATAAAGAAGGATAGGTTCCCTAATTCCCATAGATATATGAAAAAATATATTTGGATTGCATAAAAGATAATTATTTCCATGTAATCTAATCTAGACCTTGGGAAAATTATTCCTCACCTATGAGACCTTGAAATACAATGAAAATTTGTGAAGGAGGAGTATTCAATTCTAAAAAAAAGGAAACCTTTACTCTATGTCATAGCCCAGTCTTAATCATAGAAAAAATATAGTAGGAAAAACATAACCTAAATAGATGAAACTACATTTAGAGAAAATCAAAATAAAAAATCCACTCTAAACAAGGATGTACAAATTCTAGGTATTATTACCTTTAGGGAGGATGGTCATCACAATTAAAGAATTTTTTCCCATAGAAGACCTTTAGGAAAGGATTCTAGATTATCTTCAACATTGTTCAATAAACCCTTAAATAGGATTCATCTATTTGGAGAGTCTTTGAATGAAATTAGTGAGATAATCATTCATAATGGGGCTGGATTACACTATTTTCGGTGAGGAGTCACCAATTGGATTCCCCATTTCAAGGATTTTTATTCTAGATCTAAAAGGGTCTACTCATAATGTCTTAACAGCTAAAAAAATTCCTCATGACTTGGAAGTGGAGGTATAAGACTTGAAATAATATTCAAATCATCAAAAATAAATGTTTTAGTAATAAAAGACTTCATGGAGATTTTGAGAAATATGTTACTTATTGTTCATAGAAACATTCAAGGATGTCAAATGATGGTGCGTTGTGTAACCTCTTAGATGTGGAGACTAGATTGGACTAGTACCTCTTGATTCCATGAAACTCTTTAGATTGAAAATCATGGTCTTGGGAACCCATGATCCGTTCATATGATCTATCTATGTATCTCCAAGTCAAGACCTGATATGTTCTTTTTTCTAATACAATATTGGTAAATAGGGAAATGGGATGGATTTAATTAAAAATTGGATTTCATAACTATTTATAAGCATAATGAATGGGATATAAAGGTGGTATTTGTATCATTTGGATAGAGTAATCATAATATTATGTGCTTTGTTTCTCAAAAACCACAAAGAGATTATGATTTTCGAACCTCAAGAACCAGAATGGAACATGGTGGGATTATATGAATGGTTTAGTTTAAGTGCTAAGTAGATATATTTTGATTTGATAAAATATCTCCTGAAAAAATACAAATCCCTGTTCTAATTAGAGGGGGACATTAATGAAACTCTATACCACCATGAGAAGTAAGATGGTGCCAGGAATAATTATTCTTTTATGCTTCAATTCTGATACTACATTATATACTCCAGTCACTTAGATTGTGGCTTCTTAGGTGGTCAATTAACCATGTTTATAATATGTTACCAGACCTCCAGTATATATAAATGGATTGATAGATTTGTGACTTCAAGATACCAGCCATCATTGTTCAAGGGGTATGAGTTCTCCCACTTCCCTCAGATTTCTTTTGATCACTACCCTATTTTTCTCCACTATCAGGTGGTTCCCCAATACAAAAATCCCTCCATGGGGATTAATGTTTTAAAGAATGCTGATTCATAATAAAAACTACATGGATTATAAGGAATCATCCTCAAAACATTACTTAATCTTGAATTAAATGAATAATTCACATTGATGATCTTTTCAGGTTTAGTGTTTTAGAGAATTAGGACATAACTATTACATCTCAAAGGATTACAAAGTAGACACTACTACTATATCCGATTTTTACAACAATAAAACAAATCCTTAAATAAAACAAGAGTTATTTTATTGATATAAATCTTCTCGAATACTTCCTTTCTCTTACCCTTCCTTATAACCTGTGAAAAACATTTCAAAAACTTGTGATGAGTATAAAAAGCTCAGTAAGGGTTATAACCTAATGAAAGGAAACATTAACACACCAATAAATACAAATCAATGAAACCATAACTTTCAATCATAAAATACATTATAAAATCATAATATTTATGTATGACTCATATAAGTCATAATACATAAAGGTAACTTGAGGAATTCATAACATTATTACGTAGGGAGCAACCCTCATGGTTACACTTGGAATACCCATCACAATATATTCTCTAAATCGCTTCAGAGAAACTTTAACACTTAACTCCTTTGCGTTACCCAATTCATTGGTGATCTATTACTGGATCACCCGCCCATATTTTATCATGGAACTACCCATCTTCATAAACAATTCACAAGAACAATAACATAATCGTATCACATAAAACATGCATAAAGGAAATATAACATTTCCATATTTCAATCACAAGATATCAATACAACACATTGATATAATCAAAACATTATCAAAACCATTTTCAATAAAATAAAATTAAAACATGGTATTTATTTTTCATTTAAATAAAAGTTATGGCTTGTAGAGGAAGCATAAACTCAAATAATGGTCACGGCGGCAGAGAAGTCGTTGTCGCTGCATATGTAAGCCAAAAAAATTACCATTTGTCGTTTATTAAAACAATTCGTATAAAAAGATTCTTTTTGAATAAAAATAAAATTCAAAGGGGTTTATACACCATATAAAAGAAAGTTGTGTATAAAACAAAATATGCCTCAATGAAATGAGATTGAGACGAAGACCCTTACAAAGACAATATCTTTAGATTAAGGATAAATCGATTACATAATTATGTGTGACAAATATAAATACACCCAATATAAGTGGATATTATGTGTAAAACAATCAGAGGTCATACACACATATTCAGATTATGACATAATCAAGAAGTATAGGTTTAACCAAAAGAATTGAAATTGGGTTAAGAAGTTCCCTTATAATAAATTCGACAGCCTAATAACATCACATTAAAGATTAGAAAATGAGTTGATGAGAGATAAAAAGTTTATATCATTACTTGGACATATCATTTACATCAATAAGGATATATAAGAACATATCCCAACATAGGAGGATATAAATTAAAAGTCATAACAAAAAGAAGTCTTTTAAAAAATAGGAGGGTTAAAGTTTCCCTTATCGATTAGGGTAAATTTCAAAACGTACACCCCATGACATAAAGGTCATAAAATGAAGATGTAAATACCCATAAATGAAATTATATTACAAAAATATTAGATAAATGGGTATTACAGACACCACACAAAAGGAAATAGTGGCAAATGTATCATGAATCTCACAAGAATAAAAAGTGAGATAAAAACCCCTTACCTCGTTGTAATCAATCGAGTCGTATGGCCAAAAGATAATAACCACCAAATTAATTTTAGAACAACATGAATATGAATAGAATAAATATAATATATATCAATTTTCATTAAAAAATACACGACATACCATAAATAAGTGGCGACCAATGGAAATATCATAGAATTAAAAGTGAGATAAGAAATCCCTTACGAAAATTCGGCAGCCTAACAGCGCCACTTAAAAATACTTAAATTGAATTTATGAGAGTAATATGGGGTCTATAATCATATGAAAATAAAAACTACAGTATGGTGAATATAAAATAACATCCTCCAACATATTAACATGGAGCATAAATGAAATGACATAAAACACAGTACTTGAAAAAAAAGAGAGGTTAGATCCCTTACCACAAGTCCGACTTGTCTTGTTCGTTTCTTTATATTACTGAATAATAATCATTGGAAAATTTATAATTTATTAAGGACACACTTTAAATTTTATTATTCAATTCATATCACATATTATAATTTTATAATAATTAGTTAATTATGTGAGTTCATATCAGACGTTTTTGTCGATGTTCGGTACATGAGTCAAAAATGAACTTGTTTGAAAAGAATTGTCCATGTAGTTATAAGTAAACCAACTCCAGAATAGTATTAATGATTTAAATATCATATATATCTAGTTTATATTCATTTTATACTATTCCATAACATTTGGAGATAAAAAATGAAATGCACCGTTCATGGAGACGGTAGGTCGTACGTACGCATGAACGCTACTTTCATTTCTTTGTCATATTAATGGAATTAAAAGTAAATGAGAGATATATATATTATAATTCCAGAATGATATTCATCATTTATATGTAATATATATCATATATATTAATTATATATATGTACTTATAATAATACATAACATTTGGAGACAAGAAATGAAATGTACCGTTCATGGAGACGGTAAGCTGTACGTACGCATGAACACTACTTTCATTTCTATTTCAAAACTTAATGGAATAAAAACATAATTATACATAGTTATATTATAATTACAGTATAATATAATATATAATATCATTAACTACATCCTTTATACATCTAACATATGGCATTAACGATTCAAATCGCTTTGAAGGGGCGGTAGTCCGCACTTCCTAAAATGAAATTATCACGTTTACCCATTTTAGAAACCATAAAGGTTTGGAATAAATGGAAAATAAAGAATCATAAGGAAACATAAACATAATATATATATCATATATAAATATAGTTACATCTTAATGGACACCATGAGAAGTGTTAAATGAATATTGAACAATCATCATTTCCTGAGGTTGTAATTCACCACCCACGAAAATAGTATGTTCGTTATTCATTATATAGAGGTGTGTATGAGTGTAGCTTGAATACTTCTCATAAAAACATCCTAGTATATTTAATATACTTTTTTTTTGTACAAAATAAATGAATAAAAACTGTTTAGGGGGTTGTAGATGCAAAATAAAACAAAAGAACATGAGAGAAGACATTACCTTCAAATCAGATAACTCTTTTTGATTTGAGCCCAAAGGTTTCCTTGGAAAGACTTCTTACATAAGTGAGGCTTCTAGGAGTAATCATGAGATGTGGAGAGACAATATAAGCAGAGTTTGGACGAGCCAAGGTCTTGAGAGGTGTGGGTAAGGAGGTAGAGGTGGGGGCCTTTTATAAGAGGGAGGAGGGGTACTCTTGGAAAGTTTTGGAATGCTACTTTATTATAAAATGAGTTTCTAATTTTAATGGTCCCCAATGATATATTTTGAGTCTAAGGTGATAAGGGTTTTAGATCCACCCATCCAATAGGTTTTAGACAAGTGTAAGTCTTAGATTTTACCTTATCATTGCAATTTATTTAAATCGTTCATTAACGAGGTAATCAATGCATCATCACAGTGTCATAAATAAATTTATTTATTTAATGTCTTAAAATTATATAAATATTATAATCATGTAGGAAATAGTTTTATATTTCCAATTACTATTTATAGTCAAATATATCATTTATTTAAACTAAATTAATTTTTTTTTACTTAGGATATACAAACCTTTGTTATATTTCCTTTATTTAAAAAATAACATGATAAGTAGTCACTATCACACTAAAGTGATTCCATGGGGACCCAAAGTTGGCACATGGAATCCCATGGTCGGCCATGAAACCAAAATAGGAATTAGGACACATGTTGGGGTCATTTTATATTTTTATGATATTATTTAATTACCCTTGACTACCCGATTACTAATTAAACACGATAATTAAAGATAATCACCGTCGTTACTATTCATAATGTCCAAAAAAAAAAAAGATTATTAATTACATAATTTGGACCTTGTGATTCCAAATGTGTAACCCATTTTACCAAATTCAAAACACAGATAATTTAGTAATTAATTTAAAAGTAAATCCTGTTGTCAAAACAAAAGACTGGTTTTTAAGAAGTAAATTTATCAAAAGATTGACTTTTTTTAAATCCAATTGAAAAGTGAAATTACATCCAATGAACAACATTGTATTAAGTGATAAAAACATAATTAAATTATACATTAAAAAAAATTAAAATAAAAATCTAACTATATAAATAAATTGGATGAAAAGGTAGTTTTGAATTAAAATGCTGTATATTTCACTATTCATTAAAAAATTGAACATTATCATAAAAATACCAAAATTTCACCCTAAGCTATGTTTGATATCCCAAATTCAAAAATTATTTCCATTTTAACAAATTCAAAACATATATTTTTCATTAATAAATTATATAGTTAATTCCCGATGTCAAAACAAATAGCGTGTTTTTAAGAAACAATATCTATCAAAAGATTGACACTTGTTTATATCCATTTTCAAAGTGAAATTAATTATAATGACCACCATTGGATTAAATGGTAAAAATATATTCTAATTAAACTTTAAAAAAATTTAAAACATAATCTAACTATATAATTAAATTAGATGAACAAGCAGTTTTGAAGTAAAATGCAGTTGTTTTCACTATTCATTAAAAATGAACATTGTTAGAAAAATACAAAAAATTTAACCAAAGTAAATTTCAATGTCTGAATTCTAAAGAATCAGTTTATTTTGACAAATAGAGCTTATATGATTGGAAAAAGTTATAATTACAAAAGGTTCACCAATAAAAGGAGGTAAACCAATCTTTTAAAAATATTAGAGTATTTATTTTTAAAAATGGATTCATTTGTATTTTAAGCCTCTACAATTTATTGGATAAATGTAAAAATATTTAAAAAACATATGTAATCATTTTTTAGTCATTTCTATTCATTTATGCCATTACAACGGCTCATCGTTAACTATTATTTAAAATCATATTATTATATTATTAGTGTGCAACGTAAGATTTCAAGGAAACTCGTTGTTGCGTATTGGGTACGCCATAAAGCATAGTAATAACTTTAAGGTAATATTAACATTTTATTAACAAATATTGACAAATATGAGAATGTAATATTCTTTATTTACCTGGGATGTTACATCCTTCCCCCCTTTTGAGAATTGCATCCTTGCAATTTTAAAAAAAAATTAGGCTCAGAAACTTCATTGAAAGCCCCACATCAGAAAAGGAGTCAATAAAACTATAAATTTAAAAAAAATAAAGAGAAGTAAAAAAGGTCACCTGATATAAGAGATTCTAGGATTCCATGAAAACATGGATGTGGAGGAAAAAAACAAACCATCAAGGTCTGATGGAGAGTGATTGAAAATATGTATAGGAGAAAGTTAACCACTAGAAAATCACAAATATGTGATGGGTTAAATGTTATTTGATTCCCCTGTAGGAAATTTTAACAAACATCATTTTTGTTTTAAGTTACATTTCATTGAGGAATTCATTTATGAGCTTAACTAAAACATAAGGAAACATGCTTACTTGTCATGTAGACTTTCAGCTTTTACTATATTTCTAACACTAACTCATATTTTCTCCAAACCACGAGTATTCAGAAAAGATGAACTATATATTTCCCATGTCTTTAGACCTTAACTAAAACCACAATTTTTAGTACAAGATCAGATAATCCCCAAAAGGATAATCCTTTATAAAAATAAAAGCTACTCTTAATCTCCAAAATTTGTTAATCATTACCCAAAGTTCAACAAAGACCATTCGATAAAAAATTGTCCATAAAATTCTTCAATGTAATCAAAAATAATATTGAAACCCAAATCTTTGAAGGATTTAATCACATAGTCTTCTAAGATAAATCTTAACATTTATCTCCAAATAACATCAATTACTCTTAAAGTCTCATATTGAAAAGTAATTAACCTAATCACATATCCTCCATGAGAGGTTAATCATTTCCATAGATAACCCCAAATCAACTTATTCCGGATTTATAAGATCATCTAACTAATAAGAATTAGTCATACTAACCAGGGACTTCACGTAGTCCAGTGGTAGGTGATAAATACCAGTTGTACTTTGGTTGTGGGTTCGAATCCTGCAGCTTTGTCCGACGCGACAGGTTGCCACATGTTCTGTGGGTTGTCCTTTTTCCAAAACAATATAATTATTAAAACATTCCCCAAAAAGAGTAAATATATTCAAAAATAACCATAACATAATTAAACCTTAAGTTTATCTTATGCCTTTCATTTTCCATCATAACATATAGTAACCCATAATTACCTAAAAAGTAAGGAACATATAATCCGTAATGGTTACCTTTATAATTATTACCTGAACTTCCACATAGAGCTGTCTCGTACATGATGCATTAAAGAACTCACCAAGGTTAAAGTGGTTAATCATGAATCCGAATAGTTGGTTTATAATAACCACGAGATTTCTCATCAAATCCCCCATTTCATCCAGTCTCATAATCAGAGAAACACCATAGTTTCCTTCAAACCCATTATCACTTTGGTGCCTGCTAGATCCATCCATTTACTAAAACCAAAAATGTTAGTGTGAGTATATCATTAAAATCATCATATAATATCTTATGAGGAAGGTAAATAAAAATATATAATTATTCATATTATCTTAAACTCATTCACTTTATCAAAAGAGATCTATGACTATTTCTGAAATCCTAACCATTATAGTAATGTCACTTGAGCTTAAATAATACCCTAACCTCTAAAGTTATCTAAACCGATATTTGATACCAACTACAAGGACCCAACCTTAGAATATTACATAATCTTGAATTAAATAAATAATTTACATTGAGTATCTTTTCAGGTTAGAGTTTTAGATAATTAAGACATAACTATTACATCTCAAAGTATTACAAAGTATACAATACTACTATAACCGATTTTTCACAATAATAAAAAAATCCTTAAATAAAACAATATTTATTTTCTTGATATAAATATTCTCGGATACATCCTTTCACTTACCCATCCTTATAACCTGTGAAAAAAATTTCAAAAACTTGGGATGAGCATAAAAAGATCAGTAAGGGTTATAACATAATGAAAGGAAACATTAACCCGCCGATAAATACAATTCAATAAAACCATCACTTTCAATCATAAAATACCTTTTAAAATCATAATATTTATGTATAACTCATAGAAATCATAAGACATAAAGGTAACTTTGGAATTCATAACATTCTTATGTAGGGAAAAACCCTCAGGGTTACGTTTGGAATACCCATCACTGTATATTCCCTAAATCTCTCCAGGGAAATATAAGCATTTAACTCATTTGCGTTACCCAATGCATTGGAGAGCTATCACGGACTCACCCACCCTTATTTTATCATGGAACCACCCGTCTTCATAAACAATTCCCAAGAACCATAACATAATCGTATCATATAAAACATGTATAAAGGAAACATAACATTGCCACATTTCAATCACAAGATATCTATACAACACATTGATATAATCAAAACATTATCAAAACCATTTTCAATAAAAAAATTAAAACATGGTATTTATTTTTCATTTTAAAAAAGTTATGGCTTATAGAGGAAGCCGAAACTGAAATAATGGTCACGACAGCGGAGAAGTCATTGTCACCACATACATAAGACAAAAAAATTCCCTATTCTCGTTTAGTAAAATGCCTCAAAAAAATAGATTCCTTTTGAATAAAATTAAAAGTCAAAGGGGTTTATACACCGTATAAAAGAAAGTTGTGTATAAAACAAAATATGCCTCAATGAAAGGAGATTGAGACGAAGTCCCTTACAAAGACGATATCCTTAGATTAAGGATAAATCAATTACATAATTATGTGTGAAAAATATAAATACACCCAATATATGTTGATATTAAGTGTAAAACTATCAAGGGTCATCCACACATATTTAGATTACGACATAATCAATAAGTGGAGGTATAACCCAAAGAATTGAAATTGGGTTAAGAATTTCCCATACAGAAATTTCGACATCCTTACAACGTCACATTAAAGTTTATAAAATGAGTTTATGAGAGATAAAAAGTGTATATAATCACTTGGAAATATCATTTACAACAATAAAGATATATAAGAACATATCCCAACATAAGAAGATGTAAATTAAAAGACCTAACAAAAAAAAGTCTTTTTAAAAGAGGAGGGTTAAAGGTTCCCTTAACGATTTGGGTAACTTTCAAAACGTACACACCATAAAATAGAGGTCATACAATGAAGATGTAAATACCCATAAATGAGATTATATTACAGAAAAAGTATATTAATGGTCAGTATATACACCATATAAAAGGAAATAGTGGAAAATGTTGTACGAATGTCACGGGAATAAAAAGTGAGATAACAACCCCTTACGTCGTTGTAATCAATCGAGTCGTATGAACAAAAGATAATAATAACCAAATGAATTTCAGAACAACATGACTATAAATATAATATTGATAAAATATATCAATTGTCAGTACACAATACACCTTATTCCATAAATAAGTGGTGAAAAATGGAAATCTCACAGAATTAAAAGTGAGATAAGAAATCCCTTACAAAAATTCGTCAGCCTAATGTCGCCACTTAAAAATACTTAAAATGAATTGATGAGATTAAGAGGGGGTCTGTCATAATATGTGTTGGTCGGAGTGGATACTCAAGAGGGGGGTGAAATGAGTTCCAATTAAAATTTTTGTTTTTAAAACATTTTCTAAAAACCCCACAAATAAAATACTGAATTAAACTGTAGTGAATTTATATCAAAGTAAGGGTTCGGTTGGGTTCTCAAGGGATTGATTATTTCCCAGTTAATCAAAACAGAATGGTTGATTAACTTTTAAAACCAACTTACTGATTTACAACTAATATAAACACTTGCAAATTTAATTATCAAAGTGACTTTATAATAGTTTTGGTTTTAAAGAAATTAGCAGAGGAATAAAAGAATAACTTTGATAGATATAGCACAACAGATATAACCAAGAGGTTCAGTCTCAAGCAGAGACTTAGTCCTCCCAACAATTTTTATAAAACTGATCCACACCCTGGATCGAGGATTACAACAGTATACAACTGTCCAGGTCCAAGACCTCTACAACTGTTATTCGTGGGAAATAGAATAACAGCAACCAGCTGTCCAGGTCTCACACGACCTCTACCACTATCTCAGTGGGAAATAGAAGATGTAAGAGTTTGAGTGAGGATTTACAGATCCTCCAGTTAAAGTATAGGAGACAGTGTGTGTACTAAATGAAGGAGATAACACACACTGCTTGAAATGTAAAAAGTAAATCACAGAGGCAAATACATAGAGTTTAGAAATGGCTCTAGTGATTTTCGTGCAGCTCTGGACTCCTTTGGTTGATCAGAATTAGTTCTGAGTCCTCTTCTGGTTTTTTTCTAGAAAACAGAGTATCATCTATTTCCTTGACTTCCAGGTGTAGAGATAGTTGAAGAAGCTGTTAAGTGATGTTCTTGTTTTTGTTCTCAGCTCTTCTCTGGTATGCATAAGTGCACAAGTTCTTCTTGTAAGCTCAGTCGTCTCTTTGCATGTACACCAGCTCGGTTCAGCACTCTGTGTATTCGTTCTTGTGTTCAACACTTTTTCTCGCAGCACACGCACACACCTCTTCAGCTCGAAATAAGCTCTTATTTAAGGCACGAGCTCTGGCAAAAGATATGACTTTTTTTTGAAGGTACGAGGTACGGTTTCCTGACAACCAACAACACACATTAAATAAATGACCGAGCATTAAAATATTCCTAATATGACCGTTGGTTAGATTAAATAAAGTTAAATAAATTCAAACAGTTGTTTATGACAATCGATGTGTCATGTGATGGGTAGGTCATCAGCATCAGCATCAGTGAGACATCTTCGGTGACTCAGATGATCAGCATCGTTGTGTCATCTTCGGTGACTCATTTGATCAGCATCGGTGTGTCATGATCAGTGACTCATATGATCAGCATCGGTGTGTCATCTTCGGTGACTCAGATGATCAGCATTGGTGTTTCATCTTCGGTGACTCATTTTATCAGCATCAGTGTGTCATGATCGTTGACTCATATGATCAGCATCGGTGTGTCATCTTCGGTGAATCATTTGATCAGCATCGGTGAGACATCTTCGGTGACTCAGATGATCAGCATCGGTGTGTCATGATTGGTGACTCATATGATCAGCATCAGTGAGACATCTTCGGTGACTCATATGATCAGCATCGGTGAGACATCTTCGGTGACTCATTTGATCAGCATCAGTGAGACCGTTGTCCTTAGATATGGAACGGTGCGACCGTTGTCCTTTTATATGGATCGGTGCGACCGTTGTCCATTTGAGCTAGAGGACTTCCAGAATACTTGTAAATCAATAACAAAGAGATTAAAACATGATCCATCCAATATACATAGATTCACTAAGAGATTGTAATTATGTATATGAGAAATCCAACCGGATTAAGTAATCGAGGATTTGTGATTATTAAAACAGCAATCATAGGAAGAATTCAACAATATTCCAGAGGGCTCAACAATCTCCCCCTTTTTGATAATCAAAAATCTTAGCCAATCACAAGGCTTATCCATAAAAAAATATAATATATCATCATTAATAAGGCATAATAATAATAAAAACATAATGAGATATAAATCTCCCCCTGAAGTTACGCCTTTAAATACTTATGCAAGCATTTCCATAAAAAGATATAAATCTCCCCCTTGAGAGCTGCATCTCCCCCATATCCCCATAGACCCATAAATATACAGATTTTCTCCCCCTTTGGGATAATCAAAAAGGAGGGAAAACAGATAAAGAAGAGATGAAAAGAAGACATCAGGGAGAATAAAAAAAGAGAATAAAGTTTATAAGACATCACAGTACAATCACAATAGGGTTCACCCTATCAACAACAACACACAACTATTTCTGGGGATGTAACGGGGATTTTCCCTTGTCATAAGGATCAATGGTTGGTAAGTTGGAAGGCTTGGAGGCAGGTTGAACTGGGCGAATTTGAAATGATGGTAAGATGACTCTGGAGGTTAGAGGAGAGGACGCCACTGGGATTTGTTGTGGAGCTGTAGGAGCTGGTTGAGAAGATTGCTGAGGAACTGGTCGGAGTTGAGATAGAGATTGAGCAACAAAGATCTGATTTGGAGCAACATCAGAGGCACTGAGAGGGTCAGCAGTAGGAAGCACAATGGTTGTGGCTTGTGCATTCAGATAAGGCTTCAAAAGATTTATGAAATTCTGAATAACTTCAGCACCATACTGCATAGCCTTCTCAAAACCATCCTTATTCTCCATGAACCGTCCCAAGGTTGGAGTAAAATCTTGTAACTGTCGAACTTGATTCTTGAAAGCTCGAGTGACTGGAGGTAGTCTCAGATTTTCAGCTAACACTTTGAAATTTGCAGTCATCTCATGATTGGTATAGATTTTTGAAAAGTAGTGATCAACCTTTTCCTTGATCTCTCTCTGGGCTTTAGTGGCATCTGTTGAATATAATGTTACCATCTTATGAATGTGACTACTATGCTCCTTCATCTTCCTCAACGAGTCCAAATAAAGAACTTTCCTAATGGCGGCCAATTCATCATGCACAATCTTCCTTAGAGCCTCTAGCTCACGAGTAGTGATCTTGTTTACTTTGGTTGTACTGGCTTGTGAAACTATCTGAGTTATCTCAGCTTTCAACTTTATCAGTTCAGACTTCTTAAGATGTTCAATCAGATTTCTCAACAATTCCATCATACCAGAGATGGTGGATCTAAATTCGTTGGATAAAGAAACTAAGCCAGATTGTAGATCCTTCAGAATCTGATTTAGAGAGGCTATGTTCCTTCCAATAAACTCACCAGTATTGGCCAGGTCTGGTTTAATAGCATTTGAAATCTCTTCTCTGACTGTATCTCTCACAGTAGTAAGCAACTCACTTTTGAACTTATCAAAATCAGACTGAGAGATAGTAGAACTAGGTAGATGAGAACCTGCAGCATCAACAGCATGAGCAGACCTTGCCTCAACTGGTTGTCTTTCCATCATAACCGTAGTAGATTCTGATTCTTCTTCTTCTTCTTCTTCAGAATAATCTAAACCCCAAAAAGAAAAACCAGGGTAATCATCCCAGACAGCGGCACACGGAGTATATTTCATTTTATCATAACATGCTTTTGCACTGATTTCAAGAGATTCTCTCTTGCCATTAGCATCTGTTTCTGGTACAGTTTGATGTGTTTCTGTTGGAGGTATACCAAGACCATCCACTGGTCGGTTATCATCATCATCATCTCCATTCTAATTTCCATTCTTATTTCCATTCTTCACAGAAACGTCACTGTCAGATACTTCAGTGTCACTAGCTTCTTCATCACCAATAACTGGTTCTGATTCAGGTAGGGGTAAAGGTGGACTGGCAGATCCAAAGTCTATTATTCTTTTAGGGCTCCCAATATCAGGATCACTCCTATCATCAGTATCTGACATACTTCCTTCTTCTGTTTCAGCTTCTTCTATCCCTTGTTTACCAGACTCTTTAGTGTCTTTATTCCTTTCAACATCTACTTCTTCCTCATCATCAGAATAAATTGGCTCCTCATCTGATTTCAAACCAGGGTCTCTCAAACCCTTCGGCCTCTTTCCATGATCAGTGGGATTGTAAGATTCATAAAACTTGTCCTCATCAGCAACCCAAAATTTCTTCCATGGGTTCCAGTTTATTTTTATCCATTTACAAATTTCTTTATTAACACAACAAGAACTATTAGATTCGGCTATCTCATCAGCTTCATCAACACATTACAGATTCTTTAACATAACAGAGATCATTTTGGAATAGAACATGGCAGTGGCATTCATAGAATGTTTCACCATTCCATCTATGTGTACCATTAGATATCTACACAAATTGATCTTCTCATGGGAATTTAGTAAAAACAATATAAAAACTTCCTGGTATCTTATAGCAGCAAAATCTCTTTTCTTGGGGCAAATTTGGTGCTGAATAAACTTAAAGACAAGTCTACATTCACCATCCAGCTCTGAGGCTATGATTCTCCATGACTCTCTGTTTCCAGTCAAAAGCTCCAAAGCTAACTTATAAGAGAAATATTCAGTGGTTGGACGAATGTTTCCAGCATAATCCTCATACCGACCCTCATGGGGTACATTCAAACATTCAGCCCATTGTTTAGACGAAAAAGATATTTTAATTCCTTTCAATACAGAAGACATTCTGGCAGCCTCGACACCATCTAAAGTAATTTGCAGATTTATATAAAACTCATGCACTAGATTTGGGTAGTATACATGAGTGTTATCTAAGAACCAGGTTTTCCATCCTTGCGAATCTATAACTTATAACAACAGCGACTTACTTGTCAAAAGCCAGGTGGAGCTGACTTCCTTTTCTACAGCAACAATCCGAGTTTCCAGGTTCGGATTTACTGATCTTTGAGTAGTAATACTCGACTCGCCTCGAGCACACTTTGAAGGTACAAGACTTTATGATCCTTTGATCGGTCTCTTCTGCTTAGCCATTTGACGATTCTAGGGAAAGCAGGAGTTCGAAGGTTCGAAGTAGAGGAAAAGAGAGGAAATAAGGTTTGGCGGGAAAGAAATGAAAGGTCGACGGTTTGGGGAATAGAAATAGTCATGTATCATTTATTTCATCATTTAGGGTTCCCATAATAAAGATAAAAAAAATAGTTAATAAAAAATAATAAAAAAATATAAAGAAAGATCAGTTTCACAGATGGGTTTGACAGATCAGTTTCACAGATCAGTTTCAGAGATCAGTTTCACAGATCAGTTTCAGAGATCAGTTTCACAGATCAGTTTCACAGATCAGTTTCACAGATCAGTTTCACAGATCTATCACACACAATTCTTGTTTAATAAAATTCATTCTTTCAGAACATAAAGGCATTGTTAAAATATCAGCTAATTGATGTTCAGAAGTAATAAATTCTAGAGAAATATCACCTTTCTGATAATGATCTCTTAGAAAGTGATGTCTGATATCAATGTGCTTAGTCCTTGAGTGAGACACATGATTCTTAGATATGTTGATCACACTAGTATTGTCACAGTTAGTTGAAACCTATTTAAAATCAAATCCATAGTCCAATAATGTGTGTTTCATCCACAGAATCTGTGCACAGCAACTACCAGTAGAAATATATTTTGCTTCAGCAGTAGAAAATGCAACTGAGTTCTGTTTCTTACTATACCATGATACTAGAGACTTTCCAAGTAAATGACATGTTCCAGATGTTCTTTTCCTATCTAACTTACATCCAGCAAAGCCAGCATCTGAATAACTAATTAGGACAAATGATTGTCCTTTTGGATAAAACAAACATAAATTCACAGTACACTTAAGATATTTAAAAATCCTTTTAATAGCCAGTAAGTGTGATTCTTTAGGATTAGCTTTAAATCAAGCACACATACACACACTAAACATAATATCCAGTCGACTAGTAGTAAGATAAAGTAAACTCCCAATCATGCCTCTGTTATAGGTTTGATCAACTGGTTTCCCAGTTTCATCAACATCCAACTACAGGTAGTACTCATAGGTATATCACTTTACTTAACACTATCTAAACCAAAACATTTTAATAAATCCTTAGTATATTTACTTTGATTTATAATAATACCATCTTTAGTTTGAAATATTTGAAATCCAAGATAATACTTAAGCTCTCCCATTAAGCTCATTACAAACTCATTTTGCATAACCTTTGAAAATTCAGTACATAAAGAATTTTTAGAAGATCCAAAAATAATATCATCAACATAGATTTGTACTATTAACACATCTTTTGAAATCCTTTTTATTAAAAGAGTGGGATCAGCTATTCCTTTTGTAAATCCTTTTGAAGTAAGAAAGTTTGAAAGTCTTTCATACCAAGCTCTTGGAGCTTGTTTTAAACCATATAAAGCTTTATAAAGTTTAAAGACATGATTTTGAAAATAAGGATTTGTGAAACCAGGTGGTTGTTCTACAAAAACATCTTCAACAATAAAACCATTTAAAAAAGAACTTTTCACATCCATTTGATATAATTTGAAATTCAGATGTGATTCATAGGCATGTAAGATCCTAATAGCCTCTAATCTAGCTACAGCTGGAAAGGTTTCCTCATAGTCAATTCCTTCTTCTTGATTGTAACCTTGTGTTACTAGCCTAGCTTTGTTTCTAATGATGTTTCCAGATTCATCAACTATGTTTCTAAACACCTATTTTGTGCCTATGGTTATAGTGTCCTTGGGTCTTTCTACTAATTTCCAGAATTTGTTTCTTTCAAATTGATTTAATTCCTCTTGCATAGCCATTACCCAAAATTCATTATTGATAGCATCATTGATATTTTTAGGTTCTAGTTGAGACAAGAAGTCTTGATGTTCAACCTGATTTCTAAGAGAAGCTCTAGTCTGTGTCCCTCTATCAAGATTTCCTACAACAACATCTAAAGGATGATTCTTCAGAATTCTAGTTAATCTAGAAAAGGTAGGGCTCGAGATTTCTGGTTCATCTACAGGTTGAGGTTCAACAGAAGAAGGGTCTGGAAAATCTCCAGAACTGTATGTTTTAACTACTGTTCCACTGTCTTTATCATTAAGGTTCAAACCAGAGAGATCATCTTTAAGATTTTCAAGAGAGGTCTTAGGTTCATGTGGATCAGTTTCATCAAATTTGATGTGAACAGATTCTTCCACACATTTGGTTCTTTTATTGAAAACTCTATAGGCTTTACTGGAAGTTGAGTAACCAAGAAAAAGTCTTTCATCACTCTTGGATGCAAATTTGTCGAGATTGTCTTTAGTATTAAGAATAAAGACTTTGCAGCCAAAAAATTTGAAGTAGTTAACCTTAGGTTTCATATGGTTCCACATCGCATAATGGGTCCTCTTAAGAACAGGTCTGATCAAGACTCTATTGATAACATAACAAGCTGTATTTACATATTCAACCCAAAAATAAACAGGTAGGTCATACTCATTAAGCATAGTTCTAGCAATTTCTTGCAGGGTTCTATTCCTCCTTTCTACTACACCATTCTGTTTAGGTGTCCTAGGGGCAGAGAAATTGTGACTATAGCCATTGTGTGAGAAGTAAGATTCAAACTCATGATTTTCAAACTCACAGCCATGATCACTTCTTAGGGTTTTAATCTTAAGTCCACTACGGTTTTCTACAGACTTGGAGTATTTTATAAAGCAAGAACATGCTTCACTTTTGTAACCTAGAAAATATACCCAAGTATATCTAGAAATGTCATCTATAAGAACATAGACATAATGCTTCCCATTTAAACTAGAAACTCTAGAAGGTCCAAATAAATCCATGTGAACCAACTCGAGAGGTTGAGAAGTTGAAACTTCTTTCTTTGATTTAAAAAAAACTTTATGTTGCTTTCCCTTTTGATAGGGATTACAAACTTTGTCTGCTGGAAATTCAAGTTTTGGTAGGTCTCTAACTAAGTTCTTCCTAGAAATTTTTCTAATTGAATGCACATTGCAGGGTCCTAATCTTCTATGCCAAAGTCAAGACTCTTTATGAAAAGCATTTAAACAAGTAATATTTTGCTTAGCTAAAGAATTTAAATGAACAGCATAAACATTTTCATTTCTCAAGGCAGCAAATACTAAAACATTTTTAGAATTAAAAACATTGCAAGAATCATTTTCAAATTTAACATAAAAACCATCATCACATAACTAAGAAATACCTAAAAAATTGTATTTAAGTCCATCAACAAATAAAACTTTAGAAATTAATACTGAGTCAGTGTTACCAATCTGGCCTAAGCCAATGATTTTCCCATTATAATTATCACCAAAGGTGACAAAACCTCCATCAACTCTGACTAATATTTTAAAGCATGAGAGGTCTCCGGACATATGTCTTGAAAATCCACTGTAAAAATAACATGGCTTTCTATAAGAGCTCTTTAATCAGGTTTCCTACAAAAAAGATTTATATAGGAAATGATTTTGGTGCCCAGATTTTATTGGGTCCAGACAGGTCAGCCAATAACACTTTAGGTACCCATATTTGTCTAATGGGTCTCATAAACTTTGTAGAATCAACAGATTTTGAAAGGTAAACCTTATTAGATCCATAACTATAAATATATCTAGTTGAAGCATATGAAGTTTCAGAACTAGCTACATTCTGTCTAGATTTAAGAATGAATTTATTTTTGGTAATCATCCTTTGTCCAGGTTGGTATCATATACCAGTAGTGTATCTAGGTTCTATTTGATTACCTAGCATCTGAGTAAGAATATCTTTACCATTTGTAAATTTCTCTAAGTCTTTCTTGAGTTTCTCATTAGAGAATTTCAGTTCAGTGTTTTCTTTAATCAACTGAGCATTATTTTCCATTTCAATATCAAGATCAGATATATGTTTAACCATTAAAGCATACTATTTCTTTAACCCTTTGTATTTGTCTTTCAGCTCATTACAGGTTTCTTCTAATATATCACAATATTCAAATAGTTCATATTTTGACATGTTTTCTGAGTCAGAATCACTTTCAGAATAATATGAATTTAAAGCAGGAGTTTCAGATGTTACCTCAGAGGCGTTTTTCATAAAACACATGTTTGCCTTATTTCTGTGTTCAGTTTCAGAAACTTTAGATTTAGTGGAGCTATCCTCAGAAGCACTCCAAGTAGCCTTCATAGCCTTTTTGTACTTACTGTCCTTATAATCATACATCTTCTTGTATTTCAACTTTGGACAGTCTGCTTTTATGTGTCCCTTTCTTTTGCACTCATAGCAGACAACTTCATCTGATTTTTCAGATTTCTTCCAATTCTTTTTCCATTGTCCCTTGCTATCATACTTACCTTTATAATTTTATTTTCTAAAAAACTTCTTCTTCCTATAAAACTTTTTAAATCTTCTGGAAATGTGAGCCAACTCATCATCACTATTAGAAGCACTTTCACTGTCTTCACATCTTGAACTCTCATTTATAGCATAATTCTTCTCCTTATCCTTGTTCTTTGAAGTTGATGTCTTGAAAGAAACTGACTTCCTACTAGGTTAATCTTATTCTTCTTTGTTAACCTTGAGTTCTTCTTCATACATCATCAACTTTCCAATTAGTTCCTTGACTGGTAGTTCACCAATATCACATGATTCTCTAATTGAGACAGAAGTTCCCCTCCATCTTTTAGGTAGACATCTCAAAATTCTCATAATTTGTTCCTTTGATGAAACATCCTTTCCCCGGGAAGTCATTGTGTTGACAATTTCATTAAACCTGAGATACTTGTCAGAAATGGATTCATCAGGTTTCATCTTAAAATTATCATACTTAATAGTATAAGTGTTCAATCTCATTTCCTTAACATTAGTTGTTCCTTCATGAGAAACATCTAAGGTATCCCAAATTTTATATGCAGTTTTACAAGCAGATATTCTATTAAATTCCTCATCTCCTAAAGCACAGTACATGGAATTCATAGATTTGCAGTTATTATTATAGGCAGCCTTAGTAGCTTCATTCCAAGTAGTTCTAATAGTAGTAGGAATTTTATATTCTGATTCTATAGCAGTCCAAATATCAAAACCCATGTTTTCTAGATGAATTTTCATCTTGATTTTCCAGTGAGCATAGTTAGTGCCATTGAAAAATGGTGGTCTATTGGTAGCAACACCATCAAGTCTATTATCCATGATAACTTACATAAAGTAAAGATTTTAAAGAGATAAAAATTTAGAAATAAAAGAAATTTTAAGAACATTAAAATAAAACTAAAATCACAGTTGAAAAACAGAGTACTTTTAGAAGATATTTAAAACCACCTCTGATACCAATTGTTGGTCGGAGTGGATAATCAAGAGGGGGGTGAATTGAGTTCCAATTAAAATTTCTGTTTTTAAAACTTTGTCTTAAAAACCCCCAAATAAAATACTGAATTAAACTGTAGTGAATATATATCAAAGTAAGGGTTCGGTTGGGTTCCCAAGGGATTGATTATTTCCCAGTTAATTAATACAAAAAGTTTGATTAACTTTTGAAACCAACTTACTAATTTACAACTAATATAAACACTTGTGAATTTAATTATCAAAGTGACTTTAAAACAATTTTGGTTTTAAAGAAATTAGCAGCGGAATAAAAGAATAACTTTGAAAGATATAGCACAACAGATATAACCAAGAGGTTCAGTCTCAAGTAGAGACTTAGTCCTCTCAACAATTTGTATAAAAGTGATCCGCACCCTGGATCAGGGATTACAACAGTATACAACTGTCCAGGTCCAAGACCTCTACCACTGTTATTCGTGGGAAACAGAACAACAGTAACCATCTTTCCAGGTCTCACATGACCTCTACAACTATCTTAGTGGGAAATAGAAGATGTAAGAGTTTGAGTGAGGATTTACAAATCCTCTAGTTAATGTATAGGAGACAGTGTGTGTATTAAATGCAGGAGATAGCACAAACTGCTTGAAATGTAAAAATTAAATCACAGAGGCAATTATTTAGAGTTTAGAAATGGATCTAGTGATTTTCGTGCAGCTCTGGACTCTTTTGGTTGATCGAAATTCATTCTGAGTCCTCTTCTGGTTTTTATCTGGAAAACAGAGTATCGTCTGTTTCCTTGACTTCCAGGTGTAGAGATAGTTGAAGAAGCTGTTGAGTGATGTTCTTGTTTTTGTTCTCAGCTCTTCTCTAGTATGCATAAGTGTATGAGTTATTCTTGTAAGCTCAGTAATCTCTTTTCATGTACACCAGCTCGGTTCAGCACTCTACGTATTCGTTCTTGTGTTCAACACTTTTTCTCGCAGCACACGCACACACCTCTTCAGATCGAAAGAAGCTCTTATTTAATGCACGAGCTCCGGCAAAAGATATGATTACTTTTTGTAGGTACGAGGTATGGTTTTCGGAAAACCAACAACACACATTAAATAAATGACAGAGCATTAAAATATTAATAATATGACCGTTGGTTAGATTAAATAAAGATAAAGAAATTCAAACAGCTGTTTATGACTATCGGTTTGTCAAGTGATTGGTAGGTCATCAGCATCAGCATCAGTGATACATCTTCGGTGACTCAGATGATCAGCATCGGTGTGTTAACTTTGGTGACTCATTTGATCAGCATCGGTGTGTCATGATCGGTGACTCATATGATCAGCATCGGTGTGTCATCTTCAGTGACTCAGATGATCAGCATCGGTGTTTCATCTTCGGTGACTCATTTGATCAGCATCGGTGTGTCATGATCGGTGACTCATATGATCAGCATCAGTGTGTCATATTCGGTGACTCATTTGATCAGCATCGGTGAGACATCTTCAGTGACTCAGATGATCAGCATAGGTGTGTCATGATCAGTGACTCATATGATCAGCATCGGTGAGACATCTTCGGTGACTCATATGATCAGCATCAATGAGACATCTTCGATGACTTATTTGATCAGCATCGGTGAGACCGTTGTCCTTTGATATGGATCGGTACAACCGTTGTCCTTTGATATGGATCGGTGCGACCGTTGTCCGTTTGATCCAGAGGACTTCCAGAATACTTGTAAATCAATAACAAAGATATAAAAACATGATCCAGCCAATATACACAGATTCAATAAGATATTGTAATTATGTATATGAGAAATCCAACCGGATTAAGTAATCGACGATTTGTGATTATTAAAATAGCAATCATGGGAAGAATTCAACAATCTTCCAGAGGGCTCAACAATATGAAAATACAAATTACAATATGTTGAATATAAAATAACATCCTCCAACATAAGAACATGGATCATAAAATAAATGACATAAAAGAGAGTACATGAAAAGAAAGAGTGAGGTCGGATACCTTACCTCAAGTCCGACTTGTCTTGTTTGTTTCTTTACATTGTTGAATAATAAACTTTGGTCAATTTATAATTTCTTAAGGAAATACTCTAATGTTTATTATTAAATTCATGTCACATATTATAATTTTATAATAATTAGTTAATTATTTGAGTTCATATAAGACATTTTTCTCGATGTTCAGTATATGAGTCAAAAATGAATTTGTTTGAAAAGAATTGTCCATGTAGTTATAAGTACACCATATCCAGAATGGTATTAATGATTTAAATATCATATATATACAGTATATATTAATTTTATGCTATTACATACAATTTGGACATAAAAAATGAAAAGTACCATTCATGGAGACGGTAGGCCGTACGTACGCATGAACGCTACTTTCATTTCTTTGTCATATTAATGGAATTAAAACTAAATGAGAGATATATATATTATAATTCCAGAATGAGATTCATCATTTAGATGTAATATATATCATATATATTCATTATATATATGTACATATAATAGTACATAACATTTGGAGATAAGAAATAAAATGTACTGTTCATGGAGATGGTAAGCCGTACGTACGCATGAACGCTACTTTAATTTTATTTTCATACTTTAACGAAATTAAAACATAATAATACACAGGTATATTATACATACATTATAATATCATATATAATATCATTAACTACATCCATTATACATCCCACATATGGCATTAATGATTCAAATCACTTTGAGGGGGCAGTAGTCCGCACTTCCTAAAATGAAATTATCGCGTTTACCCATATTGGAAACCATAAAAGTATTAAATAAATGAAAAATAAAGAAGCATAAGTAAAAAAATAAACATTATATATATCATATATAAATACAGTGACATCTTAATGGCCACCATGGTAGGTGTTAAATTAAGATTGAACAATCATCGTTTAATGAGGCAGTAATTCGCCACCCGCAGAAACAATATGTTCTTTAACCATTATATGGATGTGTGTATGAGTGTAGTTCGAATACTTCTCATAAAAACATCCCAGTATATTTCATATACTGGTTTTGTTAAAAAATAAAGTAATAAAAAGAGTTTAGGGGGTTGGTGAAGCAAAATAAAATAAAATAACATGAGAGAAGACATTACCTTCAAATCAGATAACTCTTTTTGATTTGAGCCCAAAGGCTTCCTTGGAAAGACTTACACCCAATGTAAGGCTTCTAAGAGTAGTAGATGGATGTGGAGAGACAATATGAGGAGAGGATTAATGATCCAAGGTCTTGAGAGGTGTGGGTAAGGGGGTATAGGTGGGGGCCTTTCGTAAGAGGGAGGAGGGGCACTCTTGGAAAGTATTGGAATGTTACTTTCTTATAAAATGAGTTTCAGATTTTAAAGGTCCCAAAATGATATATTTAGAGGATAAGGTGACAAGGTTTCTAAATCCTCCCATCCAATAGGATTTTTAAAAGTGTAATTCTTAGATGTTACCTTATCTTTTCCTTGTATTTAAATCGTTCATTAATGAGGAAATCACTCCATCATCTCAGTGTCATAAATAAATTTATTTATTTAATGTCTAAAAATAATAAAAAAATTACCATCATATAGGAAATAGTTTTAGCTTCCCAATGACTATTTATAGTCAATGTGATCATTAATGTAAACGAAATTAAAATATTTTTACTTAGGATATACAAACCTTTGTTATATTTCTTTTCTTTTAAAAATAATATGATAAAATGTCACTATCACACTAATGTGATTCCATGGGGCCCCAATGTTGGAACAAGGAATCCCAGGGTCGTCCATGACACCAAAAAAGAAATTAGGACACATTTTTGGGTCATTTTATATTTTTATGATATTATTTTATTACCCTTAACTACCTGATTAATAATTAAACACGATAATTAAAGATAATTACCGTCAGTACTATTCATAATGTCCAAAAACAGAAGATTATTAATTACATAATTTGGACCTTATGATTCCAAATGTGGAACCAATTTTACCATATTAAAAACACAGAAATTGTAGTAATTAATTTAAAAGTAAATCCAATTGTAAAAATAAAATATGGTTTTTTAAGAAGTAAATTTATCAAAGGATTGACTTGTTTTTACATCTAATTGAAATGTGAGATTACTTCCAATGATTTTTTTTACTAAGTGATAAAAACATAATTCAATTATATTTTAAAAACAATTAAAATGACAATATATCTATATAAATAAATTGGATGAAAAGCCAGTTTTGAAATAAAATGCTGTATTTTTCATTATTCATTAAAAAATGAACATTATCAGAAAAATAACTAAAATTCACCATAAGCTATATTTGATATTCCAAATTCAAAAATGATGTCCATTTTAACAAATTCAAAACATATAAGTTTTATTAATAAATTATATAGTTAATTCTCAATGTCAAAACAAATAGCGTGTTTTTAAGAAACAATATCTATCAAAAGATTGACACTTGTTTATGTCCATTTTCGAAGTGAAATTAAATATAATGACCACCATTGGGTTAAATGGTAAAAATATATTCTAATTACACTTTAAAAATTTTAAAAAGATAATTTAAATATATAATTTAATTAAATGATGAATCAATTTTGAAGTAAAATGCAATATTTTTCACTATTCATTTAAAAAATGAACATTGTCAGAAAAAACAAAAAATTTATCCAAAGTAAATTTCAATGTCCCAATTCTAAAGAATAATATTATGTTGACAAATAGGGCTTATAAAATTGTCAAAAGTTAGATTTAAAAAAGGTTCACCAATAAAAGGCGGTAAAATAATCTTTTAAAAATATTAGAGTATTTATTTTTAAAATTGGATTCATTTGCATTTTAAGCCTATAAAATTTATTGGATAAATGTAAAACTATTTAACAAACATATGTAATCATTTTTAGTTAGTTATGTTCACTCACACTATTACAACGTTTATGCGTTAACTATTATTTAAAATAATAATATTATATTATTAGTGTGCAACGTAAGATTTCAAAGAAAACTGTTGTTGCGTATTGGGTACGCCATTGAGAATAGAATTACCTTTAAAGTAATATTAAACTTTTATTCAAAAATATTGATAAATATGAGAATTTCATATTCTTTATTTACCTGGAATATTACATGGATTTTTTCGAAGTTGTGTGGTCCTCCTCACAAGGACACTTCGTCAACAAAACTAAATGGATAGCTAATCCAATACAGTGTTGGAGTCCTTTTCTTTATATGAATTTTGATCAAAGTATTTCCAGTATTGAGGAAGTCCTCAAAATATATTTCGAGGGACCCAATAATGATATCACCTTATTAGAACCAATAAATATAGAAAATTAGTGATATATGGCCTTGAGGGATGAGGATAGTGATTGGTTCATCAAATCAATTGAGTATTTAATAAGATAGGGTCACTATAATACCAACTAATTTGATCAAATATAATTGGCTAGAATAAAAATGATCTTCATTTCTAAATTATAGGTTTGGAATGGAATCTACATATTTATAGTGTTGAGATTTAAAAGTTGATATGGACCTTTTTTTGAGATCTGTATAACTCAAATTCTAGTAACTTCCTAGGGGACCTTCTAACCTGTATTGATCTATAATTTACCAAGGCTATAATAATGGAACCTGAATCATATATTTTTGGGGAGGAAATAGTTTCACCTTTAAAGATAATTCATTAAAAAAACACGCAAATACTATATGGTTTTCATGCCTTATTATACATAAGGATTTTCCATATTGTTGGACTTGACGTTGTCAACCTTGTACGAGGTCTGTGGGAAGGATCCAAATATATTGAAAATGTCAATTAAACTCTTAATTTTTTTGATCCCAAAAATATTTTTCCAGCTGAAAATAAATTATTTTAGGCTTATTAGCTAATGAGATGTGGTTTACAATAAATTCTAAAAATTTATTTCTTATTGGTTATATATGTTCCCTCATTATATTATATCTAATATTTAGAGTTCCTTCATCCATAAGAGACACATTACATAAAATACTATTATTTATCCGAGAATTTCAATGAAAAAATGGTCTAGCTTTAAGAGGGGAAATTTTGATATGATGATCTATATGAAAAATATTGTTACGGGGTGAAATGGGATTTCTTGGATGAGGTAATGAGTAAATTGGGATTCAGTATAAAATGAATGGGAGTGATCATGAGATATGTTAAGTAATTTTCCTTTAGCATCCAAGTAAATGGTTCTCTAAAAAAATAACTTCAAAGAAACCAAGGGATTAATATAGGTAGACACACTTTCTATTTACTTATTTCTCCATATTGATGATGTTTTTTCTCACCTCCTAATAATGGTAGTGGCGTATGGACTCATTTATGGGGATATGTTTTTTTCATAGTATTTACATTTCTCACTTATTTTCAATTGATGATATCATTATATTTTAAGGGAAAATCATCCAGAACGTTAGGAGGTTCTTAAAAGTAATGATGCTTTTACATATTCTTCAGGTAAACATATTAACATTGAAAAATAATAGATGAAATTTAGTTGGGGTGTGTAATATGGGAACAGTGACACTATCACTGGTATGCATGGAAAAAATTTTATGGATAAACATAATAAAATTATGGGTCTCTCGATGGTCTTTCAGTATTATAAAAGAAAAGTATTCTCCTTTATTTTGGATAAAGATCATATTAAGATTCATGGATGTTCATGAAAGAAGAAATATATTCCTAATAAGAATGTTCTTATCAAATTAGTGGCCCAAGAAGTTCCATCTTATATGATTTATATTTTCATGATCTAATATTTATTTATTCACCGATTGCATTCATCTTTTGATATATTTTAATGGGGTCATGAAAATGAAAGGAATAATTTACACTAGCTCACGTGGGAGAAGCATTGTGTACACACGACTTATAATGTTATGGGATCTAGATACATTAACGTATTTTATAATACCGTATTTTCTATGAATGGATGTATTTTATTATTAGAATTAGATAGTTTGTTTCTAATGGTTATCAAAGAGAATTACTTCCCCCGTAGTGAATTTCTATCCTCCAATAAAGGACCTCCACGCACATTTTTCTATAGAAGTGTTTAGGGATCCCAATATTTCTTGATCTGATATCTTTATTGGAGATTTTCCAGTCGGGATAACATTGATATTTAGAGATATCTAGTGATTCATTATTTGGATGACCTGAAACATGCCTATAAGCTAGTGTTATGCATAAAGCACACTTCGGTGAGGGATTATATGGTTAATGACCACAATGGATGTGATTTTTGGAAGAATGATATTTGTCTTAAATAGAATGAGTGAATGGATATTTTAGTGGTTCTAATGACACATGGAGCATGACTGGACAAGTTGTGTTAAAACTCTGGGAGCATGGGTTTCTACTTAGTGCAATCAAGATTTTGATATAGAATCATGTAGGGATATTTTGTAGGGTTTACATTGTGGAATAATCTCTATAATTTTAATTATACACTGAATTTGAAACTCTTCTCTTGGAAATTTTGATGGGTAATCCTACCTACCCATGCTTAATTAGATAATAAAATAATACCCTATAATAACAGATGACATATTTACAACACTATTGAGGGAACAATGTTACATGAAATCTTCTCATTCCCATGGGTTTCTAGGTTTTGGTCTTCTATGACTCTGTAAAATCATGGTTAACATAGGAATCTCGATGATGCGACACTTGTTTTGATGGATTGGTGAAGATAACTCAAAATATAGGATATCATAGGTATGGGAATCTTATATGGATTATCTAATACCACTTAAATGCCATTGTGTTTGAAGGATTTTTGAAATATGATGGGGTATGGCTTGATAGGATACAAAGTTAGACTTCTTAGTGGAGCGTTGGGGGGAATCATCTACCTTCATCAGTTCATCACCATCCATCTTGGTGGATACATCTAAATATTGGTTTCTGTATTATTAATATTGATATAATGATTCTGGGAGATGATATAGTTAGTATGAGGGCTGTTATCTATAACCATGATGGATTTTTTATCATGGTTAAACATAACATGATTATGGCTTGAAAGGCATTCCACTTTGGCTGATGCAATGGATATTTGGTATAGGGTGGATTTTTTCACTTATGATGGTTGGAGAAATATTGGGGTCAAATCTCATTTCAATTCTATTATAATGATTTGGATGATGGTGAATGATGCTGGTAGATATTTTGGTATATATTTGATAACATCATGTCTGTAGCACCTTTGTTATCTTCTTATTCTTTCTAATTTATTAGGAGATCAGGTAATAATGTGGCCATTTTCATGCTGTTCTAGAATTTGAGGCAATGACCAATCCTTAATAACAACAATTTTGTAGAAGCATTGGTATAGATTCCTTTATAATAGTATATAGAAACATGTTTTATAAGATGTTAGAATATGTGAGCCTACACCAACAGTTTCTAAAAACTAATTGTCTATACATTACTATACCAACAGGTTTTAAAAAAATTGTGGAATATGTTCTTTGTATAATACCACCAACCTCCATCATTCCCACCATCCACTATCCCCAATATCCACTAACATGAGAACCTACCTCCCCTGTGTTATCCTCCAGAGATCTCCCCTAATTAAGGTATATTCTTTGTTTTGTTCTTCTTCAACATCAAATCTGTGATTTCCAAATCCTTTATATATTCTTCCATGCCTTGTTTTCAGTTTTCAGTACATATCTAAACCTAACTGAGTTTATATTAGGTTATGATATTCTCTATTATTTTAAAAAGGTTTTTTACAGTATTTTTGTTATAATATTTCATAATAAATGTGATTATAGTAAATATAATTATATGTTTTTTAATTTAGTTATTGATAACTTTTACAAAAATCCAATATAATGTGTTTTTTAATAGATGTTATCTTTTTTATATCGGTTCTATATCATCTTTTTTTTATGAATGAAAATACCTATTTTTTATGGGAAGATGGAGAACCAATAAAATTACCATGGCACTTAGGCCTAGTGGCCTAGGAACATGGACTGAAGGCTAATTACAACATGATTCCTATAGCTTCTTGCCTATTTCAATAGACCTACATCATGAATACATCACCATATACTTGCATCATTCCTATTTCAACACCAACCTTTATTATACCTACATCATAAATACTCCATGGGGCTTTCATGTATTCTAATACTTGTCATTTTGATGAAGGTTTTCGAGTATTACCACTCAAATTCCACCTCAATTAAAAAACATGTGTATCTGTTACACTAAACTCCCAGCGGGGGATGTTTCCCAAGACCAGAGAGTGCCACACATTCCTTATCAAGGAGATGGATTTGAATCTACATATGAATAATATTTATAATGTCCATTTTTTTAAGGACACAATCCTATTACAGTTCCCCTTCAGAGTGACAGTTATGTAATTGGGGGTTATGAAATTATTCATATAATTTTCTAACCCATTAATATATTAGGGGGTTATCATATTTCTTATGATTATATATAATTTTTTATGGAAGGGAAATTGCATACTTTGGTGGGACCGTAGGATAGATACTTGGTTGGTTATCTATTTAAAATTGGTTTTCATATGATTTAAATTATTATATAGTGTTTTATAAGGAGATATCACACAATTTGAGTAAATAATTTGGGTATGCTATTCCCCCATAAAAATTGAACCATATAAACATGGTGATCTAATGAAAATTCACCATAGTGATATAGAACTCCCACATATAACGAACTATGTGGACATGGTTCTATAATGAAAATATAGCGAAATGACATGATTTTCTAAAAGATATCAAATGTTTCCCAACCATATATCTTTTGTTAATTACCCATGATCCATATTTTGAAACTTTATTTTGAGGTATTCTCTTACTATGTCCTTATTCAGTCTAATACTTATCATATAATTTGATTGTTCATTTTTATTTTTGGTTTATTTTATTCATCATAGTGGGATTATTGTTTATTAATTCCTCTAGCTTTTATATTCTCAATTTCTATATAATGGAATTTAAGAGGTATTTTTATTTTTTATAATAATGTTCATTAGTGATAAGGGGATTTTTTATTTGAAATTATTATATCCATTTATGCCAAATTTGTTTTCATATGAATGAAAATTTAATCCTTCTCTCTTGATAATCATTTATAATAAAAAAAATTCATTAAAAATAAAATTTTCCACCTCAAAAATTAATGTTAATTTCTTTAAATGTCAATATTTCATTAAATATTAGGAAAAATATTGGCATTTTATTAAAAAGTGGATAAATTTTATGTCTTCTAAGAGATGCAAAAAATTTCCTTCTTTAATGATTGTATTTTGTATTAAAAAAATTATTTTTATTGTTTTATTTCAAACTAATATAGTATGGATTATATTATAATTTTTATGAATGGATAATTTAGTGTAATGCTTTTAGAAGTTATATTTCCCACCTCATATTAACACACCATGTGTGTGTAGTCCCAACATTATTTAATATTCGTAGTTGAAAGTTACTGTTTGAGTTAGGGGATGATCATTGGATATTTTTAAAGATTATGGAAGGATAAAAGTGACACATTTTTTTTCTTCCCACATGGATATGTGTAATGTTTTCTAAAAATGAATATATTGTAATGAATATATCATACAACTTTCATATTCTATCTCATTTATCACCTTTTGGGTATATATTTCTTACTGTATAAATATTACATTCTATGATATTCATATTATATGATTATTTATATTTATATATAAATTATGGTATAATCACCATTATATTATTATAAAATTTTTTTTGGTTATTTTAATTTCCAGAAAAGAAATTTATTTTTAAATTAATTTTTTCATTAATACAAATATATTTTATTGAATTTTGTAATAGTTTTTTTCATTTCCATTTCTTATACATTTTATGGTTCTTTATTTATATGAATCGGTTATAGAACATGTCATTTCTATTATTCTATGTTTCTGTAGATGCCATTATGCTTTTAATTAATTTCATATTAAAATTGGTTTTAATTAATTTTATAATTATGATTTACTATATTGATTTGAATATAACGTTTTTCCCATAATAGAATGGATAAAAACTGTATTTGTCATGCCCATCATATCTCAACCATATTTCAAATGAATATGGATTTATCTTATATATTTTTCATTTAATAATGATTCAGATAGTGGTTTTATATATTTCTCATGTTATAATTGGGTTAAAAGACCATGGTAATGTCAAGAATAAGTTAGATATAATTAAAAAAACACATATTTCAATGAAACTATTATGTTTGGTATCATAATAGAGATAAGAGACAACATTCTATTGTTCATGAAAAAAAATAAATGTAGTGGTCTGAAGAATTTGATATTTGATCAATTTTTATGTGTGCATCATCATGAGGAAGATGATAGTTCAATGCAAGATTAAAATGATATCAAAACACGTTAGGAAATAATGAAAATGATAACATTGAGGGGATATAAAATATATTGGATGATTCCATGACTCCTGTATATCAACAATGTAATAAGATTATTTTTTTGAAATGTAAATTACTCTATCTTTTAAATTTTTTAATTCTTGGTAACATATTTATTCTTTATTATGTAGATATTCCTTCAATAAATTATATGGAATAAAATCTAATTTACCATCTTGTATTTTCTACTAATAAAATTCATGTTTTTCTATAATATTTTGGTTTATTTTGAGATAAAAGAGAAGAAGTTAGTTAATATAAAGAATATGTTATATAAAGTTGATAGACAAATACAAATGGAACACTATATCTTGTTCTATGAAAATTCATATAGAAATTTCCATCAATTATTACACTTCAAAATATATTCATAACCTATAAAATCTTAAAAAATATACTATGTAATGATGGTGAGGTAATTAAATATAATGTTAAAATTTTTCATCCTACAGATGGATTAACATGGATGTTATTTGATGCACGACATCCAAGTTTTTTAGGTGAGGGGGTTAATGTTTTTTTGGGCATGTACAATGATGGTTTTAATCTATATAGTCATATTCTTACTTCTCACAACACATGGATACTTTTTATTAACATTTATAAACATTGTACATGGATGTGAATGAAAAAGAAAGTCACTTTCATGATTGTACTAATATCTAGACTCTCTAATCCTGGAAATGATATAGATTTAGACTTTAAACCATTAATAAAAGAGTTGAAATGACATTGGGATTTTGGTGTGTGCACATTTGTTAATTTTGTATAAAATATATTTAAGATATGTGTTTCCCTTATTTGGACTCTAAATTATTTCCCTATTAATGAAATGATGTATGGTATGACAACTAAAGTAAAAAATCATGTCAGATTTTTATAAAGAACACATTATCTAGAATAAATTAATATCATTAAATTTTCAATTTCACATGGCATTGATGATTCATACCAATGGATCAACCATACATGAATAATCATTAGAGGCTTGATAATATTGTTAAGAATGAAAAGATTTATCAACATATGTCAAGAAATGATGCCTATAATGAATTGAAATGTGTTAATATTTTTTTTCAAGAAATAGTAATATGAAATTCAAAATGAGGAATAATGTTAGCACATAATACAATTACAATTGGAAAAAGAAAATTATAATTTATGAGTTAGCGTATTGGTTGAATAAATCCTTATATCAGTGTTTATATGTTGTTCACATTGATAAAAATATTTGTAAAATTATTCATTATGTTCGTATAACTATCAACTGGAAGACCAAATATGACTTATTATTTAATCATGACTTCTTGGATTATGGTATTTTACCTGAACTAAATCATGTGTGTATCGGTGAAAAAATAGAATGTTCTTTATGCTTCATATGTTATGAAACCATTAGATAAAAATAAAATTTTCTAATTAATAGAGAATATCAAAGTTTGTAATGGATATTCATGAACAATAGCTAAACAAGTCAACAAAAGAGAGTAGAAACTAAAATTACTTAAAAATCCTGATTATCACATTCTTCTTCATGAAATGATTGAAATAATATATTATATTTACTATCCAATAATGTAAGCTTGATAGCTATTTAATTGTTCCATTTTCATATATAATTTTGTTATAAAAGTTTCTCCATGTTTTTCTTGACAAAAATACATCAAGAGGCACCATTTATCTTATGTGAGTTTGTGAAAATTTTTCTTCCATCACTTTTCACTTACATGTTCAATTTAACTATGAAACTTCCAAATAAAACACTTATTACTGAACTGATATCAATTTTATGGATGTATCCTTATAAAATATATATGTTCATAATGAAGTCTTATGTTCAGAACATTAATCTTCTTTGTGTATAATATATTAGAGGTTATTTGGATATAAAATGTATAGAGTTTTGTTCAATTTATTTTTCTAATGTAAGAATAATATGCAACTGACCAATGAGAAAAAAAATTATAATTATAGGTAAATTGATCCCTCATTTTTTGTATATTCCCTAAACAAGATGAATTTGTGGGTCATATATATTGTTTATATTGATCCTTGAAGAGTTGAATATGTCATGTTGTAGGGTCTTGAATAACTATTGTTTGTTCAATGACTACATCAAGTAATTAATTTGAAAATGTTTATTTTATCTAATAATATATAATTTCACATATAACTTAATAATATTTTGACATTTTAGGATGGTAATATAAAAAATTATAAGATGAGTTCCCTATTCTTTTCCTTTGAGAAGGATAGAGACTTTTCAAAGAAAAGATTTTCCTGCTTGGTTGAAATGAAAGGTTTTTCAATTACATTAAAAATATTAACATATAGATATTCATTTAATTAAATTATTAATATATATTTCAGGTATTGAAATTACCTTTTTACTATATCTTTTAATAGTTATGATAATTGTCTTTTGGTCCCAATTATTTGGTTCGTGAAAGAAAATATTTAACAATAACTGGGTATAATATTGTTTCAACTGATCAAGAAGTGAATATGGTAACACAACATGATGGTTCTCTATTAACTAAATTAATGGACTTTTGTTCTAGTGAATCAGATAATAGCCATTGTTAGGAAAAAATTTCTAATTAAAGTTTTATTTAGAAAATATTTTTATCGAATGGGTACTCACACAGTTAAGTCACAATGAAGAATTGAAAATGGATTGATTTAGAAACATGAAATGATATATTTATAGAATTATTTATATTTATAGTTATTGACATGACACCATTCCTATAGACTGATTAATAATATATTTTGGCATCATTGGAAAAACAAGTTTTTTATGTGGAAGATCCTCTAAGACCTGATTATAGTGTTATTATTTATGTAATCCCAAAACATATTTATGATTATATTTTGGATTAAATTGACACAATCGATGCCCCATTTGTGTTTAAAAAATATTAATTTTTGTTAAATGAAATTGTTCAATTGTGAGAATTAATGTTGAACTAGATATAGTGGTTGTTAATATATAAAAGAAACCATATATGTTTAGAGTTTATTCAGTTTAGTTTGACATGAATTTGTCATGTTGGTACTACTGTAATAAATTTGATATAGTTTTAGTTTGTAATGGTATATTTGATTTTGTTTTATCTATTTTTATTAAATTTAATTATATTTATTTTAATCCAAAAAAACTATGTTTAAAACATGGATTAAAAAAAGGTATTACTTGGTTTTAAAATAAAGATTCTAAAACATGTTATGATATTACTTATGTCTTTTTCACTTCTACGTTGTACATATAGTTTTTAAAAATTATTTTGTGAAAATTTATATTTTTCTCCTATATATATTATGAAAGATGTTGAAGACATTAATTAGAAGATACAATTTGATAATTATCAATGAATTTATGAACTAGGGCCAACTTCATCTGGTTCCCTTCGGGAGAATAATAACTATAATTTCTTATTTTTAATTTACATTTAATTTCATGTTACTATTATTTGTCAAATTTATTTTAGTTACAATAATATAAACCATATTATATATATTCCCATCCTACTAGTATGGGTTAACAACATGGAAAATTGAGCATTGGTTATACTTGAGCTATATTGAGCACCCATCATACATGTTAACACCTGGACCTACCATCAACCATCCCTCAACTTGAGCCTCTAGGGATTTCCTAGCCTATGCCTCCATCATTATCTTATTAAGTATCTTCTACTCATATACCATTACAATTTCTTATGATGTATCCTTATCCCGTTTATCATTATCCTAAAATGTCCACACCACCTCCATTGATTATTATTCTATGTCCAAAATCTGATGATTGTGCTCCTCTATCTTTTATTCTACCTCATGCTATTGAAATAGAGCATGCATTGAAACAGGACCATCCTTTAGAGTTTAACAATCTGAAAAAATCCATGAATCCATCAAAAGATAAGGATCACCCTAGATCATGTTTATGTTTTCATGTATATCAAATTATATCATATTAGTTATTTTTTAGTTGTACTCTCAATTAATTCTATTTGTTGTTTATCTTGTTTAGTGGGATCTTCTAATTGGTGATGTTGGTGCACCCACATTAATGAATTCTGGACATGAAAAAAATATAATGGTATATTATAATACATTTTACCAAATGATTGGTAAAATTTTGAGACAATGTATATTTATCATGGTAACATTATCCAAGTATAGAAAAATCATTCTTATGAAACCAATATCATGGACACATGTCAGTAATAAAATAATGGAGAATTCATGGGAGTAGATATGGGTAAGGAAATTTATTAAATTGAAATCTATATTATCATTATATTTATATGAATTAAAATGTTCATTGTAACATCGATTTAATGTTCCTGATGGTCATGCTATTAAAGTGTCCCGGTTGATGTAACATAGGGAATTATGGTGATCATATAAATGTGGGTGATATATTGGTTGTAAGAGTAGATTAATCACTGTGTTAGAGGGTAAAACAATCATCAAACTATCCCAGTACACAATACCAATTAATAATAATTTATTGGAAGAGTAATGAGTTTGAGGTATTCATAAACATTAATGTTTTGTATTGGAAATATAGGTCTTATTAATTATATTGAATTTTTTGTTTTCAAGATGTGTTAGAAAGAAACAAAAAAAAATAAGGATTTTATAATGTATATGAACACATTGGATCACACCATAATGCATGAGCATGAGAGGTGCTAGTAACTTTTTATGAACAACTAAGTTTTAATATTCACTAATATAAATAAATCCATCCAAGAATTTATTGAACATTACTAAATAAAAGTGAAATGAATTTATAAATATCATATAACATCAAAAAAATACAACACTACAATCAACCCTAATAAAAATACTATAATACAAAAAATAAATATCCTTAAAATGTATACATGTGTATACCTAAATGATATATTCAAATAATAACAAACTTTTAATCTCCCAAAAGATGAATATTTAAATCTATATAATGTGTGGTTAAAAATTATAGTCTTTTTGAAACCTCACGTAGGAAAATTAATTGCTCTCAAAGACTCATAAGATAAATAACATGAGTTTATCTCATTATAGAGGTCCAAAAAAACATAGTTCACAAGTCTATCTCACAATAGTATTACATTCCCAACCTCTCTATAAGAATCACCCATTAATTAAAATTTTTAGGCCTCAAAAATAAAAAAAATATCTATATATAAATTGAGAAGAATAATATTTTTATATGTAAAACTGGTTGCTAACATGAAAACCATATTTTCTCAACTATTGTACTAAAAAAATGTTTCTTCTACAAGGTACCAATTAATATTTTCACTCTCCTCTCAACATTTTTATAAAATATATCATATGTACATAATATTATAAATATTATATTATATATATAATATAATATAATATAATATTTCACACACACAAAAACAAATATATATATACAATTCACCTAAAAAATATATAATATTATTTATATAAAAAATTAAAATAGAGGTTGGGATGTATATGGGCTTAACAACACTTCACTACCTATGTTGGGTTTATAGAACCTATATCTGTCCTGAAATATGGGTTGATCTATTCCATTGAGCACTATAGAATATATTGTTAATTAATCTTACCAATTTCTAGGACCGATGTTATCCCTAGTCTAACTCTATAATACATCACCTTTTGGTGATCGTTAACCATTACATTCGAAGACTCCATTCAACATCATTGCTCTACCACCAACACCCCATTATCACAATTTTTCTACTAGATTTATCCACCTAGGGTTCCCCCTATCTACTTCATTGACCTAGCCATACAATATAAGACTTCCACCTCAAACCATTAACTTCCACATGACTGATTTCTACCACATCACCTTGCTGAGATATCTCTACCACACACAAGGAAACCATTTATAACTTATGTTCAACTACATATATGTATCTTTGCATTATTAATCTACAATATTTCCCACTTGGTTCAATAAAAATATACATCCTATAATATTATACTCATCACCCCAACAACCTCTAATTGTGATAAATCTATGCAAAACACACACACACACATGAGTCAATCTATGGGGGATGACCCCTTTATTTCTATATTTATTCCTAATCCATAAATGAAATTACTTTTTTCCACACAAAATACTACAAAACACCTTTCCCTCTCATATTAATAAGAGAACCAGTGACCATTAGTCATTATAGAGCTTGACCGAGATGGTTTATGGAAATTAAACACAATCATATCGATGTAATGATAATCAAAAATAGACCAAACAATGTCCAAAAGGATAAAACTTCCAATAAAGGGTACAAAATTTCCATAGAAATGAAGAAAATTAAAAATTATTATATAATTCTATTCAATAACATAAAATAAAAATTTTTCCTCTTATGTTTGAGATGAAAAAATGAACTTGGATTTTAATGGACAAAAAAAACTATGGATTTTTAGACCATTAGAGTAGATGTACCTTGATGAATTTTGATATTTAAGAATACCAATTTAATACTTATATGTAAATAAATATAGTCACATTAATTTAAAAAAAATCCATATTTGAGTACCTCTATAAAAGATACACTTTAAAAAAGGATTAAGAAATAATTCAAAGGAACCAAATGGAATAAAATCAAAACTTATATATCCAACTAAACCATTATATGCCTAAATGAGTAATAACTAATAAATCTAAATAGAATCAATCCTAATTAATCCAGATAAACATATATAATAAAAAATGAACCAATCATGTCCATTGAAACCAACCAAAAAATGAGTTTGATTAAACCAAACCCAATAGACCAAAATAATACTGAATTGATAAAAATAAAGTTCAATCAATTTAAATTGAATAAAAAAAAGAGATAAAAAAACACTATAATCATGTTCCTAATAGTTTAATAATCACTAAAATTAAATGGATCAAAATGTCATGACCCAAATATAATGCAACTATGTTAAACCAATCAGACACATAACCTACCAAAAATAGAATCAAATTGATTAAAACAATAATTTTGTGGGTCGAATGCAAGTGAAATAATGTAAAATATATCCATTATTACGAAACTCATAAAGTTTAATTGTATAGAATTGAGATGAAACAAAATAACCTGAAATTAGCTATATTGTACCAAACTAATAAGATTTAAACCATACATTATTCTTGCTGAAATTAATGTGTTAAGACCTCCTAATAAGAATTCATTTAAACCAAAAAAACTCAATTCATGTTAAATTTATAATAACTAAATGAAAACAATTGAAAATGATCTAAAAATCCAATCCATCTAGAATCAATATAAAATGTAATAAAAATATTATGAATGTACCTCAAAAAATTAATAAAAGTTCATTGAAATTTAATTGAATATATTTTTGGTTTAGTTAAGTAATTTAATATTATTGAATAATATAAGATTATAGTAATAAAGTTAATTTTTTGAAAGAAACACTAAGAATTGAAGGCCATGTTATTAAAAAAAGTTTTTTTTCTCGAGTAGGATGAAAAAAAAAAGAAAGTTTTGTAAATGAGAAAACATAGTAAAATGTTGTAAGTAGTTTTATTAATGTTCAAAATATTTATATAAAATTAATAACCAGATATCCCTTCTATATTTTCCATATTGTTCCCTAGAGGTCCTTGATGATAAACAAGATGAAAATTTTAGGACGAACGATCATTTGAGATAGGTATTATGAGAGGAGTACATGGAGAGAGTCTGATGTCAACCTGAGAATCACATCATCCCCAGTAGTAATTCCCCTTCACCATGAAATTCTAAAAGATTTAATAACACTAAGCTGTAAAATGATTATTCAAAATCATATGTGGCCAAAAATATAGTATTATAGGAGCGTGCAATATTTAAATGGTCATTGAGAAGTTTCTAAAATCTATGAAATCTATATATCCAAAATTTCCATTAGATAATGTTATTGTTTTTTGTTTGATGGGTGTTAATTATTACAACCCATACCAATAGGGTACATTCTATGATTCCCCATGCCCACCTCTAATATGCAGGGGTTGGCGACTATCGCTGAGTAGGCGATACTAACATGAGAGGAAATAGCCTGACGTACCTTTTCATACACACACTTCCCTAAGACCATAAAATTATGAAATGTAATCCAATATATAAACCATGCATGAATTCATCTAAATCCCACTACCAATGTTTGGAAAACATTATTGGAATGTAAATGGGGCCAAATACAAGTCAACCACAAATATTTTGAGAAAATGTCCAACCTGAATGTAAATACAGGGACTTCTATAAATATAATCGAAGGAATAAACTTCAGAATGTATGAATCACTAAACACCACTTGGTATTAGTCTCTTTAGTATTTCATCAAAATTTTGATCATCTGTATAAGACACTTCATGTTCAGGAAAATCCCATATAGGGGTGAGTATAACAATACCCAGTAGGACACTCTAAAATCAATAAGAAGAAAACAATGAGAATAAAAATTATCTCTATATAGGTATATTTATACAACACATATATTAATAATAACCAGATAAACTAAACAAGACACACATTATCTTGGTATTTAATAAAAAAACTATCTGCCAAGGAATCCTGATCTAAGGTTCCCTATAACACTCATTTCGAGAACACACAATCCATGAGTAACAAATAACTGATGAAATCAATATGAGAGGTTGTTATTATCAGTTCATTTCATAGTAAGTACATGATGGAAGTCTGAAGAGATAAACTACTTAGATGAGGATCACACCCTAGGACATTGGTTATACCATATCCCCATTCTAGAATAACCCTATAAGGAGAGGATTGGAACCTATGTAGTGTTGGTCATTAGGATCCCAAGAATTATACTTAGGGGAATATGATGATAGAGAATATCACTCCAGGCCTCCAAAAAGGATTCCAAAAACTCTATCCAATAATTCCCACTGAATGGATCACTACCCAAGTGTATGATGTGATTCCATACTAACCCTCAAGGAATGGATATAAAGAACGCACCCTAATAGAACATATCCAAGATGAATAATATAGTGGGACCAATCCTTCCATAAAATATTACATTTTTTGTACAAGTAGTACATGATGTGTCCTTTGGAATTGGGTCCTTCATATGTATCATGACTTGTGACCAAGTTAGTTTCGAAGTAAACAATCTTTCCACGCCTTTGTACCTCTTTCCATGTTAAAGTATAAGACTCTACCCAATTACACATGGTTAGGCCATGTCTGTGTTAGAATACACATAATGGATATCCCTATGTACTCATGGTTGTGTCAATGTACCCTCCAAGGAATATTCCAATCTTATATGGAATTGTCACATGCCATGTGACAAAGTCACACATCGTATAATATTTAACTTCACCATGAAACCCTAGCCACCACACTAAGGGTCCCACACAATGTGTATTTTCAAGATACATACAATGAATTTCATGATTTCCTTAAACCTATAGGTTCCCCATGTAGCACCCCAAATATATCATCGCCACCATCAATCATTACCATGGAAATTGGATCTACAGTTTGACAGGCCTAGTCGCCACCGAAGGACAGATTCTATCCTTCAATTCTCTGGAAAATACAACCCAAAGCCACACCTCCATCTTTAATCCAACACCTACTCATGAATTCCTATAATCCAATAATGATCCATCAATGTTTTCATAATCACATGATCACCATTCCATTATGAATTTGAATCTATGATATCAAATAATTGTTCCATGAAATAGGTGCACAACATTCGATTTCTCGATATTTGGGTCAATACTTTGGGAAATGAAACCCCAATAATGAATTCACATCGAAAAAATAGGTGAAAATAAAAAAATTAAAAATAATATGATTAAAACCTGTTTGTTTTTTGTTGGAATTACCTCATTTTCATTAAACTAATGAACTGGGAACCAAGAATAAAAAACACTCAATAAAATCCCCTCAGAATAATACCATCTCCTGATACAATTGTTCTTCAAATAAAAAATTTATTTGATTGATTCACATTCACCATATAAATAATTAAAGGGGAATAAAAGAACATAAATGAACATGATACCTCGATTCAGATTGATTGCGGATGACGAACAAAGATGTGTCGCTGTCATTTGTGAGATCCTTGAAACTCATTGTGGACTTGTCATTATCTAATATAATATCCTACAACACCTCTCCAATACTCTATAAAAATTGTTTTTTATATGGATAACCCTTCAATTTGGGCTATAATGTAGTATTTATTGGAGAACTAGGTTGTTGTGTCAATGAATAAAATAAAATAATTTATTTAATTATATAATTCATTTTATGACTAGGATGAATTTTTCAACATAATGTCCACATTGACAAATGTTATGTCACAACTAAGGTAAAACCCCTATTTTAAACTCAATGACGCCCTCTTATTTTTGATTTGAGCTCCTATTTTGGAGTTATTCCAATTCTTCTAGAAAATCACACATGTTTGTGTTTAATATATTTAATATAATTCTAATATTTATATAGTGCACACCAAACCTCAGAATGACATGTTTTCTCAGTGCCCTATCTAGAAAATAATCCATAAAATTTTGGAAAATAATATATGTAAAATCCAAATAACTAAATTCTCTTCACTATGTGTATTTACATAAAAAAATCCAAAAGAAGTGGCTATATAGAAAATACGGGTTCTAAGCAGGCATCTGTGCCTCCCACTCCTAGTTTCTCACCTGAAGGTTCTAGTGCTGCCACCAAACACACACTAAATGAATTAGTCACCCATAAAAGATCCTCTATTATAGATCCTAGATATCTATTGGTTACTCATAAAATGTATCTCCATCCTCAATGTCCAGCTTTCCCCAGTCGATAACGTGTGATATATCATTCATGTACCTCCTCAGTTGTGCACGTAAAATATATCGTGTAACTAGTCTAACTATGGAAGTAAATCTAAGTGTTACGCCACCTCACCAACAATACATAGTATCTAAAAAGGTCTAATGAATCTCGAAGATAGTTCTCCACCCATGACAAATGTCTATAATCCTTGTTTAGGTGAAACTCGTAGGAACACATGATCTGCATCCTTGAACACCAAAGGCTTCATTCATATATCCACATTGGACTTATGATGGATCTGTATATCCCACATATACCCTTATATGATTTTCAACTTCTCATTACTATCTTACACCAAACCAAATCCCACAATTTCCAAAACTCCTAGGTCAATCTATCAATGTGGCTACCTACATGGTCTCCCGTACAAGGCCTCGAATGGTGGGATACCGATGGTGGTATGTTAGCTCTTCTTATACTCAATCATCAACAATGTTATGTGATCCTACCAAATATGGAATAGGTTTCACATGAAAGCTCGCAACATGTACTCAATAACATGAATGTTCTGCTCAGTCTAGGCATTAGTCTATGGGTGAAAAGTCATACTCAAACACAACTAAGTCAAAAAATCCTCCTATAATACCTTGAATAACTAAGATGTAAAGTAAGAATCAAAATTAATAATTATTTTAGATGGAAATCCATGGAGTAGGAATATATCCTACACATAGAGTCATCCCAAGATCTCTACTAAACTCTAATCCTAAATATCATGAAGTGGGATGACTCAGTAAGTGGGTCTATGATCACACAGATATAACAATTTCCCCTAGATGTAAATGGTAATCTAGTCACAAAGTCCATAGATATCCCATCCCACGTCCACCCTAGTAGCTCAAGGGGTTGAGATAATTCCACTAGAATTTGGTGATCAACCTTCATTTTCTATCATATAAGGAATTGAGAGAGAAACTATGCGTCTCCCTTGTTTATCCCTAAACACCAAAAATGATGATCACGGTCCTAGTAAATCTTGTCCACACATAGATGTACCATAAAATGATATATATGAAAATATATCATAACCTCCATCCAAAATATCATAGGTACCATCATGCATCCGCTTAAAAGAATGACATGATCCCCACCATTATAAAATTCATTAGGAGCATGTACAGTTGATATATGAGTATTTGTGGTCTCACAGATAGCATACCCAAGTTGTTCCTCCCTGAAAAGCTGCCAAAGATTACGGGTAACAACCATCAACAAGAAATAAGTTTCTCTATCTCCATCCACAAATGATAACTTCAATGAGGAAAACTGGTCTAACACCTCACTCAGCAACTGCGAAAAAGATCATTGGTTGAGAGCATTTGTTACCATATTTTCATTCCTAGGTGTATAGAAAATATGAAAATAATAATCCTTTATGAAATCTATACATTGACTCTATATTAATTATATATTATTTATAGGGAACATACAGTTTAGACTCTTATGGTCATAATTGATGATAAATCACACACCCATTAGGTGGTGTCTCTAAATTTTCAGTTCAAAGGCTACCACTACTATCTCAAGATCATGGGTCATGTGGTTTTACTCATTTGGTCTTAACTGACATAATGCATATTCAATCACTTACATCCTCTTAATTAGAACAAAACCAAGGTCAGTTCCTGATTCATCAAGGAACACTACATACTCAACACCCTACTCTAGAAATAACAAGATGGGAACACTCCTCATTCTCTACTTCAACACCAGAAAATCATGCTGAAACCAATCCATCCATATGAAGGATTCTACTTTTAGGTTAAATCTAATTTAGGAGAATATATCTTATAGAATTAAGTTATTAATCTATCATAGTATCCTACCATACCAAGGAAAAATTTCACCTTCATCATGATATTAGTTGGATTCAAATCTGGCACTTCCTCAACCTTCGTCGGATCCACTACCACACCATCAAATTAGGTAAAGTTTCTATAAAGTTGACATAATGACTCTAGAAATCTAAATTTAAGAGAATACCCTAAAGGTGGTTCTCTTATAGTATGTCTAGAACCACCCATAAGTGTATCACATGATCCTCTTCAGACATCGAGTTCACCGGGACATCATCAATGTATACAACCATCAACCGGTCTAAGAAAGGATGAATGATATGGTTCATGAGTCCCATGAACACTAATGGGGATTTTATCATTCTAAAGGTCATCACCAATTACTCATAGTGACCATAGAAACATGTTAATGTTGTCTTTGGTATATCCTCATCCCATACTCAAAACCGGTGCTAGCTTGATCTGAGGTCAACCTTTGAGATCCTTTATTCCCCTCTCAACTGATCAAAGTGGTCATCGAGCCTTGATAGTGGATACTTGTTCTTAAAAATCACCTAGTTCAAGAACCACAAGTGCACACATAAACATATGCTCCAATACTATTTATTGGTGGACAACAATGGGGATGCTCAGGCTGAACAATTGTGTCTAACATATCCCTTCCTATACAAGTCCTCCAACTTCACCCTCATGTCTGGAAGCTCTGTTGGAGCCATATGATTTGATAATAAAGATATAAAGGCCATATTAGGCTCTTGATCAATGATTATGTCTATCTATTTGTGGGGTGGTCAGCCTACAACACCCTTAGTAAAGATTTCCTCATACTCCACTTCCCATGTAGGGAACTAAATATGCATAACATAAACTAAACCAGGGGTTATTCTAAAAAAATTCCAAGTAAACACATGTATCCTCCTCTGAATGAGTCCCTCCTTCACTTTATGGTTTCCTTTTCATCCATGATGGAAAACCTATTTCTATTCATGAGGACACAATGTATCCTCCACCTGAAATAGTATATCTAGGCATGAACGATACATAACTAGTCTATACCTAATATGTTGTCGAAAGGCCCCATCATTTCTAAAAATTTATTCCAATATAAATTATTACCTCCAATAGTTTATCCCAAATATTGGAACAAGTGTGTGATCACTAATTCATCTCCAGTAGAAGTCCTCAAGCTCAAGGGTTGAGCCAATGGCTTAAGCAGATTCTATTAGTCATGAACTAGGTATATGGAAATAAAGAAAGGAATCACACATGTGTTTTTTAATAATACATATTTGGTTAAAAAGACACAGGTAATACATAATATCCTCAATGAGGCCTCTAGTTCATAATCCATGACCACCTGTAGTTCTCCCTGCCCCTATTCTCTATCTCCCTGAGCCTGGCATGGACTACTTGGTGGTGGTGGTGGTAACAAGTCAAAGGGTCTACCACATTTAGATACTATCCTTTATCCTCTAACCTATACATAAACCTTTAGACCTACCAGATCCTATGACCGCATTTTTCTTGGGGACCCATCTATTGCCTCCTTATCTTTCATAATTCATGTCAGAAAATATTGTTCAAGATGTACCATGTCATCAAATGAGTGGAACCTCCTCTCACTGGGCAGACGAAACCCATCATGTGATCCCTAACCCATATATCATTTTTCATAGGACCTCATCTTGAAACATATTTCATGTCCCTATCCATAAGACAAATATCTCCTCCCTACTGCTAAAGCCTCTCCCCTTATATACCCACTACCAACTAACACTATTCGTGTATACTCAGCCAGAAAACTCTTAACCACTAAAGCTCAGTCTAACACCCGCAATATAATTATAAATTCACTCAGGTATAACACTAGATTGAATTCCACTCTACAGTACTTCCTCAAAGGTATGATCCTAGAAAAAATGATCATGAACCATATCCAAATAGTAATTGGAGAGATTGGTGAACCTAGACAAATACTCATCCATTGTCGTACTACCCAGCTAGATAAGTATAATCTCTTGAATGCATACAACACTCAACATAGATAGAGAGAACCCCTCTATGAAAATGAAATTGAACTGTGAATGTGGTAAAGTAGCCTCTTCGTAATACTCGGTCACAAAAACCAGCCATCTTCCTACATATCCATTGAGAAGGCCCACCACTAAGACCACTAACTGATATTCCGGTGTCCAGAAAAAATGGAAAACTCATGTCAATGCATCAAGCTAGTCCTTAGAAACCCATAGTTCAATATTTTTTCCAAACATGAGGGGAATATTTCACTGAAACTCGTGATGTTCCCTCAACATGCCCACCTCATTAGTTTCTCTATAGGTAGTGGTATAACTAGTGCACCACTTGGACCTAACACCTCTTGAACATGCCCCTTGTATCAATCCATCATCACTCTGGGGATCATCCTCATCATCCTTATGATGAATCCTAGCTAGCATACATAAAAATGGAATCATAAAGATGATAAGATGTATCACGATCAATGAGTACATCTGGAGATATGACTCAAGAAGGAAATAGAAACCACAAACCATTCGTATATTATGCAAGTACCATTGTTTTCCCTACAACTAGTTTCCTCAAGTATAAATTTGAAAGGAAGGTGATCATTGTCCTATTGTATAGATACATTAGTTGCCACACCATCACTGTAGTCCCTATCCTGAAAGATGAACTTGAAATACTTAAAAAAATTTCCCCAAACCAATCTCACATACTCGGATCCAAAGGTATAATCAACTACTATGATACCAATCTGTCACGAACCATCTCAATGGGGCCCATTCCATGACTCCCCAAGACATCCTCTAATAGGATCTGGGATGGCGATTAGTGTTGAGTTGGAATATCACAAACATGGGAGGACTTCGATTAATGTACCTACACACAAAGACACATCTGTAACCCCAAAAAATTATTTAATACAAACAAAACAAATAAACCATGAATGTATACATCCAAATACCACAACATGAGTGTGACAAAAATAACTAAAAAATAAATATTTCCAAACACAATCCCACCACAAGGAGTGTGAGAAAAAGTAAAACCTAAAAGTAAATATGGGGACTGATGTCAAGGTGACTAGAAGAACACACATCAGTCTATCTGAATGACTAAGAATAGCCTGATCTAGGTCCTTCTACGACTCCATCAAAAGGTTGACCATCCGCATAAGGAATGCCATTTTTGGGAAAATCCTATGTAAGGTTGAGTAAAACAATACCTAGAAGAATACCCATAAGTCACTAATAATATAAAAATAAGAATAATTGTCAGATATTAAAAGGTATATGTATACAACACATATAACAAGAATATCGAGATATACTCAACAAGGCACACAGTCTCTAGGTATGTCACAATCACAATTCCAATCTAGGATTCCAGCTAAAAGGTTCCACATAGAACTTCTTCCTAGAGAGCACACTTCACGAGTAATATAGAACTGATCATGTATGTCATGTTCATTGGGTCTCATCATAGACACATTGTATGTCTGATGATATATGATACATATATGAGGATGAAACCCAAGTCCATGGGGTTTACTAACAACAAAATCTAAAATAACCTGCTATGTAGAGGGTCAACACCAATGTAGTGTTGGCCACGAGGTTACCAAGAAATCAACCAAGGGAAATATGATGATATAGGATCTCACTTATGCCTCATTGAAGGATTCCATCAACTCTATCCAATAATTCATGCTAAATGGATCAATATCCTATGTGATGGACATGATTTCATACTAACCCTCAGGGAATGGATATGGGGAACACACTCAATTGAATATTGACCAAGATAAAGAGGAAATGGGCTCAAAGCCTTCCTTAAAGGAGTATATGATGTGTAATAGTAGTACAAGACATGTCCCATCAGTCTCAGGTACTACCCATGTATCACTATTCATGACTATGTCTATGCAGAAGTAGAGGACGTGTTCATGACCATATGCCTCTACCCATGTCAAAGCACATGACTATGCCCATGTACCCTTGGCTTGGCCATGCCCGTGTCGGAGTACACGACATGTCTATCCCCATGTACTTTTGGATGTGTCTATGTACCCTCTAGGGTACATACTGACCTTACAAATAAGTATCACAAGTCATTTAACCAAGTCACACACTATGGGATATTTAACTAACTACAAAACCCTAACCACTAAACCATGGGTTCAATGTGATATGTATACCCGAGATGCATTTCGTGTATATCATGATTTCCAAAAACCCATAGGTTCCTCACATGGCTTCCCAAATCTACCACCATAACCATCAAACATTCCCATGGAACATGGATTTTGGGTTTTACCATCCTGGAAATCATTGAAGATATAATTATGACCTTTGATTAACAAAAAAATGAACCCCAAAGCCACACCACCATCATTCATTCCAAAATCACTCCCCAATGCCTCTGATCTGGTACCGATCCATCATTTTGACATCATCACATGATACCCATGCTATATCAAGTCTGAATTAGTGATACTAAATCATTTCACTAATAAAAATTGTGACACAATAAATTCTTTAATATTTGGGTCAAACCCCTAGGAAAAAAAATCGATGGGAAAAAATATTGAAAAATGGGAGAAAATCACAATACAAAAAATATGGACAAACCTCGAAAATGTTTTGTATTCCTCGATTCAGTTATTTTAGAACAACTATTGAAGTAACAAGAATAAATTAACAAATATATTATTACAATACTTGTAGAATAATCCTATTCCACAATACTATGGATCCATGAGTCTATATTTTGGTCGATTAATTCACGGTTATCATAAAAATAAAAAACAAAGAGGAAAACCACATAAATAAACATCCTCCCTCTATTTGGATAGATCACTAATGAAAAATAAATTTATTTCATTATAATTGGTGAAAATATTGAATCTTGTTGTGCACCAATCATCGAACTAAAATATTGCAATCGTTCACCCATGGAATCTCCTCCAATGGCTCTTGAATGAAATATCAAAATTTTATGACTATGTGAATAAACCTTCAATTTAGTCCATAAAAGTGTATTTAAATTAGACAATATGTCTCTATGTTAATGAATAAAATAAAATAAAATAAAATATTATATTTATTTTATTTATTTCATGCCCATAATGACTTTTTCACAAATTCCCCACCCCAACAATGGTTATATCATGTCTAAGGTAAAACCCATGATATGAACTCAACAATTCCCATTGGTTTCTGTTTCAGTCCCCCATTTATCATTTATTCCTATTTTTAATGAAACCTATGCACATGTGAATTTAATATCTTTTATTTATTCATTTTGGGAAGAACGATCCTTAGATTCACACGCTGTGTCAACATATGGTCTTGAAAATAGTCCATACAATATCCAAAAATAATACGTGTAAAATTCAAGTTGCTACAAAAATAAGGTTCTCTTTATGTGATTCATTGAGTTATGGAAATGAGGGTCCCAGTGGAGGTCAGGGTGATGACACTCATGGTAATAATGATGATGATGAAGATGATGATGTTGAAGACAATGTTGTTGGTGCTAAATATGATAGTGCTAGTGAGGATGTTTGTGATGTTGGTGATGATTATGATAACGATGGTAGAAATTTAGTACATATTGATCCAATATTTATTTGAGTTGATAGTTAAGAGACAAATGTGTCGATGTTTTTTAATGACTACAACTAATCAATTGTGTGGAATATATATGTATATTATAGTATTGTAAATGGTTTGAAATTTATTGAAAACTAATCAATTTTTCAAATATTAAATATATAATATATCTACTACACGAATGTGAACTATGGTTGAAATTTTTTAACAAGTTTTTTTATTGATTGTGATGAGGGGTTTGATGAGATTATGGTGCTTCCTGGGGAGAGGAATATACAACAATGTTTTTCTGATCCATCCTTATAGATATATACCCATAGTTTCAACAAAAACTGTTGGTCTAGCATGGGTTCTGAGTGAAAGATATACCCACAAATGTCTAAATGTTGGTAAAGATATGAAACAATGGTTTAGTGAATACTATGGGTATTCAGAATTGTCCATGGGCTATACAAATTGTTTCAAAACAATCCTTGGTATAGCCCCATAGTGGCATCTTAACACCCAATGGTCCATAGAAACATTGGTATTAACTATAACTTTTGGTTTGATGGCCTATAAAAATTATTTAAACCCTTTAGTATAGTGTACATTTATAGTTGTGATGGATGCTTTAAGGTGATTTTGGAGACCTTTGTGTTAATTTTATTCTTTTCCCCTAGAGTTGTGTGACATGGTTTATACTAATATCTAATATGAGGCTTTCTTTTTCAAAATAATAATAGTAGTAATGCAAATTATTTATGTATGTATTGTATTGATAATATAAAGAAAATATAATTAATTATTAAAATTTTGAGTTTTTAATAATAAATAAAGTATAATTATTTAAATTGATCTATAAACAATTAAAAATTTATGAATAACTATCATATTTTAAAAAATTACAAAAATAATAAACCAATAGATATTAAAATGAATAAATAATAGAAAATGTTAAAAATTGAGAAATGTTAAAAAGGAAATTAAAATATTAATTGATTAAACATACATACAAATTACATACATACACATACACCCATACATACACATAAAAAATACACTTACATAGAGATACACATTCACATTCACATACACATACACATACACATACACATACAAATGCATAATGAATATACACATAAATACACGTATACACATGTATACACAGACACATATATAAAATTACATACACCTACATAAACATACTTACACAAACATACACAAACATACACATACAACATATTCATACACATATATACACATTTAAACATATATACTCATACACATACACATACACATACACATACACACACACATACACATACACATACACATACACATACACATACACATACACATACACATACACATACAAATACACATACACATACACATACACATACACATACACATACACATACACATACACATACACATACACATACACATACACATACACATACACATACACATACACATACACATACACATACACATACACATACACATACACATACACATACAAATACAAATACACATACACATACAGATACAGATACACATACACATACACATACACATACACATACACATAAACATACACATACACATGCACATACACATACACATACACATACACATACACATACACATACACATACACATCCTCATACACATACACATACACATACACATACACATACACATGCACATACACATACACATACACATACACATACACATACACATCCACATACACATACACATACACATACACATACACATACACATACACATACACATACACATACACATACACATACACATACACATACACATACACATACACAGACACATACACATACACATACACATACACATACACATACACATACGCATACACATACACATACACATACACATACACATACACATACACATACACATACACATACACATACACATACACATACACATACACATACACATACACATACACATACACGTACACATACACAGAAACATACACATACTCATACACATACACATACACCTAATCATACACATATACATACTCATACAATCATACACATACAAATAGAAATACATATGCATATATACATATGTAAACATACAGATAAACATACACACACACACACACACACACACACACACACACACACATATATATATATATAAACACACACACACACACATCACATATATACCCATACAACACATATAAATGCATACATATACACAAGGATACATGAACATACCAGCATACATGTACATCAACATACAAACACATTCAGACATATATAGAAAAATATACGTGTATACATTAAATTTTGTTATATAAATATAAATAAATAAATTCAATTATAAAATATTCAAATAAATAAGTATTTTTTTGTATATATTTATATAGATGTTTTAAAAAAATATTAATATATTATATTTAACCCAAAGAGGCTCAGGTACTGATAATTATTAATCTTAAAAATTATTAATGAAAATTATAGTTCAGTACAAAGCATTGTAATGCTAGAGCGTGTGGAAAAGAGGTGCAACTAAACACATCAAGAAGAGTGGAATAAAGAAAAACACCCAACAACATCCCAAAAATAAAATCATCACTTTTTTTATCGAATTCCCATATTCTGAGAACCACTCTAAGATGAAGGATTTTGATCTCTCCTCCATTAGAGAGGTTATTAGTTTATTAGTTCATCCATATCTGATGTTGCTTCATTATCACCCGAAGATTCTTCATGTTTATCCAAAGATAATGGATTTGGATCACGAGTAATATATTATATTCATATATATATTTTTCAATTAATTTATAAATATATATTCTGAAATGTTTTTATTGATTAATATAATTTTTTGAAAATAATTTTTTTTAAATATATTGGATTGATATTAAATTTTTAATATAATATTATTATATAAATAATATATTTATATATTATATTTAAATATATATAATATTTATTCTCTAAAAAAATTTAAATTTAAATATATATATATATATTTAATTATTCATTTCAACCTTTACTGAATCTTTTTTCATTCAAATGAAGGTCATATTTATCATCACATTCAATTTTCACCGATATACATCTCCATATTATCTACACTTGTATGTTAGTGGCGATAATTTATTACATTTCATAAAAAAGGATCTTTAGTATTGAAACATGTGTTATCTACTCTTAACACAAATACTATTATTATAAAAGAGAAAATCAAAGTAGAAGACATGTTATATTTGAATATAATAACATTTCCCCAATATTATGCATGAAGTGAGCGTACATAATGATTTCATTACAATTTCCAAACCCAAATAACCTAATAATTAAATTTATGTTTATTTTGAATTATTAATTATAGATCTGAAATTGATGTGGTATATAAGTCTTGTGATTCATGATTCTAATTGAAAATGAAGAGTTCACATTATATCCATATAGTTTTAGATAATAAAATAATTTTCTGTGTATTAATGATTGTGATGGTTAAAATTAATGAAATATTATGGTGTCTAATTTTTTAAGAATGTACAAAATTGGTTAGGTTAAAAAAATTATAATGATATTGTTTCTTTGACATCATAAATGTTTACCCTAATGAAAAAATATAATTCAATATCATGAAAATTTGATGGGAAGGGAAAAGAAGGTATGATGACTTCTCCATTAATAGGAATTGAGTACATTAAGAATGTAATATTTTTTATCTCTATTTTCATTCAATTATTCTTAATATCTATAAAAATACATTCTAAAAAGTGATAAGTTTTATTTAAATTATGTGTATTATAATTTATTATATGTTAGACAATTTATTATTTTCATGAATATAAAATAAATTATGAGATTGTGTCTGTTGACGCTCCTTTCGTCACAGAATCTAAAGATCAGAAAAGGGGAATATCTGAGCTCAAAGTGATTCATCCTTTGAAGAAAACATCAAGAATCAAAAAAGGCATGAACACAGGATCAAAAGCAACTGCACCGCACATGTTATCTCACTGTCGCGCAAGTACACATGCGCGCCGACCTTGGTCGCGCAAGTGACTTGCGCGACCTAAGTGGTAACCGCCCGGTAACCGCCCAGGGCCTTCTTTTGCCTATAAATAGACCCCGTGGGCCCCCCATTCGAGATGATATTTTTTCAGAAACTCGGATTGAAGCTCTCGACGCCCAAGTCTCTTCTCAAAGCTTCCGGAACACTTCTAAGGTAATTTCTTACCTAGAACGGAAGATCTAAAGAGAGGGAGGAAGGCCTAAGTGTTGAAACTCATCAACACATGCGTGCCTGAATGGCCAGCCCTTAAGGGAACTGGTCATACTTGCACGCCGCCTTATTCCTTCAATAGAATTTGCGCGTCCCTTTTCTGGAAGAACCTCAAGGGGATTCTAAAGGGTTTAAAAAGGAGTCACTCAAGTATTTCAATTCCGATTGAAAATCGCGCAAGTACACCATGTGTCTCGCAAGGTATACCTGCGCGACCATACTTGCGCGCCCACGCAAGACATGCGTGCCTTTCAAGACATGCGCACCCCTACCTTTCTGGGTTCCCATCTTGCCCATTTTACCCCTCTTAAGCCATTTCACCCTTCCTATTCAAGATTCAGTCTTCAAGATACTCTTAAAAGCCATTTATGGAATGATTTCTTGATTTTACATCCTTATCTGAAAGGAATTCTGTGTAATATCTCTCAAAACCTAGTGATTTATACATCTTTTTGTCACCAAAGATTGAGAGTTCATTCATTCAACCTCATCCTTTAATATGAGAGAATCCTTAACCTGGGTCTCCTTTTCAGGAATAATCTCCAGTTATAAATCCTGTAATCTGGGCATCCTCCTTAGGAGTAAGCCCCAAACCTTAATTCCTAACCTGGGCCTCCTTTTTAGGAGTAAGTCCCAGTCATAATCTTGGGCTTCCTTTTCAGGAGTAAACCCCAAGCCCCTTAATTTTTCTTAACCAGTCATAAATTTCGTTTGATATGGGGTTCCTTCTCAGGAGTAAATCCCAATTATCAATCCTCTCCTAATTTGGGTTTCCTTTTCAAGAATAAGTCCCAAGTTAGAGTATTCAAATCTCCATGAAGCACATATACCTTTATGGACTCTGTTCATGGATTTTCTCCCTAAAAGTAAATCCCAAACCTTTATCTATTTGGGCAGTCATACATACATAAGCCCCAAACTATTTCTTATTATTGCATCTTTCATGGAACAATTGTCTAATTTTTACCAATACCTCTTGTTTCTCACACCGAGCATGACTCACGTGAGCTTAGAGTGTAAAAGTAATTATGAAATTCTTCTTTGAGCCATCAATCATAAACACCATAGTCCATTACTCGAACTACGTGGGTTCAGATTCCTTTTCCAAAACAAAGGGTACGTAGGTAGCCCATTTATGGGTTCGATCCCAACTTTGAAATAATCCCTGTCCTTCTGAATGACGATAAACTTCAAGTGCCCCACTGAGTGGATTTAAAACCATCCTGGTCATCATAATGACCAAGAGACTTTTATATAAATGTTTTGAAGGATACCATTGACCAAGAATCTCTAAACAGATATAGATGATTCTCTATTGATGAAGAACCTCGAATACATATAAAATATTCTCTAAATTTCTTGCATATTTAATCATTGATTGTTAAAACTAAAGGAAAGCTAATTTTATACTTGGTAATGTAATAAGGATTCACGAACATAACTTAAATCTATAAAGAGAGTCCCGGAGTAGACAATAATTCCCCTCAAAAAGGTGTGATGAGTCCGACCTCCCATCCTCTCGACCAACGAAAATTCCTAAGCCTCATTATCCCACAAGCTAATGAGCGCCTACCTTTGGAAAGTAGGTCCAAACGGATGTGGAATCATTGGATGTTTCCGGTTCTACGAACAAACCCGCTAGAAACCGATCAGAACGTTTGAATCTCCCATCCAGGAGGTCATCCCCGGATTCCGTGCGAAACAAAAAATGGTGAACCCGATGTGAATCCTTAACCAAGTTTAAGTGATATTCTTCTTATTTGTTAGGCCCCTTGGGCCAACAAATCAATCATTGACATGTGCTCATCCAAAAGATGCAGTGGCCAGATTCATCTTGATTATGTCTGTTATATGGAATAGGCACTCTTTTCTCAAGATCTTCTGAAAAAATGGCTTTTCTTAAATTCACCCCTGTGAATACTGCTGCTGTGAACACCTCTACTGTGAGGTCTACAGCTGTGAAAACCAATGCTGCTACTCCTGATGGAACGTCGTCCGCTCTGAGGATGACATCACCAACTCAGCGTCTTCAACGCTGGGTTTCTAATGCACTGGTTAAGGAGTACCGTCGCAACGGTACTATCCTAACTCTGGAGGCCGCTCATCAAGTCCTCCAAGTTAACAACTCTACCTGGTCGTCCAGACAACGGCGGCCAGCGATCAAGAAGCAGGCGGTGCTGACTCCCGTCTCTAACCGTTTCGGGTCATTATCCCCAGAACACAATATCCATTCACTCCCTTACTCTGAGGAAGTGAATGAGCAGGTCCCGCAGGACCTTAATTCAAAAAGACATGAGTCCTTCTCAATGGCTCCCATCAACAATCGCCGCCAGACTCGTGCGGTAGTGCGCCCTCAACATGATGAGGGTACCGACTCCAGGCATTCATCTCAGGTTCCTCGAACCCGAGCAGGCAAGATGAACCGCCAGAGACGGAATCTGGTTAACAATGGGCAGGTTGTCATCCCTGCCATCTCCGGAGAAGTCCACCAACCTAACTTGGTGGCAAACAACAAGAAGGCACACACACCTGCCCATTTTAATTCCGCTGTCCAGCAGACTCGTCTGACAGCATCAAGCCAATCCCGCCAGGCAATTCCGGCGGAGTATTATAGGCAGGAACATGCACCTGCTTATGCATCATCAGTTAGTCAGCAGGCTCTCCTGACTACATATGATGGATTCCACCAACCTAACTTGGTGGCAAATAACGAGCAGGCACAATCACCTATCCGTTTTAATTCCACTATCCAGCAGACTCGTCTGACAGCATCAAGCCAATCCCGCCAGGCAATTCCGGCGGAGTACTATAGGCAGGAACATGCACCTTCTTATGCATCATCAGTTAGTCAGCTGGATCGCCTGACTACATATGATGGATTCCACCAACCTAACTTGGTGGAAAATAACGAGCAGGCACAATCACCTGTCCGTTTTAATTCCGCTGTCCAGCAGACTCGTCTGGCAGCATCACGCCAATCCCGCCAAGCAATTCCGGCGGAGTACTATAGGCAGGAAAATGCACCTTCTTATACATCACCAGTTAGTCAGCAGGCTCGTCTGACTACATATGATGGATCTCGTCAACCGTGTTTGGCGAAGTGTAATCAGCAGGCACATACACCAGCTAATACTAATCAAGCCTACCAACAGTCTTGCTTGGTAGCGCACGGAGAAGTCAGTCGGAAAGCCCCGACGACAAACATGAGGCAGTCTCAACTCTCTGCCTCCACACTTGAGTACTATCAGGATTCACTGACAGGAAAAGGAGGGCAGGAGCAGGCACATACACCTACTCCAAGCTCAGAATGGACGTATATCCCCGTTCTGGCGGCTGAAGTCACCAAACATATTTTGTCAATGGTGAAAGAGCAGAGGCAAATTCCTGCTCATATTCTGGATGCTTGCCAGGATATCATAACAGCTTCAGCATCATCTCAGGGACATACACATAAATCTATCCCTAGCAGTGGAGTGACACATCAACAATTCACTCCAGAACAGACACACACATCTGTTCCAGTACAAGAGGGTTATGGGGCATACTCCCCCATATCATACGGACAACCAAGTCAGGCAAGTACACCTGATTTGAGTGGAGATTGTCAGCCTAACCTGACCATCTTTCCTGATCAGGTACATACACCTGCTCAGAGTAACCACTTTCATCAACAAGTGGTTTCTAAAGTGAGTAAGAAGGAATCTAAGAAAAAGATCCGCCCAACACAGTCAGGAGATCAAAGGCTAATCTGCAACAAGGCCTTGCTCGATGCTGGAGTTCTTGAAGCCCTCGGACATTTATCTATCAGAATTCAAGATTCTACTCCCTCAGTTCCCAATAACGGGAACATTAATTTTGAAAGTATTCAACAGACACTTCCTCATGAAGGATTGCTTCATGAAAGTTCGGTCAATCTTGAAGTTTCTTCTTCAGATGAGAGCCACAGGAACCCTCTGTGTGGTCAGAAGACCAAGGAGCAAGAGATTTCATCTTTTGCAGTAACCCATTATGGTGGTCCTCCCCATGATGATGAACTTCGCTACGAAAGTCCTCTCCGCAGTAGAGATTCACATTGCCTAGAAAATACTCCAGTGGATAATGTAGTGCCGAGAAAGCCCTCTTATCTTGAGGCACTTGCAAATGCAAAACCAGTCATGTCTGATGCTTTATCGCTAACATGTGAAATACTTTCTCAATCAGAAGTTAGCCCAAGGTGTAGGTCATTCTCCGAACCACCCCTAAGTCATGCATCTTCTAGTTTGATTAATGATCTCTCTACCAATCTTGTTGAATCCGATGAAGCAACAAGGAAACACCAACTCTGGTCAAAACAGGTAGAAGAGTCTTCATTTAATGATAAAGAGGAAATGCTGAACATGAGGAAAAAACTGGCAAAAGGTGAAGTACCAGTCATGTTTTGGCCTTTGGCTGACTCCCAGTACGACATTCCAAAGATGTTGACGGATGATGGAATCCATGATATTCATCTCAACACATGGAAAACTCTTTGTCAATTAAAGAAGAAGGTATTATCTTATGATGAATATGAAAATCATCTTAAGATAATAGAAGGGCTAAAACGTCAGATTGATTTGGCATCTCTATCAGTCTCTCGGTATCTGAAGGCTGAAAAGCAACAGAGAACCCTTCAACGTTCATGCCTTGGCGCACTAAGAAAATTGCGTCAGTTAATTGTCAATGCTCCATCTGATGTTCATATCAGAGGATGGGGTGTTCACGGAGCACTACATTTCACAGTGCTTTCCAGTCAACAAAGACCACCGAAAATGGTTTCATGCAATGTTATTCCCCATGGACGGCCACAGTCAATGGGCTTTGTTCATAATCAAAAGCTTGCTCAAGAACAGGCTTTAACTAGTTCCTCTCAAAATCAAGTATATAGAGAACAAGTTGTTGAATTGCTCCTACATCAAGCAGGCGAGAATATTGCACAAGCCTCTCGTCTGGAGCAAACACGTCATCAAATGACAGAAGTTTCGAAAATCATTCAACGGTCTGTTGAACCAGGTGATAAAAGTGGATACAGGTTAATGCATCCAGCTAATTTCTGAACTAAGATTCACAAGATCAAGAGAGATTTTAAGAAGATCTCAGACATAGCATGTCAAGAGAAACCCCAGCTTGTCAGACTGGGGGCTTCTCTAAACCAACCCTCAGAGTCAACAAATGGGATTCGAGGAGTTGAGTGGAAGAAGCAGGAACATCCCCAGTCCATCGGACTGGGGACTTTTTCAAATCCTCAATCCCTCCCTTAGAGAAAGTCAGTATTCTCTCGATTAGGGAATAAGCCTCAAGAGGAACGAAGAGCCAAGCTATCAGGAGATTCTCTCCAAGTGACGGTTCTCTAAGAAATTCCTGAGGGATAAAGTCAACGGAATGCCATGTCTCATAATGGACATGGAAGAAGACAATATCACAGAAATGTTGATAGAAAGGATTCCATGCAATATGCATCCATTAATTTCATCAATGCCGTTGCTGCTGATTCACTAGATGAGGCTCAATCAGAGGGATCAGACGAAGAGGTTCCTGCTCAAGAAGTTGCGCACACAGACCTAAATGAAGATGGTGTGCGCACACGTAATCAAAGGCTTACCCAAAATCTGGGTATTCCTTCAAGTAACCCACTTCCCCCTCTCCGAAAAGGATCCAATAAGGGGAAAGGAAATAATCAGGTTACTTCTCACCCTTCCTCTGAAGGAGGTCAATCGCTCTCATTAGAGCAAAGGTTTGCACAACAGGAGGAAGAAATGAAATAATTAAGAAGATTGAATGCAGAACTACTTCAGAGTAGTCTTTTTCTTAAGAATGCTGAAGTCCGACAGCAGAAGGAATTTGTTGTAACTGCTGAGATGGATCAATAATATCCTCCTTTATCAGTACACCCTCAGAGGTCTAATCCTACGGGTCAAACGCAACAACGGTTGGCAGCACTACCATCAGTTGCAGCACCAACCACCACGTCTGTCCAAGCTCCATTCATTGCACCTACCCAAAACCATGTTCAACTTGATGTTTCTCAAAAGTTAATAACTACTATTGAGTCATTAACAGCTAGGTTAGAAACTATGGAAGGGAAACGGGCGCAAGTCCAACCTGAAAAGAAAGTTTACCCTAAATGGGTAGATTCAATTTCTCCTCCATCTAGTTTTGGAAACCCTATTTTCCCTACTTTCAATGGATTAGGCGACCCTGAACAACATTTGACGCATTACGTGTCTTGTTGTGATCCTATGATGGGAACTCCAGAGCAGAAAGAAGCAGTGAAACTCAGATGCTTCGTGCGAACCTTGCAAGGACCAGCTTTTGTCTGGTATACAAGCTTGCAATCCCGGTCAATCATCGGATGGGAGGATCATCGTCAAAAATTCCTTCTTCAGTTTAGCTCAACTTTTCCAAAAAAGACAGTTTTCGATCTTACAAACTGCACGCAAAGGGAGAATGAAAGAGTCTCTGATTTCATTGCTCGTTGGAAGGGATTAACGTATTCCCTGAGTTTAGAACTCCCTCAGGAGGAGTTGTTGCCAATCTGTGTGGAAAATTTGCGTGACGAATTACGAACTCCATTGATCCCTGTGAAATACACAGGAGGGTTTCGAGACCTTACTTCAATCGTTCAACAGATTGAAGATTCCCTTATACAGGCTAAGGTTAAATCTCGTATAATTCCATCAGCTCTAGGAAGGAGAATGGGTAAAGTGGAAACTGCTACAGTTATTCTTAAACAAGCACCTGTACCTATTTCTACTTCAAAACCTTCATCTTCTCGAAGGGCTCCACCTCCTGAACGCCAACAAGAAAGGTTGTTTCATCCAAATGATCAAAGATATCAACGACAAAAACAATTTGAGGATTTGAAGAGTAAAACATACTCTTTCCGAAGTGAGCAAGTTCCTGGTTACTTCATTTCAGCTCTGGAAAATAATTTGGTTCAATTACCAGTGCCCAAGAGGCCAAACAAGGAAGGAAATGAAGACCGCCCCAATTATTTTCCCTTTCATAAAATGTTGGGGCATCCCATCCAGGAGTGTTTTGTTTTAAAAGACCTCCTGAAAAAGATGGTCGACTTGGGACAAGTCAAATTGAAGGGTTCTTCAGCTCATGTAGCGTTTATTACCGCTACGGATCCAGAGGAAGGAGGCGAGTGGCAGGAAGTCAAAAGCAAAACTGCAAAAAAATATGATGATTGGATGGTCAGAAAGACAATCAATCGGACCCATTCCATTTTGCGAACACAATTGAAGAAGCCCATTGTGTCTCCTACAAAAGCTGCAGTAAATCCTCCATCAAAAGACAAATCCTCAAAAGGGCGGCGCAATTCAAAGAAGAAAGAGGAATCAGGAGAAGATGAGTATGTATCAAAGCCTAAATTGTCTTTGACTCTCGAAGATTTCATGCCATTTACTTCAAAGCCACGGGCACCGCCCCATCAAACGGCACAGCCTAAACAGGCTAACCAGGCAGAGTTTTTATCAGACGAAGAGTTAATCTTTGGTTCTGTTAATATGATTCAATTAACAGATCCATATTCAAGTCTTGATGAGCCTGAATTCCCTGTATCAAATAAGGGAACCCGAGGAAGTTCTAGAGGTTCATGATATAGGGGAAGATGTGGATCTTTCCGAAGCCACTACTCTAATTCTACCCCTGCTAGCACTGTATATGCAGCGGAAACTCATTGTAGAGCCCTTCAGCGAGATCAAAAAGAACAAGAAAGTTCTTCTGCCAATGGCCAACTCAGTTTTGGAACAGTTATTTTGGAAGACCGATTAAAGGTTCCATCTTCTTTATCTCAGCAAGTAAATGGATCTAATCAGTCTAATCTGCCAAAACCAAGGATGTTTCCAGCTTCAATACAAGATGCATCAGCTTCCAAATCATCTGCTTCCAAGGTACCTACTAAACCGCATATTCCTATTGAGAAACGCAGACCTCTAGATCAAAAGTATGATATATTGAAACACTTGGCCCAAGTACCAGCCAAGTTATCAATTTTGGATGCTTTGAATCTGTCAAAAGATCTTCGGGAAGCACTCATCGAAGCTTTGTCAAGTCCTCAGGAGTTTGAAGCTGAAATCGTTGCAGTTGAAATCTATTACATAGAGAATAATCCTGCAGAATTCCATGCAGTGATATCTTTTACTGATAAAGATGAAGATGATGTTGTTCATGGGCACATAAAACCTTTGTACTTATCTGGAAAAGTCAATGGTGTAGATGTTCGAAGAGCTTTCATTGACAATGGTTCAGGATTCAACCTCATGCCCATTCGTACACTTCATCGATTGGGCCTCACGGAATCTGATTTATCTCCTTCTACCATGATGTTACAAGGATATGATAAAAATGAACAAGAACCACTGGGAGAAGTTACACTCAGAACTTAGTTTGGAGATCTTGTATCCAATTCGGATTTCATGATTGTTGATCATGACTCAGCTTTCAATATCTTGCTTGGAAGACCCTGGCTACATCAGCATACAGCTATTCCTTCATCATACCATCAATGTCTCAAATACTGTTTCGATGGTCAAGTTGGAACATTGTATGGTGATAAGGCCCCATTCAAGACATGTGAGTCTCAATACATTGAGGCGGAATTTTATCACATGAAGGGAAGAGAAAAATCTACAATGAAGGAAATTACCAAAGTTAATGCTCCATGTGGTTTGGAAGAAATTACAATAAATCCATTTTCACTTATGAGTACAGATTATGTGTTACCTATCAGTAAAATTGACAAAATAGGCCCAAATCAAAATACTCTTATGGAAAGATCCATAATGTCAATTACGGCGATCGAGCCAGACAACATGGGAGAAATTGGTAACCTACCAAGCAGTGATGATAGCATAAGTGGTGATGTTTTCATTTTATCTGCTGAAGTCCAACAAGTCTATACTTCGCTAATCAGGCCAGAAGAAGTTATAGCAACACCAGAGGTGAATAATGATGTCGATTCTCAATCCATCATCTCCACTTTATTTCCCAAAGAAGACCCTTTATCATCAATAGGGTCGGAAATGGAAGCTTCTTCTTCAAAATGTGAAAATTTTAACATCTCTTATGATCATGAGAATTTTGTTTTATCATCTACTTTGCAAGTAGAAACGGAAGAAATAACACATGATGAAGAGGAAGAGGAAGGTCTTAGAGATACTCCTCCAGCATTTGAAGAGGGTATCTCTACCACTGTGGATGAACTCAGAGAAATAAATCTGGGTACAGAGAAAGATCCACGCCCCACTTTAATTAGTGCGGCCATGACCCTTGAAGAGCAAGAGATTTATATTTCTTTTCTAAAGAAAAATAAAGTTATTTTTGCTTGGAATTATACAGAAATTCCTGGGCTTGATCCTGATGTTGCTACTCATCATTTGGGTTTACCAAAAGAACATCGAGGTTTTAAGCAAGCCGCGAGAAGAACACACCCAACCTATGCTTCCAAAATTGAAGCTGAAGTGGAAAAGCTGATCAAATCCAACTTCGTCAGAGAAGTTCAATATCCCAAGTGGTTGACTAATATTGTCCCTGTAAAGAAGAAGAACGGACAAATTAGGGTTTGCATCGATTTTAGAGATCTTAATCGGTATTGTCCTAAAGATGATTTCCCTGTTCCGATTACAGAACTCTTAATTGATGCGACGGCTGGATATGAAGTACTTTCTTTCATCGATGGATATTCCGGATATAATCAGATCCTAATGGCCCCAGAAGATGAGGAATATACAGCCTTCAGAGCTCCTCAAGGTGTGTTTTGTTTCCGGGTGATGCCCTTTGGTTTAAAGAATGCAGGTGCAACATATCAACGCGCCATGCATCGTATCTTCAAACCTCTTTTAGGGAAGTTTGTTGAATGCTATGTAGATGATTTGGTGGTTAAATCCAAACAACGTTCTAATCACTTGGCTGATTTGGAAGTCATATTCCACAAGCTTCGACAACATAATTTGAAGATGAACCCCTTAAAATGTGCTTTTGGGGTAACCTCAGGAAAATTCCTCGGCTTTGTTGTACGCCATCGTGGTATTGAAGTCGATCCTGAGAAGGCCAAATCAATCCTTGGTATGTCACCTCCTCAGAATTTGAAATAATTTAGAGGACTTCAAGGACACTTGGACTATATTCGGCGTTTCATCACCAATTTGGCAGGAAAAATTTTACCCTTTACCAAATTATTGAAGAAAGGAGTCACTTACCAGTAGACTGAAGAATGTCAAGAAGCATTTGATGTTCTCAAGAAATACCTCTTGAGTCCACCAGTACTCATGCCACCTACTGAGGGTAGATCTCTTATCCTCTATGTGACAGCTTTAGAGCGATCATTGGGTGCCTTTCTCGCTCAAAAGAATGATGCTGGGAATGAAAATAATCTCTACTATCTCAGTAGAACTATGCTTGAAGCAGAAACCCGGTATTCAAGTATTGAAAAGTGCTGCCTAGCATTAATCTTTGCAGTTTAGAAACTGAGACACTACCTGCAACATCACGAGGTCCAATTGGTATCTCGTAATAATCCGCTCAAATTCATCCTTAGTCGTCCAATGCTTATAGGACTTTTGGAAAGGTGGGCGGTTATTCTACAGCAGTTCGACATTCAGTATGTGTCTCAAAAGGCAATTAAGGTCCAATCTCTGGCTGATTTCCTGGCTGAACATCCTTTAGTGGAAGACACGTATTCAGATATCAAACTCCCTGATGAGGAAGTTTTCTCTATTCAAGAGAGTCCTCAAAAATGGGAAATGTATTTTGATGGTGCTTTGAGAAGTCCAACAGGGAAGAAAATGGAAAATCCTAAATTCAACAAAGTTGGTTTAGGAATTGTGCTCATTTCTCCAGATAAGGCAGTGTTACCTTATTCCTTTTTATTGTGGGAAGGTGGTACCAATAATGAAGCTGAATACCAAGCTCTCATTACAGGCTTGGAGTTAGTGCTTCAAGCACAAGTGAATCACTTAAAGGTGAAAGGTGATTCAGACCTGGTAATCAAACAAGTCAATGGGGATTATGCCATCAGAAAAGAAGAATTGATCCCTTTGTATGATTACGTCAGAGAGTTAATGTCGGAATTCCCTTCAGAACCGACATTTTCTTATGTCCCAAGATCACAAAATGCTCAAGCTGATGCACTGGCTAATATAGCCACGGCTTTAGCAGATCCAAATCGAGACGAGACAACCATCATTATTTCCCACCGTCGTGCAATTTCACCTCATGTTCAAGTCAGAATAGAGGAAATTAATGAAATTAGTCCCATTCCTGAACTGTATGGTCATACTACAGGATGGATGTCACCTATCAGAGAATACCTTCAAAATGGAACACTTCCACCTGATAGAGCCGAAAAAGAACAAATCCGGCGACGTGTGGTCAATTTTACTCTTTATGATAGCCCAAACCACCTAGATAAAACTCTCTACAAACATGGTTTTGATGGAGTTCTCTTCAGATGCATTGATGGTGAAGAGAAAATGGCTATCATAAAAGAAGTGCATGCAGGAGTCTGTGGTGCCCACCAGTCTGGACATAGACTGTCTGATCAAATTCGAAGGCTTGGAAACTTTTGGCCTTCAATGATACAATATTGTGTTAATTTCACAAAGAAGTTTCATTCATGCCAAGTATATGCCAACTTCATTCATCAACCTCCAGAGTTGCTTCATACAGCTAAATACTCATGGCCATTTTCCACATGGGGAATGGATGTGGTGGGACCTTACCCTTCAGCTACGACCAAGCAGTTTAAGTACATTCTTACTGCTACAGATTTATTTTCCAAATGGGCAGAGGAAATACCTCTCAAAGAAGTCAGTTCTAAATGCATTGTTAGCTTCATCAAGTCTAACATCATTACTAGATTTGGTGTCCCTCATACCATATTGACGGACAACGGCACCAACTTCAGTTCTTCAGAGGTAATGAAATTGTATCAAGAATACAACATTAAGTCCAACCATTCATCTTGATATCATGCGGTGGCTAATGGCTAGATAGAAGCCTTCAACAAGACTCTTTCAAATATACTGCAAAAGATGGTGGATAAAGATAAGAAATCATGGCCTGAAAAACTCTTTCATGCTTTATGGGCTTATCGGACCACCACCCGCACAACAACGCGGTCAACTCCATATTCACTAATATATGGAACAGAAGCAGTTTTTCCCATTGAGGTTCAGTTACCTTCACTCAGAATTGCTATTTGTGATCAGTCATCTACAGATGAGCAATCCCAAAAGCGTTTGAATGAATTGGAATAGTTAGATGAGAAAAGATTGTGCACTTTGCACCACTTGGAAATCTATCAGAATCGAATAGCATGAGCTTTTAACAAAAAAGTTCGTCTTCGTTCATTCATTCAGGGAGAATTGGTATTGGTTCTCAGAGCACCAATGATACCAGGAAAGAAGCCTCCCAAGATTGAACCAAAATGGGAAGGACCTTATTAAATACATAAGGTCTACTCCAATGGAGCGTATTCTCTAATCTCAATGGATGGAGAACACATCACAACTCCAACTAATGCCAGATTTCTGAAGAAGTATTTTGTATAAACACAAAATATTGTTCCCAAAGCCAAAACAGTCACATTAGTTCATATTATGTCCTACATGACACTAAACTGTATTATGTCCTATCTACATGACATTAAACTGTATAGAAGTTCATATTATGTCCTACATGACATTAAACTGTATTATGTCCTATCTACATGACATTAAACTGTACAGAAGTTCCTTATTTGTCCGAGATGACATTAAACTATATTATGTCCGAGATGACATTAAACTATATTGTGTCCTAGCAACATGACATTAAACTGTGTGGCACTTTCATCGTCCAGCATGACGTTAAACTGTGTCAGTTCCCTTATCGTCCAACATGACGTTAAACTGTCACATTGGTTACTATTATGTCCTACATGACACTAAACTGTATTATGTCCTATCTACATGACATTAAACTGTACATAAGTTCCTTTTTTTTCCGAGATGACATTAAACTATATTTTGTCCGAGACGACATTAAACTATATTGTGTCCTATCAACATGGCATTAAACTGTGTGGCACTTTCATCGTCCAGCATGACGTTAAACTGTGTCAGTTCCCTTATCGTCCAACATGACGTTAAACTTTCACATTGGTTACTATTATGTCCTACATGACACTAAACTGTATTGTGTTAAACTATATTATGTCCTAGCAACATGACATTAAACTGTGTGGCACTTCCAGTGTCCAACATGACGATAAACTGTAAGAAGTCCCCAGAACTGATATCCTCATATTGGTTCACCTTAGTCCTAGCTACATGACTTTAAACTGTACAGCAATGTTCTATCGTCCAACATGACGATAAACTGTATAAATGTTCTATTGTCCAACATGACGTTAAACTGTAACAGTTACTTGAATTGTCCTACATGACATTAAACTGTAAAAAAGTTTCCAATTCGTCCAAGATGACGTTAAATTATGCGGTCCATGTATACGACCTTAAACTATTCACATGTTCGTTAGTCCAGTATGACTTTAAACTGCATCATCATCCACGGTCCATGCATATGACCTTAAACTATTTTCCCTTTTTTCGTCCAACATGACGTTAAACTGTAGAAAAGAATATGTCCCTGCAACATGACACTAAACTGTGCAGCACCATTTCGTCCTTGCTATATGACGTTAAACTATACAGCAAAGGTCCAGTATGAATTTAAACTGCAACTTTGTCCCACACGACATTAAACTGTGAAAAAGTTCCTTAAACTGTCCAGCATGACCTTAAATGGCATCATCCCTGGTCCATGTATATGACCATAAACTATTTGCAAATCCCTTATGTCCAGCAAGACGTTAAATTGTGACGTCCTAACTATATGACGCTAAACTGTATAAAAGTCCCTCACGTCCGGAAAGACGTTAAACTATATAATCATCAAAGGTCCAACATGACATTAAACTGCACCATCCACGGTCCATGCATATGACCATAAACTATTCTCACTTTCGTCCAACATGACATAAATGGTGTGTTATTTTGTCCTTACTTCATGACATTAAACTACACAGTCCCCCTTTCGTCCAATATGACGTTAAACTATTTTATCCCCATCATCCTAACTACATGACGCTAAACTGTACAGAAAATCCTTGATATGTCCTACATGACATTAAACTGTATTTTGTCCCTGCTACATGACACTAAACTGTGTATCACCAATAGTCCTAACTACAAGACTTTAAAATGCATAGTCCCTTTATATGTCCTACATGACATTAAACTGTGCATCGTTAAGGTTATTGTTACCTCTTGTTTCTCACACCGAGTATGACTCACGTGAGCTTAGAGCGAACATCAACCATAACACTCCCTTTGGTCCACTAACCATGTGTAAGTCCCAACAACATTTTAATTAGATCGTTGTCCCCAAGAACAACTTGATCATTAATTCATTCTTTAATTGAACTACACGGACTTTGATCCTTGCCCTCTAGGCTGGGTATGTAGGCAGCCTCCCAGGGTTCAAGCCCAAAAACAATCTCTTCACATCGGTTCATTACCATCTCATATGATGTTGATTTGTGAAACCGCCCCTAGAATCAATATTTTTTACATTAATTCACTTTCGTCCTTGTTATACGACGTTAAACTATACAACACTTTTGTCCGGTACGACAATAAACTACAATATTCTTTGATTTCCTCACTTGAGAGAGAATTATTATTGACATTGATTTTTTTTTCAATCATGTTTCATTTCAAAAAGACTACGTGCATACATGGTAATGCCTAAATTTTTTTTCTCTCAGGTTAAACCATCATTGCACTAAAGTCCCCTTTCACCCTTCACATGTACAAACCAAATTTGTACAAAGGGCATTTCAAGAACTACGTGGGCTTGATTGCCATCCTTATGGGATACGTAGGAACATTCGAGTATCCCTCGAATCCATCCCCAAGTCTTTTGGGACTAACCCCAAATTTCACTTTTAGTCCCTTAGCTGAAAAGTCATCATGAAAACACACACTGTGTATTCATTATTATGGTTCGAATTCTATGACCCTAAACTAAGATTTCTCATACTTTCATCATGTACGACGTTAAAATGCATTTCAAGAACTACGTATGGCTTGATTCTCATTCTTATGAGATACGTAGTGAAGTCCAAGTTTCAATTCAGGACCCATCCACAACATGATTATGGTTTTCATTGACCTATGTATCTCTATATACATTGGACAATACCCATATTTATGTGTTATAATCCTAACCTTAAATATTTTCAGATCTTCATAACCCTTTTCATGACTTCTAATCACAAAAATGTCAAACTTCTGAGAATTCTTTTTCCTAACTATGCAGCACGTGCCCATAGGTGGCCTTGCATAAACAGTCCACCTAACAGACTTTTCAGCCGAAAGATGCTATTTATTTGACCATGCAGCCAATTCCCTTAGGTGGCCCTGTATATTTCAACCCCCTAATGGGTTTTGTAAAATAATAGTAACTTCATTCTTGGGAAGAATGCCTCTTTTGTCCTTATTTATCTTAAACGACAGTATGTAGGGATCCACAAAAAATAGCCATCCTTAACATATTTGTCCCATATCCTTTTTCATGATCTGAAAGTATTCAAGTCTATGGTTTATTCTTCTTCCCTACGTTTGGGTCAGACCTTCGTAGGAGTGATATTCATCTAGTTCTTCGATATTCTTGTTCGGAAATATCTTCTCCATATTCAAGTACCTCTTTCCATACAACAAACTCTATACTTTAGAAAATTTGAATCTCCATAAACTTTCACTGGCTTTTAGCACTAGGAAAGTAAATTTCTGGGAGTTCTTTTTCCTGACTATGCAGCACGTGCCCATAGGTGGCCTTGCATAAACCGTCCACATAACAGACTTGTCAGCCGAAAGATGCTATTTATTTGACCATGCAGCTAATGCCCTTAGGTGGCCCTGCATATTTCAACCCCTAACGGGTTTTGTTAAATAATAGTAAATTCATTCTTGGAAACTACTTCTTCTAATGCCTTTTATCTCTTTTTCATATCATTCCTCAGATTCAAATATTCTTAAGTCATAGTTTACATTTTTTCCCTCATACTTGAGTATGGTAATATGTTTTCAGATAAATTGTCAAGGAATTGAATCAATTTTAACCCATTTTTGGTCAAAGCTATTTCGACCTTAAACATTAGCCCCTTTATGTCTGGCATGCATGACTTTAAACTGCCCACAAAAGACAAAGGAACTCTGAATAAAAGTCAAGTTCCAGCACACTTGCACGCTGCCCTCTATGCCCTGAAGACTTGCGTGCCCCCATTTCCTTTGAATGTATTCAATTTCCTCAGATTCAAATCCTCATTTCTTTCCGGATCCAACTCTGAGGGGGGACTTTTGTTGACGCTCCTTTCATCACAGAATCTAAAGATCGGAAAAGGGGAATATCTAAGCTCAAAGTGATTCATCCTTTGAAGAAAACATCAAAAATCGACAAAGGCATGAACACAGGATCAAAAGCAACTGCACCGCGCAAGTTATCTCACTGTCGCGCAAGTACACTTGCGCGACGACCTTGGTCGCGCAAGTGACTTGCGCGACCCAGGTGGTAACCACCCAGTAACCGCCCAGGGCCTTCTTTTTCCTATAAATAGACTCTTTGGTCCCCCCATTCGAGAGGATCTTTTTCCAGAAACTCGGATTGAATCTCCCGATGCCCAAGTCTCTTCTCAAAGCTTCCGGAACACTTCTAAGGTAATTTCTTACCTAGAACGGAAGATCTAAAGAGAGGGAGGAATGCCTAAGTGTTGAAACTCATCAACACTTGCGCGCCTGAATGGCCATCCCTTAAGGGAACTGGTCATACTTGCGCGCCGCCTTATTCCTTCAATAGAATTTACGCGTCCCTTTTCTAGAAGAACCTCAAGGGGATTCTAAAGGGTTTAAAAAGGAGTCGCTCAAGTATTTCAATTCCGATTGAAAATCGCGCAAGTACACCATGTGTCGCGCAAGGTATACCTGCGCGACCATACTTGCGCGCCCATGCAAAACTTGCACGCCTTTCAAGAATTGAGCGCCCTAACCTTTCTGGGTGCCCATCTTGCCCATTTTACCCCTCTTAAGCCATTTCACCCTTCCTATTCAAGATTCAGTCTTCAAGATACTATTCAAAGCCATTTATGGCATGATTTATGGATTTGACTTCCTTATCTGAAAGGAATTCGGCGGAATATCTCTCAAAACCTAGTGATTTATAAATATTTTTGTCACCAAAGATTGAGAGTTCGTTCATTCAACCTCATCCTTTAAGATGAGAGAATCCTTAACCTGGGTCTCCTTTTCAGGAATAATCTTCTGTTATAAATCCTTTAATCTGGGCATCCTCCTCAAGATTAAGCCCCAAACCTTAATTCCTAACCTGGGCCTCCTTTTTAGGAGTAAGTCCCAGTCATAATCTTGGGCTTCCTTTTCAGGAGTAAACCCCAAGCCCCTTAATTTCTCTTAACAAGTCCTAAATTACGTTTGATATGTGGTTCCTTCTCAGGAGTAAAACCAAATTATCAATCCTCTCCTAATTTGGGTTTCCTTTTCAGGAATAAGTCCCAAGTTAGAGTATTCAAATCTCCATGAAGCACATATACCTTTATGGACCATGTTCATGGATTTTCTCCCTAAAAGTAAATCCCAAACATTCATCTATTTGGGCAGTCATACATACATAAGCCCCAAACAATTTCTTATGATTGCATCTTTCATGGAACAATTGTCTAATTTTTACCAATACCTCTTGTTTCTCACACCGAGCATGACTCATGTGAGCTTAGAGTGTAAAAGTATTTATGACATTCTTCTTTGAGCCATCAATCATAAACACCATACTCCATTACTCGAACTACGTGGGTTCTGATTCCTTTTCCAAAATAAAGGGTACGTAGGTAGCCCATTTATGGGTTCGATCCCAACTTTGAAATAATCCCTGTCCTTCTGAATGACGATAAACTTCAAGTGCCCCACTGAGTGGCTTTAAAACCATCCTGGTCATCATAATGACCAAGAGACTTTTATATAAATGTTTTGAAGGATACCATTGACCAAGAATCTCGAAACAGATATAGATGATTCTCTATTGATGAAGAACCTCAAATACATATAAAAGATTCTCTAAATTTTTTTGAATATTTAATCATTGATTGTTAAAACTAAAGGAAAGCTCATTTTATACTTGGTAATGTAATAAGGATTCAAGAACATAAGTTAAATCTATAAAGAGAGTCCCGAAGTAGACAATAATTCCCCTAAAAAAGGTGTGATGAGTCCACCTCCCATCCTCTCGACCAATGAAAATTCCTAAGCCTCATTAGCCCACAAGCTAATGAACGCCTACCTTTGGAAAGTAGGTCCAAACGGATGTGGAATCATTGGATGTTTCTGGTTCTATGAACAAACCCGCTAGAAACCGATCGGAACGTTTGAATCTCCCATCCAGGAGGTCATCCCCGGATTCCGTGCGAAACAGTGTCATTGTTATGTTACTAAAAGCACAAATAAAAATGAAAAATGGCATCAAGGTTAGGTTATACACACTCATTTTGGGGATAATGGAAGAGATCGAGCTAGTAATGGAGGGATGCGATCCATTTCATCCTCTATCATCTCACAATCTCTCTAGTAAGGAGATATTTTACATTTAAAACTACAAAAATGTTATAGCACATCTAGATAAAAATTAATAAAATATTAGAAATATTTTCTCAATGGATGAAATGACATTAATTTGATTAAATTTACATGATTTTCATGTTGTTATTTGAGATATAATGTCTATGGATAATTTTTTTTTATATTTCTACAAATCCCTAACAAAAAATTACCAAATATTATTATTTGTAAATTTATATCTAAAAAAATTATAAACTTGTTGAATGTTCAATTAATAGAAACAAATGACATCATATTATATAAACTTGATATATTATTCCCAAAATAAATATTTGATATAATATATAGCTTGATGGTTCACATGGTGATTGAGATCAAACTATATTTCCCAATACAGTGTATTTGGATATACATTATCTAGTGCTATATAATTATTTTTAATGGGTATATTAAAAATCACAGTCACCTAAACTTTTAAATTATTGTTTTTAATATCATTAAAGAAGATATTTAATTATTCAATAAATAAGTTTTTGATTTGGATGTCATTGGGCCTCCAAAATCATGTCTATAGGGTGTCTAGAGGGCGGAGGAATATTATTAAGAGATGTTATCACAATTATCTTTAAATATTGGAAAAAAGACACTTTTATGGTTTATACAATAATCTAAAGGATGTGTTATTTTTTGAAATTCATAATGAAATTTTTAATAATTCTAATCCATCAAGGGAAAAAATATGGATGTCAAATATCAATAATCAATGTTTAATGTCACTGTTCTGTTACTATATTTTTAAAGAAGTTATTTCAAAATTGGAAATTATTTTTTGGAATAGTTTTATAGTTAGAAAGAGGACCATGTTTCCATGTATTATCTTATTTTGTATATGAAATTAATATTAATATTTTTTATAAAAAAAGGCATGAAAAAGGTAGTGCTATTAAAAAGAGTAGAATAACACTTTTTGTAAAAACAATGAAATTATTTTGTTCCCTAGGAAAAATTTTAATTTATATTAATATTCATTTTGTTGGATTCGTCAAAAAAAACACGGGAATTGGATTATATGAAAATTCTGGAAACATGTTTTTTATAGAAATGGTTTGATAACATAAGTGAAGTTGAAATCAATGAATTGGGAATCGTAAAATTGAATTTTAGTCATGTAGACAATGGATTTTGTTCCTACTGATGTTTCCAATTCCATGGAACAAAATAATGATAATTTGAAAAAAAAAATTGATTCTATAAAGGTAAAAAACATATTGAAGGCGAGAAATAGACAAAAGGTGAGAAACATACTAAAGATAAGACAATGGTAAAATTTTATAAGGCCAAAATCTATAATATCCCATCACATGTTGTTGTTAATAAAATATATTAAAGTGATAAGCTTAGATCATAAATTTTAGGTTGTATTGAATGTGTTTGGTATACCTATGCACTATGAAAAAATAATTTTCATTAATAACACTATAATTAGTACTTGAATGGACATGAGAATTGATATATATACTTGAAAAAATTATATTCATGCATTGGAGTAAAGAATTTGTAAATATAATATGATAACATTTTAATAGACACTCTAAATTGTACTTAAAAATAGAATAATGAAATATTTATTTGGTATTTAGTTTCCATTATATAGTAAATTATTTTATAATACTATGGGATGAAATCGATAATAATAGTTTCTAAAAGGTTCACAAGATCATTTTAAATGACTCATACGATAATAAATCATAGGGATTTTGAGGGTCATGTTACGCCCCAAAAACCAAATTTATTTGAAAAAATCCTAAACCATGTAACCTATGATGCTTTAATTTACCATCGTTGTGAGGAGGCATTTAAGGTATATTATGAAATATTTTAATTTATTTTACATTATATTCATAAATTAATTTGATTCGTAGTTGTTAATTTTTGATGTACCAAATGAGTTATAAATATAACCAATGTGCATAAAAATAACCATACCCTACCTTAAATAAATGATGTGGTACACTATAACTAAAAAATATAGTATAAGAATTTAATATAAATTAAATATTTGATGCGATATAAAATAATAATATAAATATTGTTTTTGTTTTTATATGAATATTGATCAATCAAAATCTCTATCTACCTCCATCCCTCATCATGTGTTATAGAATAAATATAATGTAAGAAATAGAAAAAATTAATAAAAATACAAATAAGTTATTGGAATAATGTAAAATAAAAATTAATTAATATTAATATTTCTTAAATATATTAAAAAATAATAATTAATACTATTTTTTCATTTTTATCCAATTTAAACAAAATATGTATCAAAACCCATAATTAAATAAAATCTAATTATGAATTATTTTAAGTGTCTATAAATGTTTACTCACATTATAGGATTGAGTTTTAGAGTCTCACTATGATATTAAATTGGGAAAGCATGAGCAAAGGTGTAGTCTAATAAGAAAATGAAATATATGATTGTTAATATTTAAATTCTATAGGAAAAATAAATAAGAAAAATAATAATAAAGAGACTCCTTCAAAATGACCAATAAAAATTATAAATATAATAAAACCCTCTATTCATAGAGCTACAACCACAGTTTTAATGAAATCCCTTCAATTGAAATGCATAGTTTACCTATGGTAATCATATTTTTCAAAAATTATTATATTAATTATGAAAATAAATATTTATTGATCCTTATATTGTATTTAAATATTTTTGAGTGAAATTTATTACTGTTTATATCTATCATTACCCACTCATCACATTGTTTCTAAAAGTATAGTGTACAGTATCCAAGGAGATACCCTACTTATTAAAAAACTATAAACTGATGGAATGAGAGTAAGGATTCAGGTCACCAATAACCCTAGAGGTATGTTACCTCTTCCTTTGATGATGTTTATATTAATATTGTTGATCTGTTTATCTGATGTTATATTGAAAATATATTTACAATTATAAAAAATCAAGATAATTTTTGGGGTTTTCAGTTCAAACATACATTATAATCAGTATCACATATAATGATTGAAAAAGTTATAAACTAATGCAGTTAATGACAAAAGGTGAAGCAAAATATTGGGTGAAGTGAATATATGTTATAATATATTAGATAAACCAATTTATATGGATATAATTTCCACAATAATAGATCATTGGAAATAGATTTTCCATATAAAATATTATAAAATGAAAAAATTACAACATTTTTTGAAAAGAAGATATAAGGAGGAGTCTCCTTGAACAATATCAGTTTGTAGAGTATAAATGTAATTATCAAAAAACAAAATTCAGGTGCTCTAGTTGAGAATTTATATATTAGTTACCTTTTTGGAGTTTTATATATTTTCTATTTAATGGGAACAACATTTGTTAGACATTTTTCATTTTTTATTCATGATGTGTATTTTATACATAACTATTTATTTATCTATATTTTTTAAAACAACGTGAATACTGAAAGAATAACATATTAAAGTGAAGAAATGGATTTTTTCTTGAATGAATGGAAATATTACATAGTTTAAGAATTTCTTTAAACATCCTAAAGTATTATTTTCCCGTCTCTTGTGTAATTATTTTTATTTTTATTTTAACTTGAAGTTTTTTTATTTTTTAATATTCACCATCTCAAAAATTAATTTTTCTTATCCTCTTATAGCCATCTACTTCCTCCAAAACGTAAGGGTTACTGAAAATACACTCCATATTCCACATGACCTTTCTCCTTTCTTGGAATCAAAATTTTATACCCCTTTTTATCTTTTCTAAATTAAAACGTCCATAATTTTTAAAATATTTTTTTATATTGAAAAAGAAATTTGCAAAACAAAAATAAAACCTAAATTTCCTTTAAAAAATTATTCATTTTGTAATGATAAAAAATAAGCGTATGAAATTGAATGTTTTAGATTACTATTATGATGAACACCACATATAATAAAACTTATTATTACATGATAAGAAAAAATTCCCACTGTAGATGACATCAAACCCAAGAGATACCTCTTCTTAAAAAAATAAATAAATAAACATTTTCATTAATAAAGGTAAGTAAAAATACATTGAAACACATTTAAATTCATGTGACCAACCAAGGATCCATAAGATATAGCAGGGTTTTGAACGAAAAAATAACTCTTTTTTCATCTATCTTTGCATATTTTAATATACATTGATGTGAATTTTAGAAATGGATATCTATATACTTTATCAATAATAGGCTCACCATAGTAGTATTATTAACTTTTAACCACCAATTTATAGAATGAAAACTAGAATATCAAAATAAACATCTTCATAAATACTATAAAAAAGGTTTTAACATTAAATAAACATATAATAACACTAGAATTTCTCTAAAAATCTATTACAATAGTAATCAACTAATTATTTACATGGATGAAATCCCCCACATCCATCTGGCTCATGAGATGGAAAAAATAACCTAATATGCATCGTGATCTAAATTACATAATGTGTATTTATAAAATGGGAAGCATTTTCAGTTCTAAAAACACACATATAACATTATAAACTCTTTTAATAAAATAAAATTAGAGTGAAACTTTTGGATTTCTAATTTTAATTCATTTGTGACATGTAAGAGAGACATTCAAAGCAGTCATATATGCAATGTTAAAAATGATTAAAAGTAAACTTTTTAAACTATATAATTGTTCACTAAATTGTCAAAATAGTTATAGGACATCATATTTTCATAAATATTTCAGAAAACAACTGTAGAGTAATATATGAATTTTTAGAAAATCCTAAAAACAAAACTGATGTCCAATTTGTATGGAATAATACAAATTTTTTGTTTACTATTGAAAGTATTTCTATTAGTATAAATATGCATTTAATGATTATAACAATGTAACTAAACATGTATTCTCAAAAACATTTCAAAAAACTAATTTCAACTAATCTATCACTATTATGAAGAAAGAAAAAGTTATTTAAAAATTTGATATGATATTTATGATCCAATGTGATTTTTCAAAATTAAAAATCTCTTCTATTTTACTGGTTTCTAACAAACAGTCTAAACACATTTTTTACATCTCTTTGTGGTATTTATATAGTTGTTCTATATTAAATTATGATATGTTTTTATGCATTATTTTATCAATTATTAACTATATATTATGTTTTGTAAATAATATTTGCTATGAATTATTAAAATGATACCAGGTATTACATAATAATACAATTAAAGGTAGTTTTAATTTCATTACATAAAATTTATAAAATAACCTTGTTTTAATTATAAGAAAATTCTACACTTGTAGAAAACTTGTTTATCCTTTACTATTATCTCCTTTTAGTAGATTTATTTTTATATTTTTTTACTTGTTATTGTTTGTAACTATTTTATACCAATATAGTTGTTGTAGTGACTATATCAATATGATGAAATTTAAAGATATTTTTTATTTTTTGAAAATAGTATGATGTTATTTATAGATGATAATTTAATTTTATATTTAATTTCGTAGAGTTTATTGATGTTATATTCATAAAAAATCTAAAGAAGGTGATAGATTCTTTTATCAGTGTAAAATATGCATTTATAAAAACCTTCCTGTATTATACATATTTGATGAGCACTTTAAAGGTTCTAATAAATATCATTTTTAGTAAAAATAAAGGCATAATATGTGGTCGTGAAATGAAATTTATCACATAAAATTTGTCAAATATTTTTTCTAATATAAATATAAAAAAATCATTTTTCACATATCATTCATAGTTATGTGTGACTTTATTTGGAGCCCCCTGTTGTTGAGACTATGGCTGTTTTGTTTAGATTTGAGATTTTCACTTAAAAATGACATTATTATAGAATCATATTACTGTATTATTATCAATTCTCTTGATACTATTGAGGGGAGTGGTTGGATATAAGGATGTATCCTAGATAGAATTTGGATTTTGGCATCCTATGACTTGTATTTCTGGTTCCCTTTTATCAAAAGAGAAGGTAATCATGATGCACGATATCAATACTCCCTAAGGGATTTCCATTATTCCCTTTATTTTGATTTATATTTTCCTCTTGAGAATTTTAATATTGATTCTTCTGATTTAAAATATTTATTTGATTATAATTCAAAAAATAAAAAATATATCAATTTTATAAATTCAATTTAAATAAATTCTCAAATAAGGGGTGAAATAAAGTTCATTATTTAATGAATGTATCTATAAAAATTGAAAATCTATATTATTTCCCCATTATATATTGTCAATAATGAAAATTAATTAAATTTATTATATGAGGCAATTTTTTAATATATTTTATGTATATATACATAATATTTCTCAAGTTCTTGCATTAAATTTTTCATAGTGAATATGTGAGGTAAATTTCATATATTTTAAAAATATATTATTATATCTTTTTTAAAAAAATTTATGAGGAAATTAATTTGGATAAAATTCAGAAATATTATATATAAATTTAATAAATATCACATAGATATACACACACGCACAGACACACATGATTTTTTCCCATTAATTTCATTTGAAATTTTTTGTTTGATATATAAGTGTAAATGATATGTTAAAATGAAGAATTTGTGTTACTATTAAATTTTATAAAATAATAAAATAACGATATCTAATTTTAATATATTTATACTATATGTCTCAAAAATCTATTCTTTTTATGAATTCTATGAAATTTCCTTATGTTGTGTGACTAAGGTAAATTTTATTTAAAGATAAGTTATTGTAAAAAACATTGCATACCTTGATAATTAATTTTAATGTAATAAAAATTTTATTATATATGATGGATTTTAGTTTTTGATATAAACTTTCTATGAGATAAGAGGTGACATTCTATGTATGGAAACAAAAAAATGTTCCCCAATTAATTTTTTAAATTTGAAATTTCAATTTTCTATAATGAATTAAAATATATTTTTAGATATCTTCCATCATAAAATCAATTATTATTTTAATGTTTACAATTCACTAGTAAAATCTAAATATTTGATGACTTAAAAACAATCTATGAAATTCTTAAAAACAAAAACGAATTAGAGAAAAGAATAAAAGAAATATTTATTGATCAAAAATTCCATAGAGGATAATTATAGAAATTAGTTGTGTAATAGTTAATGGGGTTAAATTCCAAAATTTTAAGATATTTTAAATCTCACATGAAAATTATCCAATGTTATTAACATTTTAAATAAAAAACAACATTAATTTTTCATGTCACGACTATATAATTAACTAATGGATTGAATTTTTTTTAAATGATAATAAAAAATATTAAATTTTACAGAACCAAATATAATTAATATTTACATAAATAAATATCATTGAATTAATTATTTTTCACAAATTTAAATAATTATGTAAACAAAAATGATAAAAAGGTGGTAAATTTTAAGATAATTTATTTCAAAGAATATATGATGTAATGTTTCTAATTTTAAAATTTATGTCCAATTATGAATTGAAATTGTTTTCTATTTAGTCAATCATTAAACTCTTTTTATAGAAACCATTCATAGTAATATGTGCCTAAACTATATTATAAGAAATAAAAAAAATTTAAAATATTGAAGCATTTAATTTAAAAAAATTGTTTTTTTCCATTTTAATTGTTATAGGTGGAAATAAAAAATTAAATTTTAAATGATTTTCATACATAAAATATAAATAAAATGAGGTGAAAAAGTTGTGATTTATTATTCTTAAATATTTTCATTTTTTGATTATAATTTTACAACTTCCATAAAATTTATTCGGTCAAATCTAATTGTATATTTAGATTCTCAAATATTCCCTCTATTAATATTCTTCATAATGAGAACAATTTTTTCCGATTAAATCACCAATTTTTTTATTTTTTAATTTAATTCTGTCCACCCAACAAGGTTTCTCCTTGGATTCCCTCTCCCAAAATTCCCTCTTACATATCTCCATTCACAGGATGCTACAATCCATACTTCAATGTATTGAAAAATTCATTTATTCTCTTCTTCCATCCTAGTGTGAAAGAGTTCATCTTTCGGCCACCACTCCATGGGATTCCCATCCATGTCCACAACCCTACGACCATCCCTATATCTCATTAGAAGTAATAAATTCTCCTCAACACTTCTTGAATACATTTATGCCTACTTCAACCAACCACATGGGCCCATCACATATCCCACACTATCAACACTGGGTGGGTATGGCTTCAGAAGAAAGGTTGAAGGGATGGATGATTCCAATAATGACATATCTCTGATGATAATTCATTCAAGTCAATGCGGTGGGGGTGTAACTCTCCAATATTTTCCTTTTCTAGTGGGATATCTTCCAGTACCCCATTGCTAGAGAAGACAACATTGTTCTAGTGACCAATGACATTTTATGCACGATACGTGTAGATACTAAGGCATTCCACCTCAGTGCCATTTCTATTCTAAGTCATCTATAAATATCAATTATTAATAGGTATTTTTTTATATATTGAACAATTAGTGAATAATTTATATGATACAAGAGTCGATGCCTCCATTTTTTTATCATTATAGATGAAATGGTACACTTGATTTTGTTTTTCAAAATTATTCTCTAATTTTTAATGAATTAAAATTCAATAGAGGGACAACCCATGGGATGGATGATCATGTTAAATTATTCAAACTAATCTATTTTGAAATCTCAAATATAAGATCTGTATAATTCTAAGGAACTATATGAACCCATTAAAAATAAGGAAATCATCCCTGATTCCACCAATGCAGCAGATTGGAATAAGATAATCAAGAAGATGATTAGTAAAATATAACAAAAAATTGATCAGAATAAATACCACTATGTTACTCAAGATACAAGTTTTTACAATATGTTGAAAAAGTTAAGGAGTACATATTATAAAATGTTCACCTAGAATAAGGTTTAGAGGAAGTATAGGCATAACAATGTTTCCAAGAAATAAGATCAAAAAATATAAGAACTTTTCCTAAAGAATTGAGTCATACAACAAAGATGTGGTATAGGGGTATTATGTATAGGTTGAATAATGTTTATAGGAAGGTTGTTAGATGGAAAGAGAAAAGTCTGCATATTATAGAATTTTAACATGGGGGGATAATTGAATAAGAACTACGAAAAGTTTATATAATTAAAGGGATATTGTAGAAACCAATAAAGAATAAATAGGGACAAAAACATGAATGTATATAGTGAAATAATGATTCAACAAATATTAATAATAGACATGATTTAAAACATCATGTCAGGACATAGAATGGGTGCTCATACTCCAACATCATGAGTATTTTTGGACTTATTATGCTGGTGACCATGGTGTAGTTAGGATGTGGAATAATAGTCTAGAAATGATTTTTGGAATCGTTGATATCAAAGCCAATATAAATATGGTATACATAATCACCATAAAGGATGTTTGATATTCTCTATGGTTTTTTCTCAACCTATAATCTGAAATAACCTTTGATCGAAGAGGATATGAAAACATCTTCAATAATAGAGCATCGAAGATGAAAAAAAGAGCCATAATCATTTCCCAGGGGTAAATATGTTGTAATTTGTGAACAAATAGTATGGATATAAGTGATGAAAGCCTCAACATAATGGATTGAGATACATAAGAAAATATATTCTATATGAGACTCATACATATTAGTTAAATAAGGTTATCTAACCAGATAAATAATAAGTAAATTAGTTTCCATAAAGATACATCACTCAATCGAGTAAAAAACATATTTTATGTGAAACAAAATAGAGTCTTATTGAATATGACTTCATCAATAAGATCATATTTGATTTATTTGGTGATCTATAATTTATGCAGTCCGAAGGAGGTGGATTCAATTGGAGGTAAAACAATATTTCCTATCCATTAATGATGATTTATTTAAAATGGTGTGGGTTTTATTACTACAGATAAAGGAAAATTTATTAAACTACTTTAAGATGTTCCATGAAAAGGTGGACCATAAATCTAGAAGGAATATGAAGTGTGTTCATTAAGACAATAAGGTAGAGTAAAAATCCATATAATTTGATTCCTATTGTAGGAATTAGGGAATATCGAATAGAGGATGGTCCCATGAAACCCATAACAAAAAAGAGTTATGGAAAGGATGTACGAAACATCATGGAGATGTTCAAGAGAAGGATGAGTTTGGATAAGATGCCTAAGTCATTCTGAGGATAATTACTTTAGGTTTCATTGTACCCCTTAAATAAATAATCATTAATCATGTTGAATTTAATGATTCAATAGAAGAGGTAGTATGGTAAATATCCATATTACACTAATTTATTAGTACTTGGTTTTTTGGAATCTACAAAAGTATCCAAAGATCATAAGGAGAATATAGATAGAAGATCTACTCCTTGAATATTCATAATCTATGGAAATGGAAGTTTAGAAAAATGATTTCAGTCCTGAAGGGGAAAAATGTGAGAAAAAATATATTTCATATTCCATGAGAACTAGAGGATGTATGACATCCAAAATCCCTAATTGTCTTACTGGGAAAATATTGGGGAATCAATTCTTGTTCCAACAATTATACTAGTACCATTTATCATTTAAGAGGAGGAGGTACAAGAATACTCATTAGAGATGGACTATAATGTATTTGAAGATGATATTGGTAAGGGGTCGATTCAATAATATAAACAAGATGTTTTTGACACATCGCACGATCTAAGTAACGTTTTGCCACCACAAAAAATATTTCATAGGTTTGATGATCTTAACGAGGAGGGTTCCCTTTAAAAAATAGGTGGAGTTGATGTACCTATTGCAAAATTATAAGAGGGTCTAGATTTATATTAATAATAATATCAAAATTATATACCATTAGATATATGAGGTGAAAGATCAAAAATTTACAAGACTTGTAAAGATCCAAACAATGGATTTCAAGATTTATATGCTGAAAACAGTTATTGGTTGTGGGAAGTTGGACCTTTGCCTATCATCTAGGTGATTAAAATAAGAGGAAGAGATTTTTTTGAGCTATCCAACCGTCCACCACCATTTTTAATTGGGGTTCATCAACCTCACCTACCATGGACTTCCATATTGGTTGTTGTATATTATAAATGTAAAATAACTATTCGTTTGGTATCCATATGAGTTTTCAAAGGTGAAGATGGATTCCATGCTTGAAGTAATTGTTAAGTGGGGAATTGGTGGGGATTGTTTAAAAGTTGACATCTACCACTATGACTATAAATAGAGGACATTGAGACCCTTTAACGATCAATTAGTCGAGTTAGAGATAACTTTATTTCCAATAGATCTTATCCAAGAGAGATAATTTAATCTGATAGAGCCCTGAATTATCCCTTTCTAGAGAGATTCATGTGAAAAGTGGGACTCTATTAGACACCACTATTATTTCCTAAATAAATATGTTTACCTCCATTCATCTATCCTTATGATTAGTGAATCAGAACACCTGAGAGTATATTTTTTTATTCCCTAGCCATTTCATATTCCCCATACAATGCTTTAAATTTAAATTGTAAATTTATTATGTAATTTTCTTGTGTGTACATACATTGAAATACTATGATCCAATAATACACACATACATATAAATCTAGTTTTTATTTGATTACCAGTGAAAATTTACTGGGTATTTGCAGTTAAAATTTCCATGGGGGATTTTCAATTAAATTTCCCACAAAAATTATAATAAAAATTTATTAATATATAAATAAAAAATGAATTTTCCATTATAAATTTTCATTAGCTATTTTTTTTAAATTTTATATGATAATGTTTTGCATTAAATTTCAACATAAACTTTAACTTAATTTTTATAATGATTATTATAAATAATTAATTACAATTTTTTTTAAAATAAATTCATTTTTAAGTTTTCATTCAAAATATTTTGACACATAAATAAATAATTTATTTTGTCAATAAAATTTTGAAATGAAAATTTCATAGAAAAAATTAAATGGAATATTTTTCACTAAAAAATTCCCATCATCTTTGTGAATTTAAGTATGATATTTAAATTTCAATAGAGACACCCACAATTATAATATAAAATTGAAATGATAAGTTTTGATGAAAATTTACTGTAAATCCTTAATTTTATCATTAGAAAATAATTATAAGTATAAAAGGAAGTATATAGATATATATTAGTATATGTATTTTCATATAGAAAAAATAAATTATTAATTTTTTCTTTTTGGATCAACTTGCTGCTAAATACTGGGACATTGTGACGGTTTTAGGTTCTCCATGTAGAGTGGATGCAAATATATTATTTTGGAATAAGATTTTCATAAAACTTATTTTGAAATACATATCATGATGAAGGTATTCTAATATTTTTTCTTACTAGTTCTAAAAATTGACTATGTTTCTAACCTTTTTTATGCATATAAGCTATTATTCATCAAAAGATAAGGGAATAAGACAGATCATTTACTAGTGACCAAGGGTCACACTGGTGAATCATATCATTGGTTAGTGGAATTGTTTCTTGGTTGAGTTCTATTATAATTCTTGAGAATCAGTATTTTAATTAAAATCCCATGTTTTTTGTCAAAAAAAACATAAATTCTGAATTTGTAACATAATTTTACAATTTTGAGTGGAAATCAATAATTAGTTTTTAAAATGAAAATTTAAACATAAAAATTAAAAAATAAATTTTTTTACCCTAATTATAAAATATATTAATGTTTAAATTTTTAGAAAAAAATATTGATAATTAAAAAAATTATGTTATTTTACAATAAATATTTCAAACGAAAATATCCAATGTAAATATCAAAGGTAAATTTATTAAAGAAATTTATAATGTAATTTTAGACTACTTAATATAAAAATTAAACTATACTAATACAAAAATAAAAAATGTAAATTTTCACTGGGAAGATGTCTTCAAAATTTTCATTAGAAACTTTTAGTATATACTTCTACATAAAAGTCATTGTTGAAATTGCACAAAAAATTTATAATGAAAATTTACTCTTAATTTTTATTACAAATATACTAAAAATTCAATTATTAAAATTCAAAAATTAATTCTTCTTTTACATTTCAGTTCAATATATATTAATACATAAATAAAAAATTTTATTTTTCACTAGTAATTTGTATTGAGAATTTACACTTGAAGATTTTAGTGAAAATCTCAACTGAAAACTTTTAGTTCAAATTTCAAATCAAATATACAGTGGAAATTTTTAATGTTTATTTTCAACTATACATTTTTAAATAAAATTCACAGTGAAAATTTGATGGAAATATTTCCAAAAAAACTAAATGTAATACAGATATTTTTGGAAAAACGCAGAAAAAAAGACAATCACATTCAAATATGAATATACATGGTAATATTGAATTATAAATTTCATTTGACGATTTACAATAGTAATTATATATATATATATGCTCCATGAAAATATTATATGGATTTTTTGTTTTATATTTACACTGTAGATCACCACTAATATTAATCTATATTGAACATTTTTCAAGGAAAATTACACTATATAATTTGAATTTATATATATATATACATACATATATATGATAAATTTAAAATATAATTTTAAATGTAAATTTACACTCTAATTTCACCCAATTTCATTTAAAATTTTAAATGAAAGTTTACATGGAAAATTTATATTTATCAATGGAAATTTATCCGCAAATTTAAATATAAGAATCTAAATATATATCAATATAATTATATGCATGCATATATATAAATTTTAAATTTTTACTGAAATTTTATAGATGTTGATACCAATTTATAATGTAAATTTACACTTAAATATAACTGTTGGAATTTTCACAAAAAAATTTCCTTGCTATAATTATGAAATAAATTTATATTTCAATTTTCCCTAAAAATTTATTAATACCTAAATACATAATGTAAATTTCTATTGAATATATTTATTCCAAAATTCATTAAAAAAATTCAATAAAAAGTTTTACTAGAAATTTGTAATTCCAATTTTCCCTTGGATTATAAAATCAAAATACATTAATAAATAAAATATCAATGTAATCTATCCTCAATAATTTCTAGTAAAAATTTGTACTAGAATATTTCAGTGAACATTTCCACAAGAAAATTACAGTTCATTTTTCCACAAAAATTTTCAATTCTGATTTACAATATATATTTTATACACATTATATATTTCTTAATACAAATATACAATATTTTTTATTGGAATTTCATAGTGATAGTTTGAAATGTATACATACAGTTCTTTTTAAAATATGCATATTCATACATTAATGCATGCTTGTACACTTATATATACACCATTATTACATATTATATTTATTTAAATAGCTTAAATAAATATATATTTTGTCAATGAAAATATTTAGAGTTGATTTTTTAAAAAACAAGGCATAACTATATATATAACTTTCTATTAAAAAATAATAAAAATTATATTTTTATATCATTATAAAAATATATAATCATGGAAGTACAAGAAATCTATTATAATATTAATTTTTATTATAACTAAAATATATTCAATGGATAAAAAAGGATGGTACACAGTTTTAATTTCAATGATTTTTTTTAAAAATTAAACATTAATATATAAAACCATTATTATTGTAAACAGATAAAAAAATACATGAAAATACCAAAATTTAAAAATAAATAAGATTACCCAATGCATGGAAGTTCTATTTGTGCACACCCATTTATAAGCTATATTAGGCTCACTCGTCATATAAGCTATTTTAGGATCACTAATCATATTAATTGTATCAAGATCACACATTATCATATATAATATTCTTGTGTTACACCATAAATTAAATATTAATATGATATCATCTTTTATCTCAAAACCCTTGAATATGATTTTGAACTCATATGGAATGATTTTTCAGATATTGAAATAACATTTCCTTTTAAAAAACCATATTAAATAATAAAATCCAAAAAAATAAAGGATATTTTCACTGAATAAAACATGGAATATTTTAATGGAATTAAAACTTTAAATAATGGTTGCGATTTTAGATAAATTCATTGATGTCATTTATGTTAAAATAAAATATTAATTTTTACTATTAGTGAAGAAAGACCAAACATTACATAAAAATTTTCCATTTTAAAAACCATTTAAAGAAATAAAAAGGAGTCATAAAAATATCCTTTATAATTAATTTATGACCATATAAATATATTCATAAAATAATTTTATGAATATGACCATGAAATATAAATATTTCGAAAATAAATCGTTAAAACAGTTAAAATGAGGTTTTGAAATAAAGTGTCCGTTATATAAAACCATAAAAGATTATTTTTTCAAAACACTCTAAATAAAGTAAAATGTGGCACAAAATGTAATTTTTCATACATTTAATCAAAAATAACACGTTTCTTGAATGATTTAGAAGAACATATACAAGGAAATAAAAAGAGTTATAAGGGAAACTTCAAAACAAATTAAACGAAAGTCTCTTACCATGAGTATGAATCATCACGTATGCTCTTTGTCATACTAAATAAAAGATATAAATTATTTATTTACTTTCTCAAGAAATTTTTTCAAGATCAAACATCTTTTTATTTTATTTAATACCATGTTATATAAATTTTTTTAATAAATTAAGTTCACGTAGGATGTTTTGGATATATTCAACTCATATATGAACATTGACTTTGATATGATGAATATGGTCAATGAGTTATTTACTACATAATACCTAGAATAATAATTAGAAAATAATTATCAGTTTAATAAATTTATTATACCATTAAAAAAAATCAAGAAAGATGGTTATGAAGAATGAACTATGTTACAATGTCGGAGATGATAGGTTATACATACACATGAGTGATGTTTCTATTTTTCAATGATCATGATTGAAATAATGTATGTATTATAATGTAATTATATAAATATAATTATATCATAAATTTAATATTATTACTTTAAATATACTTATGTATATTATTAATATGATATGGTGTTGAAAAAAAGCAAACTGCATCATGGAGGTGGTTTCTCACATGTACACATGAACGACATTATAATATTTCAATGAATGTAAATGTAATAATATAGAGGAAATATTATTTTTTTAGAAAGATAATTATTTCATTGATATTATATATATAAATTAAATCCTTTATTATAACCATCTATGATAGGTGGTGATGAAAAAAATACATATGTCTGTGAGGCAGTAGTCCTTCATACACATGAATGATGGATTCCATCCCCATTTGATTGAGGAAGGAAAAGGATATAAATTTTAAACTTTATATAAAACCATCTCATTATTTTTAATATTATAAGGTTATTATTTAAGAGTGGTTAAAGAACATTTGATGGAGTTTGAATAAGGAATAACATGTAAATAATCACTTAAGAATGAAATCGCTTCTTCAGACAATTTCCATTAGTTTACACATTAAGACTTCTAAGGTTGGTATTATTCCTGAGAAAAGACATATATAATGAGGGTAGGGATCCTATTAAGGTATATGGTAAAATATTTATTGATCCAAGTGGTTCAAGGAGAGTGTAGAGAAGAGGAGTGGGAGTTCCATTTTATAATAAGGGGAGGGAATTATTGGGATTTAAAAATGTATTAAATTAATATTAATTAATTTTCTTGAAACAGTATTTCAAAATTAATATAATTTAAAGATCAGTTGAGGATGAGTCAAAATAGTATATTCCCACAATAATTTTATAATTTTATTTGTTGTTTTCATCCTTATATTTTTTTAACCTTCCATTTAACCTTTTGATGATTACTATAACAACAAAGTTTTTTTAATATTTAAGTGTAAATATAGTTACAATAAAAGGATATTTAGATCATAAATATGGAATTTCTTAGACAAAGATAAATTTTTTATGAATTTTATATCATTTTATAAACTATTATTTATGAGAAAATATCATTTATGTCAATTTTATATCTATTCATTTCCTTTGTTTTTAATGACATTGTGAAATAAAAATAATTCTAATCTAATCATTTAAACCACACATAACATGTTATATATATCTAGAAAAATTAACAGCATAATAATTCAATAAAATTATATTAATTTTAATATTTTTAAAATCAGTTATTTAATTTTTCTATTGATTAAATAAATATTTTGTTGACATTTTCTATGAATTAAAGACAATTATTTCATCATAAAAAATAAGAAATAAAATTCATTAATAAAATACATTTGTATTTAAAACAACCATTTATAATCGAAAATACATTATTTTTAACCCTATCCCAATAACTTAAATATAATAAGACAAATAAAATTTATTTTTTTGACTTTTTATTTAATAAAATATTTTAAAGGTCAAAATCATGGCCAAATGGTAACAAAATATCCTATGTACAAATTTTTAATGAATATGTAAGAAATATAATCATCAAATACTATTAATACATGTGTCAGGAATAATTTTTATTTCTTATCACATTATTTTTAAGCTTAATTTACCCATTTTACCTTTCGAGTGGTAACAATATTTACTATGATTACTATTTATAATGTCTAAAAATAAAAGGGTATTATTCACCAAATTTGGACCATATGATTAGAAATATGGAATTAATTTTTTTTGATTCAATTCATTGATATTATAGAATTTAATTTATAATTAAACTATAAAAATGTGGTAAAATATTATTTTTCAGAAAAATTCATTTTTTAGTAAAAAACATATATTTACCCAATTTGTAACAACCCAAACTTTTATCAATGCAATTTCTCCCTTCATCTATTAATGTCATAATCAATCTCATTAGAAAATAAATTCCACATCATTCTTAAATTAACTAATATGTGACCTTTAAACATAAATTTTCCACCTCTAGGTTTTGAATTTTGAAAATCTGACATACTCGATTGCGAATAATAAGATGTTTGGATTCCGATTGGAAAATCTTAATATATGGTGAATACTAAAATACCCTTATTAATAGTGACCTACCCTTATAAATATTAATAAATCACTTATGAAAAATAAATCTTCCAAAATAATAGTAACCTTACCCATGAATGATTATCAAAAATTTAGGTATCTTATAAGTGAAAATATGACAATTGCAAAAGTATTATTATTTTTTAATCCATAAATATATAATTTTAATTAATTAATTAATTTAATAGAAAATTTATTTTACGAAAAGGTTTTCATATATTAAAAATTCTATGCCTTTTGTATTTAAGATAATTTTATAAAACCTTTTTTAATATTTGAAAGCATTATGAAATCAATTTTAAATATAAAATCTGTATTTTTCATGTAAAATATGATTTTAATTAAAAATTAAATTAATCATATATATAAATTATTTTCTGAAATAATTAGATCATTTTTTTATTCTACAGATAGAAAACAAATTAGGGTGAATTTGTTTGATTTTTCTAAAATACTTGAATTTTTATGAATAGTGAAATAATATAAATTACAAATTATGCTAAATACGTTAATTATATAGTGATTTATAATGTTCTACTGATGTAAGACAAATTGTTTTGAACATACATGCACTTATTACAATTCTTGGTCATGTAATCATCACTATTACTTGTATTTTTGGGAAATAATAAATTAATGAATATAATATTGAGAAAACCCCTCTCCCCTCTACTATAAATACCACCATTCAAAACCTCATTTCATCACACCGATAGTGATTCAATCCTTGACTAATATCTTATAAAACATCTTCCTTATAACCTACCCCACACACAATAGGGTTTTTTCTCATCAAAATACCAATAAAAGTTTCTTAAAGGATGATTCAAGAGGTAATTACCCTCTCTCTTTTCCTTTAATTTCCTTTCAATTTCGAGTTATATTCATAATCCCTCCGCACCAATCCTCATAAAAATTTTATATTAACACTATAATGTTACATATACTATAATTCTATGATAATAATGGAATAATTTATCATTAAAACCCCTTCTCCACTTCTTTTTATTTTAGAAAGGAAAACGTTGTTTGTGAGAAGATAATTTATCACCTTCAAGAACGACGTGTTTTCATTTTCCTTTACAACTTTCAGATCTGGTCATGAAACCATATTTATTGTTGGAAAATATTATGTTATATTTATTATATCATATTTAATTTTTTGGAACTATATTTTTTACATATTATGAAATTATTAAACAAAATAAGGTCATTATGATCGAAAAACCACCCGAATTAACCCAAACAACCATCATTAAATTTTTACCTAATGATTCATTCTCAAAGTATATAAAAAACCATTTATAAGATCATTTAAAGTTCTGTTAGATCATAAATAAAATATAATTACAATTCTAGATTTTTATCCACGTTTTATATGAACCATCATTCATGAATATAAGTGAACCGTTCAAGAAAACTATAAAAACGAACATTCCCAAACAATGAATTTAAACACTATAACTCATCCAAAGCCACATAAAATAATATAATGAAACCATAATGAACCAAATTAATATATAAAATGTTTTATAATTGTTAATTAATTAATCTAATGTGGTTATACTTGAAATTAAAGTGAAGAAAGCGTTAGGATACAAGGTAAGGGAAAATTCTCAATCCCAACTCTATTTCTTTGGGTTTTCCCTCTTAAACCTACATTTAGTATATATATTCCTTAAAACTCATTTATTAATTATTATATTACCTTTTATGGGATAAAAAGTTTCTCTAATGGATTTTATGAAAAACCCAATGTTTTCTAAAAGAACACTTCTTTCAAATAAACACACCCTTTTTACTTCTTGAATATTTTTTCACTCTTCCCTCAAGGATAATAGTTCTATGTCAATAATGATATTACATATTTATTTTGGTGAATTTTATTTATTAATGTATGATTTTATACCCACTCTATTACATGGGTTATTTTATGTTTAAGTTTGATGTGATTTCTAGGTGGCATGCATGATAATGCAAATGTTATGATGTGACAGGTGCTCCTAAATTAAAGAGCACTCCAATGCATTGGTTAAATTGATAAATCTCATGAATTATATGTAAATTATTTTTAAACATGATGATATATTTGTTAAAAACTATATTATGTAGTTAACCACTAATACACAATTTTTCATTTTTATGCATTTCCAAATTTTATGTATTTTATTAATGCTTCATCTCATGTTAATGATCTATTTCTAATATTATAATTGTGCTCACCCATTATTATTTTGGTCATATATATCATATTACTGGGATTTTTTATCACCCCTTTTCTGATGTATGTCCTCAGGTAATTATGTGTACTAAGTAGTTTCAATAGGACAATAAGAAGCTGGAGAATAATGGATTAAATAAATGTTTACTTTTTATGTTATAAATGTAATGTATTTTCCATGATTTTGCAAGACACTAAACCATTCGATACTCATTGTGTAATTATATTATGTTGTTTATATTCTAAATGATGTAATGGTATTTTATGAAAGTATGGGTTGCTGTACAATTAATGTATATAATTCATTCCAAATACCATAATTGGAATTGGATAATTCATTGAATTTTAAAACTAATATATAATTATAATACAATTTTTAAATACTTTAAAAGAAAATATAGTTTTCAATAAAAATCAGTATTTTCACTATTCATTAATGAAACAAATGTTTCAATAAAAATATCAGATCTCCCCATAAGACATTTTTGAGGTTCTTATTTTAAAAAATATTTCATTTTTAATAAATTAAAATGTATATAAGTTCCCAAAATTATTTATATGATTTTCTCAAATAAAAAACATATAACCCAATTTTGAATAAAAAGTATTTCTAAAGAATAAAATCAATTTACTAAAAATTTAGTGATCATTTACTAATATTTTTTCAATGAATTTATATTTAATTGGAACATTATATATATTTCATAACACATTCAATCCTATTTGTACTTTCTAATTTAACTTCTTATTTAAAATAGAAATTTTTAGATAATAATATTTTATGTTCATTTAGGCTCAGCATTGCATATCTTGAACGCAATATAAAAAATTAGTTCTTCTATAATATGAAGATTTTACAAGATAAGAAATATTTTTTTTTCCAAGGCTTCTTTATGATGTGATTTATTATTTGTGTCACACATATGTATGGATGATGATGCGTGGGGTCCAATATAGCACTTCTATACATTGTTTATTTTTGACATCTCATGAGATATTCAGCTGAGGAAATAATGAGTTTGTTCACAAAGGTAAAGGAATAATTAATGTCCTCACATTTTTATGCATAGAAATAATGATTTTAGTCACACATGTATGGTTATAATGAGTTTTTATAGAAGATTATCTTATTTTTATAACTATTCCATCTATCTAAGTTTCTTTTATTTTCATGATATTTTATATTCCATGTATTTACGCTTTTCTAATATGTTTCATAATTTTAGGTTTTTTCATGAGATATTCCCTTACCTATGATATATACATTTTTGGATATAAAGGTCTTATGTATACTTATTATACATGTATTTTTATCTTATCCTCACTTTTAATTTTTGATTTTTTTCACTTATATTTAACTTTACTATGCATATAAGATCCCAAATTTATTATATTTCCATTTCTCTAGGATATAAATTAAATTAATACCTATGATTCTCTTATAGGACTATATTGTGTGTGTAATTGGTGGGAGATATTGAATACTTGTTGTGGTATAAAATTTTGTTTATCTAGTGGAAAAAATGTCCACTAATTTAAATACAAGTGTTTTGATAGTTAATGTATTGTCCTAATTCACTAAAACTATTAACATAAAATAGAATGGGATTGAATTTTATCTAAAGTTTTTCCTTAGTAACATGTAATTGAGTTGGCTTCATCTATGCGGCATCATATTTTATGTTCTCCTTCTCACTGACATGCTTTCTCTATATAATTTATCCACTCTCTTGATATCCTACTTTTTCATGGATATGAAAGGAAACATGAGATATGAATATATGGATCCAAAAATAGAATAATCCTCTATTATATCCTAGAAAAATGATTTTATATCCCCCTCAAGGTGTTATCAATGATGTGAAAAATGAAATTTTAACCTCCACCTCATTTCTGTTTATCACTCTTGTAGAGAAGGTCCAAGATTTCCATGATATATAAGTTATGGTAGAGATTTACCACAAATATCTGTAATATTCACGATTTTTTCATTATAGAATTCAATAAGAACCACATAACCTTTCCTAAGATAATATCTATAGAAATTTTCCAGTATATGGATATATTATTAGTTCCTAAAGTCTATCAAAAAATAACCAAAATATCAAAATTGAACATCAATAATAATATATTATGTATGAATAATTTGACCTTATCTTTCATTTATGGATATAAGAAAATTATATTATCTATAATTTCTTTATCAACTTTTTCTATGTGTAAATAATTTAAAAATATTATTCGATGGAGTAACCAAATCCTATAACAAACTTCTAGCTTGTTTAGATTCTCCAATACTTTCAATATGAATATATATTATTATAGAAAAGGTATCATCTAAAAAGGAAATAAACATAAACATATTTTTATAAAATCCCTAAATAATATTACTTCTATTAGACTTGATGTATTTTATTTCCAACAATAATTATTTTTTTTAATCTTGACAAATATCAAAGGTTATAGAGTTACATTGTAAAGTATTATTTCTATCAATCATCAAAGTTAAATCTGATGAAAATGCCCAAAAATGTTATTTAAGAGAATATATCGCAAAAAATAAAGAATAGGTATTTCTTGATTAAATATTTTTTATATTCCTCATCATTTCATATTGTTTCTTTATCAATTCCTTCTTTTCAAAAAAAATCAGATTTTGAAACCATTAGACATGTCATTACATTAAAATCAGAATTAAAAATTGAACCTTATTTAAAATATTTTATTTATTTCCATAAATATTTTAGATCCCTATTTAAACCATTAATTTTTTCCTTTAACATATTTCATTTATAAAAAAATAAAGGTAGACCACTAAACATGCTCATTAAAATTTGAGCTTCCTTTCTTCTCAACAGATACATTTGCAACATGTGATGGAATTTCTTCACACAATACATGCATATTTCTAATTAATACTAGATATAAAACATTTTATCCTTTTAAATAATAAATATAATCTTTGATAAAATCATCTTTTTCAATTATTAACTCTGTATAAAATTTTGAAACCACTGTTAATTAAAAATCAGTTGTTTTAACATTAACCACTTCTACCTTTTGGAGCCTAAAATTTAGAATTTATAGAGATAATAGATACATGTTATTCATGAATAGATCCATATAAATAATAATTTGTAACTATATTACCTGGTTAATTAGGTTTTTATAACTTATATGTAGGTAGTAGAGACAATATAACAGTTTCTCTAGAGTGCACTCCCTCAACAGGAGTAAGGAACTCTTCATCTTCATAAACTGCTTCGTACTTCTTAGATGGAGTTGTGTGTAAGTATAGGTTTAACCCTAATAATAATAAAATACTATTAAATTTATTATAATGGTTTTGTTATAAAATAATTTAATAAATAGATTAAATGGTTTTGATAAGGAAAATTAAAGAATGGAGCTTGAGAGAAGGTGTTACCTTTTAATCGGGTAACTCTTTTTGGTTTGTGCCAAAATAATTTTTTTGGAATAATTTCTGCCCAAATGGTAGATTCAATGAGTAATGGAGGTATGTTGGTAAGTTTATTAGGAATATATTTTCCTACCCTAAGTGGTTTTATAGGTTTTATGAAGAGGGAGTGATGGTGGCCTTTTATAGGGAAGGAGGAGTGGCACTCTTGTAAATATTTGAAAAGATAATTTCACCAATGTTTTTCATTTTGAAAGTGGATCCAATAATGATAAAAATATAAAAACACATAGTATAGGGTCTAAATATAGCCACATAATATAATTTTTATATGTTTATAGGTTATTTAGGTCCTTAAGGACATGGTTCGGTCCCTTATTCAACTTAATTTAACCTTAATCAATGCAATTAATTTTAATCACTTTCACTAATCTTTTTTTTTCAAAAACTAAGTTGTACCTATTAGTAATTATAGAAAATTATGATTCCAAATATTTAATACATTTTTACAAATTCCAATAACATAAGTGGTAGAAATTAATTTAAATTTAATCACACAGTCGGTCGACAATGTGGGTTTTTAATGTAAAAATAATCAAAAGTTTGCTATTTTTTATATCAAATTTCAATGTGAAATTGGTTCCAATTACATAAATTGTATTATTTTATATAAATATAATCTAATTAAATTTATAAACTAAATTAAAATATAATTTTACCTTATAAATAAATTATATAAAGAATCAGTTATTAATTAAAATACGATATTTTTCAATATTCATCAAAAAAATTAAATTTCTCAGAAAAATACTAAAAATTCAGCCTAAGATAATTTGGATATTCTAAATTTAAAAATAAATTTTATTTTATCAAATTAAATTTATAAATGGTTATAAAATTAATTTTACTTTTCATATAAGGATATTAAAATCAGTTCATTCAGAAAATGTTATTTTTAAACATATAAAGACTTCACCAAAAATCCCATCATTCATTATAAATATGTTTTCATTATATAAATAAATTATAAAAACGGTTTTAAAATAAGTTATAATTGTTCATATAACTATTTTTAACTTCTTTGTTATAATTATCTCTTTTAAATAATTATAAAAAAATGTGGTTTTGCAGATACACAACTGTTGTGTGTAACGTACGCCAAGTCGGTGTTGCATGTAACATAAGCCAAGTAAGTGTTTCATGTAACGTATACGAAGTCGATGGTACGTGTAACATATGTTGAGTTGAGGTTGTGTAATAGGAATTTTTTACATAGTGTATTTCAAGAAAAAAAATGGAAATTTAATTTATTCTAGAAAAAAAGGTTCATAAAATCTTGTTTTCTTACAGATCTCTCTAAAGATCTTATTCTTATGTGAAAACTCCTTCATTACTAAATTCCCCCATGCATCCACCTATGACTCCACCTATACATACACCTACATCTCCTCCACCTTAGTCTCCTCCTCTACCTCGGTCTTGGCCTCTGCCTCTACCACATTCTTTACGGTGGTCCTTACCTCCTCCTCCAACTCGACTTCCACCTCCGACTTTGTCTTTGTCTTTGACTTTGCCTCCATATCCTCTACCTTTAACTCTTCTACTTTCATATCCTCCAATACCCCGATCTCAGCCTCCACCTCCTCCTCCACCTCACCCTCCATCTTCATCCTAATTCCCATCATTTCTTCCTTCATCATTGGGCATTGGTTCTACTTTTTATTTTTTGGTTCATACACTCACTTCATGTATGATTCATTTCCACACCTTGTGTAACAGATACTATCATCATTTCATGGTTACTAGGTTTTATTCATTTAGATATTTATATTCAAATTATGACAAATAATGTTGAATTTACTAATTTAGACACAACATTATTGATCAAATATTTATTCTTCTTCCCCATTTCCCCTATTGATCGACTGAATAAAATTCTTACTATATGAATAAGGTTATTAGTATTATTAGTCAATTGTTTTGTGTTTATTTTTTTATTCCACTGTACATGAAACCTGAGTTTGAAGGCATTATTTTATTCCATTGATTAATTTACTCTCAATCATTGGTGGGTCTATATCATCTCTTCGTTGCAACATGTATTTTCACGTTCATTTAATTTTTATATTCTCTAATAGTATTTCAGTTTTCTTTTTAGATCACCATTAAATGGATATAAAATATTTACACTGTATACTAAGTTGGTAATTTCCACGATTTTCATATTACCTGCATATTATGTTTGTTTCCAATACATTCATTTTTATTTCCATTATAAATATCTTATAATTATTTGAAAACCATACAATTACCCTTCTTTCTGTAATTATTACATGATTTTACTTAGATTTATATCTTTTTTCCTAATAGATTATACATTAAAAAATTAAATATCGTGATTTTGTTCCACTCCTTTACATAATTCAAGTGGTACCTTTTCTATCACTTTATGCCTTTCTCATCTTCTCAAGTATCAGATTCTCTTATTGTGAAGCTATATCCCTTATTTTATATTTCCCATATGAAATTATGAAATACAGTGATATACTACTAATAGGTTAATTCCACTTTCTCCTTCTATTATACCAAAAAAATAATATCATAATTTTTATATCCATTGTATATTGTAAACATTGTATATGAACACTAAAATTTCCCATTTTCTGATTTTATTTTATTTATATACACACTACACATAAAAAGTACATATACATTTCCATATAAACTCTATAGACAACTTTTTTGTTCATTTAGGATGTTCTCTTCAACTACAATTATTTTCTTAGGCCACCTCTCACTCTAAAAAAGAGAGTTCAAAACATTCAAATATCTTGGTGATCACTACTAGAGATCCCTAAAACTTTGTACAACTGTAATTTATATAAATAGTAATAACATAGCTTGAATAACATTTTCTTATATATATTAGGTTTCCATGATTTTTAGTCTGTTGTTTTTGGTTTCTTTTTTGTATTCCATAGTACTTAAAACCAAATTTTGAAGCCATTATTCCTTTCCCTAGTTTAATTTCATGTCAATATTTGGTTGGTTTCTATAGAATTTATTTATTTTTAGTTGTGCATTTAGGTTCATTCCATTTTAATATTCACTATCAGTATTCTATTTTCTTTTTTAGAACATAGTTAAATGAACAATATAACTTTTTATTATACACTAAATAGTGCATTTCTAATATGTCCATCTTATATGTATATTACTTTTTTTTCTGATACTATCATTTCCATTTCCATTGATGATCTCCTATATTCATAAGGAAACCATATAATTACTATTATACCTTCATTATCTAATTATTACACTCTTTTACTTAGGATGCTTTCTTTTTCATAATAGTTTATATGTTGAAGATTTGAAATATCTTGAATGCACTGTACTACTTTAAATAATATAAGTAATACCTTTTCTGTCACTACACACATTTATCGTCTTCCTAGGTATTAGCTTCTCCAACACTAGAGCTATAAGACTTATTCATTCTTTTAGAAATGAAATTCTACAACACTATGATTTTCTTCTAGTTAGTGCATTCAATTTTATCCTCCCTTTATACCAAAAAATCATTTTTAAAGTTTTAAATACATTATTTATTATAAACATTTTACATGCACTCTAAAAATTCCCATTTAATGATTTTATTTCTATATAAACAGATTACATATGAACACTATATATAAATATTCCATATATAATATATAACCAAATTTTTTATGCCTTTTGGAGGTTCTCTATGACCACCAGCATTGTCTTAGGCTACCTATCACTCTGAAAAATGGATTACAAAACCATCAAATAGACTTGTGATCTATCTCAGAGTTCCCTAAAACTCCACATGACCCTGATACCTATGAATGATAAAAACATAACCTGAATAACTTTCTTATTGTATGAATAATTTTTTTCAGATTTTGAGTCCATTATTATGGATTTATTTTTTGTATTCCATGTTAAATGAAACCCGATTTTGAATCTCTTATTTCATTCCCTGGTTTAATTTCCTCTCAACAATTTGTGGGTTTTTGTAACATCTATTTGTTTTTTCTCACATTTTAATATTGATTCCATTTTTATATTCTCTATAAGTATTTCATTTTTCTCTCTAGAAAAAAATTATATAAACTTTCCAAATTTCTAAAATATACTTAGTAGTTCATTTCTGATAGTTTCAAATTACATTCACATTATTGTGTTTCTAGTAATTTTATATTCATTTCCATTATTGATCTCCTATAATTATGGGAAAATCATACAATTATTGTAGTACCTTATTTACTATTTGTTATGATTTCTTACCTAGACTTATTTCTTTTTACTAATAGATTATACATTAACAATTTTAAAAATCCGGATTGTGTTTTACTTGAGGTTCCCAAAAGGCATCGTTAATTCCTATGGGTGTGAGTCAATTTAGAAATTTAAATTCACTCGAACAATACTAGATACAATGGCACAACATAATACAAGAGTGGGGTCGAACACACAAAGAGTACAGAATATAGCGACGACAACTCATAACTAAATATCAGGTTATCCAATTTTATTTTGATTTAAATAAAATAATTATTCAATTTAAAATAATTGAATTCAAATAGAGAAATAGAAGAGAGGGGAATCAGTTTCCATTGGTTTTTTTTTTCTAAAAATAAATCATGATTCAATAATAGATATGATAATATTTAGTTGAAACACAACAGAATTGAATAATATTATTGTGAAAGCGAATAATGAAATAAAACACATTGATACGCACCCATTTTGACTGATTGCGCACTCCCCTACGGATTTATCCAATCATCATTTGGTGATAACCAGTGATGAATGAACTATATTCCATAGGGAAGAGAATATAAACAGCCAAATGGGAAGGATAAGGAATTAAAATATATATTATAGTAGAAATATACATAATTCAATTATTACATCAAATAAAGGAGAAAATACAAACAAAATCTATCTACGAAGAAATCTAGGTCAGAACCCTACAGTAACCTCCTAGTGGTTGCGCCTAAATAATGGAATAGTATAAAATTCATTTTTGAGGTGTTTTATATATAGATGAAATCAGTCACGATGTGTAATACATTAACACATCATGTACCATTAACCCTCATACATCTCCACATATTTTTGATCTCTCGCATGCCTCACACATATCTTTCCTAATTATGATGTTTGACTGACTACACATTGTGTACTGAGTTTTCATGACATTTATTGGCCTCTATTTGTTCCTTTTCATGAATTTCTCATGGATTTATCAGTCAACCATTTTGATTAGTGTCAGGTCATGTATTGAGGACTCATGATGTGTTCTATTTGTTTCCTCTTCTGGATTCACAGCTTGGCCACAACTTGTCTTATGACTTGGTCATGTTGTCAACTACTAGTATATGACATGTATGGATAAGTCATGACATGCGCTAGAAAAAATCTACATTTTCTACATTTCATCCTTGAATCATTAGAAGCCTCATTCCTCAAAATCTGGTGTCGTTCCATTTCATGTTTCTCATGGCACAAAGTGTCATTTTGTTCTTCAATTTCTATGATTCAAATATTTTTTTTCTAAATTATAATCCTATATAAGAATTTTAAAAACATTAATATTAGGAAAAAATTATGATAAATCAATTAATATTTAATTAATTATTATCTAAAATCTAATTAGAATATGTACAATAAATAGATATATCAATTAATCCTTTACATACTACAATTAGTGCATATCCTATTGTTGTAATCATTTCTCATATTCTGAGGTATCAGTTTCTCCTACTATTAAATGAAAATCCTTATTCCACCATTTTCATGTAACGCACCGACCCTCGTTACCCAGAGTCGGTGCCTTATTAAATAACATTGGCATGATCACAAGAAAGATCAAATCTCGAAAGACCGTTTGGTTTAGTATCCTTGGAAACACTAGATATATTCATAAGTTTTACATTACATCATTAAACGAAAAACTACTAAAACAACATATTGTCTCCATAATCCACACTCATATCCCCACATAATATCCCTGCAGGTCATTCATAACTTACTTCTTCACTTCCTGGGAAAAATAAAACATAGAAAAGGGGTGAGCTCAAATGCCCAGTTAGGATAACAATATAGCGGAAACTTTCATAAATAAGAATAAACTTTTAAGGCAATGTATAACTAAAAAAAAGCCTTTCAAACATGAACTTTCAACATGGTATGGCATAAATAAAATGAAATAATGCCATTTACTTATTCACATGGATATTCTACTAATCGAATAATCACATGCAAAAAATCAATAACCACTTTCATAATGTTGGAATGCATAATGCCAGACTATCATAACCACATAGTCAAGGCCTCGTGCCAAGACTACAAATAATATTTTGTCAAGGCCTTGTGCCAAGACACTAGTTTGTCTCATGAGACCTACCGATGCATCGAGGAGCTATAGCGGGCTCCACCCATCACATATTAAGTCCAATGCATTCCCATATTAAAAGGTTTAAACATAACATAAACATTCGTATTAAAACTAGCATACGAAATGTCAATAATTTCACCATAAACTATAAATGGTATAAAAATAGAACATCCACAGTCAAACATATCACAAAACCTTCAATACAATATAGAAGTTTTGTATCATAATAAATCAACTTCAAATAAGCGTAAAATCCGTCAAAGGATGTTGACATAGATGAAATCAAAAAACTTTTTAGAGAAATATCTCTTTCTATTTTTAAAATCATTTAAGAGCCATATAAAATAAAACATTTTCTTGAAAATATTCTTATAATCTTGTAAGGGAAGCTTTGACGATTTTATAATGGCGGAAAATAACCGCACCCGCCGTATAAGTTAAAAAAAACATTCTTACCTTAATTCTGTCGAAAAGGTTAAAAGGGACCTTGTTTTGAAAAAGACGGAAAGATTCCTTTATAAACCACTTATAAAAGTCAAAAAGGGTATAAAATACTTTAACTCATATTCTAGTAAATAGTAAAAATGTTTTGAAATACATTTTTAAGAAACATGGATGTGGATGATAAAGAGATCCCAGTAGATTATTACATATAAACAACCTCGGATAATGAAGAGATTGTGAAATAACCCTTACCTTGTACTTTTCCTTGGTTGGGGTAGGTTAACCTCCTGTATAATGGTGAAATAATTGTTACTAAATTATACAAGAATCATATACATTAATATGATATCATATATGATCTTTTAATATCGATTTATAATAATATCTTAGTATTATCGTTGTTTCGGGTGTTAACTTACTTGTTTTCTTTTATATGTTTTGTTACGTAAGACATTTTTGTAAAGGATAGGTTGTATATTATTCATATCCAGAATGATATCAAGTCCTTAAACATCATTTTTAAATCATCAAATGATAATTATACTTGAATGGATACGATGGATAATGAATCTCATCGCGTTCGTGGAGACGGTAGCCCGTACGTATGAACGAGCGACAATATCATTCTTTCGATATTAAAATAATATATAAATGGTTGTTATATCATATATACAGAATCATTATCATGTTTTATTTATTATTTACATGAGTTACATATCATTATTATACCCATCCAAATAATAATATATTGAATAACAATTACACCACGACGTGGAGACGGTAAGCCGTACGTACACACGTATGGTGACATGTTATTCAAAGGGTGGATAGAATACTGAATATGGTTGTACCATATTTATAATAACATCACAGTATATATATGATACTGGAGTTATTATTTTAGAATGGTAACAACAAAGGAAGAAGAAGTGGAAGAAGAAATGAACGTGGAAAAGGGTGGTGAAATCATTACCTCTTCTTCGGGTTCTTCCTTTTGATTTGATCAACATGGGCTCCTTAGGTTGGATTTCTGATCAAACTAATGCCTCTAGGTTGTATTGAGGGATGTTGGGAGAGTATTTGGGCAGAGTTTGGCCGAACCAAAAGGCTTTGAAGGTGTGAAGAAATGAGAAGGAGGAGTGCCCTTTTATAAGAGGGGTGAGGGGCACCTTTGGAAAAGCTAGAAATATTAATTTATAATAAATTCATATTCGGTTTCTAATGGATCCAAAGTTGATTATTCAAAGTTTAAGGTGGGTATGGGTCGAAAACAACTCAACCAATAGAATTTAGACAGGTATGGGTACTTATATTAACCTTATCATTAAGTATTAACTCTAAGTTAATTAGTTTCACTTTTACAATGTCTCTTTGTATTTTTATATAATATGGTTAATAAACATACTACATACATCCAAGAAATCCCTAAGTGGTCAATTAATGAGTAACCTATCATGATATAAGTCTCTTGGCCGAACCTTAGATTTTTAGGAATTTAATATCAATTAATAATATAATATTTGTTTTAAGAACTCTTTTATATCAATTTTGACACTATTCAATAGTTGATTTTTGTGAAATTTATAATAGATTGATTACTTCGAACAAATTCAATTAAATCAATCCTAATATATCATATTATCCTATAAAATTAGTTTAATTCATTAAAAGTTCCATATAATATTTATTTGGGTATTGATAATATCAATTATTTTAATTTTTCACTATTATAGTAATTACTGCATCATCATTGTGTCATAAATAAAATAAATTATTTAATGTATAAAAATTATAAATAAAATATCCTTATGTAGGAAATATTTTTATCTTTCTAAGGAATATTTATAATCTAAAATCCAACATATATAACCCTATGTAACAATTGTTTTTCTAAAAGATATATGCTTGTGTCATTTTTGTATTCATTTTAACTTAATTAAAATAAAGTGTCATTATCACTTACAAGTGGATCCATGGGGTCCCGAAATCGACCCAAAGATACCCATGGTCGACCATGTATCAACCAATAGGGTTAAGACACGTTTTAGGGTAATTTAGTATTATTATAATATTATTTTTAACCCTTATTTACCGGATTTACCCTTAACCATGGTAAATAAAATATTTACCGCAGTAATTATTCAAAATGTCTAAAAATAAAAGTTACCTATTTACACAATTTGAACATCCTGATTCCAAATATGGAATCCATTTTTATAAATTTAAAACACAGAAGTGGAAAAAATTAATTTAAAATCAATTCCCGCTGTCAAAACCAAAAGCGTGTTTTTAAGAGATAATAACTATCAAAAGATTGACACTTGTTTATGTTCAGTTTGATTGTAAAATTATGTCCAATGACTAAAATTATATTAAATGGTAAAAATATATTCTAAATATACTTTAAAACCACTCAAATTCATAATTTATCACTATTAATTATTTTGATTAAAAAAGTTGTTTTTAATTACAATTTAGTAATTTTCACTATTCATCAAAATATGAAAGTTATCCGAAAAGTACCAAAATTTCACCTTAGGCTAAATTCGATATTCCGAATCCAGAAATGAAGTCCATTTTAAAATATAAAATATATATAATTTCGAAAAGTAGGTATTACTATTCATAACGGCTAGTTTGATTGGTTATGGTGTGTGTTAAAACTCAAGGTTGCGTACAACACACGCTACTGTATTCTTCAAAGAAAGCATACCGTGGAAGCTTGGGATGTTTCATTTTAAATTTTTGATATCCCCATTTAGTCAAAAATTTAAAATATTGTATTTAAAAAGGCTTCACTATTAAAAGTTGATAAAAGTGCAATACTGAAAATGAATTTGTTCTTGCATTATGTCTAAGATACTCATAATATGGAAAAATTATAAGGATTATATAAAGTTTAAAATTTAGTTAATACTATTCATAACCTCTTTTGAATGGCTTTTTGGTAAGTCATGGTTCAATTGAACTCGGTGTTGCGTGTAGTGCAAGTTATTGAATTATTTTGAAGAAATAACACATTATGAATTCTTGGGGTGTTACATTCTCCCCTCCTTCAATAAATTGCGTCCTCGCAATTTGAAATTGTTCTTCAAAAATAAAAGGTTGAAAGTAAAAAATATATTTGTGGGAAAACCCACATCGGAAATTGGTTTACTAAAATTTAGTCTTAATATGAGGAAAAGAGAAATCAAAGGGTCACCACCAAATTATGATCTCGATTAGGAGAACATTGGTGGAAATTAGAGACATATAATTGGAGGAAAAACGTAAATATTTATAGTTAGTGATTGAGGTCATCAATCACAAACAAGTATAAAATTGAGGTCCTTAAATTCATAAATCTATGATGATTTGAAATACCATCGGTTCAACAAAACATAGGGTATTAGGATAACACATTTTTGACGTTTCAAAATATCTTAGTTGAAATCCCACATCGAAAAATGAATTAATGAGGCCTCTATTTAAAATAAAGAGTCGAAAGTATGAAGATTACCGAAAATAACACATACTGGGGTTCCATGTAAGAAAATATGGATATGGAAGAAAAATCTAACCATCAATTATCTGATGGAGAGTGGTAGAGAACATGGCTATGAAAAGGCCAAAAATCCCAAAGCCATAAATTAGTAATGATTTAAGGTACCATCTAGGAAAACATTTTTGTTCTAAGTTTCTTTTCTTAATATTGAGGAATTTATTTATGAGATTGGCTAAGATCATAAGGAGATATAATTACTTTATAATTAGAGTTTTATCCATTAATAAATTTCTACCACAAACTCATCTTTCACTCTAAAAGATAATAGAATGTAAAAAAATTCTATTTACACTATTCGTATAGGGTTCCAAAATAAACGAATTTATAATTCATCTACATGTTTTTTTAATAAAAACTACATTATTTAATCCAGGACATCTCATGGGCCAGTGGTAGGTGATACACCCTTGTCGCCCTTCGGTTGCGGGTTCAAGTCTCGCAGCCTTGCCGGACGCGACGGGTTGCCGCCCGACCTCCGGGTTGTCCTTTTATGGAAATCCAAAATAATCCAAACTAGAACTATCCAAAATACTTCTGTCCAAACTCACAGTCTAACATTTATAAGGAAGGTAAAAATAATATAGATCCTTTTTACCCCGTAATAGCATATGAATACCTTCATCATGTATTACCATATTCCTTATTGATTACATTCATGCTCCCTTATTTCATATAGAATGCTGGATATACTTCATTAATCCGAAAATGTCTTAAACCCCAACAATGATGGAATATACAAATCATTAATCAGTTCCAAGGTAGTCAAGAATATCCAATATAATTTATCCAAAACAATCACATATTTTTCCAAAATCACTACCTCAGTATCAGAACTATATTATGATTTATCATTCTCTCAACCATATATTTTCCAAAAATTTATTCTGCTATTGAGTCACTTTTCTTTGTTCCACACAATCTCAAGTCCTTAATGAAATAGTACTGCAGTACAATCCTTATATACTCCATAATTATTATAAAAAGTACATTTTTGATACAACACTCAATTGACATAATCAACATAAGAACTCTAATCATTCATCTTCTTCTGTGGTAGTATCATAACTTGATTATTATCCAATAAAATCATTTGCAGCATAGTCTGATGACTGGGACATAGGTTCGCGTAGTGTCCAAACTCCTTGAAAATGAAGCATTGTACATTTAAAACCATTTTCTTAACCTTGCAGTCACGTACTTTGTGCCCTTTTCCTCCACACTTATAACAAACTCCCATTCATTTCAGGAAAGTTCCAGGGTGTTTCTTTCCACAGTTACCACATATGGGAAAATTATTCTTTTCCCTCTTCCCTTTATCCATCTTTCTCTCTTCCATCCTTTTATTCTCTTGCTTCCCTTCAAAGCCATAGGACTCAGTAAACTCTTTACTTATCTTATCAACACATGATATTATATCTTCATATGATGATAATACATGGGATACTATTTCTCTTATAAATTCTAGCTTAAGACCATGAAAGATATGATCCTTCCTTCTCTTTGGATCATGTGCTTTTCTGGAGTTCTCATTCCTTCTACTGGGCGCCATTTCTAAACAATGGCATACACTAGACCAGTTTATGAATCAAAATACATATTCCCATACTTATAAAACACATAACATAAATTGAACTATTTATGGATATAATCCATAATCATAAAAATGTATCCTTTGAGGATGTATATACTCATAAACCCTTCATAATGATTTGTAAAGAAAATGAGAGTTATCCTAAGCATATCCCCCGGGAGTGTCGTAACCATGAGTGCAGCACGGCCCGTTGTCGTGCACCAGTTCCCGTTCGAGTCTAGCTCAAAGCGGTGTTTTCGGGTTTTACCCCTAGGTACATCTGTGCCAGAGCCGCCTCTACCTGCTCGTATCCAGACAGGGATGTATTTCTCGGAAAACTCACAAAATCCCTACAATACCAAAATTCTAGGAAGTTCTTCTATACTAATCCTCAAAGTTCATCTTAGGTCTACGTGCTCTAATCAGAGATTATCTAAATCTAGTTTCCAAGGTTTGTACTAAACTTCCTCTGATACCAACTGTAACGCCCCGACCCTAGTTACCCAGAGTCGGTTCATTATTACATAACATTGGCATGATCACAAGAAAGATCAAATCTCGAAAGACCGTTTGGTTTAGTAGTCTTGGAAACACTAGATATATTCATAAGTTTTACATTACATCATTAAACGAAAAACTACTACAACAACATATTGTCTCCATAATCCACACTCATATCCCCACATAATATCCCTGTAGGTCATTCATAACATACTTCTTCACTTCCTGGGAATAATAAAACATAGAAAAGGGGTGAGCTCAAATTCCCAGTAAGGATAACAATATAGCGGAAACTTTCATAAATAAGAATAAACTTTTAAGGCAATGTATAACTAAAACAAAAGCCTTTCAAACATGAACTTTCAACATGGTATGGCATAAATAAAATGAAATAATGCCATTTACTTATTCACATGGATATTCTACTAATCGAATAATCACATGCAATAAATCAATAACCACTTTCATAATGTTGGAATGCATAATGCCAGACTATCATAACCACATAGTCAAGGTCTCGTGCCAAGACTACAAATAAGATTGTGTCAAGGCCTTGTGCCAAGACACTAGTTTGTCTCATGAGACCTACCGATGGATCGAGGAGCTATAGCGGGCTCCACCCGTCACATATTAAGTCCAATGCATTCCCATATGAAAAGGTTTAAACATAACATAAACATTCGTATTAAAACTAGCATACGAAATGTCAATAATTTCACCATAAACTATGAATGGTATAAAAATAGCACATCCACAGTCAAACATATCACAAAACCTTTAATACAATATAGAAGTTTTGTATCATAATAAATCAACTTCAAATAAGCGTAAAATCCGTCAAAGGATGTTGACATAGATGAAATCAAAACACTTTTTAGAGAAATATATCTTTCTATTTTTGAAATCATTTAAGAGCCATATAAAATAAAACATTTTCTTGAAAATATTCTTATAAGCTTGTAAGGGAAGCTTTGACGATTTTATAACGGCAGAAAATAACAGCACCCACCGTATTAGTTAAAAAAACATTCTTACCTTCATTCTGTCGAAAAGGTTAAAAGGGAACTTGTTTTGAAAATGATGGAAAGATTCCTTTATAAAACACTTATAAAAGTTAAAAAGGGTATAAATGACTTTAACTCATATTCTATTAAATAGAAATTTTTTTTGAAATACATTTTTAAGAAACATGGATGTGGATGATAAAGAGATCCCAGTAGATTATTACATATAAACAACCTCGGATAATGAAGAGATTGTGAAATAACCCTTACCTTGTAATTTTTCTTTGGTTGGGGTTGGTTAACCTCCTTTATAATGGTGAAATAATTGTTACTAAATTATACAAGAATCATATACATTAATATGATATCATATATGATCTTTTAATATTGATTTATAATAATATCTTAGTATTATCGTTGTTTCGGGTGTTAACTTACTTGTTTTCTTTTATATGTTTTGTTACGTAAGACATTTTTGTAAAGGATAGGTTGTATATTATTCATATCCAGAATGATATCAAGTCCGTAAACATCATTTTTAAAATATCAAATGATAATTATACTTGAATGGATACGATGGAGAATGAATCTCATCGCGTTCGTGGAGACGGTAGTCCGTATGTACGCACGAGCGACAATATCATTCTTTCGATATTAAAATAATATATAAATGGTTGTTATATCATATATACAGAATCATTATCATGTTTTATTTATTATTTACATGAGTTACATATCATTATTATACCCATCCAAATAATAATATATTGAATAACAATTACACCACGACGTGGAGATGGTAAGCCGTACCTACGCACGTATGGTGACATGTTATTCAAAGGGTGGATAGAATACTTAATATGGTTGTACCATATTTATAATAACATCACAGTATATATATGATACTGGAGTTATTATTTTATAATGGTAACAACAAAGGAAGAAGAAGTGGAATAAGAAATGAACGTGGAAAAGGGTGGTGAAATCATTACCTCTTCTTCGGGTTCTTCCTTTTGATTTGATCAAAAGGGCTCCTTAGGTTGGCATTCTGATCAAACTAAGGCCTCTAGGTTGTAGTGAGGGATGTTGGGAGAGTATTTGGGCAGAGTTTGGCCGATCCAAAAGGCTTTGAAGGTGTGAAGAAATGAGAAGGAGGAGTGCCCTTTTATAAGAGGGGTGAGGGGCACCTTTGGAAAAGCTAGAAATATTAATTTATAATAAATTCATATTCGGTATCTAATGGATCCAAAGTTGATTATTCAAAGTTTAAGGTGGGTATGGGTCGAAACAAACTCAACCAATAGAATTTAGACAGGTTTGGGTACTTATATTAACCTTATCGTTAAGTATTAACTCTAAGTTAATTAGTTTCACTTTTACAATGTCTATTTGTATTTTTATATAATATGGTTAATAAACTTACTACATACATCCAAGAAACCCCCAAGTGGTCCATTAATGAGGAACCTATCATGATATAAGTCTCTTTGCCGAACCTTAGATTTTTAGGAATTTAATATCAATTAATAATATAATATTTGTTTTAAGAACTCTTTTATATCAATTTTGACATTATTCAATAGTTGATTTTTGTGAAACTCATAACGGATTGATTACTTCGAAAAAGGTCAATTAAATCAATACTAATATATCATATTATCCTAGAAAATTAGTTTAATTCATTAAAACTTTCATATTATATTTATTTGGGTATTGATAATATCAATTATTTTAATTTTTCACTATTATAGTAATTACTGCATCATCATTGTGTCATAAATAAAATAAATTATTTAATGTCTAAAAATTATAAATAAAATATCATTATGTATAAAATCCTTTTATCTTTATAATGAATATTTATAATCTAAAATCCAACATATATAACCCTATGTAACAATTGTTTTTCTAAAAGATATATGCTTGTGTCATTTTTGTATTCATTTTAACTTAATTAAAATAAAGTGTCATTATCACATACAAGTGGATCCATGGGGTCCCAAAATCGACCCAAAGATGCCAATGGTCGACCATGTATCAACCAACAGGGTTAAGACACGTTTTAGGGTAATTTAGTATTATTATAATATTATTTTAACCCTTATTTACCGGATTTACCCTTAACCATGGTAAATAAAATATTTACCGCAGTAATTATTCAAAATGTCTAAAAATAAAAGTTACCTATTTACACAATTTGAACATCCTGATTCCAAATATGGAATCCATTTTTCTAAATTCAAAACACAGAAGTGGCAGAAATTAATTTAAAATTAATTCCCGCTGTCAAAACAAAAAGCGTGTTTTTAAGAGATAATAACTATCAAAAGATTGACACTTGTTTATGTTCAGTTTAATTGTAAAATTATGTCCAGTGAATAAAATTATATTAAATGGTAAAAATATATTCTAAATATACTTTAAAACCACTAAAATTCATAATTTATCACTATTAATTATTTTGATTAAAAAAGTTGTTTTTAATTAAAATTTAGTAATTTTGACTATTCATCAAAATATGAAAGTTATCCGAAAAGTACCAAAATTTCACCTTAGGCTAAATTCGATATTCCGAATCCAGAAATGAAGTCCATTTTAAAATATAAAATATATATAATTTCAAAAAGTAGGTATTACTATTCATAACAGCTAGTTTGATTGGTTATGGTGTGTGTTAAAACTCAAGGTTGCGTACAACACACGCTACTGTATTATTCAAAGAAAGCGTACCGTGGAAGCTTGGGATGTTTCATTTTAAATTTTTGATGTCCCCATTTAGTCAAAAAGTTTAAAATATTGTATTTAAAAAGGGTACACTATTAAAAGTTGATAAAAGTGCAATACTGAAAATGAATTTGTTCTTGCATTATGTCTAAGATACTCATAATATGGAAAAATTATAAGGATTATATAAAGTTTAAAATTTAGTTAATACTATTCATAACCTCTTTTGAATGGATTTTTGGTAAGTCATGGTTCAATTGAACTCGGTGTTGCGTGTAGTGCAAGTTATTGAATTATTTTGAAGAAATAACACATTATGAATTCTTGGGGTGTTACATTTCACATGAACATTTTCTATATATTTTTCTTCTACAAATATTTTATTCCATTTTATCCTTCCTTTATTCCAAAAATAAGATTTAAATTATAAACACCATTAGATGTTATGAAAATTGTATATGAACAATAAAAATTCACATTTAATAATTATATTTTTGATATATGCACACTCCAAATGACCCTTATTCTTATAAATAGTAGTAAAAATTCATAAATAATTTTTTTATTATATGTATCACGTTTCCAATATTTTTAGTCCATTGTTTTGGGTTCCTTTTTTTATTCAACAATATCTGAAACCAATGTATATAACTATTATTTAATTTCCTAGTTTTATTTACTCCCAATCATTAGTGGGTTTCTATAACATTTCTTTATTTTTTGTCAAAATTTTACATTTTTCAGGTTCATTCCTTTCACAATACATTGTTTATCTCTAATTATCTATTTCCATTATTTATTTATTATTAATAATTAGATGATAATTGTTTACATTCAGAAAATTTAATCCAAATTTTAATGATTCTATATTTATCACTCAATTTAATTGCATCACATGAATGAAGTGGTTTATTATTTATGGTTTTTTATTATTGGATGTGATTTTAATTAATTTCAAGTGTATCTTCTATTTTCCCACTTGATGGGCTACTAGTAACCATTCCCTTGATACCTACCCTAACCAATCTCTGATTCCATAGGTTTCAATTAAATATAGTGATGTTAATTTTTTATAGTTCTTCTTTTTTAATGTATTGTCCTTTAATTTATCATATTGCTACAAGAATTTAAATTTATTCAATTTTATTTTATTTATTTTATAATATTATTTTTTAATAGGTTATTTTTTTATTTTTTGTGAAATGATAAAAATATTTTTTTTAAAAATGCAATAAAAAATTGAATGAATATATTTTTATTACTCAATTTAATATTATAACATGAATGAAATAGTTTATAATTTATGTGTTTTTTATTATAGGTTGTGATGTTAATTAATTTCAAGTTATTTTTCTGATTTCCCCCTTCACAGAGACCTACTGGTAACCATTCCCTTAAGACCTACCCTAAATTGTAACAACTTCAACATGTTTCTATTACAAGTCATGATGTTTATTAATTTTATATGTTTCTTTCACCATATGAATCTAATTTTATTTTAAGGTATAATAATACTATAATAATTTCAATATCATCAAAGTTAATTTTTTATTTTAAATTTTTTATTTTTTTATTTTTAATTTTTTATATATTGGAAGATGACAATTATTTAATTTATTATTTTTTTTTCAATAATTTGAATTTTATACTCATTATGATTCATAGATTTGGATATCTATTTCGCTAGGAATGATATTCAAGTTCTAATTTAGTTTTGTATTTTTTTTCTATAAGATGTTTTAAAGTCTTTGTATTTCTTAGTGAAAATAATTTTTTTCTTTTAAAATTCATAACCCATTTTAGGGGTCCCTGTTTGGTGACCATTTATTTTCATGTGAACATTTAAACTCTTTAAAAATTCAATTTTATATTTTCATATATTATTCATTTTCCCACGAAATTGATTCATCCTATCAGTCCTTAATATGTATATAGTATATTAATATTATTTTCAAAGAACATATACGTATTCATCTGTGGTAATGATTGGTGCCTTACGGATCATGTCCATTCTTTACAACATCATGTGAAACCTATATATTATGAGATACATCGTGGAATAATATCAAGTCGTAAACGTGAGCTAATGGAAATGAAAATAAGCCAATAGAGTGAATTAATTTTAACCTATAATGATATGCCATGAATCTTAATCATTTTATGAAATTTCATGAAATATTCATTAATTTATAAATTTTTGTTAATTTTTTATCTAATCCATTGAAACTATTGTAGAAAACAAAACTTACTTTTCATATAACCATAACGGAATTTGATCTGGGGCCATTATTGTAAAGAATCCACAGATGATGTCTGATATATATATTTATGGAATATTGGAGGAACCAACACTTCGGGTTGTTCTTATGATATGATGAGTTTTGAAATAGTAAAATATGGACAACAAATAATTTTTTAGTAATTGTTTTAGAGATAGCCTTACTAAAATAAAAAATTTATTTGTATGGGTGAAGAAGGAATTTGTTGAGTTGGTTGTATTTGTTAAATCAGTGCTGGGGGCTGTTTGAAATTCAGTGTATAAACAATGTTTCAATTTTCAATCATTGTATGCAATGTGTTATTTTATATTATAATATGAAATCTTGGTATAATATTTGTTGAATCATCATTATTATATAACACATCGGTGTATGTTTTATTTTATTACATGAAAAAAATTAAAATATTTTATAAGTGGGAAAATTTTATAAGAATTTGAGTTCTGTGAATCCCTATTCATAATCTATCATATTATGTCATAATCTATGGTACATAATCTCTAGGTATTATAATATACGATCTATGTATGTATATATTTTTATTATAATCTGGAATGTTTTTCATATTACAATTTTAATGTGATAATATATGTATAATTATCAATATAAATGACATTTCATATATATGTGCTATTTTTTAACTATAGTCAACATCATTACAGAGTTACTGCATATAGGAAAAATTGAATACATAAATAAGAGCATATAGAATATTCATATATTATATTTCTGTATATATAAAAATGAGTACATATATAAACCAATTTCTATATGAAGATATTTCTATATGCATTCTAATTCATAAAGAAAATAAATACATTTTTTTAATCACTTACTTCTTTATGGATATTTTATATACACTTATTTTCCATATGCATTTATTTATCTATGTATTTATTTCTCTATTCATTTCTATGGAAATTCATATAGGTAATTAATATAGAAAATTAGTGCATTAATGTACGTATATAGAAAATATGTACAAATATGAACCTACTTCTTTATGTACACTTTTTTAATGTATTTAAATGGAGAATAATATAGAAAATAAGTTCATTTTTGTAAGGAATTATATGTTTTTTCATATTCTATAGGCACTTATTCTCTATATAGCCTTATATTATTATATATCTTCTAGTATACATATTTGGATATGTTCTTATTTTCTAGTATTCATTACTATTTTGTAGTTATATAGAAAATACGTGTGGAATGACAATTTTATGTATTGATTTTCCAATATCAAGTACCTATATGCATTTAAATAGATAATAAGTGAATTAATATTATTTAATTCATGTATCCACTTATTTTCTAGGAATGCATATTGGAAAAAATCCTATATATGTGTAAGTGAATTTATAATATGAAATTATTTTAGAGCATAAATTGAAATAAAAGAGTAAAAAATATATAGGAGAAATAGTTTTAGAGAAAAAATATATATATCATCATATTTATTTATTATGATGTACTGTAAGTATATTATTTCCATACATATGATTTATTATTGGTATATAAAATAGATCATCCGATGTACTTTTAGAGAATAAATATAACTCAATTTGGAAGAACAAATACATCATAATACATACATAGTTATGTTAATATACCAACAATGCATCATAACTAAAAAAAATAGTACATCATGATTTAAATCAATTTCAATTACATAATAAGATTGGTTTGAAAATGTTAACATAATTAAAGGGAAATAGTTATGATGTATTAATTCTTGAGTTTTTATATTAAAAGATTACAATATATAATTGATGGAATTAGTAAAAATATATTTGTGATTAATATAAAATGATGTTTTTTTTAAAAAAATTAATAACCTCAATTATACAAAGAATTTAATAATCATATGTGTTTATAATAACCAAGGAATTTTTCTTTCTTCAATTAGTGGAAGTTTTATTTATCCTCTTCTAGATTAGTTGAGTTTCATTAAAAAGTTAACCTAAACCAATGTTTTTTAAGACAACAATTTTAGGGGCATCTATATTTGAAAATATATATGTATGTGTGTTTGGGGATGATCTCGTAAGGGGCGGAGCACGGGCAGGAGTTCCTCTGCGGTATAGGGTTTCCCTGCTGCCATTTCTTCATTCCTCTGATCGACGACTTTGGGTTCGGCGACACGACAGGTGCCCTAGATGATTTTTCATCAGGGTGGTGAAGGTGGTGATTTGCGGCTGTTTTTGTGATCCTCAGTGGAAGCACGTCGGTGGTGCATCGATCTACCTCCCCAAAGAAGGATCTGGTTCGGAATACCAGATCTAGTCAGGATCGGTATCATTCGGCTAGGGTTTTTCATGTGGTGCCTTTGACAAGGTCAGACAACTCAGCTTCTTGGCAGAGAGGGGTCAGATCTGGATGTGCGGTGGCGTGGGTCTGATCCATCTTCGAGCAGGAACTTTGCAGTAGAGGCGTTGGAGATCCATCTTTGCGGATGGATTTCAGCTTCATTCATGGCGGTGTTGGTCTGATCTTTCAGCATCAAGCTGTGTTGTTAATCCTCTTTGCAGCTTGGGTTTTGGGGGTTTGCGGTTTTGGTCATGGCTCCCTTCCTCGAGATCTCTTCGGGCTCCGGTGTACGACGGTACCAGGTTCGAAGCCACCACCTGGTGGCGAACCAGCTTCTTGGACTTTGCAACATGTGCCTAATTGGTCCCATGATGGACCTTGGGTTGTGAAATGGTTATTTGTGCCATTGGGCCTCTGGGCTATTGCTTTTTGGTCTTTGACTCTATGCTATGTGGTTGTTGTTTGGTTTCAGACTCTGTGCCATGTAATGGGTTCCCTCCCATTCAAAAGGGGCTTTTCTTTTTTTATTTAAGACAACAATTTTAAACAATGAGTGAAATTATAATAATAAATGATCCTACTCTGTTATGTTGGTATATTTATTATGATTTACTTTTTTTATTTTATTAATAGTACATCACAATTATAAATTGATTAAATAACATAATCGATCCAACTCATTTATGATCACATCCAATAATTGATGTTATCATATTAAATACATATGATTATCATACATTGATATTTTTTATATTGTTATTATAATTAACATTAACAACACATTAAAACCAATTTCATATAATATGTACCATTATTTTTTGGGCATAACAATAAATTTTATTATCTTTTAGGTTGCGCCTTCTGATGCAACCTCCCAACCATATGTTTCAAGTAATACAAAAATGTCTTATTCATACTCAATCATATGGACTATTTAATTTTCTTTATATTTAAATTTTATATTAAAATATTAGTTTTTTATATGCACACATTCACATTTTATATGTATACGTTCACATTTTATACGGTACCCCTCTCTCTCTGGAAATATATTATAATTACTAGTAGTTTGTAAAGTTATTCATACCATATTATTAATGGAGTTTTTTAAACAATGTGATATGATATGAAGTATTTTCTAAAATAAATTAACATTAGCAAATAAATAAATAACGCGTAAAATATATTAAGAGGATTTCATATGACACCCATATGAATACAATATGTATAATCTAATGGGATATGTAGACCAATTTGAACCATCCACCAACGACATGACATATGATTTTCAAATGACATGAAATCAAGTATAATAAGTTTGTATCTTGGATGCCCAATAAAACAAATTTATTTCCAATGAAACTGCTACTATAGAATTAAATTCTAGGTTTTCAATTTATATAAATACAATAACTTATCTATTACCAAAAAATAAAACATGATATTTGATCCAATGTTATAAATTATATATTCTATCAATCTGATTTTAGAATGGGATTTCACCTAAAATGAGTATTTATTTTACATTGGGATCAAATAATTTGTCATTTTATATAATTTTCATCACATAACGTCAAATGATCTAGGTTCTGTTGGCTCTATGGATTGTGCCTATGAGTCAAAATGTCTCATGTGAGTGTTAACGGTTTGGAGTTATTGTTGAATAAGAAGTGGTTGGGTCTGAGTCTATCACCTTAATAAAGTCCTTATTTCTAGATATTTTAGCCCAAATTTAATATGATATATTAAGGATATAATAATATGGATTTCCTTGGTATTATCCTGATGTGTGATATTTATGCACCATCCCAAATACATCATGCCCTCCTCTTTCACTATTAGTGATTTCGTGGACAACCTCGAACAAAAATGCCTGGGTCATGGCACTAGAAAAATATAAGATTTAACATCCTTCTCCTTTTCATCCAATTTGGTTGGTTTTATTTTTAAATATTTTAAAGATAATTATAAAACAATATGAGAGTTCCCCAGACTACTCATAAGGAACACTTATATAACAGAAATCATTTTATTGAAATGTGGCTAGAATATGACTATCAATTGGAACATGTATCACATACATCAATTTAAACATGGACTGTTCATATAATATTCAAACAATTGTTTCAAATTATATACACTTGTATATATACAATATGAAACATTACACGTAGTTATATAGTGTACACCAATATGCATACTTTTACTTAATTCAGTAACAACTGATGATATTTTTATAGTAGCCAATACGATTATTCATTTTATATATGTTTCAATTCTATCTTTTGTTTCAATTAATCTTAATGGATAATTTTTTGTAGATTTGATTCCATTTATAAAATTCATTTTATGTACCTTAATACTTATATACCTTGATATTACATTGTTTTTTTAAACAACCAACTTAATTATTTAAGTCAGGGTACATGAGGAATCTACTAAATATATAAATTATTTGGAAAATTATAAAATAGTCTTCCATAATGATTCCATTTGAGCATATTGATCCATCTCATATGAAACTAGTGATCCCTCACATACAATTTACATGTGATTGCATATAGTATGTGCATGGTGTTTTATTTGGCTATTTGTAATGATTCCATTTATTATTGGTAGATATGTTGGTATATTTTTCTTCCATTATTGAGATTACACATGTGCACACTCCGATTTTAATCTACCATATTTTTAACGACTATAATGACTTGTATTTTCCCAATTTTATTTTTAGAACTCATTTTGGAAAATTCTAAGACCAAGCGCTGAGACAGTGTGTGATTCTGAGGCCCAGGGTTCCCAACACATTTGATTGAAAAATTTATGTTTTTAATAGCCCATAGATGAAAATTTTCTACAAAAGATAAATAAATCTTAAATGAGTGCCTAGATCAGAAATATAAGGGCATCGTTTACCTCAGAGAAGTGTATTTACCCTATGCGTGACCTAACATTGGTCGGTCTGGGTCATTTGTAGAAAACGTCACCAGGGACGTAACCAGAATTAAATTAATTAAATATAAATTATATTAATTTTAAATGTTAATAACTCATAAATGGTGACTCATATTGGAAATATGAGACCACCGTTGAGTTTGTAAGGTGTTGTTTTCCATAAGCAGGGCCTAACATCAACTAGCACGGGTTGTCTGAAAAAGTTAGTTTTTGGATGTGAACATCAATAAAATATTTAATGGAAATATTTTATTTGGATGGTACATGTTGACACAGTGGTTTTTCCTTTTTTATTATAATTATTGTTATATAAATTCAGGGTTATCGCTATAACCTTGGAATTCCCCAGAGGTAAAGAAAAGGAAGCTCTCTTCCGACGATGAACGTCGGTAGATCGGGGACCAATGATGACACAGACCTCCATTCTTCATCAACGTCCAATCCAATCATTGATGCAAGGTGTTGATCTTTTAATTATATCTTTTCTCCTTATTATTATCAAATGATGAAGGTAGAACAACCCACAAACATGTTGATTTTCGGTTCGATCATTTTTCCAGGGTGTATAATAATTGTGAGATTAAAGGGAATAGATATTGGTGATTATTCAGTAATTGGTTTCTTCGTGATTCCGCTAACTTGAATGGATCAAGGCCGAATGAACAAGGCAATGATATAATCTTTGGGTGTTCATGTTATTAACCCCCCCTAAATTTACCATATTCTTCATGCCATCTTTGACCTTTGAAATCTTAGGCAAATGATTGATCGTTAAGCCCAAGATCCATGTTGCAATGATTAGAGACTAAGGTGGTGATCCACGAAAACATTTTAGAGGTTCTATGAGAGTGAATCAGGTTGTAAAAGTCTTATGGTATAGGGTGTGACGAACTGTGGGCTACTGGTAGGGTGGTCGGTGATGAGGGTAGCGCGTGGCCCTTTAGGAGGCCTTGTTCTGTCCGGGTGCACAACTGTGGTCTAGTGGGACAGTTGTAGAGGAAGAGCCCATGGTAATGCTGGAAACATGTGTTGGAAACGATCTACAACAGAGTCTATGGCAGGACACATCTCAAAGGCCGCATTGGAGGTGGAACTCATAGTGGTGGAACCCTTGGGGAAGTGGGCTAGGATGCGCTGTAATCCATGTTGAATGCGGCAACCACATTGATAGTGATCCCATGACCTATACATTCACTTCAGGTGTTGTCCTGCATTTGGGGGGACGGGTTGGGCGAATGGGACTGCACCAGCGGCCCAACGGGCAGGACTGCACAACCCAATGGGTCGGGCCGAGCAGGTCCGGGCCGATCCCATTTGGACCGGCCCACCAGGATCAGTTCAGTTGGGTCGAATTGGGACGGTACAAGTCATCCATACTAGGTAAGGCTGGACCCAGACCGATTCAGACCCTTTTTACTAAATTGGTTGTATCTTTCAAAGAGTGTGGCTGTTTGACGAGCCATTTGTGATGTTTGGAGACTTGCGACGAGGTCGTACATTAGAGATACTCTAAGAGAGTTTATTTAGAAGTTAGTTTACGACATAACAGCTTGAGATATAGGTTATCCCGGTACAAGTTCTCTATGATCGTTTTCCCGTGAGTGGCTATAACTATGTGACTTGGGGTACTGCTTGACCCATCCACACTCCATGATCCATTGATGCTCTATGTGTCATCGATGCTCTATGCACCATCGATGTTCTGTGAACCAACGACACTCTATGTGCCATCGATGCTTCATGATCCATCGACTCTCTATGTTCCATCAACACTTTTTGTGCTAGTAATGCTTCATGTGTCATCGACATCCCAAACACGATTAAAACTCCTAGCACAATCGACACCCCGTGCACCGCCGAAACTCCATGCACTACCATTACTCCGTGTGCCGCCGACACTCCATGCACTTATGACGCTCCATGTTCCACTGAAGCTATGTGTGTCTTTGATGCTCCATGCAACATAGAAGAAATGTTCTCCATCAACGATATGTGCATCGCCAACACATCTAGTGTTTTTTAGACCGAGAGATCTGCGGACTACAACGAGAAATCCATCTCTTTGTGCTTTATGCAACTACCCTTTCCAGCCAACTGTATTGAATATACTTTGTTTGTTTCCTTTGTGGTGTTCTTGGTGTGTTTCCTTTGTGGTTTACTTCATTTGTTTCCTTTCTGGTGTACTTCAAGTAATTTTTATTGATGTGCCTTTATGGTTTTCAAGTCCCTATTGTGTATTGTTTTAGTCACCCTATATAGGATATGACTTCACATGTCATGTCTTGTGAAGGAGATAAAAAATTTGATGAGGTCCTTGGTGGACTGAGGCTAGGTAGTGCATAGAGAGAGTCCCGAAAGATGGGGTATGCTTCCGTGACTCTATATAGTTATTTCTATACCTACCCTTCCGGTAGGGTTTCCTATGAAAAATATTAAAGAGGTTATGCCTTCCCTTATGTCTGGGATTATATTCTAGACCCATTTACTTTTTAGTTCTGTATTGTCATACTATTTTTTTGGTATATTAGAGGTAGGAATTCTTGTTTAATTAGTGTTTTCAATTCAACAATTTTTGTATTGGAAACAGTTGTGTGTGTACTGGTACATAGGAAAATTTCTCTCATTTGTGGGATATACTGACTTAGTGCTATTCTCCTACCATTGGCCTATTGGAGGTGGGATTGGGTTAGTCATGAAACGAGACCTGAGCGGAAGATTCATTATTTTGTGGTATCAGAGGAGGTCTGTTTTACCCAATGAACCAAGATTCTATGATATTGGTTTGGGGAAACTGTGTCGAGATTTTCGAGTTCATCTTTCAGGCAAGAGAATCCAGTATTGTTGTGATGACCGAAATATCCATAAACCATGACTCTGAATTATTCTTTCCAACTCAGTACATGAAAACAATGGTTGTAGGTAAAATAAATGTACATGCATCATATAGGATTGAGTGTGTTCTCATGTCCATCTTGAATCTGTTTTAGGTCACCATGTATATTCTATTGACTGTGGTACATCATGATATATTTCCAGATGCCTCCATAAAGAATGAATGATAGGATTCCAATGCGTGATAAATAGGATGATCCTTCTAGCGATGAGGAATCAGTATAGGGACCAATACAAAATATTACACCCCAGGGTGGTGTGATAGTGATAACACCACCCAGAGAGAAACATTTATTTCCAGTGTTACAAGAAGATGATACATGTAGGATGAGTGCATTGGATGAGTTACAAATATTGAGACCTCCCAAGTTCAGGGGTGATCCAGACCACGAGGAATCTAAGGACTGATTGGAGGCAGTTACACATGTATTTACCTAGTGAGGATGGCTCTTGACAAGATGAAAGTCCTAGCTACGGGTCTTCTAGAGGGATCAGTGGGGAGATTCTAGAGCTTAATGATCCAGAAAAATGATATGATGACCCTCACTTGGAAATAATTAGAGCGTCTATTCAAGGAGGATTTATTACTAGTGATGTTATGTCCTGTGTGTATACCAGAGCTATTATATCTATAGTAGGGAATCCAGACAGTAGCAGAGTACTCATCAAGATTTATATATCTTTCTCCCTACTCCATGGATAAGGTGCGAGACCCATTATTCATGTCCTATACCTTTGAACATGGTCTAATCTAGTAGAGAAATTAATCAATGATATCCCTTAGTATCCTGAGATATGATGGGGTACTAGAGTGACCTCCGATAGTAGAGATCTTTCTAGAGGAGAGGACACTAGCAGTGGGAGATACCATCGGGTGTTTTGTAGCCTTGTACTTGAGAGAAGGTATGTGATAGCTAACACAAGGATCAAATAGGATTATACAATTCAATGGAAAACCATAGGATGTGGGATTAGTGGTGCGAGGCTCTTAGGGAAGAGCTAGTCAGTCGAAGTATAAACTGTGCTACTCATGTGACAGTTGGTGACATGTGTCTCGAGATTACCCAACTGGCTATACATATGATCATTAGATGGTAGATGGACACTCAAGGAATTGGTGAAGGTGGGAACATGGTATTCATCCATGTGGTAGACATGACAGAGGATTTTTACAGGAAGTGGGAGGTGGGAACACGTTCAAGGTACTACCACCACCACCCCCATGTTGTCCACCATGGGATCAGGGAGCTGGTGGATATGGATGAGGCTAGCTTCACATGATGGAGTCTTATAAATCTAGTGATATAGAGATGATAATAGTTATGATTTTTTTATTTTACACCATATCTACAATTTTTATAGACACTGGTGTATGTCACTCTTTTCTCTCCATGACTCATATTCAAGACACGAAGATTCCAGCGGAACCGTTGACTCGATCCCTATACATAGAGACTCCTACAAGAAGAGATTCTATGATCACATAGTGGTGGTGACCCTGTGCCCTTACTCTGGGGGTTGAGAGTATTGGTTGGGATCTATTGCTGGTAGTTTGGAGGCCTTTTGACATCATCCCTAGTATTGACTGGTTATCCATAGTCCATGCCCACATTGACTGTTTTAGGTGCATAGTGTGGTGTGTCCCTAGAGATGAGACCATGTTTTCCTTTTTCTATGAAAAGGAAATCCAAGTGGCATAGGATGGACTCACACATATGAGGGTTCATAAGATCACCTACCAATTGGATATCAAGACCCTTAGTGTAGTGGATGAGATGAGTCCTCGGTTTCCTATAGTGGTGGACGAGTAAGAGGACATCATTCAAGGAGATGATCCAGGATTTCCTCGTCACTGGGAGATGGATTTATTCATTGATATGTACCCTGGGATGACACCGATATCTACACTAGATTATTAGATGGACCCCACAGAGCTTCATGATTTAAGGTTATAGTTGTAGACTTGCAAAGAAAGGGCTTCGTAAGGCCTAGTGTTTCACCCTTTCCAACCCCTATTTTGTTTTACAAGAAGGAAGATGGGAGCTTGAAATTACGCATGGACTCCCATAACTTGAACCAAGTGACCATGAAGAACAAGATTCCATTACCTAGGATTTAAGACCTCTTTTATCATCATAAGGGTGATATGTGGTTCTCAGAGATAATCCATAGATCTTGCAATCACCAGCTTTTAGAATGGGATGAGGATATCTCGAAGACAACCTTCACATGTCAGAATGGATACTAGGAGTACTTTCACATTCCATGTTTTGTGAAGAACCCACCCCCAACAGTTTTCATGGGATTCATGAATAGGATCCTACAGCCATACATATACAAGTTCATAGTAGTCTTCATTGATGACATCCTAGATTACTCAGCATTCAAGGAGGAGCATGCAATACACTTAAGGATGGTCTTGGACACAATCAAAGAGAAACATATTTATGGGAAGCTTTGGAAGTGTCAATTCTATATTCATGAGGTCCAATTTCTAGGATACATCATTTCATAGGATGGAGTTGCAGTATATTCAGTGATGATTGAAGAGGTGTTTTCTTGGGAGTCATCCAAGAGTGTTGTCGAGGTGTAGGGTTTGATGTGTTTGGATGGATACTATCATAGGGTTTTATCATACTTTTATAGGGTAGTAAAACACTTGAAATACTTTTAAATAGAAGGGTTATCCCTTTAATTTGAAATAGAAGTGCCATCAGTTCTTTCATGAGATGAGGCAGAGGTTTACAAGTGCTCCCAACTTGAGATTACTGGAGGAGGGTGTTGAGTACGCAATGTTCGATGATTCATATGGCACCAGGCTTGGTTGGGTCATGATGGAGGGGTAAGAGAGGATTTCCTATGGTTTATGCCAGCTAAGGAATCATGAGTATAACTATGCAACCCATGATCTGTAGTTGGTAGCGGTAGTGTTCACATTGATGTTGCGGGGACACTACTTAATGGGTGATAAGTTTACTATCTACTATAACCATAATAGACTCAAGTATATCATCTCTCAAAATTACTTAAACATGATACATATACAATTTATATATTTCATCCAGGACTATGAATTTGAAATTTTCTATACTCCTGGGAAGGGGAATGTAGTGGAATATTCTCTTAGTAGGAGATCCATCATGTAGTTGCTCAGTGAGGAGTCAAAGCATATGGCCATGTCACAATTATACTTTATGGATAGGGAAGGATAATATTATCTCTATTTTATGGGGGTTACCCCTCAACCATTATAAAGAGTCGGGGAGGCACAACTTGGATATACTGACTATGAGACTACACATGCCCAGACGTTCATGGGGAATCCCCCTGATGGATATTTGAATGGTTGGGAGCACTTCGTTCTCTTGAAAGGGTACACAGTATTTCCAGTGATATTTCTGGAGGAGGTCATGATGTACTTCCATACATCCCCCTTCTATGTAGATCCAGTAGTTGGAAAGATGTATTAGAACCTCCAACATCGGTTCTGGTGTCCGAGGATGAAAAAGGCGATGAAAGAGTTAATTTCTTAATACCTCACCTATTTTCATGTGAAGGATGAGCACCATGTTCTAGTGGGTATGGATCAAACCCTTGAGGTTCTAGAGTGGATGTAGGATGGGATATCAAGGGAATTCATGAAAGGTTTACCACATATGTCTAGAAGAAACAATACCATCTGGTTGACCATTGACCGACTCACCAAGTCATCTTACTTCCTACTGATCCATATGTAGAGATCAGTAGAGATCATTGGACGCTTATATGTGAAGGAGATAGTTCAACATCATGAATTTCCATCAAAGATCGACTTAGATCATGATGGTATCTTTACATCTTGGTTTTGTAAGTGATTGTAGGAGGAACGTGGGAGTTATTTGATATTGAGCACGTCGTTTCATCCCCATACAGATGGCCAGATAGAGAAGACCATCCATTTTCTAGAGGAAATTTAACATTCTGTCATCATCCACATTGGTAGTAGTTGGGAAGACCACCTACATCTCTTGGACCTTACATATAACAATAGATACAACTCTGCCATTGGTATGGCACCACTCTAGTCCTTTTACAAACGACTATATAGGATACCACTTTGATGGATAGACCCAAGAGAGTTAACACTCATGGGTCCAGATTTGGTATGGACTACCACTGAGAAGGTGAAGATCATCTAGGAGTGGATGAGGAATGCACAGAGCCAGAATAAGTCATATTCTAATAGTCAATGGAGGCCTTTGGAGTTCTAAGAGGGAGACTTTGTGTTCCTTCACATCTCACCTCATTGGGGATTGCAGATATTTGGATAGGGAGTAAGTAATCTCTAAGATAAATTATCTATTTTCATATTTTTATTAAATTTGATGAGGTGGTGCACCACCTAGATATACCCCCACAGTTTCACCAGGTGCATGATATCTTCCATGTGTCGCAGATGAGGAGGTATGTGCATGATATATCACACATCATTGACATGGGAAATCTGAACATTGATGATGAAGAGATATTTGTAGAGTAAACAATATTGATAGAGGATCTATAAGAGAATATCTTTCTTGGGTTGTCAATTCCTCTAGTGTGTATTCGGTGGAAGCATGAGAGTCTTTGGGAGAGGACTTGGGAGCGGGAGGATCAGATTCAGGATAATTACCATAATTGTTTTATTGATTATCCCGTGTTTTGGATTCTAGGGATTTAAATCCATAAAGTGGTGAGAACGTAATTACTCATATTTTTGGGATTTATTTTTAAAAATTATTTAAAAAAATTCCGAGACTATAGGCTAAGATGACGTGCATTTATGAGGCCTAGGGTCCCCAAAACAATTATTTCAAAATATTTATGTTTTTAATAGAACATGTGTTGGAAATTTATTAAAAAGTTAAATAACTCTTAAATGAGTTTCCATATCATTAATTTGAGGGCACCGTTGTGCTCAAAGTAGAGGCTTTACCCTACACACGACCAAACATTGGTCGATGTGGGACTTGTGTAGAAAAATTCACAAGGGGTGTAACTGTAAATAAAATTATTAAATAAAAATAATTTTATTTTTAAATCTGAATAAATCATAAACTGTGACTTGGATTGGAAATATGAGACCACAGTTGTGTTCATAAGGGGGTGTTTTCTTGAGGTGAGGCTTAACATTGACTGGTGTGAGTGGGATGTCAAATAAGTTTTTGGACATTATGTGTTGATGGAGTAGTGGTTTCCTTTATAAATAAGTCATGTCATAAGTATTCTTGGTTATCATGACAATCCTTGAATTCTCCTGAGTAAAGGAGAAGGAAGCTCTCTGCTGACGACAAACACCGGCGGATCAAGGATTAAAAATGACAATGACCTCTGCTCTTCGTCAATGACTAATCCAATCATCGAGTCACCGTTTTGATCTCTTCATGATTTATTTACCCTTTATTAGTATCAAATGACCATCATAGGCCAACTGATGACCATGTTGATCCATGGTTTGATCAGTCTTGCTGGGTGGAAAATTATTACTCGATTAAAGGTAATAGATCTTAGTGATTATTATGTTGTTGGTTTGTTCATGGTACCACTAACATGAACTGATCACGGATGAATGAACAATACTACAAATAAGGATTTTAATAGTTCTAAAAACAGCCTTTAACAGTGCTAAAGAGTGCTCTTAATTGTGGAGATGATTAGGGTTGGGGGGTCCCCTGTATCAGTTCTTTTTTTAGCAATGATAAATTTTCCCTTTATCAATGCTAAAAATAGCCCTGATAAATACCACCTTTACCAGTGCTATTTTGAGCACTGATATATTAGACATTTATTATTGCTTAATTAGCTCTGTTAAAGGCCAAATTTCCTATGCAACCCCATCAACTGCAAATCACCTGCACACCTGAGACAACACCTTCACACAAAGCACAAACAACACCTACACACAAAGCACAAAAGAACAAAAATGCAATATACATTTACTTGAAATGATGAATACATAACCACACACCGCTATACACATTTCAAACAATATTTAATTTGGTTACAATTTTAATTATCCAACTAACAGTTAATAACATTGATGTTTCGTCCTTTTTTTCAACCCTGATCCTCTCTAAAAAATTATCGTCCATGGTATTAGTTTCCGAACAAAGAATTCGAGCGTAGGAAAAAGATTTCACCTATATAAGACAAAAAATATTATGTTAGTAATAAAATAATTAAATAAATTAAACAATAATATGAAAGAATACATTAGTAAAATGTCAATTGTTACCCGTTGCAACCTTTACATGTCCATATTTAATTGGATTGAATTAATATTTTAGAATATGCTCAACATGATTCATTGACTTATAAATATTGTTATGTTAAGATTACATGGATGAGAAAAGAAGAGGCCTAAATTTAAACAACAACATGGAATCCAAAAGGTTTCATTTATTGATAATAAAAAAAGGGAGGAATCTCCATATGTTATACAATATGAAAGAAACATGATGGTGTATTCGATTTCATAGGAGATTTCAATTTTAGAATAAATTATAACATTTTCCTAGTGATACCACCATCCTAGATAGGTTATAAACATAATAGTTACATATATCAAGAGCCTCTAAGAGTGTACTCTCCCATGCCAGGTCAAAGGGAATGAGTGCTAGTGCATCCGCATCAGACATTGGGTCCAACCCTACTTAGACCATAACCACTTATCCCTATCCAAGGACCCCATACAATATCCAAGGTCCCATTCATTGTATGGAAGGAATGTATTTTCAGTTTTAGAGATGGCATAATGAAATCCTACACAATTAGATAGTCCATGATCTTACTAGTTCACTTTTCTCTTGATCTCATAGTTCTTTAGTGTGATTAGCCAAACCCCCCTCCATCCCCTACCCAAGACAGCCCCCTAGACATCCCCTACCTACCCCTGGACAACCCCCCTCCCACCACTCCACCTGTAGCCCCCTCCATCCTCCTACACAAAACCCCTCCCCTTTCAGCCCCTCCCTACCCCTGGATAGTCCCCTTCCCTCCTCTTGGACAACCCCCTCCTCTCCCGAACAACCCCCCTCACGGACACCCCCTCCTTCCAAGAAAACCCCCTTCTCCCCGAGACCGAATCCCTAGATAGCCCCCCTCTTTACCCCTGGACAGCCCCCTCCCACCACTCCACTTAAATCCCCCTTCCTCCTCCTAGACAACCCCCTCCCCTTGAATCCCCCTCCCTACCCCTGGAGACCCCCTCCCACCTCTCCACCTACACCCCTTCTCTCCTCTTGGAGAACCCCACTTCCTCCACTTAAAGCCTCTCCCTTTCCCTAGATAGCCCCATTCCCACCCCCCTGGACACCCCCTCCCCTCCTTGACATAACCCTCCCCTCCTGGACACCCCCACTTTCGGACACCCCCTCTTTCCAGGACCACCCCTCCCTCCCCTCCCCGAGACAAACCCCCTGAACAGAACACAAACTTATTGTTCTGCAAATCTATAGTGAACTTGAACCAGAAAAAACCAAATGATATTTTTGGAAAATGAAATAAAATCAACTACAAATCTGTCAATGAAAATAGTAACAATAATAATTATAGATTTTAGGGGGTATGACAAAATGAACATATTTTCATAAAAAACATTTCTGCTTAAAAAATAGAAAGAAACCATTGAAATTTTCAGAATTAAGCCATTGTATCCAAAACCGAAGCTCTCACGTTATACCACCAGTGGTGTGATCAAGAGCAACGAAGGTGGGAACTTAAGTTGATGGAGCAAGGTGAATACTGAAAACACAACACTAACATGTTGTGCAGCAAGGAGAAAGATCCAAAACAAGAGGGGGAGAGACTTACATTGGTGATGAGAATGATTGAGACACAGGAAAATGAAGAAAATTGGTTAATGCTGGCTACAGAGGAGACTGATAGGTTCTGACGAGGTGGAAATTTAGAGACAAATGGGGGAGATGTGATCGGGATGTCAGTCACATCTCTGGCAGAAAATGTGACTAAAACTGAGGAAGAGGAGCTGTCTATACTTTTTTCCATGACACCACGTGCGACAGCCGAAAAGTATGGTGAAATTGGAAAAGAACGCATCTGGACATGAAGAAACTGCAATGGAAAATGCGCGGTCAACTGTGATCATGGAGGATACAAAATAGAGGTGATAAAAACATGTAGAATGTGATCATAGTCCCATGCGATAGGAACCAAGATACCCAATGAACTGAAAAACCTTTGTTCGATGGAAGGGAACTGAGGAGATGGGACAAATGAGTGGAAACATACGAGAACATACCCATAAAAGATGTTTGCACTACCATTCTGCCCGCAAATAATTATAAATTAGTGCTGTTTAATCCAGTGGTACCGTTTGACATTCTTGTTCAGTGGAAAAACCTCGATTGATGGAACCACACCATCAATCTTGAGATAATGAACTTCAACAGCTTCTTATTTTAAGCACCTGGGTGAAAATTTTGGAAAATCCTAACACAAAATTCATGGCTTCTATAGCCTATATTTGATTAAATTTCAGTCTTATCATTTGGGATTTTATTAATGTCTTTTATGTACTAAATGAAGATATTAAAGTCTATTTAAAGGCAACATGGTGATATTTTTAAAGGCTCAAAATAATTTTTTATTGTGTTTTTTGATCTACCTCAACGCTCCGGTTAACATCAATGCCCCCTCACTACCCCTGGACAGCCCCCCCCCCTCACCACTCCACCTGCATCCCCCTCCCTCCTCCTGGACAACCCCCTCCCTCCCCTTTCAACCGCCGTCCCTTTCCCTAGACAACCCCCTTACCACCCCCTATATAAGCCCCCTCCCCTCCTGGACAACCCCTCCACTCATGGACACCCCCTCCATTCTGGACAACCCCCTCCCTCCCCTCCCCGAGACAGCCCCCCTGGACAGCCCCCTCCCTACCCTTGGACAACCCCCTCCCACCACTCCACCTGCAGCCCCCTCCCTTCTCCTGGACAACCCCCTTTCCTCCCCTTGTAGCCCCCTCCCATTCCCTGGACAACCCCCTTCCCACCCCCTGGATAGCCCCCTCCCCTCCTGGACACCCCCCTCAACTCCTAGACACCCCTACCCACCCTCCCACATAGACATCCCTCCCCCCCGGACACCACTTCCCTCATATTTCTTTATTTTATGCCCATTAATAACCTTCTTTATCCAAATATATTTTCATCTTCTATTTGATAATGGAATAAATATTATTCATACACCATCATTCATTAATATGAATTATAAAATCATATATATTTTGAAGAGATACAGTTCAAAAAATCATGGAAAAACACCAAACAAAAAATATATTGGAGGAATAGGAACGAAATTTCACATAATATTATCAAAAATATAATTTAAAAATACATAAAGTAGAAACATAGAGATTATATGACATACCCGGCAGATGCCAATCATATGGAAAGTGGCAGAAGGGATATATATATATATATATATATATATAATTAGCAAGGATACATCTTCTGGAATTCATTTTTTAGTAAAAAATATCTCATTCCATAGATTTCATCCACATGCCATGATTAAGGGTCAAAATCAATTTAGTTGAGTGTCCTCCCAACTCTTCTAGATTAGAAATTATTCCACCCATAAAATTCATATATCATCAGTAATGTTTATAGTATATGTATTCTACTACAACATTGGTGTTGAGGAAAAGAATGTTTCTAATAAAT